>CM056053.1:323988955-324589329 GCA_029574335.1 Rana kukunoris
AAAAATATCGCAGTGTGATACGAAGGGCTTACGAGGACGTAAGCCTCTCGGATCGATGCCCGAAGCCGCCGTATCATGGTTTGAGGATTCAAACTATTGATACGGCGCGCAAAATTGCTCTGTGAATCTGGGCCAGTATTTCTGCTTGCACACGATTGGACAATGGATGTCAGTAGAGCTTCACCTTTTTTACTAAGCTCTGGGGAAAATCCCCCTGTGAAGTGCAACTTTATTGAAAAGTGAACAGTATATTTGCCTTTGGTAAATCAACCCGCCATTGTTATGCTGGACTAGAGCATCACAATACTTTTTACAGCTCTATGGAAAATTAACCTTGAACCTAACATGGTCAAACAGTGCCTTATGTAAATACTATGCTACTGTGCAGTTTATTTGTGGGGACTATATTAGGCTGCTCTAGTTTTATCTTGTGTTCCCCGTGGACAGGGTAGTTTTAGATCAATATATCAATATGCATTTTTAAATAGACTTATGCCACCTTCACACGATCGGAAATCCCAACAAGAAAACCATGGATTTGTTTCCAATGGAACTTGTGCTGCATACACGTGGTCACGCAAAATTCAGACTGTCAAGAACGCAGTGATGTACAACACTACAACGAGCCGAGAGAATGAAGTTCAATGATTGTGCGCATGCGTCACATTGATTCCAAGCATGCGTGTTTTTTTGCGCGTCAGACAGACGATCGGAATTTCCGACAATAACTTTTCCCATAGGAAAATTTGAGAACCAGCTCTCAAATTTTTGCTGTCGGAAATCCCGACAGAAAAAGTCTGATGGGGCCCACACACGGTCGGAATTTCCAACCAAAAGCTCACATCAAACTTTTCTTGTCGGAAATTTAGATCGTAAGTAAAAGACAAAAAATATAAGGTCCAATTCCATCCAACATGTGTTAAGCAGTGATAAGAATAATGTATTTCTTTTAGGAAAAAGATATAAACTATATAAACAAAAACTGGCCATTATAAGCACTGCCACCAGTGTCTTATAGGTTTTTCACAACTTTTTAAACTTTTGCTGGACAGCTTGGTCCGTTTTAGAAAATGGAAAAAGAATAAATCCACTGGCAGAATCAGCAGGTAATAAAAACTGGTTGGGGGAGAGGGTTCAAAAAAGAAATCCTGACATGGGGTCTCTCACTGGTGTACAATTTAAAGAGGGATACAAGCAGGCAGGTATGTTTATTTTATAGCAGAAGAGACACTGCATATGGAGGTCCCTCATTGGTGCCATCATCTCCCCAGATTCTTCCAGGTTGCAGATCTCCAATCATTTTGTTTGCCCAGGCAGATGACATAACTCCCACACATGCATAGGTGTTCAATCATCTCAGCACACAAGCACCATGCTGAGAATGTACCCTGAGCTGTACATGAAGAATGTAGAAGAATGCTAACAGGTACGTCTATTCTGTGATAAATAGCCTGCCTTTAAATGCTAGAAACCAACTGCATCCAATATGTTATTTTTTTTTACTTCCTAACAATTTATACCCCACCTCTGTCATTCAAATATTAGCTGACAAAAGCTCTGCTGGCCACTGAAGCTTTTGGTAGATGACATTTAAAAGATGGAACAGTATTTAAAGTTCAAATGAGGCTTACAAAATTACAGTTTAACTTAATATATTCTTTGAAATGTAGGAACAGCTAGGCAGTACACAGGCTTGTCTGAATAAATAGAAATTGCATGGTTTGTTTTGGCCCAAATATCACATTGGGTTACAGTATTTGTAAAAGAGAATTAAATGATGTAGCATGGCTAAAAGCAGGTAGAAATATTCCGCTTTAAGGGTTGCTCCTCCTTGTGGTGGAGTGGTGACATGGAGTGTCCCATTATAAGGTGGCAACAGTCTCAAGTTCAGGGCTTCCTGGGAGTAACTGTCTGGGGCCACTCGAAAGAGCACACCAGAGGGAATTCTGCAAAAGTGAATTCTGATAGAAGGGAAATCGCTTAGAAATACCTGGAATTTAAGAAAGAAATGTGGTTGAAAATATAAGTATCATTATGCTCCCTCTTGGCTCGAATGGGACAATGTCAACATTTTTAATCAAGTTTAATCGCCATTATATGGAAGTTAAGCAACCAGTATTTGGAATGTTCATTTTGTATTACTGCCAAGTAAAGAAACTACTTTTCCAACAAGAGGCCTCTGAGTGAGGATCTGCTGGGAGTATTGTGTTAAGTACAGGTAATGCCTGGGGGGAAGAATTATATGCTTTACTGGTGCAAACCTGGTCCAATCTGGGGAGGGTGGTGATGGAGGAAACGGAGCCTGATGGTGAATCATTTGTCCTATGTGTAATGCGTCATGTTGTATAGGCCCCCCGTGTCTAATGGGGCCCCGAGTGGTCAGTGAACTTCTGAAAATTCCATCTTGGCCATGTATAAAACATAGATCTGTGCGTAAGTACTCCATGAATCTGATTTATTGAAGGATTTCAGAGTGTTCACACAGCAAAATGTGTAAAGATTCACTTTAATTATCAAATCACATGCAGATGAAATAATCACAAGGATCATTCTTTTTACATAATTGGATAATTGAAGTGAATCTTCAGACATCGTGAGAACATTCTCAAATTCTTTAGTAAAGCAACCTCCAGGTGTGAAGAGGTTAATGTGTGCAGTGATCAGGAGAAAGAGGTGGAAAATTCTATGATCAACATCTGTACATGTGAACAGTATGTAAGTCTGGGTTAACCAGAGGCATGACACCCTGAGACCTTGTAAGTAAGGGTGGAGCACCGCTGTGTGTGAGGACTACATGGAAAGAATTTGGTTCCCCACCTTACCAGGCTACCCACCACTAACAGTTTCTATCATTTATTAAAGGGGTTGTAAAGACAAAAATATTTTCCTCTTAAATTAAAATCTAACAATAGCTGATAAAGTAAAAAGTAATGTTTTGCATTATAACTAGTTTAATACCTGTTGAAATTGAGCTGTTTTATTCATCTCCGTCACTGCTGAATCGTTATTCTCACTGACTTCCTGGTTTGCGGTGCGCATTCATTCTTGCTACATCACGGCCTAATGCAGTGTTTCTCAACTCCAGTCCTCAAGGCCCCCCAACAGGTCAGGTTTTCAGGATTTACATTATTTTGCACAGGTGATTTGATCAGTTTCACTGCCTTAGTAATTCCCACAGCCTTTTCATCTGAAAACATGACCTGTTGGGGGGGCTTGAGGACTGGAGTTGAGAAACACTGGCCTAATGGGAACTACAGTTCCCATTAGGCTTAGCCTCCATGCCTGTGAGGGATAAGAGAGCACCTTCACGCAGGGCTGTAGTCATAGTGAGGGGGTGAGCACATTCTGCTTTCCACCATGCAAAACGGCTCAGATGATGGTGGAAAGCAAGAAGAGGAGAGACAGGAAATGGCATTTTCAAACCTGGATTACTGTATTTTGGAGGTCAAAAGGAAAAACGAGTAATATTTAAATGCTCTAGCTTACAGCAATCATTTGATCTAATAAAAAACTAACCTCCTTTAGTGTTCCTTTAAGTTTCAAAATAAACTGCTGTTGGTAAGTTAGGATTGATGGGCGTTTGTGTGATTAAATGTTGTTTTTAACTGGCTGAAAGTCACCAGTAAACGTATTTTACATTAAATGGGCAGTCTGATTGCTAGATATGCAAAATCTGTGATTTTTATTTCAACCTATATTGTTGACCCAGAGAGAATTTAATTGCTTTAAGCCGGCCATAGATGGATCGTCTTGAACCATTTGGACAGGCTAAATGTACCCACGTTGATCAAATGAACTTGGGTGCTACTGTATCAGCCGGTTGGATTTTGCATGTGATTATTGCTAGCGGCCAATATAGCCACAGTGGGGAAATTAGGCAATTATCTTTCCTGAAACCCGTGGCTGCAGGAAGGAAAAATGTAGTGGATAACTATGTACTTTTGTTAGAGGGAGAAAGAAAGAAAAGAAATATGTGGGCAAGCATGTGTCTTTCCTAAGTGACACTATGTAAATGACTTAGAAAGATTAGACTCTATAAAGCACTATACAAATCAAAGGGAGAAAATGAAGACATGGAAGCTTTCTTTAAAGGCATTCCGTTTCCAAATCTGTCTGATATGGAAAAGAAAAATTGGAATCCCCTGTAACATTGGAAGAACTAAAGCTTGCAGTGACAGGGATGTCTAACCATAAATCACCAGGCCCCGATGGGCTCCCAATAGAAATTTACAAGCGATATGGAGACATATTGCTACCGGAACTATTACATACTCTGGAATCAGCCTTCGCGGAGGGAAATCTTCCTGCCTCCATGATGGAAGCCACAATTATTGTTATTTATAAGGAGGGAAAAGACCAATTAGACCCATCTTCCTATCGTCCAATTTCACTGCTCTGTACAGACGTTAAAATCCTTGCAAAAGTCCTGGCGACACGCCTAAAGGAATGTATAGAGAGACTTATTCACCCTGATCAGTCAGGGTTCATCCCGAATAGGTCAACATCCCTAAATATAAGAAGGGTCTTTTTAAATTTGCAGATTCCTACCGACAATGAGGGCCCTAGAGCACTCCTGGCCTTAGATGCTGCTAAAGCATTTGATAGCCTGGAGTGGCCCTATCTATGGAAGGTTCTAGAGAGCTTTGGATTTGGCCCGTCTTTTGTTAGGTGGGTTAAACTCCTATATAATAAACCATGTGCAAAAATCAAAATAAACGGCGAAGCTACAGGCCTGTTTGAGCTGGAGAGGGGGACGAGACAGGGGTGTCCCTTGTCCCCTCTCCTGTTCGCACTGGCCATGGAGCCTCTAGCCATTAAAACCAGGCTCAAGGAAGACATCCAGGGATTTAGGAGGGGCCTAGAGGAGGACAGAATATCGCTATTTGCGGATGATGTCCTCTTTTTCATAGGCGACATTAACAACTCGTTGGCCCCAGTGGTCCAAATGATTAAGGAATTTGGTGGATTCTCAGGACTGAAGGTAAATTGGGACAAGTCGGCTCTGCTCTCTATAGATACGCTACAGGCCCAGAGGATAGCCGAAATGCCCCAATTAAAAATTCCAACAAAATTAAAATACCTCGGGATATGGATCACCAGGGATGTCAGGGAGTACACTACTGAAAACATAACCCCATTATTAGCAAAGCTGAAGCAAAAGAAAGATGCTTGGAACCACCTCCCTCTCTCTGTAGCCGGGAGATGTAATTTAATTAAAATGATCTGACTTCCCCAGCTACTTTATGTACTCCATAACTCTCCGATCTGGGTTAACCAAATATGATTCAAAAGAATGGAAACATTATTGCGAGAACTAAAATGGAAAGGAAGGCAGGCCAGAATTGGGTTGCAGACCATGCAGCTCCCGGTCGGGGAGGGAGGGATGGCGGTCCCGCACCCGAGAATGTACTTCCTTGCGTCTCAGCTACAGCAGATCGCAGGCTGTGGGATTCCGGATCGAGGGAATGATTGCTTTAGGCTAACACTAACCGAGGCCCCACATAAAACATTGGTAGAAGTCTTGGAGGCAAACTCATTTGCCCATAAATGCCCGACTATTAAACTACTAAATAAAGTGAGGCAGACAACAAAGGCTCTATTGGGATACTCTGGGATAACTGAGTTGGCCCCCCTCTGGAATAATAAAAACTTGCCAGAAGTAGCGGAAGTAAAAAAGTGTAAAATCTGGGAGAGCCAGGCAATTACACGACTAACCCACTTATATGAGGGTAACCTTATGAAATCATTCTCAGACCTAAAACTGGAATTTAATATACCAAATAAAACATTCTTCAAATACCGTATTTTTCGCTCTATAAGACGCACCTGACCATAAGACGCACCTAGGTTTTAGAGGAGGAAAACAAGGAAAAAAAATTCTTAACCAAATGGTGTACTAAAATATTTAACCAGTGCCAAAGAAATGCAGCCTGACCTGTGCCAATTAAATGCAGCATGACCTGTGCCAATTAAATGCAGCCTGACCATTGCCAATAATGCAGCCCGACCTGTGTCATCGCTCTGGCTGACAGAAGGGGGGGGCTGATAGAAAGTGGTGGGCTGACAGAGGGGGAGGGGGGTGCTGACTGACAGAGGGGGGCTGATAGAGAGAAGTGTGCTGACTGACAGAGGGGTGTGCTGACTGACAGAGGAGGGCTGATAGAGAGAAGTGTGCTGACTGACAGAGGTGGAGGGGAGCTGACCGACAGAGGGGGAAGGAGCTGACAGAGTGATAAGAGGGAGACATTTAGGAGACACACAGCCGGCAGGCAGAGAGGCAGGACTCACGTGCAGCTGTTCCGGGCGCCATACAATGCGATCATTCATAGACGAGCCCCGTCTCTGCATGTGACACGCTCTGCTGGGACCAATCGCGGACGACCAGGCACCCGCAAATGACTGTTTGGCCAATTACAGGGCACTCGTCTCCCATCTCTAAGCTGGGCTCACAATGTGCCGGCCGCCGGGTGCTGCATTTGTGCGGGAGGCAACAGTGGAAAATCCTTTTTTTTTTTGCTCGTGCAGGGGGGTGGCTTCATTGAATAAAACACAGCACGGCGTGGGGGGTGTTTCCGGCAGTGGTGGGGGCGTTGCCAGCGGCGGCGGGGGTGCGGTGCCTGCGGTACTTTCGCTCCATAAGACGCAGGGACTTTTTTACCCATATTTTTTGGGGAAAAAAGTGCGTCTTATGGTCCGAAAAATACAGTACCTTCAAATCAGGCATGCCATTCAGACCCAGACTAAGATCTACCCGGCTGATAGGATCCAGACTCCCATTCTTACTAAAATAGCCCAGGCGAACACAGCGAAAGGCTTAATCTCAGTGCTATATGACAAACTGGGGGCTAGGGCCATAAACCAGGCAGGTGTGTCTAGGAGCAGAGAAAAATGGACAAGAGACTTGGGATTGATAACTACAGAGCAGTGGAATAGGATCCTAAAGAGAGGGGCTCTAGTATCCATCGCTCCGGCGCAGAGATTGTCCCACCTTTATCTACTACATCGTGTCTACTATACCCCAAAAAAAATGTTTTAAATAGGACTGAATCGGAGCGATGAATGCCCTAGATGCAATGCCACAGGGGATCTTGCCCATATGTTCTGGAGATGCCCCAAGCTCTGAAGATATTGGACAGGAGTTGTTGATAAACTTAACAACGTTTTCAAGTCCTCCCTAGAACCTGACGCTAGAACTTGCCTTCTAGGGGACATAGAGGACCATAGAATACCTCCGGGAACTTTAGAGGGCGTACTGCGAGGCCTTTTAGAGGCACGCAAGTTAATTGCCCAGAGATGGCAGGCGCATGTCCCCCCCTCTGTTGGGAATTGGACCGAAACTATCAATACTTTGATCTGGAGTGAGAGAGTGGCCTTTATTAAACAGGGAAATTATGAAAGGTTTGAGAGAGTCTGGGGACTATGGCTGAGTGATATAGGAGCCCTCGTCTAGAGATATAACAACGATATAACCGGTAGCTTCCCCTGCCACTGTAAAATAACAATCTCCTAATATACAGATATTAAATACAGGAAGGATGTGAACCTGACCCTTCTTTCTTGGAATTAGCTCTGCATAGGTAGCTTGGAGGGACCCCCCCCCCCAGCTGCTCCTTTATCTCAGTGGAACGGCACAAAGAAAAAGTTAGACAAATGTACCTAGACAACTGAGAGGGGAGAGGCGATCAGCACGGGGGAGGGGCTAGAGGGAGGGAACAGGTTTATACAAAGATTATACACGGAATTTGAAATTGGTGTTTGTTTAGTTACGAATGTATAATATGCACTCTCTGCCATGTGATGTTGTTAATGAATGCACACATTTTTGTATGACAAGAAACAATGAAGAAAAGTTAAGATAAAAAGAAAGATTAGACTGGTGGTTATGCCTAAAGAACCCATGTTTACTAGATAATCTCCATATAGTTTTGCTTTGTTCTACTCTACCTAGCCAGCATCTAATAAAAAGAAAATAGCCTAACCGTATGTACCTGCCAGCTGGAATTGTAACCTGCCTTATAAATTTAGAATATCTATACTTGCTTTAAGATTCTTTTTTTTTGGGGTTAAACATTTCTAAATATAAATATCTCTGGGCAAACAAAAGATTTAGAACTGTGCTCCCTGTCTATAGTTACATGTTCAGTATGCATTTCCTGAAAGCTAGTTGCAGCAGTTGGCAAGACATACACACAGTGCACAGAATACAGAATATGGAGGGAAAAGTATGCTGTATTTTTAGTAACATTAAGAACACAATTCACTAGATAAGTAAATGTAAAAAAAAAAATAGAGTCTCATCTATAAAATTATACCTGTAGAATGCATTTTCCTATTTATCTATGGTTGGAGCCAACTCAGAACCAATATACACTATATTGTGTATATAGTATTGGAACGCCTCCCTTTACATGCACATGAACTTTAATGACATCCCAGATTTAGCCCCGTTCACATTGGTGAGATTTGGGATGTGAAATTGAATGTCAAATCAGAGCCTATTGCCGGCAAAAGAAGCATCCCAATCGGTGCGATGCCGACTTTGTGGCTCCGCACTGATTTCCAAAAGTCGTGTCCATTGTGAACGAGGGCTTAGTCCGTAGGGTTCAATAGTGAGTTGTCCCGCCCTTTGCAGCTATAACAGAAAGCACAAAGCAAGGTCCATAAACACGTGGATGAGTGAGTTTGGGGTGAAGGATCTTGACTGGCCTGCACAGAGTCCCAATCTCAACCCAATAGAACTCCTTTGTGATGAATTAGAGTGAAGACTGCGAGCCAGGCCTTCTTGTCCAACATCAGTGCCTGACCTCACAAATGCGCTTTCGAGAAAAATGGTCAAACATTCCCATAGACACACTCCTAAACCTTGTGGACAGCCTTCCCAGAAGAGTTGAAGCTGTTATAGCTGCAAAGGGCGGGGCAACTCAATATTAAACCCTACGGACTAAGACTGTAATGCCATTAAAATTCATGCGCCTGTAAAGGTAGGTGTGACAATGATTTTGACAATATAGTGTATATAAAGAAAAAAAAATCTAAAAAAGAAATATGAGTTCCTTGTATATAAGTACAACATATGCACTCTCATTAGGCCATAACCACCTGCCTACTGAGCATGTAAACACCCCTCCTGCCCAGACCAATTTTCAGCTTTCAGTGCTCTCACACTTTGAATGACAATTACTCAGTCATGTAATACTGTACCCAAATGAATTGTTTGTCTTTTTTTTTCATACAAATAGAGCTTTCTTTTAATGCTATAAGATCACTTCTGGGTTTTTTATTCTTTGCACTATAAATAAAAAAAGACCTTTCTGTGATAAAGTTTTGCAAATGATTAATTTTTCTTCATAAATTTTGGCCACAATTTATACTGCTACATATCTTTGGTAAAAATAACCCAAATTGGTGGATTTTATTTGGTCTGTGTGAAAGTCAGAGAGTCTACAAGCTATGATGCATATAATAACAAATTGATCACATCTGATGTATTGACGGCCTATCTTAGACAGATGACACTAATAGATGGCACTGATGACAAATGGCACTAATACGTGGCACTGATGACTTATGACACTGATAACAGATGGCACGTGACACTGACAGGTGGCACAGGGGACAGGTGGCACTGGGGACAGGTGGCACTAATATATGGCACTAATGACAGATGGCGCTGATGACAAATGGCACTAATACATGGCACTGATCACACATGACACCAATAACAGATGGCATATGACACTGACAGGTGGCACTGGGGACAGATGGCACTGATAGGTGGCACTGGGGACAGATGGCACTGATAGGTGCCCATCAGTGCTGCCTATGAGTACCCATGAGTGCCGCCTATGAGTGCCTTCCAGTGCTGCATCCCAGCGCCGCCTATCAGTCCCCCATGGTGCCGCCTATCAGTGCCCATAAGTGCCGCATATCAGTGACCATCATCAGTGTCACCTGATCAGTGCCCATTAGTGCCGCCTTATCAGTGCCCATCATTGCAGCCATATCAGTGCATGTAATTGAAGAAGAAAACTTATTTACAAAAAACGCTTAATTTTTTTCAACATTTTCAGGCTTTTTCATTTGTTGTGCAAAAAAATTAAAAATCGCAGAGATGATCAAATACCACCAAAATAAAGCTCTATTTGTGAGAATAACATGATAAAAAAAATAGTTTTGGTACAGTGTAGCATGACCGCGCAATTGTCATTCAAATTGCGACAGCGCTGAAAATTGGCTTAGGCAGGAAGGTGCGTAAGTGCCTGGTATTGAAGTGGTTAAGGACCACTTACATAAAGACAAAAACACAAAATTAACAGGTTACACGTAAACAGAAACTAGAGGAAAGCAAACTGCTTTCCTTTGTATGACTGACGTCACCCCCCTCGCCCCCTTCTGTAGTGTCTTACCTCTTTTTGCTTCCATATTTTACTGTAAAATGTATAATGTCCAAGGAAGCTACACAAAGTGAGACCTGTGATTCTCAGACATGAACATTGTGTAAAATAAAGAAATTAGTGAAACATACTTGTTTGGCTGAAATAATAACCATTTGCGGTCTACTGATTGTGTTTTTGTATTTTGCCTAGGCAAATCTTTTAGTGCAACTGCATGAAGGGCAAAGCTGACTTTATTTTTTAATCAATGTGACATAGTTTATATAGAAGTGACTTGAATTACTATCATTGTGCCATCTGGAGATCGTTCCCCTTTACTATGAACCTAATGCATGTTAGGTCCATTACGGCACATTTGCATACATCTAGCATTAATATGCTTCCTCATCGTCTCAAACAGATCATTTGTTTCCCTTATTGCTCCCAGCTAGCAAATGTTTGCAAAGAAAATCTCACTGCAGCTTAGTTGTAGAGCGCTTTTTCGACTCCCAATAAAACATTAGAGCAGAATGTCCAGGCTCCATGTTGAATTAAATGATATCTTTTAGCTCGATCAGATGTGCCATTTGCAGTTGTAAACATATCAATGGGACCTTTCAACTTTGTCTCCTGCTGCTAAACAGTCTCCAACATATAACACGCTGTAACAATGAGAAACTGTGATGAATCAGACTTAAGCATTAGCTCTTAAAGCAATTAAGTACATTTCCCAGCTGGAAATGTATTATGCGAGTTCTTGATTTGCAAATTCGCTTTATCAGCTGTCAAAAAGTAACACATACATTGGCTACATCATGAAAAGAACGATATCAACATCCTCCAATGCTATGCAGAAAGCACAGGGAAATCTTTATACTAATATGAATTCATGGCAGAGCAAGTCAGTATAGATTATACATAATATACTGTTAATTAGGTATATTTATGTAATTATATATATATATATATCAATATCACATTTACACTGTTATACAAGCTGTACACATTACATTGTAGCAAAGTGTAATTTTTTCAGTGTTGTCACATGAAATGATATAATAAAATATTTACAAAAATGTGAGGGGTGTACTCACTTTTGTGAGATACTGTGTATATAAATATTATATTATATTATATTTTATATATATATATATATATATATATATATATATATATATATATATATATATAATATATATATATATATTATATATATATATATATATATATATATATATATTATATATATATAAATATATATATATTTATTTATTTATTTATTTATTAAGATCTGTGCCATAATTTCTGGTGATCTTCAGGTTGTGTGCATAGCATAGAAGGTGCTGTCCACCCACATATACTTATTTACAAGGATTAAAAATAACTTTATATAGAGCATCACGGCATGAACGCCAATAGACCTCTGAAGGTTAACGGATATCTAGCACTACTTTTCTACATGCATATGGTTAGCCCCTGTGCATGTGGGAAGTGTGTACATGGCTGCTTGCACGTGTGCACACATATGTATCTACTGGTTTGGGTGCATTTGCATGCTCATGTGCATTTCCTTTTGCATTTAGTTGTGCATAATCAGTTGCATACATTTGTTGTTATTTTGCCACCATAAATATATATATTTTTTAAATCAATCCTAATAATTATTTTATTCAGGCTATTTAGGTAATAAAAAATATAAAAATATTTATAAAAAAATAAATAAAATAATTATGCATTGGATGAAATTAGGACACTGAGCTGACACATTGGGGCAGATTCACATAGATGTAATCTTCCGCTGCGTAATCGAAATACGCTACGCTGCCGTCTATCACCAGACTCTACGCCGAATTCAGGTAGTTTTTTTGCGCGTACGCTATTGTATCGTATTTTTTTTCCGCCGCGCAATCGAAATACGTGAGTAGGGGGCGTGAAGCATTTAAATTAAGCGCGTCCCCGCGACGATCGAACTGCGCATGCTCTGTTCAGGAATTTCCCGCCGTGCATTGCGCGAAATCACGTCGTGACGTCATTCGTTGTTTGAGTAGCGGCGTTTACGAACATTCCTATTCCCGGACGACTTACGTTAAAAATAATAAAAGAAATCGAAAAACGTTGAAATTCGACGCGGGAACGACGGCCATACTTAACATGGGCTGTCTAATATTAGACCAGCAAAAAGCTGGTATAGTGAAACGGAAAAAAAAGATGACTAAAGGTGCCGTAAGAGATTGCGTTTGAAGAGCGAAATTTTGTGGATTCCAGGCAAAAGCTCATTAGCATACCATGAAGGTGAAAAACAACAGGAAGTCCGCCCAGTGGCCGCAATTTTCAGGCAGCGTAGATCTGAAGGCGTACTAACACGTAATAAAGTCGAAATTTAGCACGCAGGTGTCTTTTCATGGTTTGAGGATTTCGACTAGCGTAAAAACGCTCGTAAATCGAAATTACTCCTGTCTAACAACATTTACACAGGCGTAATCGCTTTGTGAATCTAGGCCATTGTATTCATAATAGCAGCTGCATGCTATATATTTAATTATGTATTAATAATGAAATAGATCCTCCATTGCATTTATTGTGTATTTTATTATTCATATTACAATATGAATTTAATATTTTTTTATAATGTGTCATTAAAAATGTATTGGTCAGCTATTGTTTTAAGGAACAACCAATTTATTTTTTAAACGGTATTTATAATGTTTATGGGAAGGATGTTCTTACATTGATTTAATGTTTTGGTTCCACGCATCTTACACAGATAGTATCATGTTGTCTAAACAAGTACTCCTTCCCTTTGTTACAGTGTAACCAAATGTATTATTCATTTCTGTCTGGCACTTTCAATTCTCTGTTATTCAAAGCTGCTAAGTCCCGTTGTAGAGTGTGGTTCTCTCGCTCTGTCCACAAACCATAGTGTATATATAATCGGCTCTTTCCCCCATGTGGACCATCTTGACAAATGGGCCAAGGCCCCTGAAATGCGCAGCAGTCCGCCCATCCTATTAATGTTGATGGTTCTTTTCAGAGATGCACGAGGGGCAGCTGTAGACGCCATCGTTTTTACAACATTTTACAACATTTCTGGTGGGTCTGGCTCCACTGGGAGTAGTTTTCCATCCAAACTGCCCTTCTGCTAGCCACAATCTGCTGAACAGTGTGCCCCTCCTACCCCACCACCACCCCTAGGCAGTTTTAAACATGCAGGTATGAATTTATTTTGGTGAATCAGTGATAGTATACATGGATGCTGCTCTTTTGCTGTTTACACAAATCTTTACACTTTTTTCTGCTTTTAACATATCTGCTTCAGAACCAACATGTTCACTTTGCTGATTAATCCCACCCACTTTCAGATGCTGTTGCAACTAAATTTACATTTCCATGGGTGAATTTAAATGTGTGCATGATCATTGCCAATTTTTTTATTCTTTAATAGAAAAGAGTAATGAGATGACGAGAAAATTGCCATTTTTTTAATTGGTCGTGAAAAACGGTTGTGTGTAGGCTCCAGAGCATTTTTCTAGATGAGAAAAATGGGCGTTAAAAATTTAGAAACTGCGCTATTTTTTCTCGTAGTTTTTCATGTCGTCGTTTTTCACGTTGTGAAAAAAAGTCGTGTGTACGCTTTAACGAGGGGGGGAGGGAAACGCTCATGCTCAGAAGCAAGTTGTGAGAAGGGTGGCGCCATTCGAAGTGCTGTCCTACGTGTTGTACGTCACATCGCTTTGCTCGAGCATTTTTTTCACATGCAAGGCAGGCTTGAGAGGAATCACGTTGAGAAAAACTTAGTTTTTTTCTTCCATGACATGAATAACGGTCGTGTGTACGCAGCATTAGGGTTAAAACGTATCAAACTATGGCCCGGATTCACAAAGCACTTCCGCCGACGTATCTCCAGATACGCCGCGTAAGTACAAATATGCACCGAACCCACAAACTTACATACGCCTAAAAACTGACTTCATCCGACCGACGTAACTTGCCTACACCGGCGTAGAGTGGGCGCATATTTACACTGGACGCATGTGGCTTTCCCATTGATTTTCTTTTAAAATATGCAAATGAGGGAGATACGCCAATTCACGAACATACTTGTGCCCGGCGCAGATTTAAGCAGTTTGCGTAAGTTTTACGTTCGGCGTAAAGTTATTCTGCATAGATGAGGCGCAACCCATGCAAAGGTATGGACCAGGGAACACAAGCCTACGTATTTTATGTTGGACGTCTGTGAATATGGGCCGACGTGGGGCTTTCTGGGCGTAGGTTACGTTCACGGCGTACACAGTGATCTGGCCTATCTTAGGCAGTTGTTCCGACGTGGTTTTACACATGGGCACGAGGATATGTCCATGTCCCGACACATGCGCAGTTCATTTTAAGTACTTGTCTGACGCCCGACCCATCATTTGCATGGGGTCACACTTCATTAACATGGATCACGCCCACTTCCAGCCCACTTTCACCTACTTCCACTTACGCCTATGAAATATACGCTACTCCGGCACAGAGTTGGGAGCATTTGCTTTGTGAATTCCATGCCTGCCTCTCCGAGCTGCGCTGGTGTAGCGTAAAAGAGATACGATACGGCGGCATTAACCACTTGTCCTCTGCCCACCGTCAAATGACGGCGGGCGGAGGACTCCATTATCCTGACATCACGTCATATGACGTGATGTCCCTTTAAAGCCGCGGGCGGGCGCGCGCACCCGCTGCTCTGCGGGAAACCCGTGCGATTGCCCAGCGGCAACGATCGCCGCCGGGCACACGCGATTGCTCAGTAACTGAGCGGGGACGTGGCGCTCTGTATGTAAACACAGAGCTCCACGTCCTGTCAGGGAGAGAGGAGATCGATTGTGTCCCTTGTACATAGGGACACAATCGGTCACCTCCCCCAGTCACCCCCCCCTCCCCCCACAGTTAGAACACTCATAGGACACACATTTAACCCCTTCCCCGCCCCCTAGTGATTAACCCCTTCACTGCCAGTCACATTTATACAGTAATCAATGCATATTTATAGCATTGTTCACTGTATAAATGTAAATGGTCCCAAAAATGTCAGAAAAGTGTCCGAAGTGTCCGCCATAAAGTCGCAGTCCCAATAAAAAAATCGCAGATTGCCGCCATTAATAGTAAAAAAAAAAAATGCCATATCCCCTATTTTGTAAACACTATAAATTTTGCGCAAACCAATCGATAAACGCTTATTGCAATTTTTTTTTTACCAAAAATATGTAGAAGAATACGTATCGGTCTAAACTGAGGAAAAAAATATTTTTTTAATATATTTTTTGGGTTATTTATTATAGCAAAAAGTAAAAAATACTGCATTTTTTTAAAAATTGACGCTCTATTTTTGTTTATAGCGCAAAAAATAAAAACCGCAGAGGTGATCAAATACCACCAAAAGAAAGCTCTATTTGTGGGAAAAAAAAGGACGCCAATTTTGTTTGGGAGCCACGTCGCACGACCGCGCAATTGTCAGTTAAAGCGACGCAGTGCCGGAAGCTTAAAATTTTGTCTGGGCAGGAAGGGGGTGTAGGTGCACAGTAGGCAAGTGGTTAAAGATGTGCCGATGTATGTGAATCCGGGCCTATATATTTTTTTTTGCTGCCTGTGTACCTTGAAGCTCTGTGTTGCTCTGAAGATGCAACAGGAAGTGAGAGGAAATCTCCAGAAACTGGGCAAAACTGCCCTTTTAGACAATTGTCACAAACAGGTGTCCTCATTGGGAGATTTATTTCTTCCTTTTTGTCTTGGTGACAACTACGTGTATAACATTTTGGATTCCCCATTTCTTTCTGTCCTCATGACAAATCATAGCCAAGATGACAGAACAGGGAAACCACCCTCAAGGGACGCCAATAGCAATACAAAGTGTTGGAGATATATATATATATATATATATATATATATATATATATATATACATATACACATATACACACACACATACACAACACACAGACACGTTAACCATAAACATACGTAAAAACTTCTATCCCAATAGCGTGAATCTCTATTACATAAAAATATTTTGAAATTGTGTATTTTCATAACTTCCTGGATTTAAGTATTCAAATATAAATGTTAACATAAACCACTTTCTGCCTTTATCAATCCTATGAAGTATCAATAGCACTTGGCAGGAAATATATGGGATGTACCTACAGTATATACAATATGTGATGCCTTAGGCCCCATTCACACATGCACCTCTCGCTAATGTGCATTTATTGGTATGTTTTTTGCGTGACGGCATAGAGCAGCAAAAATAATTTCCACACTTTTTCGGGTGCGGAGCTTTGCATGTTTTATTGCTCCTTCTGGAGCATTTGTTGCACAACAAAATGTGCATTTCCTAGTCACGTTTTGGGTGTCAGTACCAATTAAATGCACTGCAAGTGTGACACGCATATTTCCTGAATGTGCAGGTATTAACGAAGTCCAGCAAATGGAAGGACGAAGACTGGACAGCCGCACTCCAAAATTACTTAAAATAAGTTGTCTTTTATTTTCAACTGTACACACAGTCACTGCAACCAACAAAATACAGTATGGCCGACGCGTTTCGCACTTACAGTCAGTGCTTAGTCATGGCTGAAAAAGGTTCACACTAAAATGACATATATACTCAAACACATGATCACATGGAAAAATATCCGCCTATGGCAGTAAAAAGTTAATTAAGTAATCAAACACAAAATCAAACCAGCTGAAGGGGGTGGGGCCTCCCTCAGAATAAATGCTTTCAAATAAGAAACATATAAACACATGTAATGTATATAGGAACACCTGTATAATCCAAATACCCCTATAACAACTTGATTAAAACCACAATCCACATGTCTAAGGTTTACAAGCATATACTAGACAAGTATAATGCATCATTCTTCACTTTGCCAGGTGTTTCAATGTGACACCCAACCAGCGCTTATATGATTAGAACCATAATAACTATGCTGAGAGGGCCGGTGGATTGATCTAAACTGTGTAGAGACATAGACAGACTGTAGCAATAGACCGACTATGAAGTGAAAAATTAATAATATTAATTAATGATACTAAGTGATGTCCTTGCAAAATGTGTCAAAAAGTGTCCATAGTGGCTGCGTGAAAGGGTTAAACCTTAAGCTTCTAAGTGTAATGTGTTGGAAAAAAAAAGGACTACTGAAGAAGACCTAGACCTCGAACCAACCAACTACTGAAGAAGACCTAGACCTCGAACCAACCAACTACTGAAGACCTAGACCTCGAACCGACCAACTACGGAAGAAGACCTGAAGGTCCCCCAGGATGCCTGGGCACCCGCATTAAAAAAGGCAGTTTTAGACCACTAACTAGTGATGATGGCTCAATTAGAATTTTGCTTTTGGGTCTTGCAATTTCTAATTAAGCCTCTAGGCAGCACTGCAAGCCAATCAGGTTGTACTGCATTGCACAGTGCAATTAAATCTAACCAATGAAGAGAGAGCATGGATATAACCTTTTCGATGAGCAGCTGCTTTGTATCTATCTCAGGCTGAGCATTATTGCTTTACTGGTAGGAAAAAATAAATAAAATGGTCAGGGCTTTGTGCAGTGTCTGTTGGGAATGCTTAAATGAGAAAACTAGCTGAATAGAATCATACATTTGTAGGCAGATATGACCACTTACACATTTGTATTTCATTTGTATATTTCGCTGTTTGCCTACACTTACTCTAGGACATCCTTTCTTTAAAATCATATCCACTACATCACTAACACCGTTGTAACCATGGTGATTTAGCTACTCTACATGAATCCAGAGCAATCTTTTTTTAGATGTTCTTATCCAAGAATGAAGCATCGCAATGTTTTGCGCAGCCTTTTTATAAAGTCCTCGGCATCAGAAGCATTATGTGAAAAATAGTTAGGCCAGTCATTTGCTTTGGGTACCCTTATAGTGTAACAGAAGTGTTATCTGACAACCATTGTAGAGGTCAATATTTAATTAACAAAACTACTGTTCATGGCAATAACAGTGATTAGTTTTAGGGAGGATTGGTATTTCCAAGATTAGTTTTGCCTAGTCTGGTACAAAACATACAATATATTTATTCTGGAATTGAATTTCTGCTTTGTTGTTAAAATGATGCAAATGTTTCATTCTCGCTGTGTTTTGGAGTCTGGGTTTGAATTACAGAACAAAAGTTGCAGTATTTTACTAGATAAATGACTTTGTTACAGTCCGTTTTTCCCCACAAATAGAGCATTACCTCTGCGGTTTTTATTTTTTGCGCTATAAACAAAAATAGAGCGAACATTTTGAAAAAAAATCTATATTTTTTACTTTTTGCTATATTAAATATTCCCCGAAAATATATAATAATTTTTTTCCTCAGTTTAGGCTGATACGTAAAAAAAATAAAAATCGCAAAAAGCATATATTGATTGGTTTGCGCAAAAGTTATAGCATCTACAAAATAGGGGATAGTTTTATGGCATTTTTTGTCATAGGGAATGGCGGTCAGTGACATGTCACGACAAACCACGCCCCCACACAGTAATAATAACTCAGTAGGTCACACTTAACCCCTTCAGCGCCCCTACAGGTTAACCCCTTCACTGCCAGTGTAATTTTCACAGCAGTCAGTGCATTTTTATACTGCTGTAAAAATGACAATGGTCCCGAAATAGTGTCAAAAGTGTCCGATGTGTCCCCCATAATGTCGCAGTCACGATAAAAATCACTGATCGTTGCCATTACTAGCAAAAAAAAAAAAAGATTAATAAAAATGCCATAAAACTATCCCCTATTTTATAGACGCTATAACTTTTGCGCAAAACCAATCAATAAACGCTTTTTTTTTACCAAAAATATGTAGAAGAATACGTATTGGCCTTAACTGAGGAAAAAAAATCGTTTTTTTTATATATATTTTTTGGGGATTTTTATTATAGCAAAAAATATTGCATTTTTTTCAAAATTGTCGCTCTAATTTTGTTTAGAGCACAAAAAGTAAAAACCGCAGAGGTGATCAAATACTACCAAAAGAAAACTCTATTTGTGGGCAATTTGGTTTGGGAACCACGCAATTGTCAGTTAAAGCAACTCAGTGCTGAATTGCAAAAAGGGGCCTGGTCCTTTAGCAACAAAATGGTCCGGGGCTTAAGTGGTTAATAACATCAGCTAAACAAAATCAATGTACACATGCACTGCCCAATTCACATTATATAACACAGAACATAAGTAGATGTATACCCACTGCAAACCAAGGATAAGTGTGTGAGCTGCTCAAGCTGTATGGGAATGAAGTCCGCTATGAGTGCTGGCTGAGAAAGGCTTCAGGCAATGGTAGACAGTGACTAGGTGTCCTGGGAGCCACACATAAAGGCAGCTTTTGTTACCCCACTGTTTGCTGTTTTTGCTGTTTTCGTTTTTTGACTGGAATAAACAGGCACTATTTTTAAGCCTTTTCATCCATTGGAGTGCGGCTGTCCATTTTATTTCCTTATATTGCACCACGCATTGCCTGCACCCATTTGGGTTTTTGAACTTTACTCACCACTGAAGAGTGTCGTCGTTATTATTATGCGCCGAAAGTCCGCCCCTCCCCATCCGGAAAAAAAAAATATATATACAAAAGAAAAAAAAATGGGGGATGGGCAGGGGAGGAGGAGCTGGGCGCATCGCAACCCCAGGATGAGAGACACCAGGACAAACAAGCCCTAAAAATCACATGGGTTGGGCAAATATAAAGCATGAATGGAAAGGCAAACAGAAAGGTGATTGCAGCTGAAAGTAATCAAAATAGGGCAAATAATTAAAGCAATGTTCACCTGCTGTTAAGTGGAAATAGGGAAAATTGAGTTAATAAGGGGTATAGGACAATGGGAAAGGATGCCAGAAATATGTAATCTGGGATCATTGGTTAAAATGATCAATCATGTAAACAGATTGGGTCCAGACAGATCACTAATGAGAGAGAGGGTGTCTTCCACCCTGGTAAACATTTGTAAAAGAAAGAAAGTGATCTGTTTGGAAACCGAACCCACCTTGACCGTGCCCCCATCCCTGTAGAGAACAAGAAAAATTGGGCCATTGGGATGTTGGTTTTTAAGAATTTACAAGCACCTGGTGTTTGACTTAATTAGAATGCTGACAAGCTGTCAAGATTTTATTGCCATAAAAATAAAAGGGGAAGGAATTATGAGTTTAGCGCTATTGATAAGTATTTTGAAGATTAATTTTTCCTTAATGCCTTAGCTATAGAGTTGAGTGTGACGATAATGAGGTCTGACACCTTCCAACATTTAGACAGAATAGGGAAGTTGCATTTAACACAGTTGCACCCTCATTCTCCAAAATTGGTAACAAAATTGATTTAAAACTCATATCTGTGGTGGGGCAAAGTAGGAGCCTGAAACATTATATTATATACAGGATTGTGCTACTGACCTACGTTGGCAATGCTAGAAAAGATCCCTGTTTATAGGTATTTAATTAGTGGCCATCAATATAAAGAGAAATTAATAGGAGCTATATTGCTATCATAAGCCTGTGTCCAAAAATGAAGAAGGTGCAACAAAAGATGCATTTTAGATAATGGCCCAATTCAAATTTTAGCTTTGGGGCCTTGGATTCCCAATTATGTCTCTGGGTATCACTGTAAGCCAATCAGCAAAGCAAGTGATTCTTAATGGGCCCAGCCATAAGAAACTATTGTAAAACTGCGTGGAAACAAAAACACATTCATAATTCTGCTTTTGTTTTGTTAATTTTTTTGGTAAATTGAACTTGCATACATCTTAAGCTGCCAAATCTGGTTATATTCTATATATTCAGTGGTAATAATTACATTCATAAAAAGTGGTTGCCACTTAGTTAGACAACGTGCCTCCAATACAAGGTCCAACAAGGTAAAAAACACATATTATCCCTCCTAAGTGGCACATACTGTACATTCCATGATATCAATGTCATATTTGGTCTCCAATATGACATAATTTCATCCTGTGTAATACTCTGTTGCTTCTTGGACTGCGAAAAATATATGGGAATATTCCCAGATTTCAAGAAATTGTGCTGCAATTTTGAAAATCACTTGCCAAGCTATTGCTAGACTTGCCAAGCTTCACAAGTTCTGTTGTAAAATTGTAGCAAGTTTGCATTGCATGACTCCAGATCAACTTTCTTTGCATACATGCTGCAAATTCTGGTTCAGTTATGTTGTGCAACAGTCATCCTACCACAAGGGGTCACTGTGACTTGCAGGGCTCTTGCTGTAGACTCACCACTTCAACTTTGCTCTTGCTAGAGGCTTGCCATGCAAATTTGCTACAAATTGGAAAAGTGTCAACAAGAACTTGTGCTTCACATGCTGTGCAAGTGTACAATTTGCCTTTGAAAATGTGCAGCAAGTTAACAGACTTACAATTCAACATTGCCATAAATGTGTGGCAAGTTATCCTTGCCATCTGTACCAATGCATTTAAAAAAAAAGTGCAGTAAGAATGTATCCACCGAAGCATAACAAAATACTCTCATGTACCCTTCAGCACACCCCTCAGATCAGGGGTCTCAAAATGATGACCCTCCAGCTGTTGCGAAACTACAAGACCCATGAGTCTCCCTGTGGGAGTTTTTCTTGTAACTGTCAGCCTTGCAATGCCTCATGGGACTTGTAGTTTCATAACAGCTGGATGGGCGCCAGTTTCAGACCCCTGCCACAGACCCTTTGTTTGGGAATGTTAATTCTGGAAACACCCTCTCCAAGGAAAATAAATAATGCCTGCATATGCAGGTTTGAGCTTTTGTTTGACACTGAAACCATTAAAACATTCTGACTGAGCCACATTTCTAAGAATCAATGACTCTGATACATCTGATTGAACTTACTCTGCAAGAAAATTAGACTCTGCACAGAACCAAATACCAGGCAAGGTTTGTTAAGTATTTTTTTCACTTTTAATTCTGTTTTTGAAGTGCCCTTTCACACTAATGTGCTTTTAATAAGCATTTAATGCATTCCTAGTGACTTCAATTGAAGGTTTATTTTTGTTCCGCTTTACAAAACTACATTAACGATGCAGCATGCGGGACCTTTCAAAGCGCAGGTCACCTGCAGTGTACAAAAAGGTGCATAGGCCCGAATTCACGCGGTGATCACTCTCAATCTACTTTTGCTTGAACCGTTTTTCGTGAGCTTGAAAATCTCTGTACAGGGTGGGTTCACGCTGGCGCACTGTATTCAGCAAGCTTTTGCTCACCAAGATACACCATCGTAGCATATTTTTGAAGGCGCAGGCCAGCCTAAGTGGAAGTGGGAGTGACCCCATGCAAATCATGGTCTGAGCATGGTGCAGTGTTTTACGCCCGGCATATCACTAATGCGCATGCGCCGTGACATAGTAGTGACGTGGACTCATGAAACTGCACCCTTATGCGCATGCTCACAACTACGCCGGCACAACTGCCTAAGCTACGCCGGATCACTACGTACGGCGTGAACGTAACGTACGACCTTTGCATGTCTATTGCTGGGTGGCACCTTATCTATTGGGGATTAACTTTACGCCGGACATACACTTACGCGTGCGGCGTGTAGCCTGCGTCGGGCGCACGTACGTTCGTGAATCGCCTTATTTCCCTCATTTGTATATTTGAATGCCTAATTAATGGGAGAAGCAACATGCGTCCAAACCATATTTGCGCCCACGCTACGCCGGTGTAAGTAAGATACGTCAGGGTAGGATGGCCTGTTTTTGGACGTATGTTGGTTTGTGACTCTAGCGCACACATACGCAGGGCGCACATTTGCACTACGACAGCGTAAAGTGATTTACATTGGCGTAAGTGCTTTGTGAATCCGGGCTATAGGATTTAATGGGGAATCGTTTTCATGCTGCTCTGGTAAAGTGCAGAAAAAGCGCACCAGTGTGAAAGAGGCCTCAAGGTCGGAAATTCAACAACGGATGCTGTGTGTTTCCATTAAAACATGTAATGCCAGCTACTGTGTACTGTATATACTCGAGTATAAGCCAAGTTTTTCAGCACATTTTTGGGTGCTTAAAATGCCCCCCTCGGCTTATACTCGAGTCACCTTTTTGCGCCTGTTCTACCGGACTCTGGGGACCCGGTACTGGCCGGCCGTAGGTCCCCTGGGCCCAAAACTGGCATGTGTGCATGCTGGCACACATATAACAACACTCTTCTTCTACAAGTGTGCAAAGTTTGTTGTCCGGGGGACCTTTTTCAAAGCCGGGCACCCCTTTCATAGACTTCCATGTTAAACGGTAATTTCTCTGCTAAATTTGGAGACCCAGTACCAGCCGGCTGTAGGTCCCCTGGCACACATATAGCCCCAGTTCTCCTCTACAAGTGTGCACAGTTTTCTGTCTGGGGGACTCACGACCGGGGAGCACCAATTTTTCAAAGCAGGGCACTTCTTCTACATACTCCCATGTTAAACGTAAGTCTAGTCATGGGCACAGTGAGGCATGAACACAGTGAGGCACAGTGAGGCATGGACACAATAAGGCATTAACACAGTGAGGCACAGTGAGGCATGTACACAATGAGGCATGGGCACAGTGAGGCATGGGCACAGTGAGGCATGGGCACAGTTAGGCATGGGCACAGTGAGGCATGGGCACAGTGAAGCATGGACACAGTGAGGCATGGACACAGTGAGGCATGGACACAGTGAGGCATGGACACAGTGAGGCAAAGTGAGGCACAGTGAGGCACAGTGAGGCATGCAGATGGACACCCTAGGCTTATACTCGAGTCAACAAGTTTTACAATTTTTTTGTGGTAAAATTAGGTGCCTCGGCTTATATTTGGATCAGCTTATACTCGAGTATACTGTATGTGTATGGTGTCTGTGTAAAGATTTAACTGTTCCGTTAACCTGCTCCAGTGGTGATCACTCTCAATCTACTTTTGTTTGAACTGTTTTTCATGAGCTTGAACATCTCTGCACAGGGTGGGTTCCAAGAGTGCAGTTGTCACAGTGAGGACATATTTATTTTTTTCCACAAAAAGATTTTATTTGGTGAAAAGTAACACATAATACATCGTACACTTACAGAATTACAATAGCAGTGAATAATTGTAAGCATCAGAAGGTAAACAACAGAGAAAATAACAATCGGATAACAATTCCATAAAATAATTTTTATGCAAGCATACATGTATCAAAACTGCATCAATTTTCTGACTGGGTTGAAAGAACAATATCGATGCTTGAACAAGTCTATTCGTGTAGGGGAGATGGGGGGAGGAAAGGAAGGAAGGGAGGGGGGGGGGAAACCTGAGTATTAAATCTTATCTTTAGGTATACTTTATAATAGATTTGTACTGTTGAGAAACAGTGAGGACATATTTTAACCGCTTTTTTTTAAATTTGATTTGAGATGAGATGATCAAATACCACCAAAAGAAAGCTCTAATTGTGGGGGAAAAAGGGATGTCAATTTTGTTTGTGTACAGCAAAAGTAGGAAAAGGGAGTTGTGGAGTTGTGGTTACCTGCAAGTCTACATAATAGATGTTTGTCCTTAGTGTGCCCTATTTTTTGTCACATATTACTAGTTTATTATTCATTAAATTTGACGGACATTTATTTTTTATTTTTTAACCCAACTATGTAGCTATGTTACATTTGTATACAATTTCCTGTAAAACAAATTCAGGTGGCAGTCTTGCAGAGCCTGAGGAACCACACTCCACATCTTGGATGTATAATTCACACTAGTCACATAGCTCTGCACATCCTCCAGGATGTATTCCCTAGCAGTATATAATTTGTATGTAAGATTTTACAAAAATGGTTGGTAGGAAAGAAGAAATACAAAAGTATAGGAATTATATTATATAATTATATAATAAGGAAATATATAAAACAAATCTCTTAATGTTGTACATATATTTTCCTATAGAATTATTCTGTGGGGCTTCAAGGACTGAAACCCTCATAAATCATTTAGGAGCCTTATGTTCAAATTACTCTGCACTTATTAAGTAGTACAGTTGGGAAGCATTCAATCACCATTTGTCATATCGGTAATGTAAAGTAAATGGAACTGGATGCAGCTTATCTTACAATATACATCATTACATAGTCAGAATTTCCATTTATGTCTCTCACTCCAAGAAAAATATTTATGTATAGTGGAAATGTATAAGCTATATTATTAGCAGTTAAATAGTATAGGTACCATACATACATAAAAGTGTTCAATTTTCAAAAACAGTAGATTATGCAATTTGCTGTAATATAAATGATAGAGTAATACAGGGATTCTAAAGTATAAATGGATGTAGTGGAGTTGAATCTATCATGATTCCTTAATATGACATATTTGCTTGTGGCAAGGAAAATAAAGCGCTGTACCTGACCATTTTGTTACAAGCACAAAGTATTTGGATAAAGTACCCAGAATTCCTCTATAACTGAACCTGGAGATGAGCATCAAATGTGGGTTAAAGGAACACTAAAGGTTCATTTTTATTAGATCAATTGATTGCTGTAAGCTAGAGCATTTAAATATCACTTACCTCGTTTTTCCTTTTGACCTCCAAAATACAGTAATCCAGGTTTGAAAATGCCATTTCCTGTCTCTCCTCTGGTTGCTTTCCATCAGCATCTGAGCTGTTTGGCATGGTGGAAAGCAGAATGTGCTCACCCCCTCCCTATGACTACAGCCCTGCGTGAAGATGCTCTCTTATCCCTCACAGGCATGGAGGCTAAGCCTAATGGGAACTGTAGTTCCCATTAGGCCATGATGCAGCAAGAATGAACGTGCACTGCAAACCAGGAAGTCAGTGAGAATAACGATTCAGGAGTGACGGAGGTGAATAAAACAGCTCGATTTCAACAGGTATCAAACTAGTTATAATGCAAAATATTACTTTTTACTTTATCAGCTACTGTCAGACTTTAATTTAAGAGGAAAATATTTTTGTCTTTACAACCCCTTTAAGCTAAAATCAGTTTACCGTGCACACCTAATTACAAACAGCAAGCAGTTCAGTGCTCAGACCTTTCTTTACAAAGTATTAAGAGTTTCCATTTACTGTATTCCCAGGCAGTGGTGTATTTAGGTTTTGTGCTGCCCTAGGCTTGACTAAACTCGTGCAACCTCCAATTTAAATATGATCCACCCCTTCCTGTCAAGGTCACACCCCTTCCTATTTAACCACTTAAGACCCGGACCAAAATGCAGGTAAAGGACCTGGCCAGTTTTCGCGATTCGGCACTGCGTCGCTTTAACTGACAATTGCGCAGTCGTGCGACGTGGCTCCCAAACAATATTGGCGTCTTTTTTTCCCCACAACTAGAGCTTTCTTTTGGTGGTATTTGCTCATCTCTGCGGTTTTTAGTTTTTGTGCTATAAACAAAAATATAGTGACAATTTTGAAAAAAAAACAATATTTTTTGCTATAATAAATATCCCGCAAAAATATATAAAAAACTTTTTTTTTCCTCAGGTTTAGGCCGATACGTATTCTTCTATTTTTGGTAAAAAAAAAAAAATCGCAAAAAAGGGTTTATCGGTTGGTTTGCGCAAAATTTAAAGTGTTTACAAAATAGGGGATAGTTTTATTGCATTTTAATTAATATTTATTTTTTTACTACTAATCAGCGATTTTTTTCATGACCGCGACATTATGGCGGACACATCGGACAATTTTGACACATTTTTGGGACGATTGTAATTTTCACAGCAAAAAATGCTATATAAATGCATTATAAAAAAAGGAACTAAAGCGCTAGCCAACAGTGAATAGACCCAATAAGAGAAAGAAATAAACTAATTACATGCAGCTCAAATCAGGTATGTGCTAACAACAAAAATGGATATAAAAGTGAAATGATGAGCGCAGCTAAAACTAAACTAAATAATCAATCCCTAATAAACAAGTGAGCAAAGCTATGGAAAACAGTGATAATATTACAAAATGAATAGGAAGATCCAAATATGAGCAATTAAGTGCAGCAACAAGTGTCCCAAATGAGTGAAATCCAGTGAGGAGACAAATGTAAATCAATCAGTGACAAGGCTTCTGTCCATGTAAACAACAAAATCATCCAGATGAGACTTCACAGATGAACGTGCTCACAGAGCGCTTACCTTCCACCAGGAAGAAAAGGGGCATTAACACATTCAACGATGGTCCTGTAGACAGCCGTCTCTGATATTAATCTTTAAGCCAACCTTAGCCACGCTCGAGGTCCGGTCACCATAGGATAGAAATATGGAGGATGTTCCAAAGAAAAAATGAAGCTCACACGGTGAAGTACGTAAAACTGAGGACAGTTTAATAAGGTAAAACACACTTACAGCAAAAAAACAAATATAAACACCAAAACACCTCTGATGAAGTCACGTGACGTGACGCAACGCGTAAGGTTAACCGGAAGTGACGTGACACCCTGACCGTCCGACCGAAAGTGCCATTGTTTTGGTGTTTTTATTCGTTTTTTTTTTTTGCTGTAAGTGTGTTTTACCTTATTAAACTGTCCTCAGTTTTACGTACTTCACCATGTGAGCTTCATTTTTTCTTTGGAACATCCTCCATATTTCTATCCTATGGTGACTGGACCTCGAGCGTGGCTAAGGTTGGCTTAAAGATTAATATCAGAGACGGCTGTCTACAGGACCATCGTTGACTGTGTTAATGCCCCTTTTCTTCCTGGTGGAAGGTAAGCGCTCTGTGAGCACGTTCATCTGTGAAGTCTCATCTGGATGATTTAGTTATTTACATGTCACTGATTGATTTACATTTGTCTCCTCACTGAATTTCACTCATTTGGGACACTTGTTGCTGCACTTAATTGCTCATATTTAGATCATCCTATTCATTTTGTAATAGTATCACTGTTTTCCATAGCTTTGCTCACTTGTTTATTAGGGTTTGATTATTTAGTTTAGTTTTAGGTGCGCTCATCATTTCACTTTTATATATAAATGCATTGTTTACTGTGAACATGACAGTTGCAGTTTGGGAGTCAACCACTAGGGGGCGCTGAAGGGGTTAAGTGTAACCTCATATGTGTTTCTAACTGTAGGGGGGCGGGTTGGAGGTGTGACATCATTGATCGTGTCTCCCTATATTAGGGAACACACGATCAATGACAGCGCCACAGTGAGGAACGGGGAAGCTGTGTTTACACACAGCTCTCCTCATTCTTCAGCTTCGGGGACCGATCACGGGACTCCAGCGGCGATCGCGTCCGCGGGTCCCGCGGCAGTGGTCATGGAGCTTCGGACCAGATCGCGGGCACGTGCATGTGCCCAGCCGTGCCATTCTGCCAAAGTATATGTGCAGGAGGCGATGCTTAAGTGGTTAAGACCTGCCCTGAAATTTTACAGTGGGGACACCAGTTCTGAGGTCCATGGGGGGAGGGATTCCCTTAATCTGCAGAGATTTCCTCTCACTTCCTGTTTGGCTATGGGGCACGAAATAAAGGGAAATGAACGGATGGCAAAAAAAAAACGGGGCTATAACTATACCTTACTCTATCCAAAATCTAAAAAAATAAGTGTTGCCTATAGTTCTACTTTAAGCACAAATTTCTGGTAAATTTATGGAGGACTAAGAGGATATAACCATGGCAGTGGTGCAGCAGAAAACATATAGCACAGTGATGAAGGTTATGTGGTCCAGGCAGTGAGCAAAGGAAGGATTGGGGGCAGGAACAAATAAATCCATCTGTTTATTTTTCTCATCAGCAATCAACAGGAATAAAATTAAGATTCCCTAATATGTACAACTGAAACAAGCAAAGGATTGCAGGCGAGTCCTACTACATAACTGACAGGTATAGGCGACCATGTCAGTGTCCCTTGTGTCTGCACTATCCCTTTCATACCGGCAGCAGTGCGGCCACTTTATGGGGGGCGCCAGACCAATTTGTCTTGCGGCCCAGTCCACCTCAAGACTGGTGCTACACTAAAAGTGTAGCGCAAGCCGGCGGGGACTCTTTTCTTCCTGCCTCCCTGCAAAGTGCTGCCCTAGGCCTGGGCCTTGTTGGCCTAGGCCAAAATACAGCATTGTTCCCAGGGACAATAATTTTTATGTTTACACAGAATATATCATGATAAAATAACGGTAACGTTGTGCTTGCATCTTTTCCTCTCATGACAAGTTGGTCCATCTTACTTTACAGCTAGAAAATGCTTTGATTGTATATATTGAAACAGCTCTGTTTCAATTTCTGCATTGAGGTCCAGAAGCATGTATTTCTTCTTCTCTCAACATGGTTTCAAAGTGCACCAGGGCCAGATTTTTGGTCACACTTATTTCCCCCATCAGATGTACTGTAATAACCCAGAGATTTCATAAAATAAATATTAAAAAAATATTTAGCACCAGTAATAAATGATTGCATGTAAACAAGATGATACTATCAGGGGGATATAGGTTTGGATCCCATAAAGAACTTCAGTACTGCATGCAAAAGTATTAATATCATTAAACAAGATTTATATAGCGCCAACAGTTTACCGAGCGCTTCACTATAAAAAGGGGGACAGTAAAATTACAATACAGTTCAATACAGGAAGAATAAAAAGGGCCCTGCTCGTGGAGCTTGAAATCTAAAGCAGTGGTTCTCATCCTGGGGTCGAATGATGATTTGCCAGGGGTCAACGAATCCTGGGCTGTTCCTGAAGCATGCAACGCTCTCCCAGACTTTTCACGGCCGTCCAGCTGGGCTGTCCCTGGAGCCTGCGGCCGCCCACTCAGCCTCTTTGCAGCCGCCCATTAAGTTCACGTCATGGCTGGGAGGCAGAGACTAGAGGTCAGTAGACTAGTGAGGAATGTGAAGTGGCATAGGTGTTATAGGTGCCAAAATATATACACATATATATATACATACACACACATTATTATATATATATATATATATATATTGTATATTGTCTCATTTTGTTGTGTAATCCTAGCTGTGATCGTTTGGGGTGTTACTGTATTCTATTGTTCTATTGTGGCTGTCTGCCTGAAATATTATGGGATGTGTAAGCGTGTTTGCTTACGCATCTCCCCCCCCCCACTGCTGATAAGACTGTTTACTGATGAGAAGTTTGAATGCACCTGATCTGTGTGTCTATTGTCATAGGACAGTTTAACCCGCCCTGAATCCAACGGTGGCGAGAGGTGTCTCGGAGTTGGATATTTGTGTACATGTGTGATAATAAAGCAGTTTGATGTTGTTGTTCACACTGTGTTACGGCTGGTGACTGGGTGAGCTAAGGGGTCTTGGATAGTGCTGGTTCTGGACAGAGGAAGCATTGATGGCGGACATAGTCCTGTTAAGAACGATGGTTCATCACACAAACACACACAGACACATGTATATAGCCCATTAACCACTTGACCACCGAGCCTGTTTTTCAGATTCAGTGTTTACGAGACTAAAACAGTTTTTTTTGCTAGAAAATTACTTAAAACTCCCAAACATTATATATATATTTTTCTAACACCCTAGAGAATAAAATGGCAGTTACTGCAATACTTTTTGTCACACAGTATTTGCGCAGCGGTCTTACATGCGCACTTTTTTTGAAAAAAAATCACTTTTTTGAATAAAAAAAATAAGACAACAACAAATTTCGCCCAACATGTCACTCTTAAAAATTGCGCCCGCTCGTGGCATGGCGTCAAACTTTTACCCTTAAAAATCTCGATAGGCGACGTTTAAAAAATTCTACAGGTTGTATTTTTTGAGATACAGAGGATGTCTAGGGCTAGAATTTTTGCTCTTGCTCTAACGATCGTGGCGATACCTCACTTGTGTGGTTTGAACACCGTTTTCATATGCGGGCGCTACTCGCGTATGCGTTCGCTTCTGTGCGCGAGCTCGTCGGGATGGGGCGTTTTAAATTTTTTTTTTTTGTTTTCTTATTTATTTTAATTTAGTTTATAATTTTATACACCGAAATAAAAAAATAAAAAAATATCACTTTTTTTCCTATTACAAGGAATGTAAACATCCCTTGTAATAGAAAAAAACATGACTGGTCCTCTTAAATATGAGATCTGGGGTCAAAAAGACCTCAGATCTCATATTTAGGCTTAAATGCAAAAAATAAATAAAAAATTTAAAATGTCATTTTTTCAAATGACATAAAAAAAAAATGTCTCTTTAAGACGCTGGGCGGGACTGATGTTTTGACGTCACTTCCGCCCAGCAGAGCTATGGGGACGGGTGGGGGCAATTTTTCCCTCACTCGTATCCCCGCTGAGGAGCCGAACAGACCCGATCGCCTCCGCCGCTACCGACGGCAACGGTAAGCGGCGGAGGGCACGGGAGAGCGGCGGGAGAGGGGGGCCCTCTCCCGCCACCGATAACTGCGATCTTGCGGCGAATCCGCCGCGGAGACCGCCGTTATAATTAACAGAACCGGCCCATGAAGAGATGGATATCTCGGTTGTGGCAGCAGCTGCTGCCGTTACCGAGATATCCATCTTTAAAAACATGACGTACTTTGGCAATGGGCCGGTTGTCAAGTGGTTAAAACATTCTAACACAGTACCTTTACTCATTCTGCCAGGTACTGCACTGTAGGGGGATGTAGAGAGCAGAGCACACTCCCCCTCCCTTTACTTTCAATTTTTGGAGGCTGACGGAGATCCCTCACAGTGCCGATGTACAGTTTGGCATGGAATTGGGAGATCGGGCTCATCTGACAGCCCTTCTCTCTCTCATGATCCCCACGGCACACCTGAGGACATCCGATGGCACCCAATGTGCTGTGGCACACCAGTAGAGAAAGGCTGGTATAGGATATCGGCTTCTCTTGTGCACTATTTTGAGCATGTAAGCAGTAGTAGCTGCCTACTGGACAGTATCGGTTACATAGACTCCAATTTATTGAAAATAGAAAAGTTAAATGTTTGCATAAACACCATTGAATATATGTTCAACAATCTCTTCTTCCCTGGCATTGTCCATCACATAAACTCCTCTCAGATGTCCAGCATCTCTCATAATCCAGGTAGAATTAAACCTGGTATCATTCAACCCACAACCTGTGAACCCAAATTGTTAGTGATCCACCCATTGGGGATGTGTCATCACACTAGTATGGGATCACTGAACAATCTTATAGATAACCCACATAATCTATGCAGGTCTCTGCAGCATTCTAGACTCCTCTATTTCCAGAGAAAGAAGAAAAATGAAGAGGACCTCTTCTGTCACAACCAGGCCAAAGGTCACTGTAAAAGGGTATCTACTAGGGTTGTCCCGTTACCACTTTTTTAGGACCGAGTACAAGTACCGATACTTTTTTAAATGTTGTGTGACAGTTTTCAAATTTAAGAATGCCCCTTACATTGGTGGTCAGTGGGAGGTTGTATATAGTGTATAATTAGAAGCAATTAGGTTTTATATAGTGTATGATTAGAAGAAATCAAATTGTATAGTGTAAAATTATAATAAATACAATGAGATGTTCACAGCCAGCATTGGCTTTGCCATTCCCTGGTAAAACTATTCCCCAGGCAGGCCTGGCACTACACAGTGATTGATAGGCCTGTAGGAGAGGCGGGGAGGGGGGGGATCCCGTATGTGAAGAGCATTCGTTCCTCCTGGGGTCATGTACTCTCTCCCCCATACACACATATGGAGAATAAAGTGAAGGAGGGGTGTAGAGGGTGAGTGCCCACCCGGTGCCCTCCACACACACTTATCCAGCGAAACACTCTCACCTCACCGCAGCCACATAAACAATTCTTGTCCCCGTTGCCACCATTCAGAGTTAAGCACGGCTCAGCAGTGGGCGGTCCACGCTCACCTTTCATCCCTGGGAGCCGTACGGCATGGGTTTGCGGGACTTGGTGTTCCCAGAATCGTCTTCCCCTGTGGAGGAGTGAATGGGGTCCGGGTGTGTGCCGGTCATGGAGTTGGGATGTCGGGCGGTGTGGAGACGCTGTGCCGGGAACTGGAGGACTAGACCCAAGGGGTGATGTGTGTCCGGGATCCGCCCTCCTCTCCCTGGCTCCATGGATGAGGAGGAGGCTGTGTATGAGCGCTCACAGCCGCCTGTGCTGGAGCTGTCAGTGCTCTCCACCCCGCTCTCCGGTCAATAGAGACGTATCGGACAGGGCATCAAGTACAAGTACTCGCGCAAATGCTCGGTATCGGTCCCGATACCGATACTAGTATTGGTATCGAGACAACTCTAGTATCTACATAATTTGTTCTCTGTAAAATGTACATGGGTGCTCCAAGGGGCGGGGAGCCCAAGCTCAGTTCCACTTTAACAATGTTCTGTTACAGCAACAATAAACTTTTTAATGTTTCTATTTGTTAGACCATCATGTGCTTAGAGAATGAAACAAAGACAGCTTGTCTCCTCATTTTCCCTATGACCAGGCCTACATGGCCTTTCATAAATACAACAAGCTTTATCAAGCAGTAGAAAGAATAATTGTTGTTTGGAATAGAAGTCAGGCTGATGCTGTTAATACATCCAGTATAGAATAGGCAAACAAAATGATTACCCTGAAAAGCAGCTTAGTCATTGCATAATAGATTATTTACCACCAAAACTTTGCTAGGAATTTTAAATGAACATCTGTTCATGCATAATGCATTGCAATATATTTGACCCACAAATAACAGACAACACATAATGCGCCCCACCTATTCACCCTGCTAACAAAGTATATATTATAAAGGGAAATTCTCTAAGTCTTAATTCATCTTTAAATGTTTAAGATTCAGAGGCTAAGCCTGTGTCACAGCAATCAGCAGCTAAACTTAGTGTCAGTTTCTCTTATCAAGCTCCTCATCAAAAGCCCAAGCTTTGACAAAAGGTATCACATATTCTCTTTGGATTCAGTGTAACAGTAGACTCTAACTGAAATTTGTTCTACGGAGCATTACAATGAACGAGAGTATAAAAGTATGAACTGGTATTTTAAGGAAGGAACTGAGGAGAGAACAGCAACAACAATACATGTAATCCCATGGGTATAAAGGAACAAAAATTGGCTTCTTTTAAAATTGCTATGTAACCATTGTGCTGTCTTTTTGTATAGACAATACAGAAAAATCATGATTGCTTCCCAGCAAAACATCACTGGAATTTAACAAAGATAATTTAAAATGCAAAAGCAGTGAACTGGTGTTCTGTCAGGTATAATGTGCTCCACTCTTTAGCATGCATACGGTTGGATTCCATACCATGATGGCCCATGTAATCAGTCTGCTCTACAATCAACATTTATCTATTTTGAAGATTCATTGAGTCATTCAGTATCAAATGAAATAGCAAAGTATTAATTGTGAAAGATGGATTAAGACAGAATGGGGCCTTAGGTAAGGTTGAAACATTGCCACAACATGCTTTTGATTGACATTGATAAGGATTGCTCTTTAAGGATAAGTTCACCTTATCAAAATCTAATTTGTATGCATGTAAAAAATATGCATTTATTCTGTTTTTGTTAGGATCCTGTATAGCATTGCACCCACAATCAGTAGATCGTGGGTGCAATGCATAGGTCCTGCAAACTGTAATGCTACGCACAGTCCTGCAGACTGTCTGTTTAGCTCTAATATGGGCAGACAGTTACACTCTGACAGGAAGATGAACTACTAGAGCACTTAAAAGCTCCCTTGTAGTTTATTGAGTACTACAAGCGGATAGCTGCAAAGACTGTTGGTACTTGTAGTTTTCATATTCACAGAACACTGTGAATGAATGAAGTGGCCAATGCATCTATAACATATTACACCCTGAAGCAGCCCCATTTACATTATCTGTACTGGCATGGCCCACCCCATCATACGCCAACTGCCTACAAGTGCAATCTACGTTGTGAAGTTAAAAGTAGTTGCATAGTTTTGACCAACTGCACTCTTCCCCTGTTTCCTTTAGAAACATGAAGGTGAAGGGCCCCTTAAACAATTATCGGGATCAGGCCTTAGTCCTGGGTAGGTTTGCAAATAGGCAAATAAGTATTCATGCTAGGTTTTGCTTTTTTTTACATTATAGTGATTTAATAAAGAGTTAACAGAAATACATATCCTTAAACAACTTTCAAACTTAATACTAGTTAAAGGCCAACTATCTCAGAAAAAACATGTTTATAGGGCTGACGCTCAAGCAGAGCAGGCCAATGAGTGGATATGTCTAAACTTTGATTCTTCACATTTTGGGTGAGATAGAGATATTGGGCCAGATTCTCGTAGATCTGCCCTGTTTTTGCGTTGCGTAGCGTAGCGTATTCTCTTTACGCTACGCCTCCGCACTATTTACAGGCAAGTGCTGTATTCTCAAAGCACTTGCTCCATAATTTGCGGCGGCGTAGTGTAAAGGGGACGCGTAAGGCCGCGTAATTCAAATAGGGAAGGAGGGGGCGTGCTGTATTTAAATTAAGTGCGCCCCCACGCCGAACGAACTGCGCATGCGCCGGCCCTAAACGTAGGCCACTGCGCATGCTCCGTAGTACGCCGCAAATACATTGATTTCGACGGCAACGTAATTAACGTACAGGCCTATTCGCGACAAGTTACGCAAACGACGTAAACGACGGAAAAACACAGCGCTGTCCCGACGTCCATACTTAACATGGCTTACGCCGGACCTATGCAAGATTACCCCTCATACAGCAGGGTAACCTTACACGTACGCAAACTACTTAAACTACGTCAATGGCGCGCAACTTCGTTCAGGAATCAGCGTATCATGCTCATTTGCATATTCAACGCTGAAATCGACGGGAACGCCACCTAGCGGCCAGTGTAGAATTACATCTAAGATCAGACGGTGTAAGTGACTTACGCCAGTCGGATCTACGCCAAATCTATGCGTAACTGATTCTAAGAATCAGTAGCATAGATACACAGGGCATGAAACAAAGATACGACGGTGTATCTGGAGATACACCGTCGTATCTCTTTTGAGAATCTGGCCCATTGTTTGTCATAATTGATAAGGTTATGTAAGGAAGGGTGTTCTGAACCATGGCTTTACTATAACCAAGTGGTGCAAAGTGGGACAAACCATCTTGTTGCAACTAAAAATGTGCTATAATGGAAGCAAAGAGGGAATTGAGTAATTGTTGCATATATATATATATATATATATATATATATATATATATATATATATCTTGCCTTTGTCACAAACTTATCAAAAGATACTATCTATATCAAAGGCATCATTAGATCCCTAATCTACAAAGTAATTTTTTTTCTTGATTATGAATATATTGATAAAGGGATTTTATGTCTTTCAAGTGTGGCTTGGCACTTTTTAATTTCAACATGTTTTCAATATGTTCTCTATAACTCTCTGCAATTCCCTCTTCATAGACATTTTCCCCACATTTTTGTGCATGAAGAAAAACACAGCACATGACTGTTAAGTGCTATGGACAGGTTACCCATTTCCAATATTTCAATTTCGCCAAACACCAGAACTACCACAATCAACAGATGTAAATCTCTCTAGAAACCTTCTGATGTGATGTGAGTGATGTCATCATGGCTCTGGCTACTCACACAGCTGGAGTCCACAAACCCGGAAGGAAGACTGGATGAAGATGTAAGCGCCTTCAGCGGTGACAGAGCGCTACTTAAGGGCTTTGCTCTAAGGTAAGTTTCACATAACCTGATAGTATGTGATGCATGCTAGCGCATTATGACATTGCCTTGCAGTTTTTTTTTTTTTTAAATCCAGCAGTTTACTACCACTTTAAGAAGGGAGTCTGCTCTCCATATTTTATTTTTATAGTTGAACAGGAACATTCAAAACTCTAAAGCTGCGTACACACGATCGGTTTAAATCGATGAAAACGGACTGAAGTTCGTTTTCATCGGTCCAAACCGATCGTGTGTAGGCCCCATCGGTCTGCTATCCTTCGGTTCAAAAACAGATGGCTTGCTTTAAAAATTGAACAGATGGACGGCTAACCGATAGGTCAAAACTGATCGTTAGTACGCACGATCATCGGTTAAAAATCCACGCATGCTCATAATCAAGTCGACGCATGCTTAGAACCATTCAACTTCGTTTTTTTCATCACGTCGTTGTGTTTTACTTCACCGCATTCTGACACGATCAGTTCATGAACCGTTGGTGTGTAGGCACATCAATCCATCAGTCAGCTTCATCGGTGAACCGATGAAAACGGTCCGTCGGATCGTTCTGATCGAATGGACCGATCGTGTGTACGCGGCTTAAGTTGTTCACAACAGGGACTAGACTCAAAAGATAAAAACAGAAGCCATATGGTGGCAATATACTTCAAGAAAAACAAAAGGGGAAGAGAAGGGGGATAGCCTAAGAGAAGGCAGTTACCTATAGCAACAAGTAATGATCTGGCTTGGAATTAATACAAAATAATTGTATTCCAAAGATGGCATGAAAAAAGTGCAGTTTATTCAAAATGTCTTAAAAAATTTAATCATAGGAAAATAGATTGCCATGAACATAAATGACTAACAGGACTCACAAGTAGCATAGACACAGCACTAGTCTGAATGTTTATAAATACAGCCGCAAATTGTGTGCTCTTCATCCAATTGTATAAATTATCTATGGGTAATTGTCAGGGAGGAAAGTTTCCATATGTAGATACTTAATAGTATCTGCCCTGGCACATCCAATAAGAGCTTTAACGAGGGGCTGGATCTAGTGTGTGGAAGGAGAGTGAAAGGAGAGAAGGAGCAGAGTTATATTAATGTAGTCTGGGGGCATCTAAATAACTTTGGATGGAAGTAGAACTTGTTTGTACACACTGTAGTAACAGTTTGGTTAGTTGACAGCCCCAATATCTAGATCAATACATAAGGATGCAGACCTGCTAGCAATGTAATTAGTAAAGTAATTTTCTGTTGTTAATCTCCAGCAGTATCTTTAGGGCATTGGAGCTTTAGTAAGGCAGCAGTATGGGGCAGTTTAGGCAACTGGCAACTGAAACAGATGGTCAGTAATCATAATACGTTACCGAGGAGTTGCTTGTTTTCACCTCTGGATCTGGCTACTGCACCTGTCAAGCAATATCTAAAGTGTGGTGCATGGGCGAACCGAGCAAAGGAGCAACGGAGCAACAAAGCGAGTGCCCGAATCAATGTGGAGCACCAACAGCAAGGACTGGGCATAAGCCCCATGGCTTTTAACAACAAAGGAATTAAGTAGCCAGACCCAACCGGGTACATGATCAATTATAGGCAGGATTATCGATGACCTATAGATCAGTGGTTTAACTTGCGCATCCCCTCTCCCCAAATCCCTACCTTTTTTGGCAATATACGTTGCCTATAACCTAAAATTATTTTTGGGTAAACTGTCCCTTTACTGATTCTGGTAGCAGAAGAATCCCCACCCTTATTAATAATTCAAGAAGCCACAAGCCGTTGCTGAAGGTTTTCATTTTGCACCAGGCATCCCTGCACAGGACTGCTCTGTCAGTGTTAATAGTGATCTATACAACACATAATTTCTTATTTCTTGATTGTACCGCGAACGCTGAATTGTGTGGGTAAGAGATGGCAGGGTAATAAGCAGCTAAAGTGTTTTGTTTTTTGACACGCAACTAACCTATTATTCAGAATCTGATAACTAAAACACAACACTAAATTATTACCCTTATACCTCTACCCTATTATATGAGACGATAATGTCTTTCAACTGTCAGTAACGCCAGGTTTTTGTTCTTTTTTTAGCTAACAAAAGTATTCCTAATGAATATAGATGAGCAAATCTTTCTGGCAGTTTTGAGGTCTGAGGCAGGTCGGACAACCAAATTGGAAGGTTGTAAATATCAGTTACATATTCACCAGCTAATCTACCTACCATTAAAAAAGATCACCCCAGCACAGCAGGCATGTGTGGGGTTTAAATGCTATATTATTACCAGCTGTTATTCCAATAAACTTTGGAGTGGTGTTTTCTTATTTGGTAAAGGCCCAAATGTGCCCATTTCTTCATACTGTACATGTCCCACTTTCGATGCTCACAAACAGTAGATAAGACAGATATGCTTCACAGAGGAGCCTTGTTAAAGTGGATCTTCACTGCATCTGTGCACCACAAACACTATTTAATTCATTTTTAACATTCAAAGCATACTCACCCATCCACGCATGTCTCCATGCTTTATTTTGTTGAGGAATCACTTTGAAATCCACACCCAAACATTTTTGGCCGTGGCCATCTTGAGTAAGGGCACATAATGAATGTAGCATGTGCTTCTTGGAATGAATCTGCCCTTAGCTCAAGCATGCAGGAGAATGTTCCTATCTGAGAAAACCCCTTCTCTCCTGAAATCTCCTGGGATATATGGCAAAAGTTGCCTAGGTAAGAAACCGGCGGGAGGTAACTAAATAAACAATTTTATTTTTATTTTTTAACACAAGTAAATATGATATACTTTGCCATGTATTTACTAATGCTACCAGCATGAGGATTCAAAATAATCACTGTTGATTGGGAGAGTGAAGTTCCACTTTAAGGTGGTTTTGCTCTGCATGCAATAGATAGCGTGTTTTAAATGTAAATGTTAGAAATAGTTTATAATTAGTTTGCCTGTGCTGGCCCGCTGGCAATTTTTTTTTGTACCTTTTAAATTGCCTGCAAGTATAATTCCCTTGCCAGTTATAAATTGATTTAAGTGTCGGTTAAGCAGATATATATCAATTTCCAAGTGTTAAGCCATCTTTCCTTATGGCTATGGGAGTCCTACATTCCCACCAAGGACACTGCCTGCATGGAGTTTGTATGTTCTCTCTAATATCTCTCAAAATCTAAAAAACATATAAGCCATTAGACCAAACTGTGCATGCTTACATGAGCATGAGTATGAATACTGAACTGGGAGCTCCTTCCAGGGACAAGAACTCTCTAGATAGTTAAGTGTTCTAGGTAAACATTTAATATGCCAGCACTGCATAAATATATAAAATAAAGTACAATTTGGAAAGGTAATGGAGCAGTGGGAAAGAATTTAAAGTAGAAAAACTTGAAAAAAACAAACAAAATGTAATGGCGTAACAAACACTGTGAAATGCATTACTCTTAAAGTGGTTCTAAAGACTCAAGGTTTTTTACCTTTATGTATTTTATGCATGGAAGCCCCCACCCCATTACTTACCTTAGCCCCATAGTGATTCAGCGATGTGCACAAGAGCCTCTTCATCGGCTGAGACAGTAGCAGGAGCCATTGGACCCCGCTGCCTTCACTCACAGACAGTGAGCCAATAAGGAGAGAGAAAGGGCAGGACCAAGCCAGGGCTCTGTGTGTGAATGGACATGCAGAGCAGAGGCTCAGGAGGGAGCCTCCTTGGGTGCACCCATAGCAAGCTGCTTTCTGTGGGGGTACTTGGCAGGAGTGGAGGGGACCCGAAAAGAGGAGGATCGGGCTGCTCTGTGCAAAACCACTGCACAGGATAGGCAAGTAAAACATGGTTGTTATTTAAAATAACAAGCCTTTAATACCACTTTAGTGTGGCAAACAGAAAGCAAGAGAAACTTTTAAACAGATCACAAAAGGTGCACATTTGTAGATTTTAAGAAATGTAGCTAAATTGGGCTTAAAGGAAAATACACCTGTTCAATGGCTTGGTAACACAAATCTATAGTCAGCCAATCACATGGCAGCAACTCAATGCATTTAGGCATCTAGACAAGTTGCTGAATTTCAAACCAAGCATCAGAATGGGGAAGAAAGAGGATTTAAGTGACTTTAAACGTGGCATAGTTATTGGTGCCAGACGAGCTGGTCTGAGTATTTAAAAAAATGCTGATCTACTGGGATTTTCACACACAACCATCTCTAGGATTTACAGAGAACGGCCAGAAAAAGAGAAAATATTCAGTGAATGGCAGTTGTGTGGACAAAAGTGCTTTATTGATGAAAGAGGAGAATGGGCAGACTGGTTTAAGGTGATAGAAAGACAAATTCATTCAAATAACCACTTGTTACAACCAAGACATGCAGCATACCATCTCTGAATGCACAACACATCAAATTTTGAAGAAGGTGGGTTACAGTGGCAGAAGACTGCACTGGGTGCCACTTCTGTCAGCTAAGAACAGGAAACTGAGTCTACAATTCGCACAGGCTCGCCAAAATTGGACAAGATTGGAAAAACGTTGCCTGGTCTGATGAGTATGAATTTCAGCTGTGACATTCGGATGGTAGGGTCAGCATTGGGTGTAAACAACATGAAAGCATGGATCCATCCTGCCTTGTATCAACTGTTCAGGCTGATGGTATAATGGTGTGTGGGATATTTTCTTGGCACACTTTGGGCCCCAAAGTAGCAACTGAGTATAGTTTAAAGCCACAGCCTACCTGAATACTGTTGCTGACCATGTGCATCCCTTTATGACTACAGTGTACCCATCTACTGATGGCTACTTCCAGCAGGATAATGCACCATGTCACAAAGCTCATATCATCTCACCACTGGTTTTGTGAACATGGCAATTAGTTTACATTACTCCAATGGCCTTCACAGTCACCAGATCTCAGTCTAATTGAGCACATTTGAGATGTGGTGGAATGGGAGATGTATGAAGAAAACAGGAGATTTGCTTCATGGATGTGCAGCCGACAAATCTGCATTATGCTATCATGTCAATATGGACCAAAATATCTGAGGAATGCTTCCAACACCTTTCTGAATCTATGCCATGAAGAATTAGGACAGAGCAATGTGTACCTAATAAGGTGGCCAGTGAGTATACATATATCATCCTTTCCTGATGGACAGTATACAATTAAGATAAATATGCATATAAACACTAAACCTTTTTAATAAAAAATTGTCAAAATAGCATAACATCTTCCAACTGTCAAATCATGCATTGTAGTGCACTTCAATGCAAGTGTGTTTGGTATGTGCATTAGGGTGCATTTAATATTAATGGCAAGGCTGCATTTGACGGGTGATGGTGGGCCGCATTTGATGGGTGCTGGTGGGCTGCATTTGATGGGCACTTCATTAAAAAGGTGAAGTATTGTCAAGTTACCTGAGTCCAGATGACAGATGCACCCCGTTGGGGTCAGGAGTTCACCACAAGGTAGTGGACCCTACGGCTGACTGCTGTGGATGGAGGTCTAGGTGATTCAGGAGAGGAGGTAATCTGGAGCACGGATCCTACACAGAGCTAGAGCATGAGATTTCCCAGGGCACGGAATCTAAGAGCCAGCAGGTGTTCACCAGAGGCCACTAGGGGTGGGGATGAATTTAGCTGCAGTCTGACTCCAGGTCATGACCCCCAGGGCCTATCAGCTAATGCTCATGGTAGACTACAGGAAGGTAGAAAGGAAGCAGCAGACTGCGACAAAGGATAGTCAGGAGATAGCCAAAAGTGGAGACAACAAGCAGGTAAGGAAAGTCAAGCAACACACTAAGGTCAGGATATGAAGCAGACAAGGACAGTCAAGAACAAGCCAAGATCAGTAACTAGAATCAGACATAGAACACACAGCAAGGAGCACACAGAAGCTAAACACACAATATTGGTCTGCAGGGCTGGCTTGCAGTGCGCAGGTAAATATAGCGTTCCCTGATAGGGGCTGGGGTGGAGCCATGCTTTAAGGAGAGATTACTTAAGAAGCCAGGTGAAGGGTGGCTGCTCTTTTAAGCTGAACACATGGAGGAGTAAGCTGACAAACATTCAGAGGCGTATCTAGTGAAATGGCGCCTATGGCAAGCACTGAAACTGCTCCCCTGTCAAAACATTTGAAACCCATCTTTCAGATAATCTTAACAAAAAAGGCTAACAAAACCACAGGTCAAATTTTCAAAATATTAAATTGTAGTATATTAGTGATGGTGACACCTCCTATTGTAAGTGGAGTCATTTTATTTCTTGAGGGGGTGTTACCATCACTATGTATTTCAACTTGTTATCAAAAGTCTTTGCAATTTTATATTTTGATATTTACAGTTTAGGAGATATTTAGATTACATGGATCCAGTGACATCACTGATGCATGCCCTCTCAAGGAACAGCCACCGGTGCTGTTCCTTTAGAAACCTATGCCATGGACGGTGGCTCCAGCGTGCACACACGGGAGTGACTTCATCATGGCTCCAGCCAGTCACAGAGCCCGCGAACCCGGATCAAGCATGAGTAAAAATGAAAGCATCTGCTGCGCTGACTTCTGGGTGCGGGAGAGCTTTGTTTTAAAGGTACGTTTACCATACTAGCACATTATACTTTTACCTCTTCCTGTGACATTTTCCAGATTACATGAATGCCTTCTTCTGTTTCTCCTGTTTCTCTTGCTCATTTCTCATCCTTCTCTGCCCCCTCCCCAGTCCCCACGGCAGTTGGCTCTTTCTCCAGGCTCCAGCATGGCTCCAGTACTCTCTTCTCAATCGAAGGGGGCGGGTTACAACAGCGCCTATTGGCTCAGTAAGCAGCAGGGGGTGGAGCTGTTAACTCTCTCTTGTCCTGTGGCCTGCCAGCAGCCTTCCTATAGTATGAGGCAGCTGGTTCGTAATATTTTCTGCTGCTTCTAATCTAAAGTCAATGACAGGAGAGGAAGGAGGAAGCTGCAGGGCGCTTCTATACACACAGAGCCACTGGGAGTGAAGAGCTGCAGTTTCAGGACTGTGAAGCTGGAGAGCACAGCGCACCTCCTGACTACTTTCCCCTCTCTGGCACAGCAGCCTATTTTGCAAATATCTTAGCGGGACACCACTGCCTAAACGCCCCTTCTCCCTTGTGCACAGCAGTCAGTGCATGTGCCTCACATGCTTCATGTGCACTCGAGAAGATGCAGGGAGGAGGTGAGTGGAGCTAAGCAGTGGGCCAGAGGAGGAGGAAGTTAAATCTCCTCGCTGTGAATGCTGGTCTCTGCCTCTCTCCTCCTTGTGACGTCACTGGTTGCTAGACACGAGGCGGGCCGTGGTTAGCAACCAGTTTGGGCAGTGATCCAGGGGACAGTCGTGAACAACCTAAAGCAGTCTCCACCGGCCATGATCTCATCCCAGGCTTACAGTGAGCATTACCAGGGCCATATTAAGAAGAGATCTCTAAGTGCCTTGCTGCCCAGCCACTCAGGAGTGCCCCCTTCCTAAGGCGCCCATGGCACTTTCCATATCTGCCATACCCTGGATACGCCACTGCAAACATTACTGTGGAATCCATGACAGGTGTATATGGACAGGGCAAAAGCGGGGGAGCCAGGAGTGGAATCGGGGGGGGGGGGTCGAGTTTCGCCTAGGGTGTCAAAAATCCTTGCACTAGCCCTGGGCACAGGAATGCAATAATAACACATGCATCACATACTACCACTACTTGGGTAGTGTGAATGAGGACTATATTCCTAAAGTAAATTAACACCATTGTGTTCAAGTTTGAGAGACAGAATTGTGGCAAGTGTTTTAGGGCTAGTGAAAAGGACACTTTCCTAATCTATAATGCAATAAATCTATTTAAAATGCTTCTAAAATACCTGTTCAGAGAAAGGGACCACGCAGAACAACTGTGCTAATGAACACCCACACAACATTTTCTCAAGAAAAAGAAAGATCTTAACATTTAAACTTAATGATTAGTGAACCTGGGCTTCCGAGAGGAGTATTAGTTGGATGATTTTAATAGGCAATCATAAAATAAGAACAGAGACATCTTAGACACAATTATTTTCAATTTAAGAAGTTGGAGAAATTAACAAGAAGAACAAATTGGAAGCTGCGGTTTTCCACACCCGTCCTCAGAGACCCAAATAGATGAGGATATAGCAGCAATAGCCTCTCCATTAAGGTAAAATCACTATAATTATATTTATTAGTATATCTCAAATATGTAACCATATTAGATCTCTGATGCAGCCGGTGATTACCCATAGACACAAGAGCACAAGTGATGATCTGATATAAATGTACTGGCTTAAACTTTTACCTTATGGTTCAGTGATGTATTGTACCTAGCAGATTCATTTTAAACACACCCACCCCTTTCTAAAACATTTTTTTCTAGTAATAGTCATGAAATTAAATGAATTCCCATAAAAGGCAAAAAAAAAAAAGTGAAGGTTTTGTTTACCTGTGCATTATATATGCTGTAGAATCATGTTTGTAAAAAATGAATACAATTTTGCGGCATATTAGTAGAATGTTGTGATAGTGACAGGCCTGCAGGGAACAAAATTATAATATAACCTTATAAATAGCAGTGACTTGACAAGACGTTGACAAAAAATAGCAAGCCTGACAATACATAGGCCACAAATGGGCAATCATATACAACATGCAGGCAACACGATAGTTACCTGGCCATTAAATTAAACCACAGACAGCAAATGTCCAACTATGACAATTTGTGTGGGTATCGTTACTATAACTTAGAAGGGAGGTGATTTATAGTTCAAGTAGAAGTTCACCCTAACCCTAAAATCTCTAAATCTACAGGCATCCATAATATAAAATTATCTATCTAACCCTGTAATTAAGAAATCACTATGGGTATCTTTTTTGAAGGCACTCCAGTCGGGTCTTCAGCAGCGGATGCTCTGCAGAGGAGACAGCCAACAACAGCTGGGAAATGAATAGGAAGTGCCGACCCCGATAGAATTACTTTGGTGCTTCCGTTGTGCACCCACCTTCACAGAGAACCTGCTCCTGACAGCTCAACGTGGGACTGGAATAAAGCAGCTTAAAAAGAAAAAAAAAAGTATGTATAGCGATTTCTTCTCTACAGGCCTAGATACAGTGCCTTGAAAAAGTATTCATAATACCCCTTGCCATTTTCCAAATTTTGTCATGTTACAACCAAAAGCGCAAATGTATTTTATTGGGATTTTATGTGATAGACCAACACAAATTGGCACATGATTGTGAAGTGGAACGAAAATGATAAATGGTTTTTCATTTTTTTTACCAAATAAATATCTGAAAAGTGGGGTATGCATTTGTATTCAGTCCCCTTTACTCTGATATCAATAAATAAAATCTAGTGTAACCAATTGCCTTCAGAAGTCACCTAATTAATAAATATAGTCCACCTGTGTGTCATTTAATCTCAGTATAAATAGAACTGATCTGTGAAGCCTTCAGAGGTTTGTTAGAGAACTTTAGTGAACAAACAGCTTCATGAAGTCCAAGGAACACACCAGATAGGTCAGGAATAAAATTGAGGAGATGTTTAAAGCAGGTTTAGGTTATAAAAAAAAAATCAAGCTTTGAACATCCCATAGAGCACTGTTCAAGCCATCATTGGAAAATGGAAAGTGTGTGGCACAACTGCAAACCTACCAAGACATGACCATCCACCTAAACTGACAGGCCGGGCAAGAGAGAAGCCACCAAGAGGTCCATGGTAACTCTGGAAGAGCTACAGAGACCCACAGCTCAGGTGGGAGAATCTGTCCACAGGACAACTATTAGGCCTCGTACACACGACCGAGGAACTCGTCGTAAAAGACACATTGTTTTCCTCGACGAATTCCTTGTTAGGCTTGTCGAGAAACTTGACAAGCTTTCTTTGCGTACACACTGTCAAGACCAAATCTCCTCGTTCTCAAACGCGGTGACTTTAACACACACAACAGCAGGGGAAGTTCGATTCCACTGGCACAACCCTTGGGGCTGCTTTTGCTAATCTCATGTTACTGCGTGTTAAGTAAAAGTTTGGTGAGAGACGATTTGTGCTTTTCAGTCTGTTACAACGTGATAAATGTGCTATCTCCATTACAAACGCTACTTTTACAGAAGGTGCGCTCCCGTCTCATACTTTATTCTGAGCATGCGCGTGTTTCTAAGCATACACACAAAGGTGTTTCTCATCGAAAACCAGCCCGACTAGGAACATGACGAGGAAATTGAGACTCCCGACGAGGAAAAAAGAGAACTTGTTCTCTTTTCTCCTCGTCGAGTTCCACGTCAGATTTCTCGATGAAAAGCATACACACGACCGTTTTCCCCGAGAAAAAAGCTCTGCCACCAAGTTTCTTGATGGATTCTATCGAGGAAAGCGGTCGTGTGTACGAGGCCTTAGTCGTGCACTCCACAAATCTGGCCTTTATGGAAGAGTAGCAAGAAGAAAGCCATTGTTGAAAGAAAGCCATTGTGAATTGCTGTCAATCAAAATCAGTTTGTCAATCAGGAGAGAGAGGGTGGGGCGGGACTGCAGCTCTGTGTCTGAATGGAGACATGGAGCTGTGACTCGGCTTGGTTGCCCCCATAGCAAGCTGCTTGGTGTGGGGGCACTTGACAGGAGGGAGGGGCCAGGAGCACCGAAGAGGGACCCGAGAAGAGGAGGATATGGGCTGCTCTGCAAATCCACTGTATAGGTCAGGCAATTTTAACATGTTTGTTATTTTTATAGAAAAAAAAAAACAAGACTTTACAATCAGTTTAAGCTTGGTTTACTTTTTAACTTTCTGTAACTGCTTATGCATTATTAAAGTAACTCCAACCAGACATATCTGTTTGCCTTTGCACCATCCATCTTATTCATCTATTAAGCAAACATTTCTTGCCTGAAATGTCATCAATCTTATTATATCAATGAACAGAGAAATGAGCTTATGAACAAATGTCAATAGGTTCTTGGATGAGAATTCTGCACAGTCTAGGAAACCACAAATGCCATGCCAATCAGCTACTGACATGCTAAGTAAGGTGACCAGTTTTTCCCAAGGTGACAAATCTTGACCTGAGAAAAAAAAAAAAAACAACAACAAACACACAAACAAGGAAGGGTACAGGACATCCTTTAAAAACAGAACATTAATTAAAATGCTCAGGGTTCAGGTTTCATTCCTGTCCTGCTGCCGGGGAAAGGTCAAATGCTTGTCCTATTTTTTAGAGTAACTGATTGGGATAATTGCTTCATAAAATACCACAACAATGAGATGTAGTATATTTTAATCTCTTTCCAGTGCTGAATGAAAATTAGCATTTCATTTCAAGGTCCTATACCCATTCTATACAGTGCATAAATTAAACTGAAAATCATTAAAATAGTGCATAAATCTTTGAGCAGAAGCCAAATAGACCAATGTATTTTGACAGTTGTGAGGTTGATGGTAATGGTGGGATATAAAGAGTTCAATAGAAACCTGCAATATAGTGAATAGCTGTCTAAACATAACTTTATGACTGTTGTGTTGTCCTTTACAGCACTGAATGAAATTATAAGACCAGTTCCAGAAAATAATAAATCAAAAATGTTGAGGAGGGGACTTTTAGAGGTTAAAAATGTGTAAAGGAATACATAGATGCATGGGGGGATGCTATTGCTAACCTCTCTGACATACTGAGCATCTGGTTTTGCAACTTAAAGTGCTGGAGCCAAGTGCTGGAGCCAAGTGCTGGAGCCAAGTGCTGGAGCCGGTGAAATGGAAAAACTAAGCAACTAGTATTTTACAAAGGTGGCAAGTAAAATTAGCCCATATAAGCAGTAAGTATATATAAATATTGTTTTACTAAGATTCTGAAGCAAGCATGCCACAACACCCCCTGAAAAAGAAGCACATCCCGCCCCCCGTACTCACAGCGCGGGCATTACAATATTTGTCAGCCACCTAGGACCGCCCCTCTCTCCCCTCCCTTGCCGCACATCCCCCCCCCTTCAGCGCGGCAATTTCAACAGGGATAGTGAGCCACCTGGGACCACTCTCCACCTCCCTGCTGCTGAGTGTCTAAGGAGTGGGGCAGTGCATATGCTTCAAGCCAGTTCTAAGTGGGTGGGCTCAAACCCTCTTGGTCCACCGATGCCTGACCCCCCTGCTGCAGGATAAAGGTAACTGACTGTGTGCTGTGATTGAGGGGGTTGAGCTGGAGGCATTGAACAAGATGTGTGCCTATCATGCCTATACCTCCAATTTAACTGCATTGCATTGCATTGAGGCTGCATTGATGGGCACTGATCAGGCCGCATTGATGGGCAATGGTAAGGCTGCACTGACTAAGCTGCACTGATGGACACTGGTGAAGCTGCACTGATGGGCACTGGTCAGGCTGCACTGATGGGCACTGGTCAGGCTGCATTGATTGGCACTGGTGAGACTGCATTGATGGGCACTGATCAGGCTGCACTGATAAGGCTGCATTGATGGGCTCTGGTGAGGCCGCATTGATGGGCTCTAGTGAGGCTGCCTTGACGATGGGCTCTGGTGATGCTGCCTTGATGATGGGCTCTGGTGAGGCTGCCTTTATGGGCACTGGTGAGGCTGCACTGATAAGCTGCACTGAGATGCTGCACTGATAGGTACTGATAGGCTTCATTAATAGGCACTGATAAGGCTGCATTGATGGGCTCTGGTGAGGCTGCATTGATGGGCTCTGGTGAGGCTGCATTGATGATGGGCTCTGGTGAGGCTGCCTTGATAGGCACTGGTGAGGCTGCCTTGATGGGCACTGGTGAGGCTGCACTGATAAGCTGCACTGAGATGCTGCACTGATGGGTACTGATAGGCTTCATTAATAGGCACTGATGAGGCTGCACTGATAAAGTTGTTAATTTTTATTTTTGTAACTTGTTTCTGCATAAAACATTTAACAGCGTCATTTCATGAGGTTATTTATTAGGGCGTGTCTAGGGGTGGAATTATGGCCAGGGCGGGTGGGGCAACTGGTGGCGAGTAACTCTAAGGCCTTGTACAGACGATTAAATCTGTCTGTTCAAATCGGTCGGACCGACCGATTTGAATAGATCTGTCTGCTGGCATTTTGGTTTGCTCACAAGTACACACGAGCAAACCAAAATCCCCGCCAGCAGACAGCGCGCTGACGTGTCGGTGACCTGGCGGTGACGTTGACGCCACCACGTCACCGCACCAGGAAGTAAGACACTTCCGCGCATGCGTCGAAATCATTCGGCGTGTGTGCGAGAAGACATGTCTGCTGGTTAACATACTAACCAGCAGACATGTCGGGCGGACGGGTTCCCAGCCGACAGATTTCAAAGCATGCTTTGAAATCTGTCGGGTGGCCAAATCCGTCTGTTTGCCCGTACACACGATTGAATATGTCTGCTGAAACGGTCTAGCGGACCGTTTCCAGCAGACAGATTTGATCGTGTGTACGAGGCCTTAAAGCCTGGCTAGTAGCTCAGGACTTGAAATTTTGAGCCCTGCAGTAGTAAATTGACATTCAGGATCGCATGCGGTATTTGTTAAAACACCTAAATACCGCAAGCAAGCTGGTTCCGAGCATGGAGTCCTCTATCGCCATATAAGCTTGTATGTTCTAAAAAAGATATATGTATTAATTGGTTATCTTAAAGGGGTTGTATGGGTTTGTTTAAAAAAAAAAAAACATGTTATACTTACCTCCACTGTGCAGTTTGTTTTGCACAGAGTGGCCCCGATCCTCCTGTTCTGGGGTCCCATGGTGGCTGTCTCGGCTCCTCCTCACTAAAGCTAACCCCCTCTGGGAAGCTCTTTCCCAAAGGGTTAGCTTGGGGGAGTGCCCCCGTCTCATGCAGTTGGCATCCATAGATGCCAAGTGTATGACTCGGTCCCGCCCCTCGGAGGCCAAGTCATTGGATGTGATTGACAGCAGCGGGATTCAAGGGCTGGGCTGCTATCAATCTATCCAATCAGTGGCAATTCTCAGTGGAGAAGAGGACGCCAGGGGACACGCACAGCAGGTGAGTAAAACAGGGGGCTGGGGGGCCCATGACAGCGAGGTGTTTTTCACCTTAATGCATTAGATGCATTAACCCCCCTGGCGGTATTCCCGAGTCAGGCTCGGGGTGGAATTTCAGAACCAAAATCGGTAACCCCGAGCCAGACTCCGGATCGCCTCGCAGTGTACACAGGCAGGGAATTACTTACCATGTCCCTGGATCCTGCGATGTCTCTCCGCTGTGTGGTCGAGCGGTGTCCTCGCTCGATTCACACAGTGGCTGTGTGCCGCCGAGCTTCATTCCCTGCGACGTTACGACGCATGGGGGTGGAGATCGGCGCCAAATTAAAAAAAGTAAATATTACATATAGTATACTGTAATGTTATAGATTACAGTACTTTATGTAAAAAATACACACTCTCTTTGTCCCTAGTGGTCTGCCCAGTGACCTGCATGTACTTTTATATAATAAAAACTGTTCTTTTTGCCTGGAAATTGGAGATTGTCCATAGCAACCAAAAAGTGTCCCTTTATGTCAAAAGTGGTTTTAGACCAGCTAGAAAACAGCGATAATACATTAAAATCACTTGCAGAATTGAGCGATAGCGATTTGTGGGGAAATTCGTCATCAAAAAATAAAAGTAATGACAGCAACAATTCTGCAACTGTGGAAATTTCAGTGTGTTTGATTTGATTACATTATTGAATAATTTGTATTTTATATTATTATTTGTAATAATTATTTATAGTTATTTATTATATTATAATTTATGATTTTGTTTTTCTAAATTTATCATACCCGGGATGTCTACTAGACTCTTGTTTGGACAGATTTAAGTGAGTTATTCCTAAGAATTACAGGCCTACAATGTAAAACGCCAAATTTCCATGCAAAATAATGGTACCGCTTTCAGCACCTAAAATCTGAAATAATCATACCGCCAGGGAGGTTAAGGTGAAAAAATATGAACCTTTACTACCCCTTTAACCACTTCTAGCCCAAGGACGTCATGTGACGTCCTGGACTTTCAGTGGGGGTATCTGAAAGATGCCTGCAGCCACAGGCATCATTCAGATATCCATCTCTTCAGCTGGCGATTCTGTGCACCATAAAAATGATCATAGCGGCGGTTCCGCCGCTTGATCGTTCTTATGGGCGGCAGGAGGGGACCCCGCCGCCGCCATCCGGTGCTTCTCTGGGCTCTCCTTTGCCATCGGAGACCCGGAAAAACGATCCGCTGGCGTCGGATGGAAACCCGGGTCCTGGAATGTAAACACAGCCGCAATCGCGGCTGAAAGCATTAGATCTGTGATTTTTTTTTCACGATCAAATGCTTTCCAGTCTGGAGGAGAGATGTGGGGTCTTATTGACCCCGCATCTTTCCATAAAGAGTGCCTGTCACAAACCATTCCTATTACAAGGGATGTTTGCATTCCTTATAATAGGAATAAAAGTGATCAAAAAAAAAAAAATGTCAAAAAAAGTGTAAAAATAAAAGAAATTGAGTAAAAGAAAAAGTAAAATATTATATTTATTTTTTTAAACGCCCCTATCCCCGGTAGCTCGCACTCAGAAGCGAACACACACATAAGTCCCGCTCACATATGTAAACGCAGTTCAAACCACACATGTGAGATATCGCTGCGTGCGTTAGAGCGCCAGCAACAATTCTAGGACTAGACCTCCTCTGTAACTCTAAATTTGTAACTTGTAAAAAAAAATAAGCGACGCCTATGGAGATTTTTAAGTACTGACGTTTGGCGCCATTCCATGAGTGTGTGCAATTTTAAAGCGTGACATGTTAGGTATCTATTTACTTGGCATAACTTCATCTTTCACATTATACAAAAAAATTGGGCTAACTTTACTGTTTTGTTATTTTTTAATTCACAAAACCATTTTTTTCCCCAAAAAAAGGCGTTTGAAAAATGATTGCGCAAATACTGTGCGAGATAAAAACTTGCAATGGCCGGCATTTTATTCCCTAGGGTGTCTGCTAAAAAAACATTATATATATATATATATATGTATATATATATGTTTATATATATATATATATATATATATATATATATATATATATATATATATATATATATATATATATATATATATATATATATATATAGTGTTTGGGGGTTCTGAGTAATTTTCTAACAAAAAAATGATGATTTATGCATGTAGGAGAGAAGTGCCAAAATAGGCCCGGTATAGAAGTGGTAATAACAACATTTCTGCAGAATAAACAAGCCCATATCAGAAATGTATGAATTGCTCCTCAGAGGGCATATGGGTGTAATGCCGCGTACACACGGACGTTTTTTGCGATGAAACAAAACGTTGTTTTTTAAAACGTCATTTAAATTGATCGTGTGTGGACAAAACGTCGTTTTTTGTCTTCAGAAAAACGACCAAAAAAAAATTCCAACATGCTTGAATTTTTTGGTGTTGTTTTTCAAAACGTCGTTTTTTGTTTCACAAAAAGTCACCGTGTGTAGCAAAAGTCACCGTGTGTAGCTTCAATGGAAAAGAGTGGTGAATGTAACCTCGCTTTTTGTGAAAAAAACGATGGTGTGTAGGCAACATTGTCTTTGAAAAGTGACGTTTCAAAAACGTCATTTTTTACTTCACAGAAAACGTCGTTTTTTTTTCATCACAAAAAATTATCGTGTGTACGCGGCATAAGAGTTGATGTGGTTAAAAATCTAAATTTTCATGCTCCAAACCTTGTGAATTTCTTGCAGCTACACTACAAATAGTAAACATTATCTCAGACATGTTATAAATCATTATGCAATGCTAATAAATGTCTTTGATCATATAAACCCCATTCAGTCTGTAAACTTTATTAATACATCAAAACTTGATCACACAATAAAATAGAACACTATTACAATTTTACATAAAATGCATACATAGTAATAACAGTGCACAATAATCCTTCCATATGAATAACCTACCACTTCAAATAGTGTCCAAATCACATAAATCTATTTTATGTGGAGGAAAACAATCATTCCCAACAACACTTCTTCCAGCTCTGTCACAACAGATGACCATTATTCGACACCCTTCCAAACAGAGCTATTGGTGGAGAGATTTTATTGCACTTATTTTCCCTGCATTGTAATTGAGTACATTTATACAGGCTTACTGCTTGGCTCATATATTACATTTGTAGTGCAATACTGAATATAATTTCAATGGAAGTCGCCTCAGAAGTCGGATCACTATCTTAACTAAAGCAACAATACAGGAAGATAACAAACATTTCTCAGGCAAACCACTCCCTCCCCCTCCCTCCCACAGAGCCGATTGTTGTTTGATTGGCCACTGGAAAGCCTCCTGTCCTGAAGTTGCCTTGTACAGTCCTGGAGGCGACTTAAAGTTGCCTTGTAATTTGCCTGATGATTCATACTCAAGTCATGTCCAAGTTGCTTCCCAAAGTCAGGCTGGAAGCCGTGTTTCCCCTGTGTGAACCGGCTCTTACCCTAATTTATTGATACTGTGAGTAATAAAAGCAGTCAATGGCTATATCATGTACCCCCAAATCAGGGTGTGTGTACTTCCAGCTTTGTGACAGCAGATCAAGTGTTGCCTGCTAAGGCCCTTCAAAGAAGTGATCAATCCCATCAGCAAGAAAGGTCTGGAATCTGGATTTGGCTAGGATCTATCATTTACCAGCAATTTTTTTAGTCTATTAAGTCTATTAATATCAGTTTTGCTGTAGTATGTTGTATACATTTACAGATGCACAACTTGACAGGCAGGATAGGAGAACCCAAAGCATGTTTTAAAAGGAATTTCGCAAATTTATGGTTTACTTTAAGCATTGTTAACATTATTGCTCCCCACCAAACTGAATTTTTTACTTATTTTTCTTTGGTACATGTTCCTCAGGGCAGGGTCCAGCACTCCATGCCATTTGTTTGACAATCTCTTTCCTAATAGCCTTGAAAATGGCTATAACTGATTTTTACCATTTACCTCCAACTGCATTCAGCAAGGTTGGAATTCAGCACCCAAACTTCAGCAGGGTTTGCCAAACCTGCCCCATATTGACACTGGGTGTGTTTGGCTCACCCCTACTATTATCAGACAAGTAGTGATGAGCGGAATACGCCATATTCGATTTCGCGATATTTCACGAATATTTCGAAGAATATTCGCGAATATTTGTTAATATCGAATATTCGTGATATTTTATAAAAAAAAAAAATTGCGAATTTTCGCCAATGCGAATTTTCGCTAATGCGAAATTTCGCGATTTTTTTTTTTTTTTTATAAAATATCACGAATATTCGATATTTACGAATATTCGGTATATTTTATATAAAAAAAAAAAGCGAAATTTTACATATGCTGTCGCGAATATTCATTAATATCGAATATTCGTGATATTTTATAAAAAAAAATTGCACATTTTCGCCAATGCGAAATTTCGCGATTTTTTTTTTTATAAAATATCACGAATATTCGATATTTACGAATATTCGCTATATTTTATAAAATAAAAAAATTGCGAAATGTCGCTATTGCGAAATTTCGCTATAGCGAATTTTATTGCGAAATTTATTGCGAAATTTATTGCGAAATTTGAAAAATACGAATATTCGAAATAGCGAATATTCGCCGCAATATTCGAGATATTCGCGAATACTCGAATATGCAATATTCGTAGCGAATATGCAATATTCGTAGCGAATATTCGCAATGCGAATATTCGTGAGCAACACTACAGACAAGGACAAAATAGCATGCAGTTATACGTGTGTAGTACATTAACATATTTATGTGTGTAATTTAATCTCAGTATAAATACAGCTGTTCTGTGAAGTCCTCATAGGTTTGTTAGAGAACCTTAATGAACAAACAGCGGCATGAAGGCCAAGGAACACATCAGACAGGTCAGGGAAAAAGTTGTGGGGAAGTTAAAAGCAGGGTAAGGTAATAAAAAAAATATATCCCAAGCTTTGAACATCTCACTGAGCACTGTTCAATCCATCATCCAGAAATGGAAAGAGTATGGCACAAGTGCAAACCTACCAAGACATTGCCGTCTACTTAAACCAATTAGCCGGGCAAAGAGAGCATTATTCAGAGAAGCAACCAAGAGGCCCATGGTAACTCTGGAGTAGCTGCAGAGATCCACAGCTCATGTGGGAGAATCTGTCCACAGGACAACCATTAGTCATGCACTCCACAAATCTGGCAAGAAGAAAGCCATTGTTGAAAAAAAGCCATAAGAAGTTTGCAGTTTGTGAGAAGTCATATGGGGAGCACAGCAAATGTGGAAAAAAGTTCTCTGGTCAGATGATACTAAAATGTAACTTTTTTATCTAAAAGCAAAATGCTATGTGTGGCAAAAAACTAATATCGCACATCACCCTGAACACACCACCCCCAGTGTGAAACATGCTGATGGCAGTATCATGTTGTGGGGATTCTTTTCTTCAGCAGAGACGGGGAAGCTGGTCAGAGTTGGTGGGATGATGGATGGAGCCAAATACAGGGCAATCTTAGGAGAAAATCTGTTAGAGTCCACAAAAGATTTGAGACTGGGACGGATGTTCACTTTCCACCAGGAAAACAACCCTAAACATACAGCCAGAGCTACAATGGAATGGTTTAAATTAGGGTTGTCCCGATACCGATACTAGTATCGGTATCGGGACCGATACAGAGCATTTGCGCGAGTACTTGTACTCGCGCAAATCCTCCCCGATGCCTAATCCGATACCTGGGAGAGAGAGAGGCAGCGTGTAATGCCTGTGTCCGTGTATAATCCTCAGACGGCAGCCATCCTGTGTATAAAAGCCGCGCCTCCTCCTCTGTGATAGGGGAACACTGCCAGCAAGTGAGTCAGTGTTCTGCATATCACGGACACCCTCTCATCCTCATCCCATGGACGAGGATGTCTGTGATAGGCGGAACACTAACTTACTGCTGGAAAACGGAGTTCCCCTATCACGGACAAGGAGGAGGAGGAGGAGGCGCGTCTTTTAAACACTGGATGGCTGCCGTCTGAGAAATATAAAACGGAAACAGGCATCAGAGGCGTTGAGGATTTTTTTTTTTTTTTTTTTTTTAGCTGACACGTCCAGCGTATGTCTGTCCCTCTTCTCCTTTCTCCGCTCACCTCCCCTATTGAGCCAGCCACCAGCGAGGCGAGACTCAGCTCAGCCTGTGCTTGTCACACTGATGATGTGACCCGGCTCAGCGGCTGCATGCACCTGCTGTGATGATTGCTGCCCAGTTCTCTGTCTCCTCTCCCGGCCCGAGGTATGTCATTATGATAAGGGGGAGGGTGCGTTGGCATGTAGTCCGCCGACCAGTTACACCGCCTGAGCGGCCCTGAGCTGGTGTGACAACGGGGGGGGGGGGCTGCTTTTGTCATTTATTGTAAGGTTTCATTTTATGGAATAAAAAATCCATAATAAAAAAATTATACATATTTGAAAAAAAAAAAACTGAAATCAATAAAAAACACAATTTGGAAGCAAATCTGTCACATGACATTAAAAAAGTATTGGTATTCGGTATCGGCGAGTACTTGAAAAAAAGTATCGGTACTTGTACTCGATCCTAAAAAAGTGGTATCGGGACAACCCTAGTTTAAATCAGAGCATATTCATGTGTTCAGTCAAAGTCCAGACCTAAATCCTATTGAGAATCTGAGGCAAGACTTGAAAATTGTTATTCACAAATGCTCTCCATCAAATCAGACAGAGCTTGAGCTATTTTGCATAGAAGAATGGGCAAAAAATTCACTCTAGATGTGCAAAGCTGGTAGAGACATCCCCAAAAAGATTTGCAACTGTAATTGCAGCAACAAGGTGGTTCTACAAAGCATTGACTCAGGGGGGCTGAATACAAATGCACGCCACACTTTTCAGATATTTATTTGAAAAATAATTTTAAAAACCATTTATAACATTTTTCATCCACTTCACAATTATGTGCCACTTTGTGTTGTTTATCACATACAATCTCCATAAAATGAATGTACATTTTTGGTTGTAACATGACAAAATTTGGAAAATATGCAACAACTGAGTACTGTGACACATTTTTTTGCACTTAGGGCCCTTTCACACGCACGGACCGTTTGTCCGTTTTTTACAAGTCCGTTTACGTTTTTCTTCCGTCTGGCGGATCGGATGAATACGGACAGACGGTCCATATTCATCCGATTCCCCATAGGGGAGAGCGGACGAAAGACAGGGCGGTCTCTGCACAGTGTGCGGGGACCGCCCTGTCCGCCGACAGCTCAGCGGGGATTTACGGACGATCCCCGCTGAACCAACGGACACACACGGAGCGGATCAAAAATGGTCCACTCCGTGTGAAAGGACCCTTAGAGCCTCAATCACATGAGGTGGATCCATTTAGTGGAGTCCGCCAGTTCAGCAGGAGATCGCTCCGTTGATCTCCGCTGAGCCGGCAGATGACAGGTCCGTCTCTGCTCACTGAGCGGGGAGGTGCCTGTTAGAGCGCCGCTGATTCCCATGGAGAGATCGGATAAAAATGGACAGCATGTCCGTTTTCATCAGATCTCATCTGATCCAATCTGTCAAGATGGAAGGCGAATGTATCACCATATGTCTGTTTTAAGCAGATCGAATGCCAGACGGGTGTCAGCAGCACATCTCTGCTAACATCCATCTCCCATAGGAGTAAATGCATGGCCCGCTTGGATTCGCCTCAAAAATGGATAGGCGGATCCAAGCGGGCTTGCCATGTGAAAGGGGCCTAAAATCCAAATTTTCAGGACAAGCTGTCAGGGTGTATCCCCCCTTTTTTTCAAGGTCCAAGCAATACCACAATATTGTATCGTTATTGATACCCTTTTATTGTGTAGCCTTACCACACTGACCTGCCACCCCTGTGGTTTCTAATAAGAGTTTTATAGTCTATTATGGCTGAAAATGACTATATGGTTGTTTGAGAGGAATTTTTGGAGAAAGCAAAACACAGAGTGTGTTTATAATTTGCAAGATTGGAAATTTTCAAAATCTGAACAAACAATTTTGCTGAATGCCCCAGGATATTTCTCAAATTAAATATTAATCTGATTAAAGAACGATGGATCTTTCAACTTTTTTTTTTTATAGAATCTGATTATATTATCTGGGCTACAGAATGTGATCACTCATTTAAAAATTAAATGCAATCTGTTGTACTTGTGTTTTTCTAACCATGTCGAAACAATTAACATTAGAAATAAAGAACAAATTGAGTAAGCCAAATTACCATGCAAAGTCTTAGTCCAATAAAATGCCTTGATGTTCCATCCTGATAAGAGTGTATTAATTGCTGATTATAAACAAAAGCTTAACATTACAGCTCTGTTTTAATAAATCAGCATCCTTACATTAAATTCAGGGTTCCAGTTACCAACCAAAATATATAATATTCTCTCTTTTATTAGCTACACATGTATTTATATGTGTATATATCCATCTATATTCATCCTTATAAGTTTGCATATATAAATTAAATTTTCCATGCAGATATTGGGACGGATTTATTAGTGGCACATAGGTTATTCACATTGCAAGGGAACTTTCCCTTAGTTTAGTTAATGAGGCAAAGCTCTGCTGACTTCCAATATCCAATCATGTGTAAGCAAAAATGTTTTTTCGCCTGTATTGGATTAGGTATTCTTTCCAATAAACATTTTCACCACATTCACTAAGCTGATGGAAAACTCCTTTGCAAAGTGAAAATTCCCCTGCAAAGTGAACATCCTATTTGTCTTTAGTAAATCAACCCCAATGTCTCTACATGTACTATCAACATTGCTGAGTGACCTATATTTGTCTACCATGTATTTCAAGTAAATGAGAGTTTTGCTCCAAAATCAACCCCCTACTACTGTCCAACCCTCATAAGCCAGTAAGGCTGTCTTTTATCCCAATAAACCAAAAGTCAGACTTGAGATGGGTTTAGGGATGGTGCAAAGTATAGACTTTACAGTTCAAGTTACTACTTTTATAACAATGTCCTATGTTTCCTCTGGAAAGCAACCAAAGTTACTGCTAGAGTCTTAAAGTTTACATCTGTTCTCAGTTTATAAAGTTTTTATATATGTTTACTTAATAGTTTACTTTAATAGTTAAGCTTGCCATACTTCACTGAGCTGAAATGGATAAGTAACAAAGCATATTAATACAAGATAACAGTCACATCTGTGTAGCGCCCTGCTCCTGTTAAGTATTTGTAAATTTCGTTATCTGAGCTGTAGTTTAGCTCAGAATTTTATGCCAAATTATGGGTCTCTGTTCCAGCTCAGCTGCGTTGCGCACATCTTCCACCTGACTGTGGGTGTCGCTGTCACCAGGGGTCAAGGTTGGAACTGCAATGGGCTGGGTGTATTGGGTGCCTCTTGCCCAGAAGCAGCTCAGTGGCGTGGCCCCCACCGCTGTGCATTCTGGGGAGAGATACTAAAGGGACAGACACCGTTCTGGCGGGGTCTTCCGATCCTGACCTGATGGCCCTCCTGGCCTCCAGGATGTATTAGCAGCTTTTGGTCTCGGGGCCTGCTGACCCGAGGCACCGTTACTGAGAATAGGCCCAGAAGTTTCTGGGGCCTACTGGTCCAGGGATGGTCCTGTGCTGTCTTCTCTGCAGTAAGAAGCTGAACAATTGAGCATTCAATTAGAGGACGCATCTTGGCCAATTTACCTTACAGTGCGGCCGGTTTGGCTGAAAGATCCGGGCACCGTGAGCTGTGTAATTTCTTTGGAACTTTGCAAAGTGCATGTGTGGTTCCATGGTCCTGTGGCAGAGAACTGTGTAGCGACTCAACTGTATTCATTAAATCTGTGGCAGAGACTTTTGAATGAGCTTTGCACTGGCTGCTAAGCCAGTGAGAGAGGCCTATCCGATGTTCGCTGAATCCAAAGTGGAACAGTTTGTCCTCTGGATCCAAGATTATACCCACAATCCGCAAAGCAAGGCACCTGAATCTTTCCTAATCCTCTATCCCTCTAATGGAACTTGTTTAATAAAACCCTTGAAGAAAATGTAACCAAGTGTTGGTGTGGACATTTGTAACTCTTCAAGAAGGACCCCTAGGACAAACATGGTGAACATTAAGGTAACGGCAGGCCCAAATCTAAACTAGCAGCTCTTTCGGGGGTAGTGCTACATCTGTATTCAGAATAGGTTAATGTTCCTCCTGTTGTCACCAGCCATTATTGCTATGGGGAAAATTTTATAATTCTGTTTTTTTTTTGGAGGTGATGGCTTTCACGCTGTAACCAAAGAAGAAACCCTATAACTGGAAAGGATGGTAGCTGAGAGTGAATTTAATCTTGAATTTTTCACTTCTAGCCATTATATGAATGGCACTCTATCAGATGGATAATTCCATAAAGGCACTATTGGGCTTAGCTGATTTCTCCTCTAGGGAGTTTAATATTCTCCCATGTACTAGAGCTTTATTATTATTATTATTATTATTTTTATTATTATACAGGATTTATATAGTGCCAACAGTTATACAGCAAAAAAAAGGGAGGCAGTACAGTTGCAATACAATAAAATACAACAGAGGTAAAGGGCCCTTCTCATAAGAGCTCACAATTTAATAGGGTGGAGCAAATAGTACAAAAGGTTGTATTTATAGGGGATGAACTGAAGATTAGTTGGAGGCATGATAGGCTTCCCTGAAGAGAGGAGTTTTTAGGGATCGCCTTAAGGCTGCCAGAGTAGGAGATAGCCAGACAAATTGAGGTAGAGAGTTCCAGAGGATGGGAAAGGCTCTGGAGTAGTCCCCAAGACGAGCATGGGAGGAGGAGGCAAGGGAGTTTGAGGTCTTGAGAGGAGCAGAGAGGACGACTTTGGTGATATTTGAAGATAAAATTGGTGATGTAACTCAGGGCAGAGTTGTGAATGACTTTATATGTTAGTATTTTAAAATTAATTCACTGGGCAATCAGGAGCCAGTGTAGGGATTGACAGACAAGGGTATCAGGTACTGAACAGTTGGTAAAGTAGATGAGTCTGGCAGCAGCATTCATGATAGACTGAAGAGAGGATAGCCTAGGGAGAGGTAGTTGCAATAGTCAAGGTGAAAAATGACAAGAGAGTGAATGAGCAGTTTGGTGGTTTTATTAGTTTAAAAGGGTCAACATTTTGTGACATTATACCAGAGGATTGGTCCTGGTTTACTGTATTAGTAGGTTGCGCTTTCATTGTCTACTTGGCATCAGTGATACAAGGAGCTATTTTTTTAAGTTATTTATTGTTTGGACTATACAGTGCAAGATATTTTAGAAAAGTTTTTTTTTTTTTAACATAAATCTTAATGAAACAACTATTTTCTATACTCATGGATAATTTAAGTTAATGTTCTCCTTATCCATAGCTTCAGTTATGAAATTAATTGAACTGCCTGGTGTCTAATGGAATATACACTGTAGATCTCTCTCTCTCTCTCTCTCTCTCTCTCTACATTTTTTTTTTAAAGTTGTAAAACCACAGATGATGACTTTATTCTATTTTTCTTTAGATACATTGGCCCAGATTCATAAAGCAATTACGCCTGTCTAACTGGAGTTAGACAGGAGTAATTTCAAATTTCGCGCGCCGTATCACTAGTTTGAATCCTCAAACCATGATACGGCGGCTTCGGGCTTCGATCCGAGAGGCTTACGTCTTCGTAAGCCTTCGGATCTACGCTGCGATATTTTTGCGGCCGCTGGGAGGAGTTCGCGTCGTTTTGATGCGTCGGGATATGCAAATGTGTTTTTACGGCGATCCACGAAGATACGAGCGGTCTTCGCAATCGCTTACGTCTGTTTTTTTTTTTTACGTACTGTTAGACCAGCTTTTTGCTGGTCTAACGGTGCGTAGCCCATGTTAAGTATGGCCGTCGTTCCCGCGTCGAATTAAATTTTTTTTTTTTTTTTACGTAACTCGTTCGGGAATAGAAATGTCCGACGCTACTCAAACAACGAATGACGTATCGACGTGATTTCGCGCAATGCACGGCGGGAAATTTGCGAACAGAGCATGCGCAGTTCGATCGCCGCGGGAACGCGCCTATTTTAAATCCTTCACGCCCCCTACTCGCGTAGATGGATTGCGACGGGAGAAATACACTACGCCGCCGTCGTTTACTGGACAAAATCTACCTGGATTCCACGTAGAGCCAGGTAAAAAACGGCGGCGTAGTGTATTTCTGATACGCTACGAGAATCTAATTCTCTATGAATCTGGGCCAGAGTTTCTATCCCATGTATGTTATAGGTGATCTTTAATTAGGTTTGGGATATTTTGTTTGCTGCAGAGTTTAAGCCACAACTATGATGTTAATTCAGAGAATGTCTTGCAGGCAGATGTCACTCTTCTTTGTGAATTCTATTATGGCCATTTTCAAGACTGGGAGCTAAATGTTTGCCTGGGGCAACTAAATCAATAGTACTTAAGGAATTAGAAAGAAAGCCTCAGGATAAGATCCCTTTTTGGCCATGTTAAAGTTACATGGTATAAACATGAATAAACATGAAATAACACAAATTAGAAAAGCTTATGCCACGTACACACGATCATTTTTCGGGATGATAAAAACAAAGGGGCAGATTCACACAGAAATGGATTATCGTAGCGTATCAGAAATACACTACGCCGCCGTTTTTTACCTGGCTCTACGTGGAATTCAGGTAGATTTAGTCCAGTAAACGACGGCGGCGTAGTGTATTTCTCCCGTCGCAATCCATCTGCGCGAGTAGGGGGCGTGAATCATTTAAAATAGGCGCGTTCCCGCGGCGATCGATCTGCGCATGCTCCGTTCGCAAATTTCCCGCCGTGCATTGCGCGAAATCACGTCGTGACGTCATTCGTTGTTTAGGTAGCGTCGTTTACGGGCGATCCTAGTCCCGAACGAGTTACGTAAACAAAAAAACAAAAAAAAAAAAAATTCGAAAGCGGTCGAAGCGGGAACGACGGCCATACTTAACATGGGCTACGTAACGTTAGAGCAGCAAAAAGCTGCTCTAACATTACGTACAAAAAAATAGACGAAAGCGATTGCGACGACCACTCGTATCTTCGGGAATCGCCGTAAAAAAACATTCGCATATCCCGACGCAGCAAACTCCTCCCAGCGGCCGCAAATAGATGGCAGCGTAGATCCGAAGGCTTACGAAGACGTAAGCCTCTCGGATCGAAGCCCGAAGCCGCCGTATCATGGTTTGAGGATTCAAACTAGTGATACGGCGCGCAAAATTTGAAATTACTCCTGTCTAACACCAGTTAGACAGGCGTAATTGCTTTATGAATCTGGGCCAAAGTTTAAAAAAAAATGTAATTTAAAATGATCGTGTGTGGGCTTCACATAATTTTTTGGGTTCTTTTCGAACATGCTGCATTTTTTAACAACGTTTTAAACTATGTTGTTTTTCGGGTTGTAAAAAATGATCGTGTGTGGGCTAAAACGATGTTAAAAACCTGTGCATGCTCAGAAGCAAGGTATGAGAAGGGAGAAAACTTCCATTCGTAATGAAGTAAGCACATTCATCTCACTCTAACAGACAGAAAAGCACAAATCGTCGTTTACTGACAGGAAATCAGCTAAAGCAGCCCCAAGGGTGGCGTCATCCGAATGGAACTTTACCGCGCTTTGCTAGAGCATTTTTTTAAACGATAGTGTGTGGGCAACGTTGTTTTAATGATGAAGTTGGAAAAAACAAAGTTTTTTCTACATGCCGAAAAACTTTTTTTTTCATTCCGAAAAATGATCGTGCGTATGCGGCATTACACTCTTAATTGTTATTTAACTCAAAATATTGTGAAAATTTGTTGATTAAAAATGGTTTCAAAATAATTTTCAATTAAATGCTGTTCTTTCTTCCCAAGTAATTTTATGAAATATAATTTTAATCTGTAGTTTAGAAAATTAATCCTCACAAGAACATATGGGTGCTGTGAGACTATCCTGTTATCCACTGGTATGTATTCATACCAATCTTTATCTCTGCACTCTCTAAGTTTCCACAAATGTCTGGTGACTTCTTTTTCTTTTGCGTTCCAGGTGATGTTGTTTGCCTAATAACATTAGGGTAGATTCACCTTTACAATGTGCCACTCAATCTTCATTCTTAGTAGATGATCAAACACCCTGACACAGTACTCTGTATTAAGAACACTTGGGGTAAGTGTCCCTTGTGATGGCATCAGCTTTTCCCTGCTACAGCATTTTTCTTTATAAGGTCCACATTAAACTCTTTTGTAGGTTCTTAATTACCTCTCTTCTTTTTCTTCTCCAGCTCTCTGCCTAGGATATCTTTTCATTATCCTTTAATTCTGCCAGTTTGGCAGTTACTTGTCCTATCTGGCTCCCCTGCATATTGATTTTAACACACATAATCGTAAGTATCGAGGCTATGTTACCTTATTTTGGTCCCCTGTGTATTTCAATAGCCAATTTCATATGCCAGGTCCTTATCTACCCCATGCAGCCATAATTGCTGCGGTGCATGTTTGCTGTCCCAAGGCGGTCCCAGTGCTCGGCACCGTTCCCTGGGGGTGTTTAGGTAGGTGTCACGTACCTGGTTATGGAGCCCAATGTGCAGGGAACGGCCTCTCGTAATCCTCTGACTCAGGAACCCCTGGTAGAGCAGACAGGGGATACAAAGTCTGGAGGGACACAAGTGCCTGGTGGGAAGCTGGAGATGGACCGGAAGATGAAGTAAACAGGTGTTGACGAGGTCCTAGCAGAAATCCAGCAAACACAGGAACGGTGTTGTATCACTTGTGAATAGGAGCCAAGGGATTGTCAGACACTGGATCAGGCACCAATCAGGAGACGTAGACAGGTACGAGGGTTAAATCAGGTTCAGACCGGGTCGGTGAATCAGGTAAGCAGACAGCAAGACGGGTACAAGCAGAGTCGGTAGTCGGATCAGGCCGGGGTCAGAGGCAGGCTGCAGGCAGAGAAGGGTCAACGGAAGCCGGGTCAGGTATTCGGTAATCAGGCAGACAGGTAACAGGTTCAGATTCAGTCAGGAATTGCTGCAGACTGGTCAGCAAGATACAGTGGGATCGGATGGTTTAAATAGCGGTTCTTGGCGCCGAAATGACGTCAGCGCGCGCGCGCGCCCCGCTGCGCGCGCTGTACGCGTGCAGTGAGGTTGTCGCTCGCGCCGCGTACACCGTGCGCGCGCACCCCGCGCGCCCCCGCGCATGCGCTGAGACAGACTTCTCCTGGCGCTGTCAGTATTGGTAAGATTCCTGTTTCTCTTATCATGACATTGCCCCCCCCCTACGGGCAGCCTCCGGATGCCCAACTGGGCCAATCTACTTGGGTGTGCCCTTTTATAGGCCCGGACCAGTCTCTGGGCGTGAATGTTGGCCTCTGGTTCCCAGGAGTTTTCTTCTGGACCGTAGCCTCTCCATTTCACCAGGTATTGAACCTGGTTACGTCTCTTCCGACAATCCAGGATGGATTCCACCTCGAACTCCTCCTCGCCGTCGATAAGTACTGGTGTGGGGTTTTGGTTATACGGACCAACATTCCGGTTGGGAAAAGGATCCGGGACTGTGGGTTTGAGCAGTGCCACATGAAAGACTGGATGAATCCTGAAAGAAGCAGGTAATTTCAATTCGTAAGCCACTTCATTAATTCTTCTGAGTACCTGGAAGGGACCAACAAACTTAGGACCAAGTTTCTTGGTTGGGCAAGCTAGTTTTAAGTTCAAAGTGGATAAATAAACTTGGTCCCCCCTGGTACCAGATTAAGTTGTCCTCTCCTCTTTCTGTCAAAGACCTCCTTATTATACTCCTGGGTTCTTGCCATTGTTTCCTGGAGTATCTTGTTATTGGTGGAAAAAAAATCCAAGGTTTCCTGAACAGCTGGTACTGAGCATTCCGGAATATGGTTGGATAAGAACAGAGGATGAAAGCCGTAGTTGGCAAAGAATGGGGACTGTTGGGTGGCTGAATGAATTGAGTTATTGTAGGCAAACTCTGCAAGGGGCAACAGAGAAGCCCAATCATCTTGTGAAAAAACTGGAGAAACATCGCAGATATTGCTCGAGCGGTCTGGTTGGTGCGCTCGGTCTGGCCGTTGGTCTGTGGGTGGTATGCAGATGAAAATGAAAGTTCAATCTTCAGCGCCCCACATAACGCCTTCCAGAACCTCGAGGTGAATTGCACCCCACGGTCAGATACAATATTAGCAGGTATACCATGGAGCCTTACTACTTCTTTAATAAAAATTTTTGCTGTTTCGGCAGCCGAAGGTGTTCCTATCATCGGTAGGAAGTGCGCCATTTTTGAAAGTCTGTCCACCACTACAAAGATGGTAGTATAGTTTTCAGATGGGGGTAACTCAACAATGAAATCAATTGAAATCATTCTCCAAGGTTTCTCTGGAACAGGCAGTGGTTTAAGTAACCCCCACGCTTTGGTTCTGCTACCCTTGTGTTGGATACAGGTGGCACAGGATTCCACATAGCTTTTGCAATCTTGTAATAATTGAGGCCACCAGAAGGTACGCTGGATGAGTTCGGCTGTCTTGTGGATTCCGAAATGTCCGGCTAGTTCGTGGTCATGGCAAGACTTGAGAATTGTCAATCGTAGTTGTTGAGGCACAAAGATCTTGTTTTTGTTCCATAGCATGCCGTCTCTTAACTGCAGAGTAAGGTCTGGAGATGAGGAAATTGATGAAGAGGCCTGCTTAATTTGAGACAGAAGATCTCCCTGTAACATGAGAAAATTGCCAGGGGCGAGGATGGTGTCCGGGAGGAAGGAGCTTCAGGCCCATGGAACATCCGGGATAGCGCGTCGGGTTTAGTGTTTTTTGATCCGGGTCTGTAGGTTATATGGAAGGAAAACCGAGTAAAGAACAATGCCCACCTGGCCTGCCGTGGCCTCAGTCTCTTAGCAACCTTTAAATATTCCAAGTTCTTGTGATCTGTATAGATCAGGATGGGGTGAGCTGCACCCTCCAGGAGATAACGCCATTCCTCAAGGGCTGCCTTGATTGCTAAAAGTTCCCTGTCCCCAACGTCATAGTTTCTTTCAGCTTCGGAGAGTTTGCGGGAGAAGAACGCAACTGGATGCAGAAGGGATTTGGGTCCTTGTCTCTGGGAAAGCACTGCTCCGACCGCCACCTCGGAGGCGTCCACTTCCAGGATAAAAGGTAGAACTGGATCAGGATGTTTTAGGATGGATGCTGAAATGAAAAGGTTTTTCAGAGTAGAAAAAGCCGCTTGAGCCTCTGGGGACCACTGGAACCGAATACCCTGTTTGGTCAGACCTGTGATGGGAGCAATTATGGAAGAGAAATTTTTGATAAATTTTCGATAAAAATTTGCAAATCCCACGAAACGTTGGACTGATTTCTTATCGATGGGAGCGGGCCAATCTGTAATGGCGGTGACCTTCTGAGGGTCCATCTTGACACCGTCGATTGAAATGATGAGACCTACGAACTGAATGCTCTCTCTTTCAAACTCACATTTCTCCGCTTTAGCATACAGACTGTGTTGACGGAGCCGAGCTAGGACCTTTTTGACATGACTTTGATGATCTGACAGGGAGGAAGAGAAGATCAGGATGTCATCTAGGTAAACAATAACGAATAAATCAAGATAGTCTCTGAAAATGTCATTTACAAAATGTTGGAACGTGGCTGGGGCATTGCAGAGGCCGAAGGGCATCACCAGGTATTCGAAATGCCCAAAACGAGTACGAAATGCGGTTTTCCACTCATCGCCATCCTTTATGCGGACGAGGTTGTAAGCCCCACGGAGGTCAAGTTTAGTAAAGATTGTGGCTGCTCCGAGTCTCTGAAATAGTTCAGGAACGAGAGGAAGAGGATACCTGTTTTTAATCGTGATTTTATTTAAGTCCCTGTAGTCTACGCAGGGGCGTAGAGAGTGATCTTTCTTTTCCACGAAGAATATACCAGCCCCCGCAGGGGATGTGGAAGGGCGGATGAACCCCTTCTCGAGATTCTCATCAATATAAGTTTTGAGAGTGACCAACTCTAGCCCAGTCAAAGGAAATATTCTTCCAAACGGAATTTCTGCTCCAGGTAAAAGTTCAATAGGGCAGTCGTAGGACCGGTGTGGAGGCAACGTCTCTGCTCCTTTTTTGCTGAATACATCTAAGAAATTATGATAGGTTTCTGGGATTAATTGACGGTTCTCCTCTTCGGATTCTAGACACATCAAAGAAGGAGGGGAACTGGCCGGCTTCTGAAGGCAGTGTTGTTGACAGTAAGATGAAGAAAAGTGGATTGTCCCAGATTCCCAGTCAATCTGAGGATTATGGGCTTTCAGCCAAGGCATACCCAGAATGACCGGAAACATTGGAGATTCAATAATGTCCAGACAGAGTAGTTCCCGGTGGTCTTTAGAGATGAGCGTGTATAGGGTAATTGTCCCTTGGGTAACTGGGCCGGATTTGATAGCCGATCCGTCGGCTAAATGGACGGTAAGTTTCTGGTGTCGTGGTCGTAGAGGAACTCCATATCGGAAGGCAAAGGAGGCGTCCATAAAACCGCTGCAAGCACCAGAGTCAATAATTGCGGGGACTTGGAGGTTCCTTCCTGGAAGCTGTAGGGAGATTGAAACAGCCAGGTGAGTATTATCATTACGTAAGACAGAGAAGAGAACCGGTGAGGGGACTGAACACTTACGGAACTTGACGGGGCAGGTGTTTACATAGTGCCCGGATCCTCCACAGTACATGCAAAGGTTATTGGATCGACGCCTTTGACGCTCCTCCGGGGTCAGAGATGGCCGAAGTAAGCCTATCTGCATTGGTTCCGGATGATCGATGGGATTTGGTCTGGGACCTGAAGGAGGCAGATGTGGTGGGCCAGGTACTCGTGGCATCATCCATATGGGACGTGTGGGGCCGGATGTGCGTTCAGCACGGCGTTCCCTCAACCGTCTGTCGATCTGAACGGAGAGGAGGATGAGGGCTTCAAGTGTTGCGGGAATGCCTACTCGGGCTAATTCGTCTTTTAAAGATTCTGAAAGTCCCATACGAAATTGGTGACGCAGGGCAGCATCATTCCAGTTGGTATCGGAACTCCACTGCCTGAATTCAGCTACATATTCCTCCACTGCTCTGCGTCCCTGCTGTAAGGCACATAATGCTGCTTCAGCGGTAGCTGCTAGTTGGGAATCCTCATAGATAAGGTCCATGGCTTGGAAGAAAGTGCTGAGTAGGTTAAGACTTTCCTCCTTGCGTTCTAGAAGACGATGCGCCCAGGTCTGAGGTTCGCCAGACAATAACGAGATAACGAAACCTACTTTTGTGGCCTCAAGTGAAAAGGTCCTGGGTTGTAAGGCAAAGAAAAGTTCACAGGCGTTGCGGAAAGCTCTATATTTGCTGCGATCTCCAGAAAATCTCTCCGGGATGGGGACTCTAGGTTCTGGTGGTAGCATTACTACAGAAGGGGCAGCTGCGGTTCCAGATGCTGCAGGTGCTGTTGTGGACAGAGTTTGGACACGTCCTTCCAGGCGGGTATATCCTTCTTGTAAAGTCCGTACGGCCGCGGTGAGGCCATCTAAATGGCGGCATAAGTCCTCCATGGGAGACGCCCCCTGCGTGGGCTCGGACATGGCTGACCAGTACTGTCACGTACCTGGTTATGGAGCCCAATGTGCAGGGAACGGCCTCTCGTAATCCTCTGACTCAGGAACCCCTGGTAGAGCAGACAGGGGATACAAAGTCTGGAGGGACACAAGTGCCTGGTGGGAAGCTGGAGATGGACCGGAAGATGAAGTAAACAGGTGTTGACGAGGTCCTAGCAGAAATCCAGCAAACACAGGAACGGTGTTGTATCACTTGTGAATAGGAGCCAAGGGATTGTCAGACACTGGATCAGGCACCAATCAGGAGACGTAGACAGGTACGAGGGTTAAATCAGGTTCAGACCGGGTCGGTGAATCAGGTAAGCAGACAGCAAGACGGGTACAAGCAGAGTCGGTAGTCGGATCAGGCCGGGGTCAGAGGCAGGCTGCAGGCAGAGAAGGGTCAACGGAAGCCGGGTCAGGTATTCGGTAATCAGGCAGACAGGTAACAGGTTCAGATTCAGTCAGGAATTGCTGCAGACTGGTCAGCAAGATACAGTGGGATCGGATGGTTTAAATAGCGGTTCTTGGCGCCGAAATGACGTCAGCGCGCGCGCGCTCCCGCTGCGCGCGCCGCGTGCACGCTCGCGCCGCGTACACCGTGCGCGCGCACCCGCGCGCCCCCGCGCATGCGCTGAGACAGACTTCTCCTGGCGCTGTCAGTATTGGTAAGATTCCTGTTTCTCTTATCATGACAGTAGGTAGCGGGGCCTGTGGGTTGGGACAACTCCCGATTTGGAGTGAACTTTTTTGAGCCTTGTCTTGTTCCTAGCTTACCAAAGGAATTGTGTTGTTGTTGATCTAAGTTCCAATGTATGACTTTCTGTGATTATTTATTAAGTTGTATTTCTTGTTTGCTTTTTCAGAGCCATTATACATATAATGGTTACCACTATTTCCCCTGAAGAAGCCAATGTTTGGCGAAACATGTAGGGACCTATCAGTTTGTACCGACAACAGGCCATCAATACCTTGGCCAGTGTTATCTGTACTACATTGCTCTGTTACTTTTTACACACCAGTATATGTATTGTATGTGTATCTTATATACTTTTTTGAATGGAATAAAATGTAAATATTTTAATATTGTCTATACTCTTCAATTTCCTGCGCACCGTTATAATCCCCATTCCTTCTCTTCCCATTTTTTACTTATTCTATTTGTTACTTGTTATTTTGTTTAACAGGATTCCTCTGTACTAGTTACAACAGCCTGCTTGTCACAGCCATTCAAGGGCTGAATTGTAGTTTCAAGACTTAAAGAGAAAACATGGGAATAAATATAGGCATTCAATCAATGAAAATCCCACTAGTATAGAAGGGTCAGAGTGATGGCGAGAGGGAAAGAAATATGCTCACATACTCAGGTCAGCTTGATGCTAGTTAAAAAGTAAGTGCGATATTAACCACCTCAATATCGTAGACATACATATACTTTTAAGGTGGTTATACCAGGATCTTGGCTGCAGCTACAGCTAGCTACTTTCTACTGGTGATGATCTTTCTTGTAAAAGTGATGTGAGTGGCTATACAGTGGCTTGATCACTTTTACAGGCAGCGAAAGGGAGTAACCCCATTGCCATCCAGTCACATCAGGTGCACTAGACAGAGACACTTCTGTTTCTCAACCTCTGATGTCAAAAACCCTGTTCCCTCCATGATCACTCGTAAATTCAAACAAGCATGTAGATCCCACATATATGTAAACGACGATTGCGGTTTCTCAACCTCTGATGTCAGAAACCTGTTCCCCCCCCATGATCACTCATAAATGCAAACATGCATGTAGATCCCACATATATGTAAATGACGATTGCGCCACACAAGTTATTTAGTGCTGTTTACAGAGCAATAATACTAGCACCAGACCCCCTGTGTAGCTCTAAACAGGTAACCTGTAAGGGCTTTTAAAGCATAGTCTATGAATTATTAAATGTACTGTAGTTTGCTGTGATTACACGGGTGTGCACAATTTTAAAGCATGACATGTTTGATATTTATTAACACGACAAATCATCTTTTAAATTTGACCAAACATGGGTATTATATTGTGTTCACTAAAATAAATTAAAATGACATTTAAAGTGTAAATGGCCTAATCTTAAGTGCCAATTATTGTTTTCTGAAAGCCTGCAACAGTAGTTGTCGGAAAACACCAGCACTGGGGTTGATTTACGAATACTGGGGAGTGCAAAATCTGTGCAGCTGGTGTCCAATCAGCTTCTAACTTCAACGTGTTTAATTAAGCTTTGACAATAAAACCTTAATTGTGTACTGTCCATCAATACTTTTTTTATTTGCACTAACAGACAATTTTTCAGGACAAGCTTTCGGGGTACGTCCCCTTCTTCAAGGTCCAAACAGTACTGATTCACAAAAGTTTTAGCAGAATGTTAAAACGGTAAAAAAAAAAAAAAAAACATGAACATGAGGGAAAGAAAAAAAAACAAAAAAAAAGCACATACAAATCAATGTATATGGCAATGGTAATAAAGCTTGCAGCAGAGATAGTGAGATAAGACAGAGGGAGAGCTCTAGACTGGAGAGGGGTGATAGTCACAGAGGGGGTCATAAAACTGTAGTATAATGGGTAAGGAAACCAATACCTAAATTTAGGCCGTTATTTTGTGTGTCAAAAAGTAGTATCATTCTTAGTTCAGACGTTTTCCTTTGCTGGATAGTTCTGAACTTTCCTTTAACCTCCCTGGCGGTATGATTATGTCAGGTTTTTGATGCTGAAAGCGGTACCATTATTTTGCATTGAAATTTGGCGTTTTATATTGTAGGCCCGTAATTCTAATGCCGCGTACACACGATCACTATTTGTGATTAAAAAAAAACGACGTTTTAAAAAACATAATTTAAAATGATCGTGTGTGGGCAAAACGTGGTTTTATGTCTTCAAAAAAACGACAAAAAAAAAATTCGAACATGCTTGAATTTTTTGTGTCGTTTTTCAAAATGTCATTTTTTGTGTCATAAAAAGTGACCGTGTGTGGACAAAACAACGTTTAAAACGACATTTTTAAACCCGCGCATGCTCAGAAGCAAGTTATGAGATGGAGCTTCAATGGAACAGAGTGCCGTCGAACGTGGTGTACGTAACCGCGCTTTGCTAGAGCATTTTGGAAAAACGATGGTGTGTATGCAACGTCGTTTTGGAAAATGAAGTTTGAAAAACGTCGTTTTGTTTCGTCACATAAAACGTCGTTTTTTTTCATCACAAAAAGTGATCGTGTATATGGGACATTAGAAATAACTCACTTAAATCTGTCCAAACAAGAGTCTAGTAGACATTCCGGGTATGATAAAGTTTGAAACACAAAATCATAAAGTATAATATAATAAATAACTATAAATAATAATAATAATAATAATAATAAATAATAATAATATAATTATAATACAAATTATTCAATAATGTAATCAAATCAAAAACACTGAAATTTGCTCAGTTGCAGAATTGTCGCTGTCATTACTTTCAGTGTTTGATGATGAATTTCCCCACAAATCGCTATCGCTCAATTCTGCAATGATTCTAATTTATTATCGCTGTTTTCTAGCTGGTCTAAAAGCACTTTTGATGTAAACGGACACTTTTTGGTTGCCATGGACCATCTCCAGTTTTCAGGCACAAAGAAAAGTATTTATAATATAAAACTACATGCAGGACACTAGGGACACAGGGGATATGTATTTATTTGATGCAGTACTGTAATCTGTAAGATTATAGTATACTATATCTATTCTGTGTTTTTTACTTTTTGAGTTTGGCGCCGAACTCCATCCCTGTGCGTCGCAACGCTTGCAGGGAATGGAGCTCGGCACTGTGAGGCCGCGTACACGCGATCGAACATGTCCACTAAAACTGGTCCGCAGACCAGTTTCAGGGGACATGTTCGATCGTGTGTAAGGCCTATCGGATCGTTTTTCCAGCGGACAAAAGTTTCAAAACATGCTTACAAACCTGTCTGCTGGAAACCTGTCCGTCGGACATGTTCGATGGTTAGTACACAAAATCATCGGACCAAAATCCTGCGCATGCTTAGAATCAAGTCGACGCATGCTTGGAAGCATTGAACTTCGTTTTTTTCATCACGTCGTTGTGTTCTACATCACCGCGTTCTGGTCCGAGGGGATTTTGGTCCGATGGTGTGTACGAACATCAGATCAACAGACCACTTCAGCCTGGTCCGATGAAAACGATCCGTCGGACATGTTTGCTCGGACATGTCTGATCGTGTGTATGTGGCCTCAATCGAGCGAGGCTCGGCGGGTCACAGATCACAGCGGGGAGACATCGCAGGATCCAGGGGATAAGGTAAGTAGCCTCTACATGGATCCTGTGATGCAATCCCGAGTGTGGCTCGGGGTTACTGCTTCTGGTATGAAAAATTCACCCAAGCCACACTCGGGAATACCGCTCAGCATAGGTTAAGAACTAAAACACTGAGAAAAAAAAAAAAACCAGAGTACCTCTGGTCACCACATACAACTCAGCACTAGAAGGGATTAAAAAGATAAATCAAAGATTTACAACCCATTATAACAGAGGATGAAAGTCTGAAATAAATATTTCAACAACCCTCATTATTGGCTTTCAAACAACCACCCAACCTCAGACGTAAACTAAACTAATCAGGAGGAAACTTCACTCTGATTATGAAATCACAAATAAGGGAATCAAACCCTGCAATAAAAAGTTCTGCAAACTGTGCAACCAGATCAATCTATCCAAAAGGGTCACACACAAAAATGGGACCTTGAATATCATGGGATCATACAGCTGTACCTCCAGTAATTCTGTGTACCTCATCCAATGCAAAGGGTGTAGCAAAGGATCTTATCTTATCTGTAAAAATGCGGCTAAAAACATGCAACTTTCTGCCTGAAAACTAAACGCTTAGGTGTGAACAGAGCCTTAAAGCTGGACTCAGGGATCATAATTCTCTCAGCTCTTATCTAGCTGAATCAACAATTAAGTTGCATTGAAATGTAATGGTGCAGATGATGGCCATTGGGCACCACATCACTATATGAATCACATATTAGAAATCATCCCTTTATATTAAGGATTTTTTTTAGGTGCCAAAAAACTTACACAAAATAAGTTACTGATCTACTCCCATGTGGTTTCATTTTAGCTAACAACTAAATATGAAATAATCATATGGGAGAGAGAGTAAGAATATAGAAGTTCAGTTAAACAATACATTTGTATTCCACTAAAGTGTTCAAATATTGTTCTTCATAATAACCTTATAAATAAACTGAAGATGCCAGAATTAGGAGAGAATGTTTCTACATGGGAATCAAACTGGTTAGGTAAAAGGTAAAATTATCTCAATTTAACCCAGTTAACCACTTAAGCCCCGGAATATTTTGTTGCTAAAGGACCAGGCCCCTTTTTGCGATTTTTACTGACAATTGCGCAGTCGTGTGACGTGGCTCCCAAACAAAAGGTAAGCCCTTTTTTCCCACCACAAATAGAGCTTTCTTTTGGTGGTATTTTATCACCTCTGCGGTTTTTTTTTGCTCTATATACAAAAATAGAGCGACAATTTTGAAAAAAAAATGCAATATTTTTTACTTTTTGCTATAATAAATATCCCCAAAAATGTTTTTTTTTTTTTGTTTCTCAGTTTAGGCCGAAACCTGCGGTGTGCGCGTGACCCACGGCTGTGCATATTAAAGGGGACGTACCTGTACGCCAATATGCGCAGCCATGCCATTCTGCTGACGTACATCAGCGTGCGGCGGTCGGCAAGCAGTTAAAGGGATGTGATTTCTACCTCGCCAATAACAGTTTTAACATTTACAGCTGGAAATATCAGGCACAATAGCTGTATAATGCTACATACAGTCATACAACTTGCTCTTGCATAATGATATCATGATGCTTATAGACCAGATACAAAAGTAAAAGATGGAACCAAAGCTAATTGAGCTATTTCCATATAAGGGTTAGTCACAGAGTCAAAGAGCAAAATGTGAGCTTTTTATCTACACAAATTACTAATCCAGAAAAAAAAAATGTGTATGTATTTTTTTATGTTTTATCATGTCAAATGTCTAATGACAGAAAACGTCAGGAATAATAGAAATTACATGCAATTTACATCATTGCAGCAATTCAGAATTGTTCATGTAAAAGCAAAACATTTCTTAACAAATAGCGTATGAAATATTAGAGCACTCATGGGCATTGTATACTTCATGTACTATAGTGTGCTGTCACAGCTAGACATGTGCAGACTGGAATATTTTGTTTTGTTTTTTCGTTTTAGTTTGGAAAATACATTTATTTAGTTACTCCCGAAAATAGTTTTTGATTTATTTTGTTTTTCGTTGGGGAATAGCTTTCGTCCAAAAATCCAATAATGCCTGGTTTCTGTCGAATGGTCAAAAGAATATTCGACGGAACGTCGAATCTTTATGTCGAATCGTACATTTCCGTAAGAATATTCCGCCTACAAGAATTCTAATGTTGTATGACTAGTAATAATGTCAAATCTATTTTCTCATGAATCGAAATCTATTCTCTGTAATGTCAAATCTATTATTTTTATAGTGTCAAATCTTTTCTCTACAATGTTGAATCTTTTCCCTATAATGTCGAATCTCTCTATATCTAATTTTTACCGCAACGAAAATAAAGCATTTTTTATGTCGGATCTTTCGGTTTTCGTTTCTTGCGCTTTCGTTATAGGTTGTTAAACCGATAACGAAAAAAAAAGATTTTCGGACGAAAATGCATTCTAACGAAAATGAATGCACATGTCTAGTCACAGCAACCCTGTTTGGTTGGAAAAAGCTTCTCAAGGTGAACTATATGCATTGCAAGGATTTTTGCAAATTTGAAGTGGAGTTCCGCCAAAAAAAATTCAATTAAAGTCAGTAGCTACAAATACTGCAGCTGCTGACTTTTAAAAAAAAGGACACTTACCTGTCCAGGGCGCCCGCAATGTCTTCACCCGAAGCCGACCTATCCCTCGGCTCTGGGTTGCAGATGCCGGTATCTTCAGTAAGGGAAGCCTTACGGCTTCACAGCCTGGTTCCCTTCTGTGCATGCGCAAGTCGCGCTGCGAGTTCTGAGTGGTCCCTGCTGTAGTATGGGACCTGTGTATCTCCCAGAAGACAACAGGGGGTTGGAGGAGGGGGCCAACATGGCGTAGATTGCCACGGATTCTGTGGCTTTCGCCGGAGGGAGAGAAAATACCTGAATTATAAGTCTACCAGGCTTGTGGATATTCCTCTCCCGGGCAGGATAAATCACAGCAGCTCTCCTTTACCACTCCACCAGCAATCTCCTCCAGTCCCCTGGCATAAACTTCTCATTATGAAGTTATATCTTGGAGCACTTTAAGCACAAGACACTTTGCAAGAAATATTCTTTGGAGTTTATTGAGACATTTATTGGGACATTTTATTTGGGCATTTTTTTCACAGATTATTTTTGTTCACATGAATGTATATATAATGAGGGTGTATACATGCCAGAAATACTGTGCTAAGTGGTAGCATGATACGGATGTGAATAGTGGTTTTCATATTATAAAAGTTATGCCTTTACAGTAAAACCTTGGTTTGAGAGTAACTAGGTTTGAGAGCATTTTGCAATACATTTTGACTTGATATACAAATAGTGTCATGTCACAACTGAGTATAAAAGAGAAGCGAGGCACCTCTAAGTGTAGCAATATGGTTACATTTAATGAAGGTACAATATTTAGCAACTTAGAGGTGCCTCTCTTCTTTTTTATACTCTGTAGCTCCTGTTGGATTTTGAGTTTCCATAATTTCTTATGGGGAAATTCGCTTTGATATACAAGTGCTTTGGATTACAAGCATGTTTCCAGAATGAATTATGCTCGCAAGCCAAGGTTTTAGGCCCCTTTCACACGGTCGGACCGTTCAGGTCCGCCTGTTAGTTTTGTCGGGGGACCTGAACGGCCGCTCCATGCAAGGTGAGACATGTTCGCTGACATCCGACCCCTTCTGATCCGCCAAAATCAGATGTATAGTGATACGTCGCCTTCTGTCCATGGCGGATCTGATCGGGTGACATCTGATGAAAACGGATATGCTGTCCATTTTCATCAAATCTCTCCATAGGAGACAGCGGCGCTTCACAAGCCCCTCCCTGCTCAGTGAGCAGAGAGGGACTTGTCATCCGCCGGGTCAGCGCAGATCAGCGGAGAGATCTCCTGCTGAGCTGGTGGACTCCGTATCGACGGAGTCCGCCTCGTGTGAATGAGGCCCAACTGTAATTCGACCTCTAGCGGTTTTAACATGCGGACATCATATTGTGCCATCAGGACAGGTACCATTAGGCCACATGGTGTGTAGTTGTAATGTTGTTATAATAATGGAGTCTGCTGAGAGATATCCATGATCCATGATGTATGCTGTTGATCTTTGTCTAATACAAACCCTTTCATAAAGAAACCATCTTCCAAACTGCCTATTCGTGTGTAATCTACATACTCTTGAAATTCTTTACAGTCTATAGAGATGCTCCTTTAAGAACAAGCATGAATATTATAATAAACATACAGTAGTGATTTGGTATCAAAACTACAGTGATACAAGGGTGAACTTCATTTTTGCTGTAATTTTTCCAAAACTGTTCTGTCCTTATTATACATCTCTTGTTACGCCTTCACCAATGTGTATTTGTGTTATTTGACAGATAGCTTACCTTTCTCCTATTGATCAATAAATAGGACTGCACAGAAGTCCAGATAATTTGTAGAAGAGTAACAGGATGGTGTGAAACTGGAGATAAAGAATAAAGACTGCAGTCAAAACAAAGAGGTAATTTACAGTTAGCACAGCAATTTCAAAAACATGTATATTGGTTTTGTACATATTTTCTTTACTATAACCACTTGGCACCTAAGTCAATACTGTCATTTCTCTCATGCATGCATGCAAGGGCGGGTCCTTTTTACTGGGACATCACTCATACATGTATATTACAGCGCTGGTAATGAAGAATAATGTTACGCATGTATACGCATACACTCATTTACGTGCATTTTACTCAGGATTTTTTCTGTTGACAAGATCCTAAGTATAAGCATCAGTAAATGATTAGGTTTGTGTGCAACTGGTCTAATGTTCCATCTACTGGCTGGTAGTGTTGAGCGGAATACGCCATATTCAATTTTGCAATATTTCACGAAAATATAGAAGAATATTCGTGAAATATTCGTTAATATCGAATATTCGCGATATTTTATCAAAAACATTTTTTGCAAAATTTCGCTACTGCGAATGCAAAATTGATTGCAAAATTCTCGTCCGCGCATGCGCATGCGCGCGAACAACACTCAAAAACGGAGATCATTTCCTGGATCTTTGCCAGTCTATTTTCGGATCGTTATTTTGTGCTGCCCTGCGAAGCGAAGATGGTGGGGAGTAACTTTTCATCCAGTGAGGAAAAACTGCTGATTAGTGTAAGTAATTTCACCACTGTTATTTCATTATCTTTAACTGCATTTTAGACTAGTTTAAAAGTTAGGATATAAGATCAGGTATTAGTATTTCCCAAACAGTGTGTCTCCAGCTGTTGCAAAACGACAACTCCCAGCATGCCTGGACAGCTGCAGACACCCTGGTTGGTAAATGTGTATTTAGGCACTTTCCTTGCTATTTAGCATAATTAACATGTTGTGGACATAGGACGTATGCAAACGTCCTGACTTCAGGGTTCTTAAGGCCCAAGATGTTCGAATACATATTGCCCTCTAGATGTTGCAGAACTACAACTTCCAGCATGCCCACATTTTTCAGACCACTATACACGGGTCTCTAAACTGTGGCACTCTAGATGCAGCAAAAGTAAAATTCTTAGCATGCACTGACCATGCCTGATGGGAGTAGTAGTTTTGCAACAGCTGGAGGCGCACTGGTCTTGAAACCCTGAGTTAGGTAACAAACTCGCAGTGTTTTGCAACCATTGTGCCTTCAGCTGTTGCAAAACTACAACTCCCTGCATGCAACTGGCTGCAATAACCCCCCCCTCTCCCCCAATGTGAATGTACAGGGTACATTCACATGGGCTGGGGCTTACAGTGTGCTTCTAGCTGAAGCAAATTTGGCGCTGCAGCTCAAACCCTCAGCGGGAAACTACTGTGAACCCCACGCCCCTCTGACTGTACCCTAAAAACACTACACTACATAAAAATAAAAAAACACAACATATACACATACCCCTACATAGCCCCCTCCCCTCCACACTAAAAAAGAAAACCGTCTGGTACGGCACTGTTTACTAAACGGAGCCTACAGCTGTTGCAAAACAACTCCCCAGTATTACTGGACAGCCATTGACTGTCCAGGCATGCTGGGAGTTAAAGTATAATTGTGGTACAGCTGGTGACGGTGAGCTACATGGTGTATCAGAGCATGCTGGTAGTTGTAGTTTTTAAATAACATCAACTCCATTATTTATTCAAAATTAATTCATCAAAAAGTCAAAAGAAACAAACATATTATTGTTTATATATAAAGATAGGGATGAAAAAAAATAATCTATTGTACAGGCCCAGTATAAGGGTCAAAAAATAATTATAGCGGTCAGATGAATAGCAACTCATTTCTCCCCTATAAGTGTATCCTGTGAGGTTACTCATATATACATAATTATGCAAATGATAATGGCTGCTATATTTATGCAAAAAAGGTGGCGACCAAAATGGCAAGATATAAAATCTGTCATGTTACCCCTGTCAGTGATTAATAAGGCGAGAATGCTTCCAATTGTTGAATACCATACATTTACGTCATATATCCATAAGGGTTTAAACAAAAGTATTATAATATACTTTGTTCTTCATCTTGCAGAGGTTCCTGCAACAGGGATATGACAAAACCCGGAGCCAGCAGGACAAAAACAAAATAGTCCGCTCCCTATTGCGGGAGTTACGTCACGTTCATGGCCGCACACATGACCACATGGCCACCCTAAAAAAGTGGTCAGACCTAAAGAGGCGCCACATGGCCCGGGTCAGACAGATCCGAGATGAATTTCATCCAGGTAAGTTATTGGTGACAGTTATGTAAGGTCATATGTAATTAACCTTAGGGCAGATGTTGTTAACCCAGACGCCATGTTGTGGTAACATATATCACCACCCAAGGTATTCATAGTACTGTTGAAAAAATACATTATTCCATCAAGTTAAACCATGGAATTAAAGTGGTGGTGTGGTGGGTTAAAGGGGAAGGGGTGGTATTTTATAACTCAATTACCACTAAATTCCTGTGCTAGGCGTGGGGTTATCATAGTAATCCCGTGTACTCCATCAGGCCCTTTTTTTAACATGAGAGTGTCAGAATAATACAAAGGAAACACAAACAGCTCATTTTACCATGGTGGCAGGCCAGTTCACACTCAGTCCCCTGTAGTGCCAGCAAGACCCTTTAGTATAACATTATCCCATTGGTTAACTGTCTATATAAATAAATTTGTATTCATATACAATACAGCAGAGTACACAGAATTTGCATACGTTATTAGAAATCATTTTTACATATATGAACATTGTGTTATTATAGGAGCTCCTCTACCATCTGTGTGCCCCAAGCACACAAGGCGACAGGCCGCAGAGGAGGAGGAGGAGGATGAAGAGGAGGAGCAGGAGGAGGATGCACAGGAGGAGCAGGAGGAGGATGCACAGGAGGAGAGGGATGAGGAGCAGCCAGGGCCCTCCCAGTGTTTACCACCCCCAGCTTCTGTTGAGGAGCAAGAGGAGGAGCTGCAACCCCCCCCCTAAACTCCTGGTGAATCGGGTGATGGAGAAGAGGAGCAGGAGGATGAGACGGTTCCTGTGAGCCCCAGGCAGGAGGGTAAATATGTGCACAAAGATTAATAACATTTCAACAATAAGATGTAGATATAAAAATGGACAGCATTTAATCCTATTTTTTTTTCTTATATCCTAACAGTTTTCAAAAAGATGGAGGAAAATTACTGTCTCATCCAGAGGACCAATGAGAAAATCCTCTCAAATCGCCGGAAAATGCGATTATTAGACCTCTAAAACCAACAGCTGGAGCAACAGCAGAGGAAGAATTTGGACACGATGGCTGAGCTTCACAAGCTCATGCAAAATTACATTTGTTACAATTCTTGTAATAAAAAATGTTATTCTTTTAAAATGTTTCCTTTCTTATTGAGATTGTTAGGTTTTTCAACACATCTAACTTCATAATAACCAAAAACATTTTATACTATTATTTTATTTAACACAAACCTAAGACAAACTAAAAAACACGGACACAGACACTACTAACACAAACTAAACTGTTGAAAAATTACTATAACAAAAGCTACAATATATATATAGATATAGAGAGAGAGAGCGAGAAAGAGAGAGAGAGTGCTGATTTGCTCTTGCAGACAGGCTAATGGTTGCAGTATAAAGGCCGCAAACCAGGGTTTAACATAAAGTTCAGTCTTTTAGTCACACTTGCTGTTACGATCCGGTCTGGTAGCTTGTAGGAGGCTGTTGGTGGATCCGCTGTGCCAGAGAGGTCATGAAGCATTACTCAGCATGAAGGCCGCAGCAGTAGTATTAAAATATAATGTAATTATCACACAGGCAACATTTACAAGCAGTAGTGGTAATAGTACTAGATATCATCGAAACACTTGGGCAAGACTTGACAGCAGCAGTAGTGGTAATAGTAGTATATAGTGTTAAATAACTCGTGACATAGGTGTCGTGAGCAGCAGCAGTAGTAGTAATAGTAGACAATATAGTGTCAAATCACTCGGGCAAGAGTGGAGGGAGAGCCAAGGAGAGGGAATGAATGACAAGGGACCCTTCAGCGCCCTGAACCGACGGCAGGTGCCAGAAAGTCACCGCCTGTTCCAGGACTCATTCATCTTGATGAATGTGAGTCTGTCCACGTAGTCTGTGGACAGACGGGTCCTCTTGTCTGTGACCACCCCACCTGCCGCGCTGAATGTTCGCTCAGATAGTACGCTGGAGGTGGGGCTAGACAATAACTCCAGCGCATACTGAGCGAGCTTGCGGCAGGTGTCCAATCTGGCAACCCAGTACTCCATTGGGTCGTCGGTGCTCATACAGTCAGAAGCACCGATGGACCCCATGTAGTCTGCCACCATGTGGGCCAGCCGCTGGTGGTGACTGCTGCTGCTGCTGCTGGTACTGGGTCGCTCAGATTGGAATAACATCCTCATCTCACCCATTAGGTCCCCTGCTCGGCTGCTGCTGGGTGCAGCCACCTGCTGGGTGAGATGAGGGGGTCAACTGGAGGCCAGGGAGTTGCCTGCTCCAACCGGCTGACTATGCGTGCCTGCAGTTCCTCCATCCGGTGCTGCCTCCGGCTGGCTGGGAGGAACTGCTCCAGTTTCCCCTTGCATCTTGAATCTAAAAGGGTGGCCATCCAAAATTCATCCCTCTCCTTGATAGTCTTAACCCGGGGGTCCCTCCTGAGGCATCTCAGCATGTGGGCAGCCATGGGGAAGAGCACAGCCCGCTGTGACTCCTCATGGCTGACCGGGTCCATGACGTCTGAGTCTTCATGCTGGAGGTGCTGCTGCTCGCGCTCAGAGATGCCCAACCCCCGGACTATCGGTGCCCCCAACACCGGCTCTCCCTCCTGACCAGGCCCTGACTCCAGGACGTCACCAGTAACCTCCTCATCATCATCATCCTCCTGCTCCTCGTCCTGGGCCTGGTCTTGGTGGAGCAGTGTTGCCTCCTCCTGCTCCACCAAGGCACTCTCCCCAGCTTCGAGCAGGCGATCTAGACACGTCAGCGCGCTGTCTGCAGGTGGGGATTTTGGTTTGATCGTGTGTATACGCAATCAAACCAAAACGGCAGCAGACAGATTTGTTCAAATCGGTCGGCCCGACCGATTTGAACAAATCTATTTGGTCGTGTGTACGCGGCCTTACAGTTGTGTATGAAGCCTTTTTGTTTTATAGCTCTGTACTTATTGCTAGACATGTGCATTCGTTTTCGTTAGAATGCATCTTCGTCTGAAAATCGTGTTTTTTCGTTGCGGTAAAAATTCGATATAGAGAGATTCGACATTATAGGGAAAAGATTCGACATTATAGACAAAAGATTTAACACTATCGAAATAATATCCAATATTCTTTTGACCATTCGACAGAAACCAAGTATTATTGGATTTTCGGATGTAAGCTATTCCCCAACGAAAAACAAAATAAATCAAAACGATTTTCGGGAGTAACTAAATAAATTTATTTTCCAAACGAAAACGAAAAAATGAAACAAAATATTCCAGTCTGCACGTCTACTCATTGCTGTATTACTGATCTTTACTTAGCTGTGTGCACTGTCCCATAGACAACAATACATCTATATTTAGATCAGGAAATATTTGGCGTTTTTGTACTCCCATATGCAAGAGGCCATATTCTCATCTTCACACATTTACTGTAGCTAAATAAATGGCTCAGTGCCAGGTTATAAATGATAGCCACGAAGCAACCCATAGGGCTTTTGGAATCCTTTGTCATGTATGAAGTAAAGCTTAAACACTACATACACAGTATACGGTACATGTGTGAAAGCAGCTAACAGCTTCCAGAAGCAATATATCAATAAATAAACCATTTTCAATCAAATGCACTGTACTGGCCTAATCCAATAACACAATGTATCTAAGCTTAGGAGAATTATCATAATACATAGGCATGGACATATAATGATAGAGCCTGTATGAAAGGGCATTATTATTTAAATATGCGTACATGGTTAAGTAGCTTGAGTGGAATGCAAACAAGACTTCGGGTGTGAAGAATCTCATTTGCAGCCCAGTGTGTCTACCCAGTTGTGTCTACTTAACTACTTTCGATTACTGAGTATATACTGTATATCAAAATAGCTTATCTAAATTTTGATAAATAAAACAGTTCATGAGTTCAGTAGATGCACCATATTTCCAAGTGCAACAGCCAAAAATAAGACAGATATTGGAGTGTTATCTATCTTCAGACAAGTGGGCAAAGAAAATGATAATTGTAGAGTCAAAAGGCCAATGGCCAGAAAAACACAGACATACAAACACTAGTTTCCAGACAATTAAATGAAGCAAAGAAGAAAAATATTAAAAGTAATGGGCCAATGATCAGGATAATCATAGGCAAGCTGAGCACAAACACAGTCCATACAAGTCACAGGAAATAATCTAAGACATTTATAGTCAGACATTATCAGGGCATAAGCAAACAGACAAGCCTGTTGATCAGGCATAGGCTTGACGTTCTGGCCTTGCTTTTAAGTCAGGCATGCACAGGAGAGACCTGAGCAGCAGTGCTGAATAATGACCAGTAGACAGCAAAGATTCAAGGCTGATCATTAACGCCTACAGTATATGTGATGTCAATGAGCCCTGGTGCCGCATATATACACACCTGTGTACTCCACAATTACAGAGACTACGAAGAAGAACAGCTACTGATCTCCTAATAATGATCAGGAGCTGAGCAGGGGCGGACTGACAACTCATGGGGCCCCTGGGCAATAGGAAATTATGGGGCCCCTGGGCAATAGGAGATTATGGGGCCACACAGTATACACACATACAGTATACATACACAGTATACACACAAACACACAATATACATACACACAGAATACACATACACACACTGAAAAGGTACTGGAGAGGAGGGGCAGTTATAATCTTGGGATTTAAAAAAAAAAAAAAGATTTTTACATACTGTCCCTGGTTTTACTGAGGCTGGCAACCCCGATAGGGCCCCCTAGTGGCATGGGGCCCTCAGGCAGTGCCTGAGTGCCTGAATGGTCAGTCCGCCCCTGGAGCTGACAGAATTAAATTGGCTGTTACAGTGATCACCAGGCTTAAACTTGCCCCTGCCTTTTTTCTCCTCTAAAATGATGAAAAAAGATACTTGATATTCTTCTGCTCTAGCGAACAAAACAAAACAAACAAAAAAAGTCTGTGTAAAAAGATAAAGATAAAAAAAATATAAAATATCTAGATCAGGGCCTGATCTACATTAGAGTCAAGGACTGGGTCAAAGTCAGAGTCAGTGTGTTGTATATGGGATTAAAAGAAATGTTAGTGTCAATGTCACTGTGTTTAAAACAGAATCAAAACAAAATGTACACTATTTTTCTAAGATTACTATTTATCCTGAAAAATCAGATGCTGATCAGATGCCGATTGGTAGACCTTTTTCGGCCATTCCCCTTTAACAGAAGCAGAACATTTGGCTGGCTTCTGTCAGAGCGGCTGCCTTACACACGGGCCGAATGTTGGCCGGTTTCTATTGAACTGGTCGATACCACCCAATTTCAGGCCTGTGTGTACAGTGCTTTACTTTTTAGTAGGGATGAGCCGAACACCCCCCTGTTCGGTTCACACCAGGACCTTCGAACGGACCGACCGTTCATGCGAACATTTAGAACCCCATTGATGTCTATGGGACGTTAACGTTCGAATTCAAAAGTGCTAATTTTAAAGCCTAATATGCAAGTTATTGTCGTAAAATGTCTTTGAGAACCCGGGTCTTGCCCCAGGGAACATGTGTCAATGGAAAAAAAGTTTTAAAAAAGGTATTTTTTTCTGGAGCAGTGATTTTAATGATGCTTAAAGTGAAAGAAAATTAAAAAATTCCTTTAAATATCGTACCTGCTGGGTGTCTATAGTATGCCTGTGAAGTGGCACGTGTTTAGAACTGTCCCTGCACAAAATGAGATTACTATAAGAAAAAGGTCATTTTAAAACTGCTTGCGGCTTTAATGTAATGTCTTGTCCCTGCAATATGGATGAAAATCATTGAGAAAAATAGCACAGACACAGACAGTACACACTATGTAGCTTTAGGTGCACACTGCAGAGGACACGGGCAGTACACACCATGTAGCTTTAGGTGCACACTGCAGAGGACACGGGCAGTACACACCACATAGCTTTAGGTGCACACTGCAGAGGACACGGGCAGTACACACTCCACGTAGCTTTAGGTGCACACTGCAGAGGACATGGGCAGTACACACACCACGTAGCTTTAGGTGCATGCTGCAGAGGACACGGGAAGTACACACACCACGTAGCTTTAGGTGCACGCTGCAGAGGACACAGGCAGTACACACACCACGTAGCTTTAGGTGAACGCTGCAGAGGACATAGGCAGTACACACCATGTATCTTTAGGTGCACACTGCAGAAGACACAGGCAGTACACACCACGTAGCTTTAGGTGCACACTGCAGAGGACAAAGGCAGTACACACTACATAGATTTAGGTCCACACTGCAGAGGACACAGGCAGTACACCACGTGAGAATACTGCAGCTAGCACAATCACCTGCCTGCCAGTAAATTAGGAAATACAGATCTAGCTAAACTATACAGTGTATAAATATATATACACAAGACCTGGGATGTATATATATCCTCCACACACTGTAACTTGAACTGACTAGCCTGCCTGCCTACCTGCTCTATCTACCTACTAAAAATGACACTCTCTCTCTCAATCTCTCCGTCTTCTCTCTTTTAACCACCGCAACACACTACATAAGGCCGACCTGCAGGCGGCCCTTTATATATAGTGGGGCGTGTACTAAACCTCCTGAGCCATAATTGGCTAAAGCCACCCTGGCTTTGGCCAATTATGGCTCTCCGTTTATTGCAAGCTGTGATTGGCCAAGCATGCGGGTCAAAGTGCATGCTTGGCCATCAGCCAGCAATGCACTGCGATGCCGCAGCGAATTATGGGCAGTGAAACGCAACTCGAATTTGGAGCGAACGGCCCAAAACGCTCGTAATTCGACGAACGATCAAACATACAATGTTTGACTCGACCATGAGTTTGACTCGAATACGAAGCTCATCCCTACTGTTTAGTTTATATCCAAGACTGAAGTTTGGTTTAAATATTTTAGGTAAAATATAGAAGTATTTTATACCTAGGTATTTTACATTAGACATTAATCTATTAAGTTTTTTAAACAATTGCTTCCAACTGGAGACCTTCTATAATAAACACAATGTTATGAGATCATTCAAATACAGTATGCTATCTATTCCTTTATAAATGAAAGTGGTTTAAACCGTTTTCTAGTAATGTATACTGCAGGCTGAAATGTCTGCATCTGTTTTGCTGTGCTTATCCTAAAATGTTAACCAGTCAGATCAGAGCATACCCTCTGCCTTTTCTTAAATTATGCATAGTTACCGGTACTAAGAATGTTTTAATGTCACTAAAGCATTGTGAAACTTGATCTCGGCATTGAATGAGCCTGTCCAAATGGCATCCACCGTAAATGTATATTACACTCCAATGTCCTCCATTATCTGTACTATCCATCTGCTGTAAATCTCATAAAACAGTGTCATATAATCCCAGAGAAGTAGACTTCAACACAGCTTGGAATATATACTTGTGACATGAGTATGCATTACAAATTGAATCAGAACTGCAAGATGAAGAATTCCCCTGGGGTGCTTGTGTTTTAGAAGATGCCGAGGAAAACCAAGAGGCTATTTCACACATTTCTAGCTTACTTCCTCATATTTAGCTCTTGAAAATAGAAATGTGAGCCTGCAAGATTGAACTCTTTCAGAAAGTGATATGTGGTCTGCATAATCTAAATGACATTCTGAAAACTGTCCGGCGGTGATCTTTGTTCACCAGTGGCTGACCATGATTTAAGGAAGGTGAATCTCTGAGTTTAACATGTAACAGACCATCTGTCGAGCTTACTAAGTAACAAAACACACTGAAAGCGGACTTGACACGTATCTGCTATGTTTCTATTTTTAGAGAATGTAGATCAAGAAAATTCAAAAGACTGATGATATAACTGGCATATTACAAAATAGAAATTGGGGTTATACCTTCATACGTATTAATATATTCAAGGTCATGAATTCAAAACCAGTGTAAAATATTGTATTAAACAGATGCATCAACATTCAAGATGCTGGAAGATAATGAAATAAAGCACTGAAAAGAGATTGCTTTGCTGAAGAATCTAAAAAAAGAGCTTTGTGTAATTTAGGTCTTCAAGAAGAATAAGTAAAACTTAAAATTCCACTTATCCTTGCAAGAAAACATGAAAGTTATAATGGTTTTTAAATCAGCAATGCTTTAAAAGTGTCTTTGTTAATCTTAAAACTGCATCCGGAAAGATCCTGAATTATTATTATTATTATTTAGGTGCTTATATAGCGCCGTCAATTAATGCAGCACTTTACATATACTGTACATTCACATCGGTCCCTACCCTTAAGGAGCTTACAATCTAAGGTCCCTAACTCACATTCATATACTAGGGCCAATTTAGACAGAAGCCAATTAATCTACCAGCATGTCTTTGGAGCGTGGGACAAACTGGAGTACCCAGAGGAAACCCATGCAGGAACAGGGAGAACATGCAAACTCCAGGCAACATGTGCCGCGCTATATAAGTTCTCATTCATTCATTCATTCAACTAGTGTCGTGGTTGTGATTTGAACCAACAACCCTTTTTAGTGCTAGGCAATAGTGCTACCTACTACAACACTGTGCCGCCCGTGAATCTGGGGATACACTATACAGAGGGCCCTAACTGCCGCGTACACACGATCATTTTTTGTGATGAAAAAAAAACGACGTTTCAAGTGATGAAACAAAACGACGTTTTCAAACTACATTTTCCAAAAACGACGTTGCATACACACCATCGTTTTTCCAAAATGCTCTAGCAAAGCGTGGTGACGTACACCACGTTCGACGGCAATCTGTTCCATTGAAGCTCCGTCTCATAACTTGCTTCTGAGCATGCGTGGCTTAAAAAACGTCGTTTTCAACATCGTTTTGCCCACACACCATCACTTTTTATGACACAAAAAACTACGTTTTGAAAAACGACACAAAAAATTCAAGCATGTTCGAATTTTTTTTTGGTCATTTTTTTGAAGACATAAAACGACGTTTTGCCCACACACAGTGATTTTAAATGACGTTTTTGAAAACATAGTTTTTTTTTCATCACAAAAAATGATCGTGTGTACGGGGCATCAGAGATAAGCCTCCAGAGCTAAGTTACACCATCTAACTGTCCAATGCAAGAGCCCTCAATGGCCAAAAAAGGCTTTTATCTTGCAATACTAAATGCTGGTAAGAGGAGGGGTTTGGCATTATGCCTCAGATACAAGGCCTATCAGTCTGTTGTCCTTTTTATAGTGGCCTTCATAGATCGATTTTTCTTAATTAGTAGGAGCACATGTCCTGCTGCCATTCACCAAACAGATGCCATTTGCTCTGTCTTGATTTTTGTTGGTATGCGTCAGTTGTTTTTCAAAGAATGGTATCCAAAAACCAATAACAATGGGTCAGCAAAGGAACATAAAAAAAAAAAAAATATTAAAAAACATTTTGCTGCAGTATATCAATTGTGAGAAATTTAGACTGAGCACACAAAGTCCACGTCTATTAATCGTGGCTAATGCACGATTATTATGGGTCCCCATGCACCTGGGGCCCCTGGGCAATGCCAAGGGGTACCCATGCATTAAGACAGCCCCAGAGCAGAATCTTGGGTATGAGCATAGGGGAGAGCCTTTTTCCTGTCGCTGAAATGCTCAGAGCTCTTAAAAGGAATAATAAATGGGGTGATGCTTGATCACTAACCTGGTCTTCACTGCAGTTTACAGCCTAATGCTGAGATCTACATCCAACCTCTGTGAAAGACAGTGACCCCAGCTTGTTTCTGAAATCAATTTTTATCAAATATTCCTATACAGAATACACTTGCAGTCACCTTAAAGCGGAGGTCCACACAAAAAGTGAACTTCCGCTTTTTCTGAACCCTCCCCCCCTCCAGTGTCACATTTGGCACACTTCTGGGAATAGACTCCCGCAGAGTCACGCATCCCCCCGCTGTCTTCTGGGAAACACACTGGTCCCAGGAGACAGCGTCCACCAATGAGGATGCGCAGCGAGACTCGCGCATGCGCAGTAGAGAATTGGGAAGTGAAGTCGCAACGCTTCACTTTCTGATTCCCTCACCGAGGATGGCGGCGGGGACAGCGGAGAGCTTCGGCTGCCTACATCGTGGGCACCCTGGACAGGTAGGTGTCCATTTATTTAAAGTCAGCAGCTGGAGTATTTGTAGCTGCTGGTTTTTAATATTTTTTTTTTTAGGCGGACCTCCGGTTTATACATTGTACTCTGCATGATTATATAGGCAGGTAAGTTCCATAAGCAACTCAATTTTTTCGACTATCTCATTATTTTTGTGAATATTTTGGGTTGTGGAGAAGATTTCTTGACAAGCTCTCCAACCTTACAGATTTCATGCTCTAGGTGGGTTTTTCTTCAATCAAATTGGGAGCTTTCACACATATTTGAATACAGGCAATTGCCCCCAATGTTCCCTATAGAGAAATAAGTAGTCACAATCATTGGTCTATAAGAACATACAGACTTTATCCACATCCCATCACGGCTTGTTTTAAGACCAGTATAATAGGAGCTGGTTTTGGGGAAGTGTCTATTGTATAAAAATATACAGTACACACAAGTTAGTCACACCGAATAACGGGCTAAATTAGTATTCAAAAAATGTTCTGCAGGCTAATAAGTAGGATATTGTTCCACATCACAAGAACATCATTTCAATGCATACTTGATTCTAATAATAGAACTATGTGTACAGTACTGGAAACAGAGACTTGTATTGTCATGTGTTTTTAAATCTCTATTTCTGTATCACAAAAACAACATTCGGAATGCAAATACATCACAATGATAGCAGCAACGTATATGTGTCAGCTGTATGTTAATGGAATATTTTCCCTCTCACTGTACACAAACATCTGCGTTCTGTATGTATGTATACATATACAATCAGTTGCAGAAAACTAAAAATATAAATAATTCAATTAGAGATGCAGTCTAATTTGCAGAACAGATACAAAGAGCTGTGACAAATCAGGAACAGCTGCCCGTAGACGGATACCACTGTGACAGGAATATATACAGACACTGATTTAGATATGGAGAAGGCTGTTGTGATTAAGGCTGTAAATCAAGTAGAGGATAGTAGTTGTGCTAAGGGGCAGTACCTCCCTGGCATACCAAACTAACTCATTTGCATGTCATACAAGACAAAAGGCATATCACTGTATATCTCAAGGTAAGAGGATTGGCAGAATGTATCTATTTCAAGTTTACAATCAGAAATTATTATGTTGCTAATACCAAGTTCCTCTGAAATTTTTTATCTACCCATCTGTCTTACTGACCCAATGGTTTCACTACATTTTTAAAACAATCACGTGAATTGAGTATAGAGATGAAGAATTGACGTTTCAATGACATTCGGTTGCTGGATGTTTCTTCTAGGTCAGAGGCTAGTGGCAGCCAATCAAACAGCATTTTCATAAGAAGTTCAGCAATTGTAGCCTCCATGTATTTTCTTTAACCTCCCTGGCGGTATGATTCTTTCTGATTTTAGGTGCTGAAAGCGGTACCATTATTTGCAAGGAAATTTGGCGTTTTATACTGTAGGCTTGTAATTCTTAGGAATAACTCACTTAAATCTGACCAAATACGAGTCTAATAGGCATGCCAGGTATGAATTAAAAAATAAAAATAAAATGATAAATTATAATATAATAAATAATTATAAATAATTATAACAAATACTAATACAATTATAATAAAAATTATTCAATAATGTAATCAACTCAAAATCACAGAAATTTGCTCAGTTGCAGAATTGTCACTGTCATTACTTTTATTTTTTTATGACGAATTCCCCCAAAAATGATTATAATTTATTATCGCTGTTTTCTAGCTGATCTAAAACCATTTTTGACATAAAGGGACACTTTTTGGTTGCTATGGACAATCTACATTTTGCAGGCAGAATGAACCATTTTTATTATATAAAAGTACATTTTTTGTATTTTTTACATACAGTACTGTATACAGTATACTGTATGTAATGTGTTTGTTTACATTTTTGAATTTGGCGCCGTTCTCCGCTCCCGTGCGTCGTAACGTCGCAGGGAACGGAGATCGACGGCACACATAGGCACTGTGTGAATCGAGCGAGCACCCGCTCGCTCACACAGCGCGGATGCATCGATGGATCCAGGAACAAGGTAAGTAAACCTTGCCTGTGGATGCTGCGAGGCGAGCCCGAGTCTGACTCAGGGTTACCGATCGTAGCACAAAAATGTAACCCCGAGTCAGACTCGGGAATCCCGCCAGGGGGGTTAAGACTGGTATACTTGTGGAGAGGTGCAGCATGGTGCAGTGGCAGTAAACTTTAAGGTTGATTTACTAAAACTGGAGAGTGAAAAATCTGGTGTAACTCTGTTTCAACTGTTTTTTTTTTGTCAAAGCTTAATTGAACAAACTGACGTTAGAAACTGATTGGCTACCATGCACTGCTGTTGCCGATTTTTCACTCTCCAGATTTAGTAAATCAGCCAGTAAGGGTCCAAGTGAAAAGAAAAAAGAACTTGTATCATTGAAAAAGTTCAGCACTTTACAAAAAGCTTGGTGCGAAGGCTCCTGCTTGGGAACACACAGAATGCAACACCGGGGCAGGTCTTGGTGTGCCGACAACTTCTGTCTTGGTGGCTGGTCCATGCGCAAATAGAGAGGTGTTCAGGGAGGATGGCATGCCCTATTATTTCCCTACTCATCTGGAACCTCTCCCTGCCGCTAATCACTGTCCCTGTCAGGTGGATGACCTGTCCCTACACTGCCCATACGCGAAAGTTGCCTCAAGTCTGGGAACCAGGGCCTCAAATAGGCTCTGCCTGACTCATGAGGGCTGCCAGAGTCACATGTTGCCCCAGCATCCAATTGGGTAGCTTCCCCAGTGACCCAGAAAACCATAGATGAATTATATTGCTCTTCACTTCCCCTCCAACTGTAATGCCACTGCGAATGAGCACCGTCACCGTGAAGAAAGTAGACTGCCCCTATTCCCTACATATAGTTACATAGTTACATAGTTAGTCAGGTTGAAAAAAGACACAAGTCCATCCAGTTCAACCATAAAAAAATAAAAATAAACAAACAAAATAAAACACAGTACATCCCATACACCCAACTCCATACCCACAGTTGATCCAGAGGAAGGCAAAAAACCCCAGCAGAGCGATGATCCAATTTGCTACCGGAGGGGAAAAAATTCCTTCCTGATCCCCCAAGAGGCAATCGGATTTACCCCGGATCAACTTTACCTACAGAACTTAGTACTCGGTTATATTATGTGTATTTAGGAAAGAATCCAGGCCCTTCTTAAAGCAATCTACTGAGCTGGCCAGAACCACCTCTGGAGGGAGTCTGTTCCACATTTTCACAGCTCTTACTGTGAAGAAACCTTTCCGTATTTGGAGGTGAAATCTCTTTTCCTCCAGACGTAAAGAGTGCCCCCTTGTCCTCAGCGTTGACCTTAAAGTGAATAACTCAACACCAAGTTCACTATATGGACCTCTTATATATTTGTACATGTTGATCATATCCCCCCTTATTCTCCTCTTCTCAAGAGTGAATAAATTCAATTTTCCTAATCTCTCCTCATAGCTGAGCTCCTCCATGCCTCTTATCAGTTTAGTTGCCCTTCTCTGCACTTTCTCCAGTTCTCCGATATCCTTTTTGAGAACTGGTGCCCAAAACTGGACTGCATATTCCAGATGAGGTCTTGCTAATGATTTGTACAGGGGCAAAATTATATCTCTCTCTCTGGAGTCCATACCTCTCTTAATACAAGAAAGGACTTTGCTTGCTTTGGAAACCGCAGCTTGGCATTGCATGCCATTATTGAGCTTATGATCAACTAAAACCCCCAGATCCTTCTCCACTACAGATCCCCCCAGTTGAACTCCCCCTAGCATGTATGATGCATAACTTTACATTTATCAACATTAAACCTCATCTGCCACATAGTCGCCCAATTAGACAGAGCATTGAAGTCGGCTTGTAAATTGGAGACATCCTGTAAGGACGTTATTCCGCTGCATAGCTTGGTGTCATCTGCAAAAACAGAAATGTTACTTTGGATCTCAGACCCAATATCATTTATAAATATATTGAAAAGTAAGGGACCCAACACTGAACCTTGGGGTACACCGATGATAACCTTGGACCATTCAGAGTAAGAATCATTAACCACAACTCTCTGAATTCTGTCTTTCAGCCAGTTTTCTATCCATTTACAAACTGATATATCTAATCCTGTAGACCTTACCTTACACATGAGCCGTGTGTGGGGAACTGTATCGAACGCTTTTGCAAAATCCAAGTATACCACGTCCACTGCTACGCCTCTGTCCAGGGTTTTACTTTCCTCTTCATAAAAAGAAATCAGGTTTGTCTGACAACTTCTGTCTCTCATGAATCCATGCTGTCTGCTGCTTAAATAGTTTGTTTCCAGCAAAAACTCATCCATGTGGTCTTTTATTAAACGTTCCAGTATCTTCCCAACTATAGAAGTTAAACTAACAGGTCTATAGTTACTTGGTAAAGACTTTGTTCCCTTTTTAAATATAGGCACCACATTGGCTCTACGCCAATCCAGTGGTACTATTCCTGTCATTAATGAGTCCCTAAATATTAGATACAGTGGCTTTGAAATTTCAGAGCTCAATTCTTTTAGGATCCGTGGGTGGATGCCATCTGGTCCAGGTGCTTTATCCACCTTTATTCTGTCTAAATATTTCTGGACCATATCACTTTTGAGCCATTGTGGATTTGAGGCTGTGTCACTCCCACCCCCATTATGGACATGAGCTCCCCCCATACTCCATTGTATACACAGAGCTGAAGAAAGCATTTAATAAATTTGCCTTCTCTATGTCCTCAGTCACCCACTTTAGATTATTTTGTAAAGGGTCTACATGCTCAGACTTGACCTTTTTACTATTAATATATTTAAATAATTTTTTGGGGTTTGTCCTACTATCTTTTGCAATCTGTCGTTCATTTTGAATTTTTGCATCCTTGATTTTTTTTTTTTACATATTCTATTATATTCTTTCTAACATTTAAACGACACTAGTGTTCCTTCATTTTTATATTTTTTAAAAGCTATTTTCTTATTGTTTATAGCTTTTTTAACTTTGACCGTGAGCCACATAGGTTTTATCTTTAGCCTTTTAAACTTATTGCCCATGGGAATATACTTTGCAGTGAGGTTCCAAAGAGTCTTTTTGAAGAATTCCCATTTCTGTTCTGTATTCATCGGTGCCAATATTCCCTCCCAGTCCAAGCCCTGGAGAGCAGTCCTCATGCTTTGAAAATTTGCTCTCTTGAAATTAAGTGTTTTTAGTTAATAGATTGTACTTCACAATGCAGTAAATTACATTTTATTTTCAGACTTTCAGATGGTTCTTTCAAACAAACAAACTAGCTTTGTTTTTTATTAAACCATTCTGTAAGTTTTTATAGAAGAAATTATTCAAATATCAGAAATGTTCTGTACCCATTTTATATGCATCTGATTATATATTATCTATAAAAAAAAAATTGTCTGACAAAGTGCATTATTAAAAAAGTACTTTAACTTTAATGTATAGCCATCAATAATATGCTTAAAAACATCTTGTGTATGTAAAATTTTCTTTAAAAATATATTTTAGAAAGTACAAGTAACAAAAATAATCTTACTCATTGCTCTTCAGCATAACCAATATAAGTTATGATGATCTACCGACTGCATAATCAGCTGAGGTCAAATATCACATGGTAATTAGTGGCAACCATAGGTGTGGGAACACCCTAATCCTGGGGTTGGCAACCCATCAATCGCATTCTTCCCCTTCGATCGCGGGCAGGTGACAGGTACACTGCGATCCTTCCTTGCTGAAGCACAGAACCTGGACAGGAGAGGCAGCGGGGGTGGAATTTAGTGGCGCCGAACTATAGTTTCCTCTTGCAACATCTCCCTCTTGCCAACATTCAGCTGCCACAGGAGGAAAATACAAGGGATTGGTAACAAAATATGCCACCCCCGCTGTCCCTCTTCTTTCTGCTGCCCGGGTCCCCCTGTGTGCTCCCTTGTGACCCCCCCCCCAATTATTTCAGGATGGAGAACACGGAAGAGGCTAGTAAATATATCACATACGCATATGTTTGAGCTTTGAAGTGCACACCCTAATGCAATGGGCAGTGCACGCTTATAGTGGCAACTCATATGCAAAACCTTGTCTGGGGGTCACAGAAATCAAGGGAAAGATGTCACAAACTGTACCTTTCATATATTAAGTGTAACACAGAGGCTTAATATCTACCCTCATTATGAGACAATTTTAAATAGATGCTTTTTTGTGTGCGCCCATACAGTATATGTAAGGCAACATTTTACCCTATTAAGAAAAAGTCTTCTCACTATACCCAACCATATAAATAAAACGTATACTGCAATAGAAAATAATGTTACCTTTAAAAAGCCTTGGAATCACTGATGACACTATTAGATGAGGGAGGACAGTTCTCTGAGGACGATAACACCACTGAGATTTTGGGGTGGAGAAGAGATCCTCCGTTAAAGATACGTTCCACTAAAATGCCTGCGTTCCGTTAAAAAAAATGGCTCGGGGCCTTCCTGGACCTATTTGAGGAGGACCTTGAAAAATTAGATTAGGAATCTAATATTGGAGGCAATTTAACACAGGAGGAAAAAAAGCACTGAAAGAACTTAGGGAAGCTGAGCAAGTCACTTTTAAGAAGAGTGATAAGGGGGAAAATGTATTTTTCCTCTCAGTGGACCTCTACGAGGGGGAGGTACGACGCATCCTCAATGATGAGTCTACTTATAAAAGACTGAACTATGACCAATTCCAGCCTTTGGTGTCACTTGTCACTGACAAACTACAGTGGTCTTTTGAAGCAAATTTGATATCTAAGAAGGAGCTTGACTATTTAAAGGTTTTTGATTTCAACAAGCCTACATTTTACATAATACCCAAGATACATAAGAACAAGGAGAGCCCTCTGGGAAGACCTATAGTCTTCACAATTAGGGGCTCCCTAGAACAAGTCAGCAAATATATAGTCTGATTAAGTATATGGTAAAATCGCTTACTTTATATGTTCGTGACATGGGCAATGTATTGAATAAAATCATGGACTTGGTCTTCCCGGGGGATGCTCTCCTTGTGGGCATTGACGTTGAGGCATTGTATACGTCAGCATCTCTGCTGTGTACTATGTTTTGGACAAACATTTTCCATAAATGGGAGCACAATATGAATTAATTATCGAGCTTCTTGAACTTGCACTTAAAGATAACTTTTTCCAGTTCTCTGGAGCCAACTACCAGCAACTCTGTGGAACATCCATAGGAGCACAGTGGGCACCTGCTTACACCTGCCTTCACCTTGGCTGGTGGGAGGAGGAGGTTGTATATGCCTTGATGTACCTTGGCCATTCATGTTCCTGGTTAAGGTACATTGACGATGTTCTGATGGTATGGTTCGGCACCAGACTGAACTTTTCGTGGTCGAGCTGGGTAACAATAGACAAAATATACATCTCACATATGTGGCTGACCCCCATCAAATCTCCTTTTTGGACCTGTCCATAAGATTGGAGGGAGGCTGATTACCAATACTTTTAGGAAAGAAACAGCCACCAACACATTATTGCAGGCAGACAGATACCACCCTAAATCTTTAATACGCGGGATTCCACTGGGACAGTTTCTGAGGATTCGAAACTAGAGGATTACAAATTAGAATCTGAACAACTATATCAGAGGTTTAGAGAAATAGGGTTACCCACACCGCGTGCTTAAACAAGCAAAAAGAATTGCAGGACAAAAAATGAGGACCGACTTACTCTCACCCCAAATGAAGACACTGACTGAGACTGATGGACCTGTGAGACTCATTACCCCCTATGGTGTCCAATGGCATCAAGTAAATACAATTTTGTCTAAACATTGACATATACTGACACGTGCCACAGACCTAAAACAAATAGTTGGGGACAGACCTCTTTTGGTGACTAATCAAGCTAAAAATTGGACGCCACATTAGTTCAATTAGAATTCATAAGGTCTATAAGGGTCCTGTATGTCCTCCAATGCCCATGCCACAAACTCTATGTTGGGAAGACAAATCGACAGCTTTGTATTAGGTTTGAAGAACATTTGAAAAGTATTAGATTAAAAGAGGAAACCCCGTAGCCCAACATTTGCTAGATTTTCATCATCGGTAAGCCTACAGGTTTAAGAGTAAAGGTTTTTTTCTCACTCTCTCTTACAGACCGTATGGGTGACTATGATACAGTCCTTTTAAGAAGGGAAAACCTGTGGATTTTTAGGCTCAAGACTCTTCAGCCGAAAGGCTTGAACAATGAATTAAGCCTGAAAGTCTTTTTGGAGCCTTAAAAATTCCCTTGTCTTGTATTGTCCCTCCTTTGGCCACACGTCTCCCCTTCATCCTTTTTTTTCCCTCCCCCTCCCCTTCCCCTTGACCTGCCTACCCCCACCACTTCCTCCCTTCATTCTACCTCCCCTTTTATTCCCTTTCCACCCTCTCCCCCCTTTCCCCTACACTCCCCCTTCTTCCTGGGGGGTAAAGGAAATAGTGGACGAAATGAAGGGCTAGTTCCCATGTGAAGAGATAGAAAAGGTTGTATTATCATTCAGATATGAAATCTATGAAAATTAGGAAATGTATTTGCATTCATTTTACCTTTTGCTTTTTTCTTCACAAAATTGCTGCTTGAGTACAAAACAAACACCCATTTTCTTTTAATGACTGGAGTTTGCAATGTGCCCACAAGATGGCATAAAGCAGCTAGTATGATGTAGGCTGATCCGATTGGACTTTGCTCCCTATATAAATAAGATTCCTGCCTACGCCAAAACGTTCTGATGAAGTGCACTGACATGCACAAAACGCATCAACACAGCTCATGCAGGGCACAGTATCAGGTTACAATGTGTCCCCCTATCTAGGGATGTTAGGGTTTTCCCTTACAATGAATAACATCTAATGAGTGCCGCATGAATTAGGCTTACTTCCGCAAAAACTGAATGTTGCGTTCCAGACGTCTGCCCGGACAACTGACTAGTCATGTGACCGACTACTACTAGGAAGTAACTCCCAGAATGTACATTGGAGATCCGAATAGCCGGCGGCCATTTAACAGCATGCAGCTTTGAGCCACCATGTAGTAACTTCACGGCCACCATGAAAACAGAACACAGAGAACACTGAGACTGAATTTACCATGTGAAAGTGATGAACAATTCAAGTGGTGAGAGCCCTGTCGGGCAGCCTTCTATCTTCACCACTAATATCTTCGCTGGTTTCACTGTTTTGAACGGTGTGGCATTTGTGAAATCAGTATATGATGTTGGTCCAGACTAGCGTGTTATCTTGCTTCCCCACTGAGACCCTCTGTACAGCATAAGGACATATATGTGGTGCTATATGACATATTTTTGTCTAATATCAATGGAAAGCAATATCTGAACTACAGTTATCTTGATACTGAATATGTTTACATGCTTGATGGGACTATACAGGCTTTTGTGGTTTTTCCTCAATGTCAATGGATATCAGATGCATTGCCATTTCTTTTTGTATCAAGTTGATTTCGGTTGCGGATCCATATTCTGCAAATACCACAATATAGTTATTTGATACGTATACATCTACTCTATTATTGGCCTTGCAACCGGAATAATTGCTTTATAGGTAGCTTAATGCGCTACCTTCACCTGGAAAATGGGGACTGGTTTACCTGTGGTGGTGCCTTGTATTTTTAAAGGTAACGTTATTTTCTACTGCAGTATAAGTTTTATTTATATGGTTGGGTATAGTGAAAAGACTTGTTCTTAATAGGATAGCATGTTGCTTTACATATACCAGAATCTATAGTGTGTATATCCCTTTCATCAATAAAGTCTTAATATTTTTGTACTGTTAAGCCATGGTTGATCCTCCCCTTATTTTTTGCTTTTTAGGGACACTTCTTGTCCCACCCATCCCCATTTTGCATACATTTTTTGCTTAATTGGGTAGGTATCCTGTCCTGAACTGGCTGGTTTCCTATTGAGTGAATGATTACACTCTGTGGAGGTGGATTCTTGGAATTTACCACCCCTTTTATGACATGTAAGGTGCATGAACCAGCATTTATAGAAAACACCAACATTGGTCGAATAGTTTTTCTGCCGTTTTTGGCACCATAGTCAGCTCAGCTGAACAAAGGATCTTAAGATGGAAATGTACCCAGTGAAGTGAACAGCCTCAGATGATACACAGAGATGAAACAAATCTCCCTATAAAAGTTGTTTATGTATATCTGTAGACTTCAGCTTTTAATATTCTTCAGAATTCTTACATCGTGTTCAAATTTTTACTTCCTCATTCTGCAGCAGAAGTATTGTCTGGGCTTACACTGTGTGACAGCTGATTGAAGGAAAGGCACCCCCCCCCCCATAGGCAGAGGAAGGAAGATACTCTCAGAGCTGTGCTGTGACAAGAAAAGGTCTCTGCTAATCTATTTATAGCAGCCACCCCGACTGAAATCCCAGGCTAGTTTGATCTCCCATCTCAAAGAACTTGTCAGAAGTTATCATGATAACAGAGGAACAACAGTAGAAAGACACAGAACTCAGGGCTTGAGAGAGAGAGAGAGAGAGAGAGAGAGAGAGATAGATATCGGTAAACACTACAAATATAAGTGCTTAAGTAAAATTTCATGAATTGGGTTTGGAGGATAAGACCTATGGAGACCAAATCTTAGTACAGTAGAAGCTGACTGCAGGCCGCTCCTGCTTTAATTATTCACAGCAGAAGCCAATCTGTGAGTGCCGGGCCAAACACAGTGGTGATCAAATACCACCAAAAGAAAGCTCCAATTGTGGGGGGGGGGGGAATGACATAACATTTTATTTGAGTACAGTGTTGTATGACCCCGCAATTGTCAGCCAAAAAATGGCCTAATCATGGGGGGGGGGGGTAAGTGGTTAATATGGGTTTTTAATCTGATGACAACTAAGGACAAGAAGGTCCCCCCTCACTTCCTGTTGTGTCTAGAGAGGCAGGAAGTGAAGGTAAACAAGCCCCAATGTAATACATGGGCAAAAAAAAAAAAGAAAAAGATTTTACATTTGCCCTACTATACCCAAAGTGAAAACAAAACAAAAAAACGCAAGCTTTGGCTTTAAAGATGCTTTATTTCAACTTTGAACAGCATCCATACAGCCTGGGCCTAGGACTCAAAGCCAGTTTAAAGGGGCAAATAAGTCAATATGAAGCCTGACACAGGTATCACAGGAAAACTTATGGCAGGACAGGTTTACCTAAAAATAAATCATCAAGTGAGTGAGTGAGTGAAAAACTTATAAAGCACAACACTTGCGAACTGAATCGCCTCTGGGTAATCCAACAATTTATTGTGCATGGCCATATATTAGGAGAATATATGATGTAGATCAATATAGTAAAATTTGTTAATTATCTAAAATGAGCAACAATAGTGAATACAGCTCAGTCAATCCTTTTCTCTGTATCGAACAAGGTTATTACTAAATCCACTTAAAAGTCTTGTCGTCAATATCTCTGGTAGAATATAGATTTTTTTCCCCTTGTAATACATATTCTCTCTGTACTGATCATTTCTCCCCTTCCTTTTATGTTCGACATTTTGTCATTTCCAATGTAGTATTGTCTGAATGATGCATCATCTTCCTTACATTCTGCTTCATTGATGAACATCCCTTCTCTCACAATCTGATCAGCAGCACATATGAAAAATCGAAATTTGGATTTTTACTACAGACGGTGCCATCAATCCTACTGCATAAATATTACTTTGTGGGTAAGTTCTTTAATGTTTGCTTCCATGAAATACTTTCATCAATCCTTGAAATTAGCTCATGATTCATAACTGCAAAAACTGGCACTGGCATTAGAGATAACATAATGTCGCAAATAAAGCCAGACTACTTCATATACTAGACATTCCTGCAAAGCATCTGGATTACCCAAGTGATACTTTTATTAAATACGAACGTTTTCATAGTCCATTACAGAAACCCTACAACTTTATGCATTAAAATGGTTCTAAATAATAAACATGTTTCATCTTAATGCATTCCCTGTGTAGCACCCACTTGCTTTTTGCATGGGCGCTGCGTTAAAACTAGTTAAACTAGGAGAGTTAAGTTGCTCCTAGTTGTGTTTTGTTTAGGTTATTGACCTATGTCATTCTGGAAAGGTCCACTGGCTCGGACTTCATTCTGGGGATGTTATTTCATCCTTGGCCGGCAGTGGGAGCCAGCGGGATTTACTGGGACTTACTGGGTTCCCTAAGTTTAGGAGAATCCCAGATGGGGATTCGGTGACCGGGATGCTGGCAGGTACGCTTTGCTGCCTCCCGGTGACTTATGCTGAGAAATTACTGGGAGGATTCGCTCTGTTCGCACATTTAGTCTATCCAAATTAACTGGCCTGTGGCCTAGAGACGGGCCTGTGAGAGAGACTCGTTCCTCCCAGCTAAGATTCAAGGTGGCGCCTCGGCTGCCAGGTTTGTGTGAGAGACGCCTGTCCGGGGGCACCTTACCCACTCAGTCTCATAGGAGTGGCGACGTGTGAAAATTTGTTCTACTAAGGGCTGATCTGCCTTGTGTATATCCAGGCCTGACATCGAAAGTTTCTCTTCTCTCATCAACCTATTCTTCCTTCACCAAAGTTGATGTTGGCTAATGTTGGCCTGGAATTAAAGCATTGAGAAAATCTTTATTGACTGTGTGGACCTCAGTTTACTACTTAGTTCTTCTGGTGCATCCCTAGACCAAGCTGGGGTAACTTAATTTGACGATCCCAAATCAAACCAGCGGCTCCTTCGGGGGTAGCGCTACACCTGCATTAAGGTAAACATTTTTTTTTAGGTAGCAGCAATGCCCCCTCACCCAACCTTATACTTACCAGAGTCCTCTTTTGATCCAGCGCTGTGCCTGTCTGTAGCGGCTGTGTCTTTTCTTTCCTGCTCTCACAGCCTTGTCTGTGGACGAAGGCAATGGGGCTCAAGATCGAACCTACATGAGTCTGCAAGCAGCTTGCTTTGGGGGCCCCCTGAAGAGATGGGCAGTGAGGGGGACCCCAGAAGAGGAGGTTTTGGGCCACTCTGTGCAATTACCATACCTGAGCAGGTAAGTATGACATGTTTGGTATTTAAAAAAAAAAAACGACTTTTCAATCACTTTAAACCACACAAGACCCGGACCAATATGCAGGTAAAGGACCTGGCGCCTTTTTGCGATTCGGCACTGCGTCACTTTAACTGATAATTGCGTGGTGATGCAGCGTGGCTCCCAAACAAAATTGGTGCCCTTTTTTTCCCACTAATAGAGCTTTCTTTTGGTGGTATTTGATCACCTCTGCAGTTTTTATTTTTTGCGCTATAAACAAAAATAGAGCGACATTTTTTTTAAAAAATTCAATATTTTTTACTTTTTGCTATAATAAATATGCCCCAAAAAAATATCTATAAAAAAAATATTTTCCTCAGTTTACGCCGATACGTATTTTTCTACATATTTTTGGTAAAAAAAAATCAGCAGTAGGATCTAACAGAGTTATCTTAATCTAGTCCATAAAAATTGATAACTTCAACCTACCTCTAATTTTAACCCTTAATAGGGTTGCTTTAAAGGTTACATTTAGTATTTCGATTTAGAGATATAATTAGGGGTTTGTTTAACCGCTTGCCGCCTGCCCACAATAGTTTTACTGTGAGTGGGTGGCAGTTTCAGGTGGGCAACATATCTGTACATCGCAACCTTCCTTCCTGTTTCGGGGAGCGCATGCGCACGCCACCTACAAATCTGTGCTGTGTTTGAATATAGCAAGAGTTTAGCAGGGGATCTGACCCAATGATTTTGGCTGAAGTCAGCCGATCAGCTGTTACCAATCATTCACAATTAGACATGTGCGTAAAAAAACATCTATTATTTTCCTTTATTTTCTATTCTACTTTATTCTTTTTGGAAATTGGAAAACTATTATGCCACGTACACACGATCACTTTTTGTGATGAAAAAAAAAACGTTTTTCAAACTTCATTTTAAAAAATGACATTGCCTACACACCATCGTTTTCTGAAAATGCTCTTGCACAGCACGGTTACGTACACCACGTTCGACGGCACTCTGTTCCATTGAAGCTCCTGTCTCATAACTTGCTTCTGAGCATGCGTGGGTTTAAAAACGTTGTTTTAAACGTCGTTTTGTCCACACACGATCATTTTTTGTGAAACAAAAAACTACATTCTGAAAAACGACACAAAAAATTCAAGCATGTTCAAATTAATTTTTTTGGTCGTTTTTCAGAAGACATAAAACGACGTTTTTTAAAAATGACGTTTTTTAAAACGTTGTTTTATTTCATCACAAAAAACGATCGTGTGTACGTGGCATTAGAATTCAAAAACTTTTCATATTTCGAGTCATTTGAAAATTGATGTGAAAACTTTTCGAATCAATTTGAAAAAACAAAATAAACAAGACATATTCCGAAAATAATTTAAACAAATTAAACAAATTTAACTAAACAAATTCATGTAGATAGTGAAACGAATGGAAATTAAAATAATTTTTTCGTTCTGCACATGTCTTTTTCACAGTTCTTGGTTTACATCAACCAGCGATTTGTCAGATTTTTCTCCCTCCAAAGCAGGGAGAAAAAAAAAACAGACCGTAAAGTAAAAGCAGCACATATTACACATTGTTAGGCACCAGTTAACCCTTTGATTCTTCCTAGGATGTTAACCCCTTCCTAGCCAGTGTCTTTAGTACAATATTAGCACTGACCATTGTATTAGTGTCAGTATTGAGGTCAGTGTCAGTGTACATCCCAGCTAGTGTCAAATTGCTTGCCACACTATGGGCTCATACACAAGACTGAGAATCTCGTTGTAAAAGAAACGTTGTTTACCTTGACGAGGTTCTTGTCAGGCTTGACGAGAATCTTGTCAAGCTTTCCTTGCACACACACTGTCAAGACAAAATCTCGTCGATTCCACTGGCACCACCCTTGGGGCTGCTTTTGCTAATCTCATGTTACTGCGTGTTAAGTAAAAGTTTGGTGGGAGACAATTCGTGCTTTTTCAGTCTGTTACAGCGTGACAAATGTGCTATCTCCATTACGAATGCTACTTTTACCTGCATGCGCAGGTTTCTAAGCATACACACAGACGTGTTTCTCGTCGTAAACCAGCCCAACGAGAAACACGACAAGGAAATTGAGACTCCCGACGAGAAAAAAGAGAGCATGTTCTCTTTTTTTCTCGTCGAGATCCACAACAGTTTTCTGGACGAAAAACATACACACAACCGTTTTTCTCTGCAAAAATGCTCTGCCAGCATTTTTCTTGATGAATTTTGCCGTGGAAAACGGTCGCGTGAACGATGCCTATCACAGTCCCACTATAAGACACTGATCACCGCCATTACCAGTATAGTGTCATAGCTGTGTACTTTCCACTATAATTGTCATAGTTTGTAAACGCTAATACTTTTGCACAAACCAATTAACCACTTAAGGACCCCCTCTTGCACATATACGTCGGCAGAATGGCACGGCTGGGCACAAGCATGTACAGGTACGTCCTCTAAGTGACCCGTGGACCCGATCGCCGCTGGAGTCCCACGATCGGTCCCCGGAGCTGAACAACGGGGGAGAGCAGTGTGTAAACACAGTTTCCCCGTTCTTCACTGTGGCGCCGTCATCGATCGTGTGTTCCCATTTATAGGAAAACACAATCAATGACATCACACTAACAGCCAAACCCCCCTACAGTTAGAAACACAGATGAGGTCACACTTAACCCCTTCACCGCCCCCTTGTGGTTAACTCCTAAACTGCAATTGTCATTTTCACAATAAACAATGCATTTTTTTGCTGTGAAAATGGTCCCAAAAATTTGTCAAAATTGTCTGAAGTGTCCGCCATAATGTCGCAGTCACGAAAAAAATCGCTGATCCCGCCATTAGTAGTAAAAAAAAAAAAAATAATAAAAATGCAATAAAACTATCCCCTATTTTGTAAATGCTATAAATTTTGCGCAAACCAATCGATAAACGTAAAAAAAAATGCTTATGTTTGTGGGGGATATTTATTATAGCAAAAAGTAAAAAATATTGCATTTTTTTCTAAATTGTCGCTCTATTTTTGTTTATAGCGCAAAAAATAAAAACCACAGAGGTGATCAAATACCACCAAAAGAAAGCTCTATTTGTAGGGAAAAAAGGACACCAATTTTGTTTGGAAGCCACGTCGCACGACCGCGCAATTGTTAGTTAAAGCAAATAAGTGCCAAATCGCAAAAACTGGCCAGGTCCTTTACCTGCCTAAAGGTCCGGGTCTTAAGTGGCTAATATTGGGATTTCATTTTTTACTAAAAAGACATGGAGCAGAACACATTTGGCCCTAAATTTAAGAAGAAATGTGTTTTATTGGATATGTATTATAGCAGAAAGTAGAAAATATTTTTTCATTCTTTTTTCATTTACATCACAAGAAATAATAATAATAAAAAAATGATCCCCTTTTACTAAACATTTGCATGGAGAGGAACAACCATGAGTTTTGGTGAATTTTTTGATACCTGGCTAATGCCGGGCTTATGGTGAAAAGTAGCTTGAGTTCTTTTCATTCAGAAAAGCACGCAGACGGCATTAATATTGTTGTTGGTGGTGGTGGTCAACACTGCCTAGAAAACAATTTGACGGTCTTGATCCACCTACGCATATATTTGCCCCCAATTCCAATTTTAATAACTTGGATAAAACATTAATTATTCTACCTCTCAGCAGTAATAGACAGATAGGTAGAACAGAAGATGTTATTTTACTGCAGAGATATTGTGACTAGAAAAACTTGCAGGTGGATCTCAAACATACATATCTTGCTAAAAATTATTTTAGAAGTTCTGAGCTCATTCCAGCTCCCTAAGTAAACCAGTCATTATAAAAGGCAGCCTCTTCAGGGACTCGCAGCCAACATTGAGAACAGAAATGCCACCCACTGAGGGAGAGAATACAGTTAAATAATGGAACAAATAGCAACCTCACGTCAAAAGAGTTGTGTGGAGAAGAATTATGCTCTGTTTTTTATGAGAACAAGCACAGGCACAGGATTATAAAAGCAAAATAGATAGTGGATAAGACATCAGTACTTAAAGGTTTATTCAACAGACTTGGTGATCTTGCACATTTTTTACATAACCACAAAGCCATGCTTTGTGAAAGTACAACACTAAAATAACTCTAGTGTACAGCAAAAGCACCTTTCTTTAAAGTGGACCTTCAAGCGGAGTTCCACCCAAAAATGGAACTTCCGCTTAATCCACTCCTCGCCCCCTTACATGCCACATTTGGCATGTAATTTTTTTGGGGGGGAGTGGGGGCTTCAGGAGGAGTTGGACTTCCTGTCCCACTTCCTCCTTCCGCCGAGGGGCTGGTAAGGCGATTTAGCTTAATCGCCTTATTGCAGCCCCTCCCCTAGGCGATCGCCTAGGACACTGACAGGTCCTAGATGATCGCCTGTCCAATCAGCGGTGGGCCGCGCGCATGCGCAGTGGTTGCCTGGCCGTGAAGCCGAAGGCCCACAGTTAGAATGGAGCAGGTAACGCTGGAGCAGGTAAGTGAATATTTATCAAAAGCCAGCAGCTACACTTTTTGTAGCTGCTGACTTTTAATAAACATAACATTTGGCTGGAACACCCCTTTCAGTAATTGTTTTCAACTTCCCATCTATTAAATTTTCTGCCCTTGTTGTTTTAACTTTCCATAGTTAAAAAAAAAAAATTCTGCCAGTAAATACCTTATACAGTCCACTTCCTGTTTCAATGAGAGTTGCAGGGCTGCAGATTTGGAGGTGTGCCTCTGTGTAAATCCAGGAAGTAAACAGGCAGCAGCTTCAACTGCCCATAGTTAAAAAGAGAGGCCTGGAGGGGGCGTGGCCTGCTGCGGACTCTGATGGAAGCCTGAGTCCTTAGCTCCGTTCCACCGCTCGGATCCAGAGCTACTCAAGGCGACATACCGACCCGCATTTCGGCCGCACTAGGAGGGTTCAGGCTCAGATCCTTCCCGGACATGCCCCAGAAGCCCTACAAGCCGCCAGTTCCCCGCCATCTGACGGATTATTTTTCCAGCGCGGCCATGCATTCCAGCCAAGATGGCGCCGGCGCCGGCAGCAACAGAAGGGACTCCCCGCCCTGCTCCAGCGATGAGACGCAGCACGTCTCCTTGGCAGATTCACACACTATGCTCTCTGGAGGTGAACCGAGAGAAGACATGGACACACTGCCTTCACACAGCAATCCTCCCTCACTCCACAGCGCAGAGAGAGGTAAGAGACTGGCATCCTCCCCTGTGCTTTCACCTATGAAAGAACCCCTGCCTAAAAGACAGTTGTGGGGCAACGCTCCTAATGCTGTTTCTGACATTGACCACACTCCAGCTCTGGCTACCATGCCTGTGTCAGATAATCCTGCTTCAGAAGCTGTACTGAAATCAATGCTATTAACCCTACAAAAGGATCTGCACAGGGAGCTGCAATTATCAATGTCTCAATTACATGACAGGGTGGACTGTCTAGAAGAGAGAGCTGATGTATTGGAGGATACGGTGCATGACCATGCTAAAGCGCATAATGAACTGTTAGACGCGCATGATCACCATACGTCAGAAATTCGTCACATCAAACTCAAACTCACAGATTTAGAAGACCGCTCAAGACGTAACAACATCAAATTTAGGGGGGTGCCTGAGCCGGTTAAGCCTACTGAGATTTCCCAATACCTGCAACATCTGTTTACAACATTACTCCCTCACCTAAACGCCAAGGATTTCACGATTGATCGGGCTCATCGACTCTCCAAACCTGCACACCTTCCTCCGTACACCCCGAGGGATATCTTGGCGCGGATACATTACTTTCATGTGAAAGACCAAATTCTCCACGCTGCCAGGAACACTAAACCTTTGCCAACACCGTACGCCAAAATCCTACTATTCAATGACCTCTCGAAAGCAACTATGGAGATGCGCAAATCCTTCAATCCGATCACTTTCATTCTCCAGGATCGCAAAATTATCTACAAATGGGGCTTCCCCACCAAATTGCTGGTCACATATAAGCAACAAACCATTCCCATCCTTTCACCTAAGGAGGGATATAAAATGTTGACCAATTGGGGATTTCTTCCTCTCCCTAATGATGCTACAGGACACACAGGCTCCCAACCGCGTCCTCCAGTCTCGCGCACTACGGCACCAGATAAGGACTGAGCAAGATTCTCTGCCATTGCCATCGGTTCTAAGCACACATTGGATCCAGCGCGGGCGTATGTACACTCTTGTATCCACCCCTTCAGCTTGTTGTGTGCTACGCACACCTGTCACTGTTGTTAGTTCTATATTGTTATACTGTGTTGCATTTTCTGTTCAGATATATTGGTTTACGTTTGATTCCTCTGTGACTAACTGCACATTTACCCCTATTTTGTAAACAGGCGTTCAATTTAGCCTCTAGTCTTAAACCATCTTGTCTGGTATTTCCGGTGTGATCTCGCTCCTTCCGTCCTCCTCCTCAGGTAATATATATTATCATGGCCATTACAATTTCCTCACTCAAAGCCAAGGGATTGAACTCCCCTTTTAAACATAATATGCTGCGGAAGGAAGCCCTGGCGCAGAGGGCTAATGTGTTTTGTGTGCAAGAGACGCACCTTTCCGAGCATAATCCCCCTAAATGCTCTCACGCACGGTACCCACATTGCTTTTTTGCCAATGCACCTAAAAAAAAAAAAGAGGGTCATGATCGCAATCAGCTCCTCGGTAACATTCACGTTGCATCACTGTGAAGCAGATCAGGATGGTAGATACTTGATCATCTCTGCGACAATTGAAAATTGTCGCATCACATTGGTAAATGTGTATGCGCCTAATACAGCGCAAAAATCCTTTTGTGCCAAGTTGCTCACCAAACTGTCCCCATACTGGTCTGATCCGATGGTGCTATGTGGAGATTTTAATGATGCTATTGACACAAATCTTGACACCTCTAATCCGTGAGAATCTTTTACGCATAGCCAAAGACCTGAGCCATTTTCCTGTCTCTTGGGCAGGAAGAATTGCTCAATCGAAAATGTATTCGCTCCCTCATATGCTTTATATGTTTCGCACGATTCCTCTACCTTTATTGACCTATCAGCTGAAAGAACTACAAGGAGTGCTGAATACATTTATATGGCAACACAAGAAATCCAGGCTCAGATCCTCACTTCTCCTCACCCCAGTATCCCACGTGGGTACTGAAAGTACAGGCATATTACAGAGCCGTAATCTTAGATCAGCTTAGGGAGTGGTGGATACCAACTTCCGACAAACTGTGGACTCAAATCGAAGCTGTGGCCCTTAACATGGACACAAAACTACTTCTTACAGCCGTTCTTCTGAACTTTAGACCACCTCATCAATATTTAAGCTCGACAACTGCAGCCTTACGGGTTTGGTCAGCATCCACACAACACTCCACAGGCCTTTCTAGATCCATCCTGCCCATCAAAGCGATTGAACTGCTTTCACCTGACCTATACCTTACTGCCTGGACCAATAAAGGTATCAATAATTTCGGGCTTCTATTCTCCGCCTCTGGCTTGCACGCGTTTTCTCATTTGCAACAACAATACGGCATCTCCGCCAAGACTTTCTTCCTGTACCTCAGAATTAGATCAATACTGTCTAAAGTCACCATACAGGATAAGGATTCTTTACCAGTTTCTCTGTTGAAGTTCTACGAGACTCCCAATCCCTCAGTCAAGGGAATCTCGCTGTCATACAACCTATTAACTACACCAACCTCGGATCTACCTTCTTCCTCGATTACCTTCTGGTCTTCGCTCACAGATGATCCACCCACGCTCGACTTATGGCATCGAGCCTTGCGCTTGCCCCTTCGTATGTCACACTGTATTTCCCATTGGGAATCGCTTCAAAAACTCTTCCATAGATGGTATTTTACCCCTGCAAGGTTGGCAGCTATCTACCCTCAAACCTCACCTCAATGCTGGAGAGGATGCAATGGCGTGGGAACTTTACAGCATATTTGGTGGCACTGCCCCAACATTAAAGACTACTGGAAAGAAGTCTCTACTTTTATTTTGAATCTTTGCAATATTTCCCTCCCCCTACACTCATTAGATCTTCTCCTAGGGCTATCAATCCCTGACTGGCCGGGGCATGTTAGACTGCTAGTCTCTCACATATTAATAGCTGCACGTCTTGCTCTTGCAAAGAAGTCGAAGTCGTTGCTTTCACCCACACTGTCGGACCTGATCATCTTGCTAAATAATCACTTTCGAATGGAATTCTCCTTTGCCAAAGCCAAAATGTCCATCCCCTCTTTTTACAAAAACTGGGCACTTTGGATCAGCGATCATAGAAGCGCAGTACTTTGACTCACCAGAGGCTCTTAATAACTGTTTCCTTCGCCCTCAGTCTGTTTCATACCTAATTGAGAATTTTGCTTACAACAATGTCTATATTCTTCATGTAATATATGCAGTATTATCATTCTTTTCACTGTTTTAATGTTTCTTGAGGATAGTGACTGGCCGTGTTGCCTATGTGCTCTCGACACAGTTAGTTCCCGAATTGGGGTGTCGGGGTTCGTGGGCAGCTTCGCCATCACGCAATTTGTTCTTTGTCTTAAATACAGCATAACTTCTGTCAGATTACTATATCTTATCTGCTGATTTCCTTCCTTTTTTTTTTTCTTCTCCCTTTTGTTTTGTTTTGTTTTACCATAACATCTATAAAGTCAATAAGAAATGTCACCGATGTTATTGTTTGCTATGTGAAAATCTTAATAAAAACTATTGTTTAAAAAAAAAAAGAGAGGCCTGGAGCAAGTGGATTGGAAAGGAGCTAGCAGAGGGCCAGCATGACACGAGTGATAAGGGACAGCAAGGGTTACATAGTTACATAGTTAGTTAGTCAGGTTGAAAAAAGACACAAGTCCATCCAGTTCAACCATAAAAAAAAATAAAAATAAAACAAAGTAAAACACAGTACATCCTCCCATACACCCAACTCCATACCCACAGTTGATCCAGAGGAAGGCAAAAAAGGGGTGGTTCACCCAGAAACCTTTTTTTTAACATTAGATTGAGGCTCGTTTTGTCAAGGGGAATCGGGTTTTTTTTTTTACAATCGAAGCAGTACTTACCGTTTTAGAGATGCATTTTCTCAGTCGCTTCCGGGTATGGTCTTCGGGACTGGGCGTTCCTATTTGATTGACAGGCTTCCGACAGGCTTCCGACGCGTCACAATTTTCCGAAAGTAGCCGAACGATGGTGCGCATGCGCCGTATAGAGCCGCGCCGGCGTTCGGCTTCTTTCAGGTAAACGTGACGCGATGTATGCGACCGTCGGAAGCCTGACGGAAGCCTGTCAATTAAATAGGAACGCCCAGACCAGACGATCATACCCGGAAGCGACAGAGGAGATGTATCTCTAAAACGGTAAGTACTGCTTGGATTGTAAAAAAAACAGACCCGATTCCCCTTGACATAACGAGCCTCAATCTAATGTTAAAAAAAGGTTTTTGGGTGAACCACCCCTTTAAGGAAGTTAGTTTGGAAAGTGGGGTGTATTAAGGGATTGGAGGAAAAGTTGTGGAGAGGAGGGTTTTGTTTATTTAAGGGACTGGAGGGGTGACCTGGGCAACACAGCAGGGGAATCAGTCAGAGGAGAGGTTTCCCACCCGCCCTCCCTGGGTTTCGTTAACCTTTCTTTCTTTCAGGTGTTGTTGCAGTACACGTCATGGCAGCGGATGGTTGGCGGTGGTGGTCTTTGATTGTGGTAACTATCCTATGAGGTTGAAGTGTGGGTGACTCATCCGTGGTATGGGCCCCCTGGTGTGTGCAGTTAACAAGGGTTAGCTAAAGATGGTAATGGTGAAACTGCGGGTAACAGGTTGTCTCCGAGCTGGTGTTATTTTGGCTGGAGGCCTAGTACGGTAAAAGGCCTGCAGTGAAGAAGTGAAAATGATTATGTTGGGAAGTGCCATCAAAGACCACCGGGGGGAGCATCTGATATATGAGTTTTTGTTATGGTTAAAATATGTTTATATATATATATATATATATATATATATATATATATTTAATAGTTATGAATAAAGAAGGCTGCCGTTGGCCAGTTTTACTCCAGCTTAAGCGTGGTCTCGTTATTATAGGAAAGGTTAAGGGGGGTTTAAGGTTGGAGTAAGTAAACATGGTGGCAGTCAAGCTACATCTTAGCTACTCTGGTCATGGTTGCAGCCAAACTCAGTGGTGGAAGATTTCTGCAGCATATTTGGCAAGTACAGAATCACAGTATATATAAAAGATGTTTTTATTACAAATAATTTCAGCAGACTGCAGTTCCTCTTTAAATTCTGAGGATTGCAGACACCTAGAAACATCTACATGAGCTCTATAATTATAATAGGTAATATGAAGAAAGTGTATTTTTATCTTCAACAGATACAGAACAACAAAACATGTATAATGTTACCTATATAATAAATACCGTAGATATTACCATGAATTAGGTGTGCAATGGTTGGACTCATTAAAATCTTGTCTTCTTGAAGAGTGTTAAAGAAAATATACAATAAACATCAATGCAGTTCTCTTGGTATACACATTAGTCAACTTGTCAAATGGCAAGTACACCCAGGCTCAGGGATTTCCAGTTCTGCTGTGACTGTAAATTGGCTTTAATGTTAGCTTATCTGAAAAAGAACAAAATGTCTCTCAACAAGAAACTGTCTGGAAAATGTACAATAAAGGTGACGAGAGTACTTTTTTCACACTCAAGACAGAAGCCAACCTCATAATAGCTCCATAAACTCCAATATACAGGAAAAAAATAAGGATTTATATACCTCCAACATTCATACACCTATGAAGGAATAAAAAGAATATAGGACTTATTATATTGTTTGTGTGTCCAGTCATTCTCAGTATGTAAAAGCCAAGGTGGTCTTATTTAGATCTCTGCTACCATCAACCAGTGTTATATATCAAATATAATTTAATTGTATGTGTAACCCTGTGTGTGCGTTTCATTTTAGTTTTCTATGTGAAATAGTAAGAAGACCAGGGCTCAAGTCCTGGGGGAACGCGTGGGAATGGCGTCCCTGCACTTTTTTTTTTTTCCATTTTTTTTTTTTATATTTATTTATTTTTATAAACAAGAAAGCAACACAAAAAACACAAGAAAATGGGATATGCAGAATCCAATACAACAGCTTATATATATATGGACATTATAATACATCTCTCTCTTAAACTCTTTTACTATTCCTAGTCTACAGCAGAGGGAAATTATAATATTTTATATCACAAGCAATTTCCATTCCCCCCAGGGGAGATGTAGAAACCAAAATACTATTTTAACTTTTAACTAAATTTCAAACTTCCCCAAATGTTCCATCTCATCCCTGATTGTCCATATATTCTCTATGTATTCGCCAAATTCCCTCTTTTATCTCCATCACGTTGCCTTCCCTATTTTATCCCCTCATTCCCTCCCCCTTATCCCCTCCTCAAGACCCCCATCTCCACCTCTTCTCCTCCTCCGTCCGCGTACACCCACGGACATGGAGGGAAGAGGAGAGGAAGAAGGAGACAAAGAAAAAAAAAACACAAAAAAACAAACACCACACACAAAGCCCCATAACACAACAACCCTCCCCCCCTCCGCTGTCCCCACCTCGGCGAGAAATTTCATCTTTCCTTCCCTCCTCCCTTTCCCTTCTTTCCTCGACCTCTAATCTTTATTCTTTCTCCCCTAGTAACTTTTTACCTTCCTCTGATTGTACAAATAATTCCCAGGGTGACCATATTATTTTATTTTGCTCTTTCTTATCTATTGGCCTCGGTAGGAGTTTCTCCATTATTCCTATTTTCCTTACTTTTTTAAGCCACATAGATATTGGAGGTGCTTCCGGGTCTTTCCATTTTATTGCAATGCAACTTTTAGCCACATTTATCAGATGACCTATCATTGATCCCGTATATCTTTTCAAAGAAATGTCTGTATGATGTAATAGGAAGAATGAGGGGTCATCTGGAATCTGGTGTTTGTAAGTGATTGGGTAATTCTCCGTACTGTTTCCCAAAATTGTTGTATTATTGGACACCCCCAAAATATATGCAACATTGTCCCTTTCTCCCCACACCCTCTCCAGCATCTCTCTGAAATTTCAGAAAAGAATATATTTAGACGCGCTGGCGTATAGTACCACCTTGTTAATATTTTATAATTTAATTCTTGTATTTTCGTACATCTTGAGGAGTTTAACGCTAAATTTATGATATTTTGGCATTGTATTGGGGAAAAGGTTTGGCCTAAATCTCTCTCCCATTTGGCAAGGCTTGGCATTCTAAAGTCTTCCGGTGGTGCAGTCAACAGTGTATACATTTTCGAGACCATATGGGCCAGTGGTTCCGCTCCTCCACAATACTCCTCAAACTTTGTAAGTGGGCGTCTGTACTTTTCTGCACCACCTAAAGTCTCCAAAAAATGTCGTAATTGTCGCGCTTGCCATATCGGGATTTCATATCCCCCTTGTGAAATTTCTCCTATTGTTTTCCACCCCCTTTCTCCTAGAAAGTGAGAGGCTTGAAATCTTCCATTATCTCTTAATTTCTTAAATATTTGAGACTCCATGCCTGGCTGAAATTCTGGATTTCCTATTATTGGATAGAGGGGGGAGTTTTTAGTCGAAAATTTTGAATTATAACATACTTTATTTCCGGTCCATAATGTTGGACCTATCGTAGGGTGGGTTTTAACTATAAGGGGTAATGCTGAATAACACCATATTGCCCTATTTAATGGTACTGGGCTCATTTGTTGCTCTAAAGCAAGGATCTCCACTACGGCCCTTTGTTTCGGAACTATCCCCCATTGTAAAACTCTGAAATTCACAGACACGACTAAGCATGATGGGAAGTATCCTGAACCTCCCGTAGTTTGAGACTGCTCTGATCCATAGTTTATATATGTTTTCCAATCGGCTATCCTTCCCAGCTGGACTGCTTGATAGTATTTTAGCATATCCGGTGCTGCTATTCCACCAGCCTTCTTGGGTAGGATCAATAGTTTCCTACCAATCCTAGGCCTTTTACTTCCCCATATAAATTTCATAAATAAAGCCCTGACTTGATTGAAGTATGCCATGGGGATCTGAATTGGTAGCGCTTGGAAAAGATAGAGGAATTTTGGCACTACACTCATTTTTAAAATATTGGATCTCCCGAACCAAGAGTGCATCCCTCTACTCCATCCATCCAGCATTGTTCTAACTGTACTCAGTAATGGTTTAAAATTTAACTCAAAAATATCCTTTAAGTCTGGTGGCATTTGTGTTCCCAAATAATCCAGTGCCCTAGTCGTCCATTTAAATTTAAAGCTATGTTCTAAACCGGTTTTAATCAACTCCGGGAGAGCGACTCCCATCGCCTCAGATTTACTGTAATTTATTTTGAAATTTGACATCTTCCCATAGATTTCTACTTCTTTCATTAAATTTGGTAAAGATATCTGTGGTTTGATTAAGGAAAAAAGCATATCATCTGCGTAAGCTGATACTTTATATTCCATTCCCTCTAGTTGAATACCCACTATGTCTCTATTCTGTCGGATCTTATTTAATAATGGTTCTAATGTCAATGCAAATAATAAGGGCGACAAGGGGCAGCCCTGCCTGGTACTTTTTGTAATTGCTAGGGCTTCAGAATATACCCCATTTACCTTTACTAAGGCTCTGGGTCCCGCATACACCCCTGCTATCCACTGTAACATCCGCTCTCCCAGACCCATTTGTTTTACTGTTCCCAGCATAAACTCCCAATTCACTCTATCGAATGCTTTCTCTGCATCTGTATTCAGGAAAACACTCGATATCTTTTTTTTATTTGCTTGGTGTATTAAATTTAACACTTTAATAGTACTATCTCTCGCTTCTCTAGTTGGTATAAACCCAACTTGGTCTAAATGAACCAATTTTGAAAGGTAGGGCTGTATGCGGGATGCCAGAATCTTTGTCAGTATTTTAATATCTACATTTATTAATGATATTGGTCTATAACTAGAGCATAACCCTGGATCCTTCCCTTCTTTCGGTATAACCGTAATATGTGCCAATAGCGCCTCCTGAGGTAGAGATCTTGTTTGTCCGACTGTATTAAATAGTTTAGTCATATAAGTCCCCAGTAGTGTACTAAAGCTTTTATAGTATTGTATTGTAAACCCATCTGGGCCCGGGGCTCTACCATGTTTTATTGTTTTCATTGTTGATTGCACTTCCTCCAGAGTAATTGGTTTTTCTAAATCTCTTCGTTCTGGAGATGTTAATCTGGACAGACCTGCTGAAGATATGTATTTCTCCACAGACCCAGAGGGGTTCACCATTCCTTGAAGATTATATAAAGAGGCATAATATTTCTTAAATTCTTGCGCTATTTCTTTTGAAAGGTAGAGTTTTTGATCTATTTTTGTTTTAATAAATGGAATATATGACCGTGATTGTAGTTTTTTTAATTTTTTTGCTAGTTACTTCCCACATTTTTCACCTTGCACCCTGCACTTTTTTCATAGCAGGAACGCAGTTCCCTTTGTAGGACTAGAGCAGCCGAGAGCAGCCGAGCCGCCCGAGCCAATCCTTCACTAAGCTGCGATGCCCAGGTCGAGTCACTGTCAGGGGCAGACGAACCTTAGTAATCCTTTATGTTCCTGGCAGCTTCCTGTATATTAAGGTGACCAGATTTTAACCACTTCCATACCAGGCACTTACGCACCTTCCCGCCCAAGCCAATTTTCAGCTTTCAGCACTGTCGCAATTTGAATGACAATTGCGCGGTCATGCTACACTGCACCCAAACAAAATTGGCGTCCTTTTTTCCCCACAAATAGAGCTTTCTTTTGGTGGTATTTGATCACCTCTGCGGGTTTTTTTTTTCCGCAACAACTAAAAATAGAGCGAAGATTTTGAAAAAAAAATAAAGTTTTTATTTTTTTCTGTTAATTTTTGTGTAAATGAGTATGTTTTCTCTTTCAATTACGGGCACTGATATGGTGGCACTGATGGGCACCGATGAGGTGGCACTGATGGGCACCGATGAGGTAGTTCTGATGGGCACCGATTAGGTAGCACTGATGGGCACTGATAGGCGGCGCTGGTATGGGGCACTGATGGGCACTCATGGGCGGCACTGATGGGCACTCATGGGCGGCACTGATGGGCACTCATGGGCGGCACTGATGGGCACTCATAGGCGGCACAGGTGGGCACTCATAGGCGGCACAGGTGGGCACTCATAGGCGGCACAGGTGGCACAGGTGGGCACTCATAGGCGGCACAGGTGGGCACTGATAGGCAGCATAGGTGGGCACTGATAGGCGGCACAGGTGGGCACTGATAGGTGGCACAGGTGGGCATTGATAGGTGGGCACTGGGCATGGATTGGCACTGTGGGGTGGCACTGACAGACACTGGGGTGGCACTGATGATCACTGAGGGGTGGCACTGATGGATCAATGTTGCCAATCAGTGCCCATGTGTGGGCACTGATTGGCATCATTTTTTTTTTTTACTGCCCCCCTTTTTTTTTTTTTTTTGCTGACTTTTTTTTTTTGTCATTTTTTTTTTTTGTTGCCCCTTTTTTTGGTATTTTTTTATTTCCCTGGTGGTCTAGTGTGGCGATCCGAGGGGGGGCTGCGCTGATAAACAATCAGCGCGAACCCCCCCTGTCAGGAGAGCCGCTGATCGGCTCTCCTCTACTCGCGTCTGTCAGACGCGAGTGAGGAAAAGCCGCCGGCGGCTCTTCCTGTTTACATCGTGATCAGCCGTGATTGGACACGGCTGATCACGTGGTAACGAGGCTCCGCCGGAGACTCGTTACCGAGATCGGAGGTGCAGGGTGTCAGACTGACACCCCGCATCACCGATCGCCGCGCTGCGCGCCCGCACGGGCGCGTGCGGCATGAAATCGTGCAGGACGTTTGAGAACGGCCTGTCACGATTTCATAACCACTTCCCGGCCGTAAATCGGCTATTGGCCGGGCGGGAAGTGGTTAAAAATGAAATCCGGGGACAAATTTTTTCTTTACTAGTAATAGCAACAATCAGCGACTCCTGATTCCTGAAAAAATTCCTGATAAACCGATTCTGCTGAAGGGAACACTGTAGAAACACGCTAAGAGCAGACACCTGTACCTTCAGGGTGCTCGGTGAAAGACCCAGGTCCACCCCTGCTTGCAAGAATTCTAAAATTGCTGGTATCCCTGGGCAAGTTAGTTCCTTCTCTCTTACCCATGAACAAAATCTCTTCCAAACCTTATTATAGATAGCCCTAGTTACTGGCTTCCTACACTGTACCAGGGTTTCAATTACCTTCGCTGAGAAACCTTGAGATTTTAATAACTGTTCCTCAGATACCACGCCGTTAAGTTTAATCTGTCCACCTGTGGGTGAAGGATGGGTCCCTGAGAAATCAGGTCCTTCCTGGTGGGCAGCCGAAATGGTGGGAGAATGGTCAGGTCCTTCAAGGTGGAGAACCATGGTCTTTTCGGCCAAAAGGGAGCTATCAAAATTAAATCCGTCTCTTCTAACCAAAATTTCTGGAGAACTGCGGCAATCATCCTCACTGGAGGAAATGCATAGTTGATGTTAAACCTCCAAGGGCTGGAGATTGCATCTATCCTCCTGGTCTGGTCTCCTGGATGGATTGAAAATAACTGGGTTACTTTCCTGTTCTTTTCTGATGCAAAAAGATCTACTTTTGGAAGACTCCATCTTTTCACTATTTGCGCAAAGACTTCCTCGTTGAGCGCCCATTCGTCCTGTCTCACCGGCTGGCGGCTCAGGTAGTCTGCCAGAGTGTTCTGTACCCCTTTTAAATGGACTACTGTTAATGAGGCCAAATTCGTCTCCACCCAGGAGAGGATCTTGTTGGATATGCCCTGAAGGGCAGGGCTCCTTGTCCCCCCCTGCTTGTTCAGGTACGCCACTGCAGACGCGTTGTCTGTGCGTACTTGCAGGTGTCGACCTATTATCCTTTCTTGGAACGTCTCGATCGTTTTGAGAACTGCTAAAAGCTCCCTTTGGTTTGAGGAGCGACTCGCTTCTTCTGGGGACCATGGCCCCTGAGCCACTACTTCCCCCAAGTGAGCTCCCCACCCCCAGGCACTGGTGTCTGTGGTAACTACTATCTCCACCGGTAGGACCCAATCTAGTCCCCTGTTTAGGTTTTGGCAAGCTCGCCACCACCACAATGTCCTCTTGACCCTTGAAGAGATTGGAATCTGTTCCTCTAGGCCTTGACTTAGGCCAATCCAAAAGCGAAGCATGAGCTCCTGCAAGGGACGTTGGCGGAACCTCGCCCAGGGCACAGCTGGAAAACATGCCATCATAACTCCCAGAACCCTCATTACTTCCCTGACCGAAGCTCTTTGGGTAGATTGTAACTGGGCAACTGCCTGGCTTACCCTTTCTATTTTTTCTTTGGGGAGATAGATCCTTCTTTCCACTGAGGAAACCCTCTACCCCAGGTACAGGACCTCCTGGGATGGGATCAACTGACTTTTCTCGGTTGACTATCCACCCGAGTGAGGATAGAAAATTCTGGGCTTCCCGTAAGTCTCTTTCCAACTGCTGAGCTGACCCTGCCACAAACAGGAGGTCGTCCAGATACGGGATTACAGTTATCGCCCTGTCTCTTAATGGGGCCAAGGCTTCTGCTAGCACCTTCGTAAAGATTCTCGGTGAGAAGGACAGACCGAAGGGAAGGGCTCAGAATTGGAAGTGTTAAATATCCGAGTTCCCCCTCACTGCGACTCTGAGGAATTTTTGAAAATCTGGATGGATCGGGATGGGTAGGTATGCATCCCTGAGATCAAGGGTTGCCATGTAACACTTGGGGAAAAGGAGCCTCGCTACTGTGAAGATCGACTCCATCCTGAATCGTTTGTACTTGAGGAATTTGTTTAGGAGTCGGAGGTTCAGGATCATCCTGAACTTGCCTGATGGTTTTCGGACCACGAAAACATGAGAGTATACTCCTTGCCCTTGCTCCCTCTGGGGCACCTGAATCAGTACCTTTTGGTCTACCAACTCCCCCAGAGACAAGCCTAGCACCTCTGCCTTCACTCTGTCTCTGGGAAGCTGTGTGATCATAAATTTTGAGGGGGGCGTTGATGCGAACTCCAACTTCCGTTCTTTATTAGATCTAAAATGAACGGACTTGAAGTCGCCTTGGTCCATTGTGGGAGGAACTGCCCTAATCTTCCTCCCACTGGGACACAACAGTCACTGCGTTTTTGGGGTGGGTTGAGGAGTATTGAACAGGATTCCTCCTCTCCCCCGCCCCTTATGCCCGGCCCAATGCTTCTTGGGCTGGCTTTCTTTTTGTTGGTTCTGCTGCTTGAACCCACGAAAAAAGTGTTTTTCCCTCTGACCTCTTATTTTTCTCCGGAAAAGCCTTTTTTCTATCCTGAGTTTGTTCTAGCCCCTCCTGGAGGCCCGAGCCGAACAAATGGTCTCCTGAAAAAGGCAACCCACACAATTTTAGTTTGGAAGCGGCATCGCCTGCCCACGTCTTCAACCAAACTGACCTTCTAGCTGCATTCACCAAAGCTGTCGTTCTGGCCGCCAGCTTCACAAATTCCTCTGAAGCATCCGCCAGAAACCCTACTGCTTTAAATAAAAGCGGAAAAGATTTTACCAGCTCTTGTCTGGAAGCACCAGCAACAATATGGGCCTGTAACTGTCTGAGCCAACACTCAAGATTTCTGGCCACACAAGACGCTGCAAGTGCAGGTTTTAGACCAATGGAAGAGGCATTCCAGGCTCTTTTTAATAGTAGATCACCTCTCTTATCCATTGGATCCCTTAGGGACCCTAGATCATCAAAAGCCAGATCTGTCTTTCCAGGGCTGAGATGCATCCGTCTCGAAAGGGAACCTACGTTTAAGGTTGCCTGAAAAGAATGGTCATTTCTCAGGCTGCTCCCACTCCCGCAAAATCACGTCAATCAGGGATTTGTGAACCGGGAAGGCTCGGGGATTACCAGTACAAGACCCCTGGTATATAAGGTCGTGCTTAGAGAGCTGAACCTGTTCCTCTCGGATATCTAGTGTATCGTAGATTGCCTTTAGTAGGTCCCCTACATCTTCTAAGGATAGTTTGTACCTAGCCCCCCTGGAGGAATCCTCTTCTCCCTCCGACTCTGAAGCTGAACCTGCCTGTGAGGAAGCAACAGACCTGGGAGTCCTTTCTCTTTCCTCCTGGGCTTAAGTTAAGGAAGGCATTCTGGAACCCCTGGGTAAGGGAGGGCGGGACCCTGCATTCTATCCATCAGTCCTTTGAAAGACTGAAATGTACATGTAAGTTCATCTTTTACGGATGACAAAATCTTATGGCAAGTAGCTACAGAGTCCTCTTTAACCAAGCTACTAACGCACTCTGGACACAAAGGTTTATCCCAACTGGGGCCTAACTTTGTTCCACACACGGCACACTTTTTTCTAGGGGTCTGGTGGGCTTTAACCTGTTAAGAAAAAACAGAGAAAAAATAAAACCCAATTACTACCAGTCTAGGCCTTTTCACCGCTGTGCATGGCTCCTAGAAAGTGCCCAACCCACCACCAACCAGGTTTACCACCCAGTGGGGGTACTGAGCCTAACGGCTCATAGCTCCCCAGAGTAAGCTATGTGCTCTCACCAAGCTTACATGAGAGGCACCGGAGCCTGTTGAACCAGCATCGAGATGTGCCGCTGCAGCCTCCATAGTTTGTGGTGTTTTTGTTCAGCGCTCTGAACCTCTGAACACCAGCTCCGGCTTCCTGAACGCCACCGCCACGCCTTTTGAAACCGGAACGACGTTTCCGGGCGCCCCCCGATGATGCACTTCCGCCGGGAAATTCGCCACTTCTGCTACCGGAAGTCCACGGACACACGCGGCTTGTCTGGTGTCTCTCGCCTTCTCCGCTCTCAGGGATGCAGCGATCTGGGGGCAGAAGCTCTCTGCCGTCATCGGGGGTCCGACTCTCGCTGAGCAACGGCAGCGGTGATCCCAGCTACGCTCTCTACCCCTAGGGCCAGAGGAGTGCTGCAGGAAGGTAAGACCAAAAAACCGCCATCTACAGTATATCAGGAGAGTCCTGAGATGTCTCCTACCATGGCCCTTGAGACCCAAGGTAAAAAACCTCTAAGAGGCACGTTCCTAAATGTGCTCCTTCCCGTCCGGCAGGAAACACAAAAACTGAGGAGAAGGCCTGGAAGACTTCCTTTTATGATTTGCATTGAATGTGTTTCCTGTCCCGGAGGGAGGAGCTATATCTCTCAGGGCTGTCCTGGAAGACGAAAAGGGAAAAACTCCCCGACCACAGTAGCAACCTTGCTACTGCTGTGGGGAGAGAAAGTGGTGTGTGTATACCTATTGGGGGTCATGATCCACTCAATGACTCTAAAAACTATGGTCTTCCTGCCTTTGGTCTATGGTGTTTCTATACACAAGTTCTGGAACTACTTGTACGATATTGCAATATTCCCCACCATAGCTGTCCTCGTAGCCACTATAGGCTAAAGAAGGACATTTTAAAATTTCCATACAAATCTCTGCATCTTCAGTTCAAAACATGCATTTTATGACAAACCTTTGCTATAAAAGTATTGTTTGATTAATACATTCTCCTCTCCATTTCTCAAAAGCAGGACTACTACAATATAAAGCATACTGCTGACCACTTCTAAGGCGTCTGCTTCAAATGAATACCTGTCTCAAACATAATGATACACTTCACAGAAGTATGTAAAGCTCACACAATTGGCTTCACAGGATTTCACGCGCAGGGGCTGCAAATGGACAAAAAAAGTATTTCAAAACGAACTAGACAACTGCTTAGTTTGGCTTCTATTCAACCCGATACACCCTCAAATATTCTCTGTGAATACCCATAATGGAGTGTGTGTTATTACCACTACAGGTATAAGGCGGTGATATTGTTTAATGGCGTACAAATGTCTCTCTGCTAGTGCCAAGGGAGACAAACATCTTTCTTGGAAATATTATTTTTCACTACTAACGGAAATCCGTCAAAAGGTTTTTTTGTTGTCTTTTACTTTAAAAAAGGTTTTGGACATTTGGGGGTACATTAGCCCAACCATCATGTTTACAAGACAGTGAACCGAGAAGACTCAGGAGCAGCTCACTACTGTACTTAGCTATCTTATTAATGTTTCTTACAGAGCCTCCTTTGAATTGTTAACAATCAAGTTAAAATACAGGGCCCATGAAAATGAATGCAGCCTTTCAGCAGTCTATTAAATATTACAGAGGACAGTTATTTTCTTACATAATTGTATTATTATGGTAGATAAAAAATATGACAGAAGCTTTTTATTGTATAAAAAGAAAAAAAGCATAGCGGACAAGAAGCCGTGCTTGTTTCAGCGTCTGAGTAATACTAATGTTCATTGAAATGGTTTTCTGAAGTGCCTCAGTGGTGGCTTTAGAAGCAGGTTAAACGCATTAAGATTCTACTACTTGCTGGCTTTTGTCTTTGGGCTGTGTGGGTAGTCTAACTGTATGCTAGGCATTACAAGCCGAAGAACAATACTTTCTATGGACTTAGAATAATCACATTAAGTAATTCAACTTGGTATGTCTAAATGGTGTCCTTAATGTAATTCTTTTATTGGCATTGTCATAACTATTATGCCGTGTACGCACGATCACTTTGTGATGAAAAAAAAATGAAATTAAAAAAAAAAATTTTTTTAAATGATCGTGTGTGGGCAAAACGTCGTTTTAGGTCTTCTTAAAAAACGACAAAAAAAAAAAATCGAACATGCTTGAATTTTTTCTGTCGTTTTTCAAAATGTCTTTTTTTGTGTCATAAAAAGTGATCGTGTGTGGGCAAAACAACGTTTAAAACAACGTTTTTAAACCCACGCATGCTCAGAAGCAAGTTATGAGACGGAGCTTCAATGGAACAGAGTGCCATCGTGGTGTACGTCACCACGCTTTGCTAGAGCTTTTTGGAAAAACGATGGTGTGTATGCAACGTCATTTTTTAAAATGAAGTTTGAAAAACGTAGTTTTGTTTCGTGAGATAAAATTACGTTTTTTTTTCATCACAAAAAGTGATCGTGTGTACGTGGCATTAGGGTAGGATAGTTAAAGGCTGAAAACAATGCAATGGCTTTGCCGCACTATATTGTTTTTGGACAGTTGGCTTTTCCTATTCAATATGAATATATTATGCTAAAAAATTGGGCTTATTTCATAGTATAGTACAAAGGCAGTAATAAAATGCAAGGTATAGTAATCCATAGCACCTGTTGCCATTGGCGGGAATGAGGTTAGGGTCCACTGTTAAAGTGGTTGTAAAACCTAGGTTAAGGATTACCTGTAGATGCACAAAATATCCCCTAACCTACACGGTTATGGAGATATATGCAGAAAACACTGCACCAATGTCTATGGCGCATACGCGCCGTAGACAATGGCGCAGGCGTACTGAGCATCTTGCATTCTGAATGGGATAATGTCGGGATTATGTCTGTCCTGCGCATATGCGCGGGAGTGACATTATCGCCACTTCAGCCAATCACAGCTTCCAGCGCCCAGAGGCGATTCAGTTCGCATGTGCAGCACTATATAGGTTTTTCACTCACTCACAGCGCTGGAGTGGCGAAACAAGGAAGAAGCTCCGAGGGGACATGGCGGCAGCAGCGGAGGGGAACAAGGAGCACTTCGGGGGCATACTAGCTCATTATACCTTTCTCTTGCAGGTGTTTTTTTTTATGGATTATTTTAAGAGGTTTTACTTCCTCTTTAAGGTTTGAGAGAAAAAAAAATAGTTTGAGGTATAAACATTAATGTGGGTATTCACCAGATCAAATTATTTGTAACCAACCATAAGGCACTGCCTGGCGCTTCAATGTCAGCTGGCTTCGAAAGGCTGAAAAGGGGGGCTTTTGGATAAGCCTCTTCAAAAAAGGGAGATTAGGGAATGAGTAGGTTCTGCAGGACAAAGTAATATTTGGGTTCCATCATTTAGGGGCTTTAGGATCAGATTTTCAGCGGACAAAGCATGTCACGCCTTCCGAAAATACCCGAGTGTCACTTTGGGTATTTTCGGAAGGCGTGACACGCCTTAGCAGCCCGTCAATCAACTCCTCTTGGCTTAGGAATGCCCATTCCCCGCAGGATTCCCCGCTCGGAGCCGGATAACAACGGCTTATAAAATGATAAGTACAAAAAAAAAAACAGCATACTGCAGATGTTAGCAGTATGCTGGATCTAATGTCAGAAAGTTGATTTTTTGGTGAACCTCCACTGTAATGCCTTGAACACACGACTAGGGTTGAGCCGAACACCCCTGGGTTCGGTTCGCACCAGAACCTGCGAACAGACCAAAATTTTGTGTGAACTTTAGAACCCCATTAAAGTCTATGGGACTCGAACATTTGAAATCTAAAGTACTCATTTTAAAGGCTAATATGCAAGTTATTGTCCTAAAAAGTGTTTGGGGACCTGGGTCCTGCCCCAGGGGACATGTAACAATGCAAAAAAAGTTTTAAAAATTGGCTGTTTTTTCAGGAGCAGTGATTTTAATAATGCTTAAAGTGAAACAATAAAATTGAAATATTCTTTTAAATTTCATACCTAGGGGGTGTAAAGTATGCCTGTAAAGTAGCGCTTGTTTCCTGTGCTTAGAACTGTCCCTGCACAAAATGTAATTTCCGAAGGAAAAAAAATAATTTAAAATCACTCACCGGGTATGGATAATAAGGGGAACCCTGCGTAAAATTTTAAGGGGAACTCCAAGCCAAATTTAAAAAAAAAAATGTTGTGGACCCCAACACATTTTTTTTTATGAATGACTTTTCTCTGTATTGCCGGGAGCCGACAATTCATTATAGCCGCGAGTGATTTTAAATTACTTTTTTTCCTTCAGAAATGGCACTTTGTGCAGGGACAGTTCTAAGCATGGGAAACAAGTGCTACTTTACAGGCATACTATACACCCCCCCCCCCCTAGGTAAGAAATTTAAAGGAATAATTCACTTTTATTATTCACTTAAAGGAATTATTAAAATCACTGCTGCCAAAAACAGTGCAGTTTTTAAAACTTTTTTTTGCATTGATATATGTCCCCTGGGGCAGGACCCGGGTCCCCAAACACTTTTTATTACAATAACTTGCATATTAGCCTTTAAAATTAGCACTTTAGATTTCAAACGTTCAAGTCCCATAGACTTTAACAGGGTTCTAAAGTTCACACAAACTTGTCGCGAACACCCCAAATAGTTCGCTGTTTGGCGAACAGGCAATGTTCGAGTCGAACATGAGTCCTACTCGAACTCGAAGCTCATCCCTACACACGACCAGTTTTCCCATCGGGAAAACTGCCATGACAGCTTTTGGCCGGGAAAACTGGTGTGTATGCTCCATGGCAGTTTTCCCGACAGGAACATGTTATCCTTTTTCCTGCCGGGATTCCAGGCGGCCTTTTTCCTGGCAGTTTTCCTATGGGAAACACTGCGGTAGAGCATACACAGGGCCGGGATTCCCGGCCAAAGCTCTCATGGCAGTTTTCCGATGGGAAACACTGCAGTGGAGCATACACAGGGCCGGGATTCCCGGCCAAATCTCTTATGGCAGTTTTCCTGCCAAGAAAACCGGCCGTGTGTAGGGGTCATAAGACTTTAGAGCCACTTTAAAAAAAAAGTATTATACCTACAAAAGATGTGATGCCAAAATAAGGTGTCTGATGCCATCTATAATAATCTTACTGTTCTGTAACATTACATACGGCTTAAATGAATCTCCCAAGTATGTAATTTAGAATATTTTTTTTCTCTATGTCACCTTTGAAACACCAATAGAAGTACATTCACTCAGCCTTATGGTACATTTATTTTAAAAATGTTTTGCATTGTTAAATGTGTCACATGGCAGTGCCCAGCTCTCCCAGCTCTCCATGCCCTTGTTACCAGCCAACAAGATTCAACGAACCCACATTAATGAAACTGGTAAAGATTTGCCCATCCTAGTCATCACCAGTGAACAAAAATTATTATGGGTTATTGTATTTTAGGCACTGCAAGAAAAATTCCAAAGTGTAGTGCATCCACGCCATATGCAGTGGTGTATGGCCATTCACTCATACCATTTTGGGGCATCAAAAGATGTACTTCACTAGAGACTATAGCACCTGACTACAGGTTTGTCACAATGTCTTGAGATTAGACATGTGCACAACAAAAAAAATTGTATTTTTTTGTTCAGTTTCGTCTCGTTGATTCGTAAAGATTCGTAATTTCATAAGACTCAAGTTTTTGTATTCGGACCTGTTCGTATTTTGTAAGACGCAAGTTTTTCCAATCGGACCCGTCCGTATTTTCGTAACAGTTTTATTTTCGTTTATACTGAATGATTCGTAATTCTGTCTAATTTATTTTCGTTGTTTCGAAATTCGTAATTTTGTTAGAGAATCATTTTTGTTTAATAGATTCGTAATTTTGTACTTTCGTAAATACATAGCAACACGTGGCTAATCCATATTAAGATATACTTTCTCTTAAGCCCCGTACACACGGTCGGACTTTTTGCCAACAAATGTCAAAATGAGCGTTTTCCAAAAAATCCGACCATGTGTACACTCTATCGGACAAACTTTTTTGGTTTCAAAAGTCTGGCCAACTCCCTTCAGACAAAAATCCACATAAAAGTTTGTTTAACCACTTTGCAACCTCCCTATGCCGAAAGTACGGCTCTAGGGCGGTTGCTGTATTCTAACTGGCCGTTAATTAACGGCCTGTCAGAATCGCGCTCCCGCGCGCCTCCTGAGGCGCGCACATGGGAACATCCGTGACCGCTGGGTCCAGAGGACCCGGCGCATCACGGATCACGGTAAATCGCCGCTGATAGCGGCGGTTTACCACGTGATCGCTCCGTCCAATGACGGAACGATCACTTGTCAACAGAGCGGCGTCATGTGCTGACGCCGGTTCCTCCCTCCTCTCTCTGTACCGATCGGTACAGTGTGAGAGGAGAGGGGAGGGAGCGGATGGCAGCGCCAGTGCTGCGGGCTGGATCTGTGACAAATGTAGTCACAGATCCATCCATCCCTCCCTCCCTGCTCAGCCATCCCTGCTGCATATACTCTGCAATACTCTGGGCAATACTCACCTGGGCATACTCTGCAATACTCAGGCAATACTCAGGCATACTCTGGCAATACTCTGGGCAATACTCTGGCAATACTCTGGGCATACTCTGCAATAGTCTGGGCATACTCTGCAATACTCTGGGCATACTCTGCCAATACTCTGGGCATACTCAGGCAATACTCTGGGCAATACTCTGGGCAATACTCTGGGCATACTCCGCAATACTCTGGGCATACTCCGCAATACTCTGGGCATACAGCAGCCCCTGTCCCTGCGAGCTCGCATGCAGAAGCGAACGCATACGCAAGTCCCGCTCACATATAAAAACGGTGTCTTTATATAATGTTTTGGGGTTCTATGTATTTTTCTAGCAAATAAATGATGATTTTTACATGTAGGAGAGAAATGTCAGAATTGGCCTGGGTGCTCCCTGCATGTTGGGCCTCTGTATGTGGCTGCACTGTGTAAAAGTCTCACACATGGGGTATCGCCATACTCGGGAGGAATAGCAGAATGTGTTTTGGGGTGTAATTTGTGGTATGCATATGCTGTGTGTGAAAAATAACCTAATAATATGAAAATTTGATGGAAAAAAAAAATCTTGATTTTGCAAAGAATTGTGGGAAAAAATTACAACTTTAAAAAACTCACCATGTCTCTTTCTAAATACCTTGGAATGTCTTCTTTCCAAAAAGGGGTCATTTGGGGGGTATTTGTACTTTTCTGGCATGTTGGGGTCTCAAGAAATGAGAGAAGCTGTCAGTACTTTAGGTGTGATGAAATTGATCAATTTTCAGGATTTGGTACCATAGCTTGTAGACCCCATAACTTTCACCCAGACTACATAATATCCAACATTTTTTATTTTTTTTACCAAACATATGTAGCAGTATACATTTTAGGCCAAATTTATGAAGAAAAATTACTTTTTGCAAAATGTTATAATAGAAATGAAGAAAAATTATTATTTTTTGCAAAATTTTGTTCTTTTTTCATTTATAGCAAAAAAAATAAAAACCGCAGAGGTGATGAAATACCACCAAAAGAAAGCTCTATTTGTGGGAAAAAAAGGACAAAAAATTAATTTGGTTATAGTGTTGTATGACTGAGTTATTGTCATTCAAACTGTGGGAGCACCGAAAGCTGAAAATTGGTCTGGTTATTAAGGGCAGGGGCGGACTGGGCCAGGTGGAAAGAAGGAGATTGCCCCCCAGGCCGCTCACATTATATTTAAAAAGGCCGCAGCGCTGTTTTTTTTTTGCTAAAACTCGGCAGCAGCCAGCAGTGGCCGTTGATTGGCTGGCTGCTGCCGCGCTGCATTGTGGGAGTTGTAGGAAGGCAGGGCCGGCCTTAGGGGTGTGCCCGCCTGTTGAGTCCTGTGGCCAGTGGCAGATTTCTCCACGATATGCGATGTGCTTTGAGCCAGTGGGTGCTCTGTGATTGGCCGAACGGGCCATGTGCGATGTGCGGGGCGGGGCATGCCGGGAAGCAGACATGTTCTGTGAATGGCCATGCTGAGCTGGTGCTGGTCATGTGTGGAGGCGGGGGCGGGGCTGCACTGTGGATTCGATGATCGTGCCTGCTTGCTCCTGGATCTGGAGTCCTGCCTCCCGATGTGTGTCTGCTGAGGGCTCATCTGCCAGGTCAGCTTACCCCCCCCCCTCCTCTCTGTCACCAGAAAGTCAGTGTGTAACGTGTGATGCCTCCATAGTAAAATGCTGGGCCTTTTACTATAGGAGGCATTGGTGGACTACAAGGCCCAGCATTTTACTATGGGAGGCATTGGTGGACTACAAGGCCCAGAATTTTACTATAGGGGGCTCTGGTGGACTACAAGGCCCAGCATTTTACTATGAGGCATTGGTGGGACTAAAATTCTGGTCGTTGTAGTCCACCAATGCCTCCTATAGTAAAATGCTGGGCCTTGTAGTCCACCAATGCCTCCCATAGTAAAATGCTGGGCCTTGTAGTCCACCAGAGCCCCCTATAGTAAAATGCTGGTCCTTGTAGTCCACCAGAGCCCCCTATAGTAAAATGCTGGGCCTTGTAGTCCACCAGAGCCCCCTATAGTAAAATGCTGGTCCTTGTAGTCCACCAGAGCCCCCTATAGTAAAATGCACCAATGCTGTAGTGTCAGTGTGTATTGTGTAGCAGTCAGTGGGTAGTTTATTGTGTAGTGGTCTGTGGGTAGTTTATTGTGTAGCGGTCTGTGGGTAGTTTGTGTAGCGGTTAGTGTGTATTGTGTAGCGGTCTGTGGGTAGTTTGTGTAGCGGTTAGTGTGTATTGTGTAGCGGTCTGTGGGTAGTGTATTGTGTAGTGGTCAGTGGGTAGTGTATTGTGTAGCGGTCTGTGGGTAGTGTATTGTGTAGTGGTCAGTGTGTATTGTGTAGCGGTCTGTGGGTAGGGTATTGTGTAGTGGTCCGTGTGTATTGTGTAGCGGTCAGTGGGTAGTGTATTGTGTAGCGGTCTGTGGGTAGGGTATTGTGTAGTGGTCAGTGTGTATTGTGTAGCGGTCTGTGGGTAGTGTATTGTGTAGCGGTCTGTGGGTAGTGTATTGTGTAGTGGTCTGTGGGTATTGTGTAGCGGTCAGTGTGTATTGTGTAGCGGTCAGTGGGTAGTGTATTGTGTAGCGGTCAGTGTGTATTGTGTAGCGGTCAGTGTGTATTGTGTAGCGGTCAGTGGGTAGTGTATTGTATAGCGGTCTGTGGGTAGTGTATTGTGTAGTGGTCTGTGGGTAGGGTATTGCGTAGCGGTCAGTGTGTATTGTGTAGCGGTCAGTATGTATTGTGTAGCGGTCAGTGGGTAGTGTATTGTGTAGCGGTCAGTGTGTATTGTGTAGCGGTCAGTGTGTATTGTGTATTGGTCTGTGGGTAGTTTAGTGTGTAGCGGTCTGGGGGGGGGGGGGCTCCACAGGATTAGATCGCACAGGGCGCCTGAACACCTAAGGCTGGCCCTGTAGGAAGGTCATGTGAGCCCCTAAGATCCACCGGCTCGGTTCAGATGTTCCCGGCCCATCCCGACCTCCCGCTCACAGGCCACAGTGCATTTCAGGCTGCAGCCCGGGTATGCACGACATTCGACCTCCAGGCTCCTCCTCCCGCCTGACTGCCTGCCTGCGCCTGGACCAGGGAAGGAGCCAAGAAGAGCAGAAGACCGGCGCTGGTTGAAGTCTGCCTCATCAGACCAGAGTGACAGTCTGTGGGTAGTTTGTGTAGCGGTTAGTGTGTATTGTGTAGCGGTCTGTGGGTAGTGTATTGTGTAGTGGTCAGTGGGTAGTGTATTGTGTAGCGGTCTGTGGGTAGTGTATTGTGTAGTGGTCAGTGTGTATTGTGTAGCGGTCTGTGGGTAGGGTATTGTGTAGTGGTCCGTGTGTATTGTGTAGCGGTCAGTGGGTAGTGTATTGTGTAGCGGTCTGTGGGTAGGGTATTGTGTAGTGGTCAGTGTGTATTGTGTAGCGGTCTGTGGGTAGTGTATTGTGTAGCGGTCTGTGGGTAGTGTATTGTGTAGTGGTCTGTGGGTATTGTGTAGCGGTCAGTGTGTATTGTGTAGCGGTCAGTGGGTAGTGTATTGTGTAGCGGTCAGTGTGTATTGTGTAGCGGTCAGTGTGTATTGTGTAGCGGTCAGTGGGTAGTGTATTGTATAGCGGTCTGTGGGTAGTGTATTGTGTAGTGGTCTGTGGGTAGGGTATTGCGTAGCGGTCAGTGTGTATTGTGTAGCGGTCAGTGTGTATTGTGTAGCGGTCAGTGGGTAGTGTATTGTGTAGCGGTCAGTGTGTATTGTGTAGCGGTCAGTGTGTATTGTGTATTGGTCTGTGGGTAGTTTAGTGTGTAGCGGTCTGGGGGCTCCACAGGATTAGATCGCACAGGGCGCCTGAACACCTAAGGCTGGCCCTGTAGGAAGGTCATGTGAGCCCCTAAGATCCACCGGCTCGGTTCAGATGTTCCCGGCCCATCCCGACCTCCCGCTCACAGGCCACAGTGCATTTCAGGCTGCAGCCCGGGTATGCACGACATTCGACCTCCAGGCTCCTCCTCCCGCCTGACTGCCTGCCTGCGCCTGGACCAGGGAAGGAGCCAAGAAGAGCAGAAGACCGGCGCTGGTTGAAGTCTGCCTCATCAGACCAGAGTGACAGTCCAGATTAAAAGGTTAGCAAATCAAATGGAACTGGTGATGATCAGGTGACAAATAGCAGCTTCTGATGGGGCACAGTGTCAGTCGCAGCAATTGATGGGCACACTCACACTGGCACTGGCAGCATTTGATCATGGGGCACAGTAGCTGCAATTGATGGGCACACTCACACTGGCAGCATTTGATCATGGGTACAGTAGCGGCAATTGATTGGCACACTGGCATTCTGATAGGGCACAGTGGCAGCATCTGATGGGGCACAGTAGCGACAATTAATGGGACCACTGGCAGCATTTGATGGGGCACACTGGCAGCAATTGATGGGCACAGTGTCAGCAATTGATGGGTACAGTGGCTGCGTTTGGCACAGTAGCAGCATCTGATGGGGCACAGTAGCGACAATTGATGGGCACACTGGCAGCATCTGATGGGGCACAGTAGCAGCAATTGACTGGACCACTTGCAGCAATTGATGGGGCACACTGGTGGCAATTGATGGGCACAGTGTGAGCAATTGATGGGTACAGTGGCTGCGTTTGATGGCACAGTGGCAGTATCTGATGGGGCACAGTAGTGACAATTGATCGTCACACTGCAATTGACGGGCACACTGGCAGCATCTGATGGGGCACAGTAGCGACAATTGATTGTCACACTGGCAGCATCTGATGGGGCACAGTAGCGAAAATTAAAGGGCACACTGGAAGCATTTGATGGGGCACACTGGCAGCATTTGATGGGGCACACTGGCAGCAATTGATGGGGCACACTGGCAGCAATTGATGGGGCACACTGGCAGCAATTGATGGGGCACACTGGCAGCAATTGATGGGCACAGTGTCAGCAATTGATGGGTACAGTGGCTGCGTTTGATGGCACAGTGGTGGCAATTTTGAGCACATGCCGCCACTGCTGTCCCCCACTTGTCAGCCTAATTTATTACTGTCCCCCACTTATCAGCTTAATGTATTACTGTCACAGTAATACACAAAGCCAACAAGTGGGGGTCGGGGGGACAGTAATACATGAAGCTGACAAGTGGGAAATTTGAAGGGGATACAGGGGAACAACAACTGAGGGGGCAGTGATAAAGAAGAAGGTGAAACAATTGGGGGGGACAGTAATGAAGAAGGTGAAGGTGTTTGCACTGCATTAACCACTTCCCGACCGCCCACCGCAGGTATACGTCGGCACTTTAGAGATGGATATCTCGGTAACGGCAGCAGCTGCTGCCACAACCGAGATATCCATCTCTTCTGTGGGCGGTCGGGTAAACGATAATGGCGGTCTCCACGGCGGAATCGCCGCGAGATCGCCGTTATCGGTGGCGGACGAGCGTCCCCCCCCCCCCTCCCGCTGCGCTCCCGCGCTCTCCGCCGCTTACCGGAGCCGTCGGTAGCGGCGAAGGCGATCGGGTGCGCTCGTCTGGTCAGCGGGGATGCGAGTGAGGGAAAAAATTTCCCTCGTCCATCCCCGTAGCTCTGCTGGGCGGAAGTGACGTCAAACGTCAGTTCCAAACAGCGTCTTAAAGAGACATTTTTTTTTAAATGTCATTTGAAAAATGACATTTAAATTTTTTTTTTTGCATTTTAGCCTAAATATGAGATCTGAGGTCTTTTTGACCCCAGATCTCATATTTAAGAGGACCTGTCATGCTTTTTTCTATTACAAGGGATGTTTACATTCCTTGTAATAGGAATAAAAGTGATAATTTTTTTTATTTTTTTATTTTAGTGTTAAAAATTGGTAAAATTAATACAAATAAATACGAAAACAAAAAAAACATTTTTTTAAATCGCCCCGTCCCGACGAGCTCGCGCGCAGAAGCGAACGCATACGCGAGTAGCGCCCGCATATGAAAACGGTGTTCAAACCACACAAGTGAGGTATCGCCGCGATCGTTAGAGCGAGAGCAATAATTCTAGCCCTAGACCTCCTCTGTATCTCAAAAAATGCAACCTGTAGAATTTTTTAAACATCGCCTATCGAGATTTTTAAGGGTAAAAGTTTGACGCCATGCCACGAGCGGGCGCAATTTTTAAGCGTGACATGTTGGGTATCATTTTACTCGGCGTAAGATTATCTTTCACAATATGTAAAAAAATTGGGCCAAATTTATTGTTGTCTTATTTTTTAATTTAAAAAAGTGAATTTTTTCCAAAAAAAGTGCGCTTGTAAGACCGCTGCGCAAATACGGTGTAACAAAAAGTATTGCAATGACTGCCATTTTATTCTCTAGAGTGTTAGAAAAAAAAATATATAATGTTTGGGGGTTTTAAGTAATTTTATAGCAAAAAAAAAATGTTTTAGTCTCGTAAACACCGAATCTGAAAAACAGGCCCGGGGCTAAAGTGGTTAATGGACAATGATCAGGCTGCACTGATGGGCACTGATCAGGATTTATTAACAGGCACTATCTGCAAGTTTTTAATTACTACATTGTATCATATTTGTCTTGCTTCATAACATCAATCATCCGTTATAAAACCATGTGGACATGGATGGCGAGCTGATTTGTGATTCAGTGGGCCACTTGACTGGACTTGCCCCCCAGGTCTAAGGCTGCCAGCCCTCCCCTGATTAAGGGTGTTTAAGTGCCCAGTGGTCAAGTGGTTAAAGACCGATCGTGTGTACAAAGCTTTACATTGTACAATGTGACTCAGCATAAAAGAGATAAGCTGATTGGCTAAGATATTAAGTAAGATACATCACTCACTAACTACACTGCCCAGTGCCCATTTGAAAGAACGATATGAGTACACAAATTTACGAACAGACAAATAAACGGATTTACAAAACACACACATGAAAATATGAACATACGAATGAAAAAACAAACAGACACAAGATTTAAAATACGGAATGAAAATCTTTCATTATAAATGTCATTTTCGTTCTTTTGCTTTTCGGTGTTTCGTATTTTAGTAAGATTGTCCAATCATACAATCGTATTTTCGCTTGTTCGTTATTTTGCTTATTCGGAATTCCGTAATTTTCGTATTTTGGTTCTTTCAGCTTTTTGGATGTTCGTATCGATCCGAATGTACGAATACTAACAAATTTGTACGAAAATCCATTTGTTACGAGCGGGAACGCACATGTCTACTTGAGATCATTCCTGAGATTGTTCCTTTTACAGAACAATTATTAAATATATACAGATGGATGAAGGATGACGCTCCTTAGCAGACTTTAGCTGTAATGCACAGCATAGTAAAATTGGTAGATCATTTGACCAAGATCTGCCTGGAACGTAAAGAGTGCTTTTCACAGAGTGTTCTTCACAGCGATCAACCAGTTGATGCATCTGCATACAGCTTCATCTTTCAGCATGAGTGCCTGGGAGCTCTGATATGTAGTGTTCTATGATATGAATAACAACCTTGGCTAAGACAGGGGCATTCTACCAAGTTAGTAATGGACGCTGGCCTTCACAGTGGTGGGCTTATATTGAAATGCCAGAGAAGTGTTGATTCGTTAATATTTGCCTAGTAAAGCATTCCCCGGGGGTTTTAAAGTGAGAAAGGAAATCGTCCTGGACTGTTGCACTCTGTATAAGACGTTCTTTATTGAAGATAAAATCAAAATCACAGCATACAGTCAAACTTGAAATGAAAACAGGGACAAGGCTAACACGTTTCACATCATGGGATGCTTACTCATAGCCAAGTGAACAGAAAATCCAAATGTCTATAAGAGGGGAGTGGAAGAGACCACCCACCAATCAGAATTCAAAGCTATTAAGTGAAAACATCTTGACACATAATTGAATTCGATGAGGCCAGAAATTCAAACGCACCTGCTGGAAAAAAAACAGCCATTTGAAAGACCTGAAATGGTCTTGAGGCTATTAAAATATCTGAAAAGGGTGCGCTAGAAAGAATGGCACAAAAAAAGAAAAAAAGAAACGAGAGTTACACCAGTAACCATGTATATACGATGACTAATTAATAGTGACTATAAGTGCAATAAATAGAGTGTGATGACTGTTGTGTAATAATCCCTGTGATTATGTGGTACATCAAAACATATACTTTGATTATATAATCATAAAATTAATGTAACTACAAAAATTCAGGTCAACTTTATAAAATTTTTATATAAATGTTTAAAATTAGACTTTGTATAAGTCCTTTAACCGTTTTTAAGCCAAAAAAATAGAAAAAAATTGTATGTCACCAAGGATCTAGGTATTAAAATTATATGTATAACCTAAACTATCTACTAACCTTCTACTGGCGCCCCGGCCCCCCCCCCCCCCGCCTGCCAAGTGCCCTATTGCAAGCTACTTGCTATGGTGACACTCATAGAGACTAGATCCCATCCATAGACACACAAAGCACAGCTCAGCCCTGCCCTTGCTCTCTGCTCACTGGATGTGATTGACAGCAGCAGAAACCAATGGCTTTCGCTGCTACCTTTACTTACAGTAGAGAGAGATTGGGAGAGAGTGCCACTGCTCTTGGGCACACTGCTGGATCAGGATCGGGCTCAGATAAGTATGGGGGGAGGTTGGAGGGGAGCTGCACATAAAAGGTTTTAATGTGGAGAATGCATTAAGGTAAAAAAAAAACCTTATACATTTACAACCACTTTAAGGCTCCCAATTTTTTGCAGGTAGACCTGTAAAGCATTGCACCTACGATCAGCAATCGGTGTAATGCAATAGTTCTGCAGACTGTGTATCTGTCTGGCCGTACTTTCGATACTACCAGGCAGTTACGCTGTCATAGGTAGACTTAATTAATTACCACAATGCTCAACAGTGCCAGGTTAGTTCATTAACCACTAGAGGTCCACAGCGCGGCTCTCAAGTGGCGGGAGGACGTCTTTGGATGTCTTGTTGTTTACATTCCCCTGCGCGCCGCTGGGTGGCACGCAGCGGGGAAACACTGTGCCCGGCGCATCGCTGGGAAGCCGATGCGTATGCCTGGCAGCCGTGGTGTCCGCCAGGTACTCGCGATCGGCGGTGACACAGCAGGGACATGGAGCTCTGTGTGTAAACACAGAGCTCCACGTCCTGTCAGGGAGAGGAGACAGATGCTGTGTCCCTTGTACATAGAGACACAGCATCGGTCACCTCCCCCAGTCAGTCCCCAGGGAATACATTTAACCCCTTCCATGCCCCCCTAGTGTTAACCCCCTCACTGCCAGTCACATTTATACAGTAATTAGTGCATTTTTATAGCAATGATCGCTGTATAAATGTGAATTGTCCCAAAATTGTGTCAAAAGTGTCCGATACGTCCGCCGCAATATCGCAGGCCTGACAAAAAAAAAAAAAAAATCGCAGATCGCCGCCATTACTAGTAAAAAAAATAAAAAAAAATAAAAATCATGGGCCAGATTCAGGTAGATGAGAGTATCTTTCCTCTGGAGTAACGCTTCTCATTTACGTTACTCTGAAGAGCCTTTCAGCGCAAGTCCTGTAATTCACATAGCAGTTGCGCGTAATCTTGCGCCAGAGTAACGATAATGCGCTGGCGTAACCCGACGCAAGTGTAAGTGGGTGTGATCATATGTAAATGATGGGCGGAGCCCAGCGCAGAGGCTTACGTTCAGCGCATCATCCACGGAGCATGCGCAGTGAGTGCGGCTCCACTCGCCCCCCTTGTGCGCATGCTCACAACTTCCGTCGGCACCACTTCCTTGGAAACGTCAGCGCAATGCGTTCCGCTGGGCGCTTAAAAGCGCTGGCGGAAACGCCATTCCGGCGCAAAAGTAGTTCCGCTTCCCCCCACCCCAGGGAAGATACTTTTGCCCTGTAATGGCTGCTCCCGCTACCCCCAAAGAGAGGAGGAACCTAAATTATAATGCCCAGGAGGTCACAGTGATAATATCGGCTATGGAGGCATTTAATGATTTTCTCCATGGGAAAAAAAGCAGGAACACCAGCCGGGAAAGGAAGCAGGGTATCCTGGCCACCATTGCTGCCAGGGTCAATGTGCTGGGGTACTCCACCCGGAGTGCTTCAGACATTCAAAAAAAAATAAATGACCTGCGGCGCAAGGTGAGGGGCAAGGTGTCCACCATTAGGAGCCATGAGAGGGGCACAGGTGGTGGTCCCCCATGTCCTGTCACCCTGACCGCGGAGGAGGAGGTGGTCGCCCGCTGCCTGGACAGGGAGCAGTTGGAGGGGGTCCCTGGCTATGACTCCGTGGAGGAAGGCTCCAGGACAGGTAAGTGATTTTTACCCCCTTTTTGGTGTGTTGCATGTGGGGGGGGGGTGGGTACATGTGCCAAGTGTGTGGGACCACCAACATGTGTCTGCTTTGTGTCATCCACAGATGACGGTGCTGGGCCATCTCGTGCCGGCCAGTCCACCCCAACCCCCCAACGGGATGCTGAAGACGAGGCCCTGGGTGCTGGAGACACCGAGGTGGAGGAGGAGAGTGCCCACACCACTTCAGCAGAGGTGGTTGTGGAGGAGCCTGTCCCTGAACAGGAGTTTATTTTAATGTTGGAGGAGTCCTCCTCCTCTGCAGGGCCCTCTGTGATCCCCTCCCCCATCCTAGGTAGCCCCTCAAGGGCGACTCCATCCCCACGGGGACAACCTTCCTCTGCCCCCAGGAAGGCCACCCGGAAGACCAGGGGGGTGTGTGATTTGGTCGAGGACCAGGTGCTGTTGGACCACGCCAAACAGACCCAGCAAATGGGGGAGATGGCTGGCCACCTGGACAGGGTCGCAGACAGCCTGGGCTCCATGTCACAGCTGCCCAGTCGCGTGCAGGGCGTTGTGACCAGCCTGGGGGAGGTGCAGGCTGATATCCGGCACTTGACAGCAGCTGTTCGAGACAACACTGCTGCCATTCGGGAAGAGGGGAGGCAGCGGCAACGTGACCAGCGGCACAATATCACCCGCCAGTTGAGGATGCAGGCCCAAACAAATTTGTATCTGAGCCGTATCGCTGAGTTTTTGTTTATTTTTTATTATTATTGTTTATACTCAGGACATGAGTTTTTATTTTTTTTGGGTTCTCAGGTTATGAGATATTTTTTTTATTTTTGATACTGCACACGTTGCAGTGTGAATGGTGTGTGAATGTGAGAGGGTGGCACTCCTGAAAGTAAGGGGTGTCACCCTCGGCCGTGGTGGTGAAGTTAACCCCACGGCTGAATGAATGACGTGTGAAAGGTGTGTGAATGGACAGTGACATCATTGGGGCCTTGACGCTGGCGTTACTGCTCCCAACTCCTACATGCTGGACTTGGGCTAATCCAATGCGATGTGGATGTGGTGTGTGTGATCTAGGGACATCAGTGGTGTACATGCGTGCATTGTCTGTGTTATTAATGTTTTGGTTTAGTGTCCAAAGATGCCTACGGCGAGGACCCTCCTGACTGCTCTTCCATCAGCAGACTGGGTGTCCTCTGGCAGGTGGGGACTGTGTGGGTCGGGGGTCAGGTCATCACGTATGTCAATCTGCAGGCCTTTTCTCATAGCAAAGTTGTGCAGAATACAACATGCAGCGATGATCTGACACACGAAGGTAGGGGAATACAATAGGGTCCCCCCGGACTTATCCAGGCAGCGGAAACGGGACTTCAGGAGCCCGAATGTTTGCTCCACCACTCCACGGGTTTTGATGTGTGCTTCATTGTATTTTCTCTCTCCTCTGGTTTGGGGGTTCCGGAAAGGAGTCATTAGATGGGGTCCCAGTGCATATGCAGAGTCACCTGTAAGGTAAAAGACAGGAGAATGTTAGTCATGCATGTGCGACTTCTGTTGTGCATCACGGGAGGGGATAGTCATGCCTGACTCCCTTGTCACTCACCAACCAGCCAGCTGTCCCCATACATGTTCTGCTCGAATTCTGCTGGGATGGGGCTCTGACGGTATATGAAGCTGTCATGGCTGGACCCGGGGTGTTTGGCACGGACGTGCCATATGAGGCGTTGGGCATCAGCTATCACCTGTACGTTGATGGAATGCCAATGCTTCCGATTGCGGTATATGTGCTCTGTGGCACTGGGGGGCTGTAGGGCCACATGTGTGCAATCAATGGCCCCCACAGTGCGTGGGAATCTGGCAATGCTGTAGAAATCTGTCATTGCCTTCATCCGCAGGTCCTCAGTGGTGGGTCTGATGAACTGGTTGGACATGCGTCTGAGGATTGCGGGGACAACCTGGTGCACACATCTGCTTATGGAGGACTGTGACATCCCAGCCACCACTCCACTTGTACGCTGGAATGATCCACTGGCAAGGAAATGAAGTGTTGCCAGGACCTTCACCAGTGGCTGCACTGCTTGTGAGCGGTGTGTCTTGCTGGTGATGTCATCCTGCAGGGTTGTGGTTAGTTCAAGTATTACATCAGGGCTGAATCTGAAGAGGCGATACACCTCCTCATCCCCCATGCCAAAGAGGTTCATACGAGTGCGGTATATCCTCTCACGTGCCCGCCTCCTCCGTAGCGAGGGACCCAGTACTAGTCTTAGGACCACGAGTGCCCCTGGCATGTTGGCACACAGAGGTGTTGTCCTTGCAAGTGTTGTTGTTCAGCTGGCTAGTTTCGTCGGTAACGCTGCTGTAGCTGCTCTCCTGCTGACCTGTGACCGTCTGGAGTAAAGATAAAGCAGCCTTTTGTAGAAATAACTTTGCGCCGGACGGACCAGATACGCGCAGCGCATGTAGCCAGCGTATGGTGCTAATCCGTTCGTGAATTGGGAAAAATACCTCATTTGCATATTTGCAGGGGAAATCAATGGGCGCGACTGATGCGCCCAGCGAAAATACGCGCTGACGATACTCTGGCGTCGGAACGTTCCGCCGGTCGCAAATGACCCGTTATTGGGCGCATCTAGTTTGGTGGGTACGGGCACATAGAAACGACGGCGCATCATCACAGTTACGCGGCGCATATCCAAATACTCCAGCGCAAGTGTTCGTGAATCTGGCCCCATATATCTATCCCCTATTTTGTAAACGCTATAACTTTTGCGCAAACCAATCAATATACACTTATTGCGTTTTATTTTTTAACAAAAATATGTAGAAGAATACGTATATCAGCCTAAACCAAGGAAAATTTTTATTTAAAAAAAAAAAAAATTGGGATATTATAACAAAAAGTAAAAAATATTGTGTTTTTTTTTTTATACATTTTCTGTCTTTTTTTTTTTATAGCGCAAAAAATAAAAATCGCAGAGATGATCAAATACCACCAAAAGAAAGCTCTATTTGTGGGGAAAAAATTATAAAAATATAATTTGGGTACAGTGTTGTATGACAGCGCAATTGTCATTCAAAATGCATCAGCGCTGAAAGCTAAAAATTGGTCTGGGCACGAAGGGGGTTTAAGTGCCCAGTAATGAAGTGGTTAAAAAATACAAGTGGACAGCCGCAAAGCATGTTGGACCTTGTTGTTTTTCCCATTCACAGAACACAGTTTTTTTTTAAGATTGTGACAGCTCTAGCTGTCAAAACAGGGGAGCAGAGGGAGTGGGGGGAGCAGGGGCCGGTGCATTTGTAACATGTTACATGTTACACCCTGAATATGGGTGTACCATATTTGCCATTGTATAAGACGACCCCCTAATTTTACAGCTAAAATGTTGGTTTTGGGATATACTTACTGTAAAAGATGACCCCCTTCCTACTAGTCATGCCTCGCCTCACCTCACTGTGCCATTACATGCCTCACTGTGCCATTACATGCCTCACTGTGCCACCATTACATGCCTCACTGTGCCACCATTACATGCCTCACTGTGCCACCATTACATGCCTCAACAATCTCTTACCTTATCCCTAACATGCAGAATCTCATTCAGACCGCAGGCGTTCATTTTTCAAAAGCTGTGCCTCCTCCTCGTGCTTTTCTGTGATAGATGGAATAATCGGCTTCCCAGAGTGTTCCGCCTATCACGGATGCCCTCTCGTCCGAGACCGAGGAGGAGAGGGAATCTGTGATAGGCAGAACACTGAACAGAGGCTCTGCTGGGAAGCTGAGTGTTCCGCCTATCATGGAACAGCATGAGGAAGAGGCACAGCTTTTGAAAAATGGACAGCCGTGGTCTGTCTGCAAGTCTGCATGTTAGGTACCGGTGTATAAGACGACCCCCGACTTTTAAGAAGAATTTCTTGTGTTAAAAAGTCATCTTATACGCTGTAAAATATGGTAATATGTAACATGTTACAAAAGGTAAACGTATCCTTTAAAGTAAGTTCAATAAACTAAAACTACACAAAGCACAGCCATATAAACAGATTATTTCCGGTCAAAATTGTTTTTTTTTTTTTTGTTTTGTTTTGTTTTTCCAGCTGTGCTTCAATTGTACATCAAAAAGATAAGCATACTTGGACATACAAAATGTCTTTCCTTTATTTTCCCACCTTAGTTTTGATGTCAATAGTTAGTCTCCCCATGGTATGGGTATACACATTTTATACAGTCATTACATTCCCTCAAGTATTATTTTTAGCTACCCAAACAGCGTGGTGAAAGCAGCATGGACACCTATTAACCTGAAATATTTTTTATTTTTTTTTTGTAAACAAAGGCACTTTTGTGGAAACCTGCTATGCTGTGAACACGCACTGTTACATATCAGCGGCTACTGTTTGCAGAAGGGAAAGCATATTACGGTTTCTTATTTAGGTTTCCATACCAGTTACTGCTTTTTTAATTAAGAAAATGTCAGTTACATTCTCTTGGAAACAAAATGTAGAAAGTTCTCTGGGTGATGGAGCTGTCTGGTGCCAAAATGATCTATACAAGTAAAAGCTTTGACTACACAAATACTTTTAATTTATAAGAGTATTCTCTAGTGGGCCTCTTACTCAGGCATGGTTACAATGCATGGAATAGCATTTAAAGGGATTCTAGGCAACAAAGAATCCAATGAGTGACCTGTAAGCCATCCTGCAAATAAGGCAATTGTGATAAAGTCAGAAAGTTAACCTGAAGAGTAATTCCACTTTAGTTGTGAAAAAACAATCCCCTCTGGGTGATCTATACAGGCAACTCTCATTTGAGAAGTCATAGGTAGGCATTTGTTAAATCCTAGCATGGGGGTGTAATCAGTTTGATGATCTGTTCCCGCTTGGTGTGCACCCTGTGCTTGATACGACACTGCTGGATGGTAAGAAGCCGGCCGCAGTGGAGATTGCTCAGAATGAGGCTTGAGGCACAGTTGCTCAGAATGAGGCTTGAGGCACAGTTGGTGTACAGGCGAGCAGGGATGACGTCACTGGGAAGCGACACGTTTCCTGTGCATACAGGCTGAGAGTGCTCCTTCTTCAAGCTGCACACTATATCTGCACCCAGAAGCGCCTCTCTCCTTGTGTCTTTTTCAGTGTACTGGAACATGGTTTCTGTTCCCCCCTGATGGCAACCCTGAGTGTGGGACCCCTTATCACCATTTCATATGGTACTTGGACTTTTTAATATATTACCAGACTATGGACTCTTTATTTTACTTGTGCATAGATTACTATGCTTTTAATTTATGCTTTATAACACTATTGTGTTACCTATTGCTCTAGTTTCCTGTGCCTTTACTTGTATATAGATCTATGTAGATTGCAAGGGTTTTAACAAACTGTTGCATCTTGCTACCTGTTTCTGCTCTGATGAAAAATCTGCTTGTTCTTCAATATCTTTTGGATACCGATTCTGAATGGGAGTGACTTTTTCATTATTGACCAGCTGATGCATGTGCAGTGCTTTAACAGGGAAAGCTGCAAGGTCTGTGTCATTCTAGAATTAACCCTTTAGTAGCATCTCACCAAAAATGTAATGTTTGTTGCAGAGGATGATTACAATTCTACTTGAATCTTTTGCAGACTTCTGGGGAAATCATTAACAATAAATGACAATATAGCTACTGTATGCTCCATTTTTTAAATAAAAATTTGCTAAATGTTTTCCTCCACTAAAGTGAAGTTACCCTTTACAGAATATGTATATTTTGGCTCCCCCCCCCAACACCTTTGTTACTTTGTCAGATGTACAAATGTCCCCAGGCCTTTGGGTTCCAGCAGAGCCCTATCTGCACAAGCAGGCTTTATGTTAGGCATGTGCAGAATGAAAAAAATAGTTTTGTTTTGATTCGTTATTAATATATTTGTTTAGTTAAATTTGTTTTATTCATTTAATTTGTTTTTTTGGATTTGCTTTGTTTTTTGTTATTAAATCGATTTGAAAAATGTTCAAATCAATTTCAAATGGTTTTTGAATTTGAAACATTTTTTGAATGCAAATAGTTTTCCAATTTCCAAAAAGAATAAAATTGAATAGAAAATAAAGGAATAGAACAAAAACAAAAAAATAGCAGTAAAATACCAAGTACCCAACATGTCTGAAGAACCACTGTTTATAGGTTACTGATCTCTCTTGAACCATCCAATTTTAAGCACTAGTCGAATATAGTTAATAATAGAATTAGTTGGTGCTCCATATTGAACAAAACACAGGGCAGTCAGGCGTGTAGGCACTCTCTAATTACCTTCCTGGCTGTCTTTGCTAGCAAGTTCAAAACATGCATGTTTAGCCTGACAGAGTGTATTTACTGTACTGTATATGGTATAAAAAGAGGAAAGGGGAACCTCTGCAAGAAAAATGTATAGCTGCTACTCCAGCTTATTAAAGGGGAGTGTGTAGCGATATATACCTATACACACACACACACTTTTTTTTTTTTAATTCATGTAAATATGAAATGTATATTTTATAGCGTCTTACCTACAAAGCATGTGCAGCTCTCAGCTACTTTTGACATGTTTTTCTGCCTATAGCCAGTCTTTTTTATTAAAAGAATAAGTTTACTTTTTGTTCTAAATTCCAGCTCCCCTATGTAAAAAACAAACAAAAAACATACGCGTCCTAGTTCCTCTCCTCCACTGACGCTATTCTCTCCTGGAGTTACTTCCTTGCAGTGGCGTAACCAGAGTTATGGGCACCCGGGGCAGAATTTTTTTTTCGCCCCCCCCCCCCCCCCTTATATAAATATCCACTCTCGTTATAAGGATAATTAAACACATGTAAAGGGCATTACATTTTTAATGTTGATAAAGAGCATTACATTTTTAAGGGTGGTAAAGAGCAATAACGGTCCACCTACCAGGAACTGTGTTTAGCTACTATTAAATGTTGATCTATTTTTGAAGGTCCCCTCCAACATCATAACCATAACTGACATAACTTGGGAAGACTTTGCAGAGCTACAACCCTCAGCATGGACTGCTCAGCTCAGCTCTATAGATGTATCTATTTTGTAATAGGAAGAAAGTAAAAAGTTATGCCAGAGCCCCATGATCCACCTACAAGGAGCACTGTTTTGCTAAAAGTTGATCTACTCTTGAGGATCCCAACCAAGACCAATAATGCATCTGATATCTGAACAGTTCAGTGCCTACACACTGGGCAGGACTTTGCAGAACTACAACCCTCAGCGTGGACTGCTCAGCCTTATAGATGCTGCTATTGTGTGAAAGGAAGAAAGTTACAATTTAATAAAGGCTGGAGCCCCCATGATCCTCCTACCAGGAGCGGTGTTTTGCAACTATTAAAGTTTGATCTACGCTTAAGGATCCCAACCAACCATAATACTTGGGAATACTTTGCAGAGCTACAACCCTCAGTGTGGACTGCTCAGCCCTATACAATGTTGCTATTTTGTAACAGGAAGAAAGTAAAAAGTTATGAAAGGGCACTGAGCCCCCAAAGATCCACCTTCACGGAGCACTGTTTTGCTAAAAGTTGATCTACTATTAATGATCCCAACCAACGCCTTACTTAGGAGGACTTTGCAGAGCTACAACCCTCAGTGCAGACTTCTTAGTCCTACAGACATTGTCATATTGTAACAAGAAGAAAGTAAAAAGTCATGAAAGGCGCAGAGCCCCCCAAAGATCCACCTACCAGGAGCGGCGACCAGCAGGCGAAGAGCACACACATGATCCCCATCAGCTGGAACATGGTTTCTATCGTGATCCTCTCCCACTGCTTGCTGGCCTTGGACGCGGAGATCCGGCTCTTGCAGCGCCTCACCAGGGCTTTTATGGTCGCCAGGTTACACCGAGCCCCCGCACTCCTGGCTCCGCTCCCGCACCACGCTGGACATGTTCACCGGAGTCCGGACCGCAGCAACAGAGAACCGCCTCATTCGATATAACCGGGAGGCGCCAGTGCCCCCCTCAGCTCAGCGCCCAGGGCAGACACACCGGCAGCCCCCCGGTTGTTACGCCACTGCTTCCTTGTATTGCAGCTTTGTTTTGCAGGGTGTATTTTTTTTTTCTTTTTGTGGGTTTACTTCTTCTTGAACACAGATGTAAGGAGTTTGTAAGCCTTAATATAGGCTTAGCTGTAGGTCTAAGTGGTCTGTAAGTGTTTACAACCACTTTCAGCTGGCTGTAAAAAAATAAAAAAACACTTCTCCATTACCTTCTGGACAGACCTTCTTATGTAACACAGAAAGAGTTTACCAGCTGAGCTAATTAGCACACACCCTGCATTATCTACCCCTACTCCAGCATATCACTACAGCCCCATACACACAGGCTGAATGTCGGGAGACAAAAAAAAATCATTCGGCCCGTATGCATGTTGCTTGTGTTGAATGTGCATGCTGGAAAACCAGCGGCCAACCGTCTTCCGATCAGTGCTTTCAGCCAATGGCAGTGGTGGTGGTGGGGGGGTCCCCTTGTCAGAACACAACAGCTCAGCGGGGTGATCACTGAAATATCCCTGCAAGGCTGTACAGTGAGTCCAACTCGCTGGATTGCATGAAAAATAATATGTATCAGGCTTACAGAAGATTTCCAGCATTGGTTTACATAATTCTGAATTTATCACAGTGTAATGCTGTCAAACTATTTTTATTACACAAAATACTTTTTCCACCTACAAAATCTTTTAACCCACCAGACACCAGCAGCCACAACTGGTGTTGCAGTACTCTGTTTAATCATCATTTGGCTCTGGCCATTATGCTAAGTAGAGATAGCACTGGCAAATCTGGAAATAGCTGCTGGCAATAAACAGTTAGATTGATATTGACATACGAACAGATTGTTGGTGCACTTATGAATTTCAAAGTGTCACTTAAAGCGCGGCAAAGTCCAATAACAGTAAAGTGAAAATTTATAAAAAGAAACAAATGAGAAAGATATAATATAATATATACCGGTCACAACTGCCTGAAATCATCCACCACCGTGCTGATGAAAATACTGTGCAATCCACTGCTCTTACCAGAACCTTTGGACCCCATTACAGAGTCAAATAATCATGTAGATCAGAATTTCATTCAAAAGGATCTATATAGAAGCCATTTACCAGAGATCCTGTCAATCTCTCAATCTCCAGTGTAAAACAGATTATAATGCCATCCCTAAATTCACATATGATTCACCATGGCATGGGAATAGAGTAGGGAAATTCACATAGCGTAAAACTGTTTATGACTTTAATAAAAGCCAAAGACAGAGCTTCCAGCATGGTGATCTGTTTATGCTCAGGCTGATATCATCACTAATGGAAAATTCCCACCTTATCAACATGGTGAACCAACATTGGATCCAGACGTGGGAACACCTACAAGCCTGCTTTCCAGAGGAGGAGACGCTTGCTGGTTCCTGTGTGTGCAGTCCATTGGTGTGATTAGGCATTGCTGATCCACCACCGTATGGTGAGCTAGATCCATTCATTTCGGTAAGAGTGTTTAATTCTCTCCCCACTCATTGGTGAAGGCACTCCCGGGTGATATCTTGGACATACACCATACCTGCTGGGATCACACACTAGTAGTATTTATACTGTGGACTTGATCACTCACATTTGAGCATACATTTGAAAGAACTGTTTTTTACTCACCTATCCTGGATTATGGCATTTACAAATATTCTTTCTGATTGGACATTCACACTTAGCATTTTTATGTATATGCACTTTTCATTTTGTATGTTTAACTTATATGCATAATTTTGGTGGACTCACCGTTTTACCAAAACATATGGGTTTTTAGACATTACTTTTACATGTTATGTCACTTTAAAAATGTGTTTATTGGAGATTCATCGATCATTCATATATTTGAATATCGTGTAGCGCTCACCCACGAAGGAGCAGCTGATTAGTTTGGGACCGGCGTGTTAGGTTACCAGTGATTCTGGTCTAGGAATAATATTAATGAAGGTGGTTGAAGAGCAAGTGTCCAGACGTCAACTTGAGTTTTCAATGCTTTATTCCAAGGCCCAACATGGCCAACATCAACATGACACAAGATAGAGGAAAGGTTGATGAGCAAGGAGAGAACTGTAGTATCAGGCCTTGGATATCAAAGAGAGAGCAAGCCTGCTCTCAGCACAATCAAGTTCAAACGTCGCCACTCTCAACAGAGTGGGTAAAGTGCCCCAGACAGGCGATTTACTTGAGCCTGGCAGCCGAAGGGCCACTTTTAAACAAAGTCACTGGGAGGAAAACAGGGCCTCTGCCACAGGCCTGGTGAATTTTTCTTAGATTTGTCAAATGATAGAACCAATGAATCCTCCCAGTAAGTTCAATCTCAAGGTCACCGACTGACAGCTGAAGTGTACCTGTCATGTGGCGTGGTGACCGGATCCCCGGTGGTTCGTCCAGGCCTCGTAGACAACCTCTACTTCTGGGTTTTCCAGAGCCGATCCCCCACCGTTCAGCTCCTGGCTTAGGATCTGGGACCCAGCAAGCCGCTGGGGCCCCTCGTTGCATCAGAATAATGTTATATATATATATATATATATATATATATATATATATATATATATATTTCATGGCAAACATGTTTTAGTGTGATAAACGTTTATCACTGTATCTCTGCCAGAACTGTTGGGTTGCTGTACTCTATATAGATTGTACAGACTAATCGTTGTTGTAGCTAACTAAACAAATGCATACTCATTTTATTAAGATACAATGCCCTTGTGAGTGGGTTTCTGTCTTTATTATGATAAATCTTCCTATGTATGTGTATATATATATATATATATATATATATATGTATATATATATATATATATATATATATATATATATATATATATATATATATATTAGGGCTGTGCAAATTAACTTTTAATTAATCGATTAATCTTTAATTTTTTTGATCGATGAAAATCTTTTTGATCGATTAAAATTCTTTTGATTTGTACTCACCTGTCCGCCGGCTTCTGGGCCTTTAGGTAGTTTCGTCGGAGATCCGGTAACGTTACAAACACCGGCGGGGATTGCCGTGTCCATCTGAAGGGCTCCTTTGCTGTGCCTTCATATCTGCATGCCGGCGGGACCTTACTATCTGCCACACGCAAGGGCTGTTACACTTCCCTCTATCACTTCCATCTATCAACCTGGGATTCTACAGCCATCCACTGGGAGTTGTGATAGTTCCCTTCATGGGACATCTACATGCCGACAGACTTATGTTAACCTCTTCTCATTTGGATTCAGCAGTGGTATTGTTGTACACATTTTTATACCAGTATCATACTTAGCTACGTGTTTTTATGACTGCTTTTGGTACCATTTGGTATTACTCACACCATTTTTGCAGTTTAAGTAGCTACATTGATTTTATCTCCAGTGCAATATTTATTTGGTTACCTACTTGAAGACTATAAAGGTTTTAATGCTATTCCCATCGAGCGCTGCCTTTGTGTGTTTTTTTGTATCCTGTTATCCATTTTTCCAGTGGTTGGTAGCTGCACTGGGAATCAGCCTGCAAGGAGGAGATCAGCTAAAAGTAGTTGGATCTGTATGTGCGTTATAATTAATCAAAATTAGTCGATTAATCGATTAAAAAGAAAACGATTAATCGAACACAAAAAATTTGATAATTTGATCAGTAACAGCCCTAATATATATATATATATATATATATATATACAGTATATATATATATATATATATATATATATACACGTAGCTGGGAGAACACAATAGCTCTGTGAGAGGCTTTTTCTCATCAATACTGACTGTTGATGGGGAAAAGCAAGTGATTTTCCTTTCTTGCAAACCATGGTTGTAGGAAAGAAAAATCGCATCATCTATGACCTGCTCAACTCCTAAAATGTAAAAAAAGAAAATATTGCACATAGAATTTAAGCATACGCAAGGCTATCAATATGCTTCTTTAAGACCCACGCCTATTTCGAATGAATGCCCCAGCTCTAATTAAATTGTCTTTCTTGACACACGGCAAAAAAGAGTGCCCCTGAAAATGTTTTTAAAAAGTTGACAACTACGTGCCAAGCCAAATTAAATGAAACATTACAGGCTAAAACACCTCCACTGTGTGCTGCAGAGAAATAAAGAGGTAGACGCGCACTTTTTCGTTTTATTTTTGGATTTTTTTTATTTCGTTTTTCGGGTCATTCGTTATGATTAGAATTCGTTATTTTGAATAAATTAGGAAATTCAGAAAAATTTGAATCTGTTATCTTCCATTTGTTTAGATGCTGTATTCATTATTTCGATCATTCGTAAAAATAAGAAATTTGAAAATCCGAAGGAATCAGAATCCGAAACGATAAAATTATAGGTATTGGAATTTCCTTTTAAATTTGGCTGTAAGTGAACATAACAAATACGAATTTATCCAAAATAACGAATGCCGCATTTAAAGAATGGAAAGTAATGAATAATAATAAACAGTTTTTTTTATTATTATTATTTGTTTTACATTCCATTCGCTATTTTGGATACTTCGTAACTTCGAATAAATTTAAAATCGTTACGTTCATTAACAGCAAAAGAAATTACAATACCTATAACTTATTAATAGTTATTAGTTAGTTATTATTTTGGGTTTTCGTCAGTATTTTCAGAAATTCATGTTTTCAGATGACAGACAAAAAGTGGAAAAGTAACACAAAATCCCCAAACTTATCAGATGTAATTAAACATGTTGGTGCTTCATTTACATGCAAGAAAATTATGGCATATCTAATCGGTAACCAGGTTAAGTTCCATACAATATGGGACCAATGGGAAATTCGAAACTGGTGGCTCTGAGAAATTCATGTGTGCATACTCTTCAATGTTTCTGCTATGATGTTTGTGTTTATTGCTGGTTTGTTGAGCAAGGGAGTAAAGGAAAAGGAGAGATGAGATTGAAACCTTTAGGCTGGATTCACACTGCAGCACGGAGTGGCTCACAGCAGGGGTCAGGTGCATCCCTGTTCACCGTTTCAGGGCCTATTTCAGTCCGTATTGAGACCTAGATCTATACAAAAGATAAAAAAAAAAAAAAAAAAAACGGGCACACTTAATAGACTTGTCTGTCTTATTGCACTTTTCTGTGTTTCTAAGGCCCCTTCGCTTAACAGAATATGCTTGCTCAGCAGGGAATCGCTCTGCTGATGCCCACTGAGCAGGTGGATGACAGGTCCGTGTCCGCTCCGCTGTGCAGAGCAGACACGGACACAGTCCTGCTCTTTCCTATGGTGAAATCGGATGGAAATAGACCACCTGTCCCTTTCCATTTGATCCGATCCACCGGATGGATGGGAAATAGTAACACCATCCTTCGGTTTTCGGCGGACAGGATCGGATCGGATGGCGGCTCTGTAGAGGAGACTGGAATTTCCGATCAGGTCTACCTGTCTGTTTTTTTTTAAGCTGACCTGATCAGACCTGTGTGAAAAGGGGCCCTAAACTGAGAAAATAATATCCCAAGGTATAAACTGGATGTTTAATACCTAAACATATTAATTATCTGGAAATGTTATATGGCTAAAATGTACTGTCATTGTATGTGGAATTGTATTATATCCATATCCTGTGCCTTACAAACTTGTACCTCCAATTTATAAATAAAATAAACACTGTATGTTTAAAAAAAATATTAGTTCTTTCTTATATGATTATCCTAGATTAATAAACACAGATTCTGCTTAGCCTTTATTCTTAGCTGGACAAGCTTCCCATTTTCTAGCACCAGCACCATTACCTTCAATCAAATAGAAAAACAGATGATTTCCGCATTTTATAGTGCACTTCTGTCACTTGTGATCCCTTAAGAATAGGTCTATGATGGAAAAGAACATCAATTAACAGAACTGTCAATCAAGAAGGCATTATATACTGTGAGTGCTTGTATTTGTAAAGTCCTCCCTAGCTTGTGGTCATAGCTAACATTTTACACATGCCTAGAGTTCAGAATGCAAAGAAACTTTTGTTAAACTACTTTGGAGGCTAATACATTGCATCTCTTTTACAGATTGTCGTTTATTTTTTTCCTACACTGACCATGCATGAGCAGGCATAGATTGCCTAATAGCTGGTTCACACAGGCGCGACTCGTCAGATGACTTGGCTGCTTGACAAGTTGCGCTCTGTTCTGTACTATGGAACTGTTCTAATAGTAGTGACTCAAGTCTTTCCGACTTAGAAAAAAGGTTCCTGTACTACTTTGGGACGACTTTGGGGTGACTTGCATTGACTTCAACACAGAAGTCATTTTGCAAGTCGCCTCTGAAGTCGTGGGAAGATCGCTTTGCTGAGCTGCTCAGCAAGTCATACTGCCCCTGTGTGAACCGGCTCTAAGACCTGCTGAAAAGGATAAATATCACCACAAGGTAAGAAACCTGTGTAGCAGGGGCACTCGGCTGTCATCCGGCATTCTAAATACAAGCACCAACAATAGTGGTGGACCCATTAGCACCGTCAGGGCTGTGTGACCTATCAGTCAGCAGATTGATCACACAGCCCCTCCAGTGCTAATAGTGACTGCACAAATAAGAGTGCCTATGTTACCCAGCCACCCGTCTACTAAATGCACAAAAGGCAAACCTCAACTTGGCTAGCAGTGTGGCATGCAGATCAAATAATAATTGTGGTCAAAACTATTCCACTTCATACCAGAAATATGGGTGCATATATAGATCTTTTCTACCTCATTACTCTATCTATATCCACCACTCAATCCCTCCCCAAGTTTTCAGTGTCAATACAACTTTAGCTGTAAAGTGCCACCAAGCACTACTAAGCACTGCTCTCTAGGCTTGTCTACACTTGTGGTAGCCCTCGGAAGAGAAATCCTTTCAGATGATAAAAACTCAGATAAAGGAGGCGCATGCGCGAGGGATCCAAGATGGCCGCGTAGTCCGGGAGCTCCGCTCTGCTCCAACCGATCGGCATCCCTATAGCAAGATCCGTGCCACGGGGAGTCCCAGGATCGTCGGGATTCGCTTGGGGAACACCCGAGCTCCTTCCACATGCTGGGCGGTTCTGTCCGGCGGGACTTGAGACCAAGTTTTTCAGCTGAGGCCTCTCAGGCAGTTTCCAAGATGGCGGCCGCAAGCCAGCAACGTGTCCAGCACGGCACGGAAGCAACGGGGATCAGGCAAGTGTTAGCTCCAGCCACACTATCCTTCACACCACAGGCTGCCCACGCACCTAATCAGGCTATTTATTTCTCCTTCTCCCACCTCCACTGAATCGCTCCTAGAGCGAACGCTGGGTGATTATACCCTGATGCCTTTAGGCTCTGTATCCCCTAACATAGAGGATGTTGCCACTCCTGGAGGTGCTGACTGCGGATTCTCCCTTTCCACCGGAGACCTTTTGTCAAAACTGTCTGAAATGCTTGAGAAGGGGTTGGCAAGTACTGCTAACAAAATTACATCAGATATTCACTTAGACTTCCAGAACCTTGGTTCCAGGATGGAATCAATAGAGCAAAAACTGGATATCACTGTTTCCAGAACCAATCAAAACTCAGAACATATACAGGTCTTACAGGATCAATTAGAAGCTGCATTGATCAAATTAGATGACCTGGAAAACCGCTCCAGGAGAGATAATTTTAGACTGAGGGGATACCGGAGTCCATTATGGATGTCCCGGAAGCAGTCAAGGATCTAATCAAGTCCCTCATTCCAACAATTTCTCCGGAAAAATTGGAACTTGATAGGGCGCACAGAGCCCTGGGTCCCCCAGGAAGGATGGATCTCCTAGAGATATAGTTGTCAAGCCCCATTTTTACAGTGTGAAGGAAGAAATTATGAAGGTTTCATACCAAAATGCTCGCTTGTCCTACCAAGGCTCAGAAGTTCAGATTTTTGCTGACATTTCCCCAATGACAATTCAACGGAGGAGAGCTCTTAAGCCCCTGTTGTCTGTCCTTTCGCAGAGGGAAATAAAATATTGGTGGGCTTTTCCCTTCGCTTTAAAATTTTCATATAAAGGCAAAATCCACTCATTTTCATCTTTTCCGGAGGGGGAAAAGCTTCTACTTGGTTTGAATTTTATATCTCAAGACTCAGCAATGGACACTTCTAACTTGTTGGCGAATTCATCTAAGCGGCCCCCTCCTTCTAGCCCTCTCTCCCCCACTTGGAAGAATACTAAATCCCGACGTACCAAGGGTTCTCTTCACACCTGAGATGATTACTATTTTGGTTTTGGTTTTTCTTTTTGGTTCTCATTTTCCTATTTTTAGTGATATCACTCCATTTTTGATTTGACTCCCCCAAGGAAAGAATTTACTCTTCTTGAATTGGAGCATCTCTTGTCTTCTTACGACCTCCCTAATAGGTGCACTGGGAATAAGATCTATAATCGATCTATGCGCTTTGGAAGTGGATACTCCCTAATAGCATCTCACAAGTTCTACCTGTGGACGGTTCCTTCAGTCATTCATTAGTAATAATTTCAGTCTTATGTATAGTTTGTACTGAAGTATCGTGTTGTTTATGTTTGACTGTTACACCTTTGAAAAATTGCTCCTTTTATTTCTTTTTATTTTTATTTGTATTTTATTAGGGGGATGTGACCGATTGGAGCGGAAGCCGTGCGCCTCCACCCATCTTCTGATCATGGACAGACCATGCTCGGGAGATGGGCAAATGATCCCGTTTGAGGATCATTCTAATGTATGTTTTGTCAAGACCTTTGTGACTTTTTTCTCACTTCGGTCTTCTGGACCCAGATTGGGTCGCCTTGTTTGTTTATGTCTTTTTCTATTTTCCATTTTTCTCTGTTTTCTTCTTTTCTTTCTCAGCCCACGGTTCATCTGGCTCGGTCTCGCTTCTCCAGGTCCCAGGCTCCCATGGCTTCTATTCCTGCAGCTCGCTTATCGATTATTGGTGAGTTCTTTTCCTAATGAGCATTCCCTCACTTGACACCATGCCTCCTAACACTACTTCTATACCAACTTTAAAAGTGATTTCAAATAAACAACATAACGTGCAGGGTATGAACTCACCCTCTAAGAGGAAGAAAATTCTGCAGTCTTATTACAAACAAAAGACTGATGTGGTCATGTTACAGGAAACTCACTTTCCGGCAAGATTCACACCTTCCTTCCTTCATGCCCAGTTTTCCCCTTTTTGTTCTAGCTAACGCAGAGAATAAAACGAAGGGAGTAGCGATTTTATTCGCTAAATCATGTCAATTTAGGTCGATACTGACACACAGAGACCCTGAAGGGAGATATGTTTTAGCGAAGGGAATGGTTGACGATCAACTATTTTCCTTCGTATCGTATTATGCCCCCAACAAAGGCCAAGGTCAATTTTTTAAATCCATGTTTGCGGATCTGCAGAATTTATTAGAAGGCACGGTCATTTTTGGTGGGGATTCTAATATCACGTTCGATCAGCGTTTCGATAAATCTAAAATTCCCTCCAAACAATTATCTCACCCCTCTAAGTGTAGCTCCCAGATAGCGAAGTTGATATATTCACATGGTCTAGTGGACATCTGGAGAGAACTTAACCCTTTAACACGGGATTATACACATTTCTCCATCCCCCATTTATGTTATTCTAGAATAGACCATGTTTTCATATCTTCTTTATGTATTCCCGCAGTCCACAAGGCATTTATAAAAGATACAGTTCTATCTGACCACACTCTATGGTGGTTATGATTTTACGTAGGGGCTTCACTGGTCCTTCTGCCCCGAATTGGAGGCTTAAGGAATCCATGTTAGATGACCCCCAGATAGTCTCAGAGATAGAGAAGGCCCTGAAAGAATATTTTTTGTTTAATGAGACGGAGGGGATTTCGGCCGAGACTTTGTGGGCTGCTCACAAGGCCTCAATTCGGGGAAAATTCATCCAATTAGCATCAGGTCTAAAGAGAGCAAGGGCCTTGGAAGTTGAAAAACTTGAGAAGGAATTTTTGGTCCTTAGTAGACGTCATAAACAAAACCCTTCGCAGGAACTTCTTGAACAATTGGATAAGGTCAGAATTTCTCTAAATTTGGCCCTCACGGTCTCGGCTGAGAAGTCCATCCGTTGGTCAGGGGCTAAATTCTACTCACAGGCTAACAAAATGAGTACTATGCTGGCCAATAAACTTTCCCCTAAGTTACGTGCACATACTCTCCCCAAGATTAGACAACAGGACGGGTCCTTGTCACTTAACCCCCAACGAATTTTAGGCTCTTTCCAGCAATTTTATACTGCCTTGTATCAAAGAATCGATTCACAGGAGGTTACTGATGTTTGTCCCTTTCTAGATGCCCTTCCCCTTCCTTCTCTCAGTAAAGAACATGTAGCTCTTCTTGATGCTCCATTTAAAATAGAAGAAATTATTGAAGTTATTAAGGATCTAAAAAGCGGGTCGGCTCCAGGCCCGGATGGGTTCTCTACCTGTTATTATAAATCCTTTGTACATATCTTGGCCCCTTATCTTACTAAATTCTTTAATTCTAAAAGGAATGGCGAACCTCTAGATCCTCTACTCAATGCGGCCTTCATATCCGTAATTCCAAAACCTGACAAGGATCCTGAGCGTGTTGAAAATTATAGACCCATCTCCCTTATAAATAATGATTTAAAAATTCTCACTAAAATATTAGCTAATCGACTGGGCTCAATTATTAATCGTTATATACACAAGGATCAGGTGGGGTTTATACCCGGGAGGCAGGGCCCTGATCAAGTTAGGAGAGCAGTAGATTTAATATCACTTATGCAATCAAGTTGGGATGGGGGCCCAAAACAGGAAGGCCTTCTGCTTTCTTTGGATTTGCAAAAGGCCTTTGATTCACTCTCATGGTCTTACTTATTTAATCTCTTAGGACGCTGGGGTTTTGGTAACTCCTTCCTGAGCTTGTTAAAGGCACTGTATTCCAATCCGGAAGCTAAAATTAAGTTACAAGGGTATTATTCTGGCCCTATTGTTATAGCTAGAGGGACAAGACAGGGATGTCCACTTTCCCCATTGATCTTCGCTATTGCGATTGAATCTTTAGCTATAGCGATAAGATCAAATGACTCCATAGCAGGAGTTAGATGCGGTCAGACAGTCCATAAATGTGCCTTGTTTGCCGATGACGTTTTACTTTTTGTTACCTCCCCTCTCCAATCTATACCCAATATTAATAAGCTTTTAGAGTCCTTTGGCTCTATTTCCGGTCTACAAGTAAATATGTCCAAATCCCACGCGCACTGAACGTTTCCCTCCATCCTACGATAGTGGAACAGCTCAAACATTCCTTTGCTTATAAGTGGTCCTCCTCTTCCATTCGTTATCTAGGCATAAACTTGACCCTAGGATAGACCTTCTGTATAACGAGAACTTTCCCCCTATGTATCGAACCCTTGAGAATGATCTTAATGTATGGTCCCTATATGGCATTTCATGGCTTGGCAAAATACACTCAATAAAAATGACCCTGCTTCCTAAACTTCTTTACTTATTTAGGTCCTCCCTATTGTAATCAATCGAGCCTCATCTTATTCTTTCCAGGGGAAGATTATAAAATTTGTATGGGGACAAAAAGGACATAGACTCTCCCGCAGCGTTCTCTTTGGCCCTAAAACACATGGGGGGCTTAGGCCTACCCAATTTATTTAAATATTATCAGGCGGCTAGGCTCACTCAACTTTCTGTAATTTACTTTAAATCAGAAAAACCTGATTGGGTTTCCATAGAGAGACAGGCGATCCCAAAACACACCATTGATTATCTCCTATGGTGTCCCCGAACTGATAGACCCTCGATTTTATCCCCTACTCTTTCCCAATCCCTGAAGCTATGGATGATCTGATGCATTTCCCTTTATTAACCTCCCCTCTCAGACCTCTGTCACATCTCTTCCATAATTCGCTTTTCACTCCAGGTTTAGATGTTAGGTCTTTTCTTTGGTGGTTAAATAAAGGTTTGTATAGGATTGGACACTTTTTCACTTCTAATGGTCCTATTACCCTTAAATACTGTAAAGAAAAACTTGACTTACCGGATTCTGAGATCTTTAGATTTTATCAAATTCATCACTTTCTACACTCTATTTGGCAAGATAAACTTAAACCCCCGGAATTTTCTGACTACGAGAGATGGTGTGGGCAGGGGACGAGCCATAAGGGTGGGATCTCTTTGATTTACCTATCACTTTCGATTCCCTCAACCAAATTCCCTTACATGGAGGCATGGGAGAGGGATCTTATGGAAGCCTGGGACCTGGACGAGTGGCATAGAGCTGGCACTAGATCATTTAAAGGTATAGTAAATGTTTCTTTAATCGAAGCCAATGTAAAAGTTATGATGAGATGGTATCTAGTCCCCGCCAGGCTTGCACTAATGTACCCTTCCACTTCCCCCCTTTGTTTCAGAGGTTGCCAGGCCCAGGGCTCTATGTTGCACATATGGTGGGAGTGCCCAAAAATCAGATCTTATTGGAACAAGATCTTCCATCTTATTCGGAAAGTTTCTGGCGCCCCAGTTATTCAATCCCCTCACATTGCTCTTCTGAACGCACATCTACCCCAGCTGTCTAAGAGTTCCCGCCATTTGGTTACATTCATGCTATTGGGGGCTAAGATGGCTCTGGCCAGGGCCTGGAAACTCCCTAAAGTTTCGATTCTGGCAGCCAAACGGAAAATATCTTGGATCATGCTTCAGGAAAAATTGGTGAGCTCCTTGACAAACTCCTCTGAATCATTTCGGGCGACATGGGAGCCCTGGGCCGATCATATAGGAATATCCTTAATTACTGGTAACGTTGTTATGAAGGAAACTGATGCTGATGGACCTGTTGGTTGATTTCTCTTTTCTCTCCTCTTCTTTGTTATATCCTTTCTTTTTTTTCTCCTCTATCTGCTGTAAGCTTTTCTTTCTAATTTTCCTCCTTATTTTTAGTTTTTGTTGTTTTATGACATTTATCCCTTTTACATCATAGATATAATTATCTAGGTTCACTAATGTCTTTGATACGTTCTTTGTGTATCATTTCCTTCGGGAATTCCTTTGAAGCAATTCCTGGTTATTTATTTTATTTCTGATTTATTATTTTAGTTTTTGTCCGTTTTATATTTGTTTTTGTATTTTTTTTTTTTCTGATTGTTTTTTGATGAGACCCTATAACTGCCGTTCGGCTTTTCTTTGATATTTTAGCTCTGGGGGGTCGGCCTGCTCCCGGAAATTTCTGGTGTTCTGGGAGCAGGCGAACAGACCCTGTATCAGGGGGAAGTACTAAATTATACTTTCTTTTTCTGCCTCGGGCGGGTATGCACCCAGTTGGGTTACCAATCCCGTTAGGCAAAAAGCTTCATTACAATGGAAACTCCCTCAAGGCCGTTCGGTCAGGTCACTTTTTACATTTGATCTTATTATCTTCATTGAGATATAAAGTCGCTTTATCTTACAGGGTGGATAGCTGATTGTCTCTATGCTTCTATTTTCTCCTATGTTTAATCAGAGCCTGATCTCCCCTTCTTTCTGTTGTTTTTTTTTTTTTTTTTTTATTATTTTTTGTCAGTTTTCATTGTCACCTTGTACATATAACATATTAGTGCACCCCAGCTTCTCTTGGGGATTATCTTGTTTTTTTTTTATTTTCCTTTCACTTGTATTGCTTTACATTTCAATAAACATTTTTTGAAATTTAAAAAAAAAAAAAAAAAAAAAAAAAAAAAAAAAAAAACAGACGTAAGCGATTGCGAAGACCGCTCGTATCTTCGTGGATCGCCGTAAAAACACATTTGCATATCCCGACGCATGAATACGACGCGAACTCCTCCCAGCGGCCGCAAAAATATCGCAGCGTAGATTCGAAGGCTTACGAAGACGTAAGCCTCTCGGATCGAAGCCCGAAGCCGCCGTATCATGGTTTGAGGATTCAAACTAGTGATACGGCGCGCAAAATTTGAAATTACTCCTGTCTAACACCAGTTAGACAGGCGTAATTGCTTTATGAATCTGGGCCATACTTTTTAAGATCCCCGCTCATTTAGTTCCTTGAATTCAGTGAGTAGCCACTGGGCACTGCTGTGTAGTGTTGAGCAGAATATGCCATATTCGATTTCGCGATATATCTCGAATATATAGTCGAATATTCGAGATATATTCGCTAAATACGAATATTCGTGATATTTTTTGGAAATGAAATGATTGCGAAATTTCGCTATTGCGAATGCGAATGCGAAATTTCGAGAAATGCGGAAGGAGCACTCTGATTGGCTCAGAATATTCGGGATATTTTATAATACCAAATAATTGCGAAATTTCGAGAAATGCGGAATGGAGCACTCTGATTGGCTCAGAATATTCGTGATATATTACAATACAAAATAATTGCAAATATTCGGCAAATGCGGAAGGAGCACTCTGATTGGCTCAGAATATTCGTGATATATTACAATACAAAATAATTGCAAATATTCGGCAAATGCGGAAGGAGCACTCTGATTGGCTCAGAATATTCGTGATATATTACAATACAAAATAATTGCGAATATTCAGCAAATGCGGAAGGAGCATTGAGCTCTGATTGGCTCAGAATATTCGTGATATATTACAATACAAAATAATTGCGAATATTCGGCAAATGCGGAAGGAGCACTCTGATTGGCTCAGAATATTCGTGATATATTACAATACAAAATAATTGCGAATATTCGGCAAATGCGGAAGGAGCACTCTGATTGGCTCAGAATATTTGTGATATTTTATAATACAAAATAATTGCGAAATTTCGAGAAATGCGGAATGGAGCACTCTGATTGGCTCAGAATATTCTTGATATTTTATCGTAATTTCGCAAAAATGCGAATGAGAAATTGATTGCGGAATTTCGACAGTAACACTCTGAAATCGAATATATGTGTTATTTTAGCTAAAAACAATATTGCGAATTTCTCGAAAATAATCGCGCGATATCGCTATTGCCGAATAATCGCATTGCGATTTTTCGGCAATATAAAATGATCGCTGCAGCTACTCGGCCCAAGGTCTCTAATCATACCAGCAATGCTTTTAGACGTCGATGGGGATCTCTAGGATGTGATCTGTTCTAAAAAAAAATTGAAAAAATACGAATATTCGAAATAGCGAATATTCACCGCGAAATTCGGAATATATCGCGAATACTCAAATATGCCATATTCGAGCCAAATATTCGCAATACGAATATTCGTGAGCAACACTACTGCTGTGTCACAGAATTCGCAGATCCTGCTGTCTGAAGATGCTGATCATTTAGTGAAGGGGGATCATGGTGTGGGTTTTTTTTTTTTTAGGGGTTGGGCTTGGCCCCTTAGTTCTAGTTGTAGTGCCCCCTTGCGTTTAGCGCGGGTATTTTGCTTTAAAAAGAATAGTTGATTGGGAGAGTTACTTTGCTTCCAATCACAATTGTTGAGTTACTGGCCTGTCTTACTCTGGGAGGGTCCACTGGCTCGGACTGCATTCTGGGGATGTAAGTTCATCCTTGGGCGGCAGTGGGAGCTAGAGGGATTCCTGGTAGATTGAGTCTTCCCTAGCAGCCAATGGGAGAGTTTTTCCTCCCGCTGGGCATGCTGGGAGGGGTATATCTGGAAGAGAGGTCAGGTGTTCTGGGTCCTTTTGGCGTTCCCTGCGGGGGGTCCCAGAGTCGGGTGTGGCATCCACCTTTAGGGTGTGCGCACCCAGGGATGATGTGGCCCATCTGGCCAATGTCCTGGCCCCGCTGAGTCTCAGTCGGAGACTAATCTGAGAATGACCCCAGTGGATGGCTGTGTTTCTTGAACGTCGCCGGGAAGATTCGGCACTAGAGCCATAGACAGGTACTCTTCGCTGTTGCATGGTGCCGGATGCACGGGAAGTAGCTGGGAGGATTTGCTCTGTTCGGGTGCTGGCAAATTATTCAGTTTACATTGGCCTGTGGCAGAGGCCTAGAGCCGGGTCAGAGAGAGAAAAGACCCGTTCCTCCTAGCCTGCGTTGTGACGGTGATGCGCGTGAATTGGCGATGGCTGCTGCTGAGCTGCGCTGTGTGCTTATCCAGGCCTGACATCGTAAATCTCTATCTCTTATTCATCAACCTGTCCTTCTTCATCGAGTTGATGTTTGGCTATGTTGGCCCAGAATTAAAGAATTAAAAAATCTTTATTGCCTGTCTGGACATTCAAGTTATTGCAAAGTGTTCTGGTGCATCCCTAGACAAAGCAAGGGTAACTTCAACATGCCGGTCCCATCATCAAACCAGCGGCTCCTTCAGGGGTGAGCGCTACATAGTGAAGGGAACTCTTAAAGGGGTTGTAAAGGTACACATTTTTTTTTCCTAAATAGCTTCCTTTACCTTAGCGCAGTCCTCCTTCACTTACCACATCCTTCCATTTTGTTTTAAATGCCCTTATTTCTCCTGAGAAATCCTCACTTCCTGTTCTTCTGTCTGTAACTCCACACAGTAATGCAAGGCTTTCTCCCTGGTGTGTAGTGTTGTGCTCGCCCCCTCCTCTGCACTACAGGAGAGTCAGGACGCCCACTAACACACAGCTCTATCTGTCTCTATCTGCACTGTAGAGAGCGTCCTGACTCTCCTGTAGTCCAAGGAAAAGGGTGGGCACGACACTCCACACCAGGGAGAAAGCCTTGCATTACTGTGTGGAGTTTCAGACAGAAGAACAGGAAGTGAGGATTTCTCAGATGAAATAAGGACATTTAAAAGCAAAACCGAAAGATGAGGTAAGTGAAGGAGGACTGCACTAAGGTAAAGGAACCTATTTAGGAAAAAAATAATTGTACCTTTACAACCCCTTTAAAGGGGTTGTAAACCCTCAAGGTTTTTTCCACCTTAAAGCGGAATTTCACCCTAAATATAAGATCTCCCATGTGATCCAGCATACTGGCGTCAGCGCCAGTATGCTGTTTTTTTTTTTTTTTACTCGCACACTTACTGTATTATGCCGGAATTTCATTTTTTTCCCCCTGCGGTGGACGGCTCTAGTATTGCTTGTCACATCTTCCTAAAATACCCGATATGGACTCGGGTAATCTCGGCGAAAATGCGGCGCCTGCGCACAGACCTAGGAGCTGACTGCGCAGGCGCCGTATTTCTCCGAGTCCTATTTCGGAGGGCGTGACGCGCCATAGCTGTAGGACTCGGAGAAATACGGCGCCTGCGCAGTCAGCTCCTAGGTCTGTGCGCAGGCGCCGCATTTTCGCCGAGATTACCCGAGTCCATATCGGGTATTTTAGGAAGATGTGACGCGCTATACTGGCGCCGTCCACCACGGGGGAAAAAAAGAAATTCCGGCATAATACAGTAAGTGTGCGAGTAAAAAAAAAAAAAAACAGCATACTGGCGCTGACGCCAGTATGCTGGATCACATGGGAGATCTTATATTTAGGGTGAAATTCCGCTTTAATGCATTCTATGTGTAGCGGTTAGCCGGAAGGGCTAACATTCCTCCTCAGAGTGCAGGTTACTGGGCATGGTGGATGTAGTGCAAGATGGAAAGATGGGCACCAGTCACTTTTAAAAAAGGAACAAAGAGAGTTTTTATTTCTTCAGGATGACAGCCCAGCAGAGCTAGGAGTTGCTGCAGCTGCACCTCTTCCAGCCTTAAAGGGGTTGTAAACATTCCTTTTTTTCACCTTAATGAATTCTATGCATTAGGGGGAAAAACATCTGATAGTCACATGCCCCCCAGAGCCCCCACTTTACTTACATGAGGCCCAAATCTATGTGGGCGCGATCCTGCGATAGTTTCCCCCAGCTCTTGTGGCCTCGTCATTGGATGAGTGATAGCAGTGCAGCCATTGACTCCTGCTGCTGTCAATCATATCAATGATGTGGAGCGCGGGGGTCGAGTGATACACTTGGCGGCCATGGCCACCACTGTATCACAAGGGTGCATGCCCGCAAGCTAACCCCCTTGGGAGAGCGCTTCCCAGAAGGGGGTTGGCTCTTGCGGGGAAGAGCTGAGACAGCTGTTGTGTATTTTTTTTTTTAATGTATGTTGTCAGATGTCCCCTAGTGTCGGTTTTGCTGTAATGCGCTCATGTGAGCGTTTTCACACATACAGACTTTGGTGGAAGACCATTGGCGCAAACACCTTCCTATGGACACAGCAGACTTGCGCGCTCCTTTTGGGGATGTTCATTTATGCCTCAGCAAGGGACTGGCCACTTCTTGTCGACTTTATTAAATGACTCTGAGCCAACAGATCTGCGTACAAGGGAACTTTAGCATAACTATACGAAAATGATGGTTATCTGATCCATGATTAAGTATGGTTTGTGGCAATGGCAGCAGTGAGTTGATTTGCAAACGGCTTTCTAGTTCAGAGAGCCTGACCCCTGCACCCAGCCGTTTGCACACATCACTGCTAGCATTCTATTTGAATATATACATGTCTGTGATTGGTTCTTTTGAAAGAATACAAAATGTCTGATTGGCTGTTTTTTGAAGCCACCACCTTCTTGTGTTACTCATGTTGACACTATAAATAAAAGGGTGCAGGCTTTTCAAGCCAGTGATGGCTGGGAGCTAGGATGAGAACAATTTGTGAGGTTTCTTGACTTGAATGAATGGCAGACCGAATGCATGGTGAGTAGGGTTGAGCGAACCTGAACTGCTCAGGACCCCAAGCAGTTGCTTGTTTTGCCTGTCTTGTTCCAATGGGCCTGCTGTAAAATACTCTGCAAGATAGTTTAGGGCAGGGATCCTCAAACTACGGCCCTCCAGCTGTTGTAGAACTACACATCCCACACTGACATTCACGGACCTGACTAGGCATGATGGGAATTGTAGTTCCTGAACAACTGGAGGGCCGTAGTTTGAAGACCCATGGTTTAGGGGAAGGTTCCTGATTGTGCTTGTAAGGAGAGAAATATATAGGAGTCTGTCCTGCTTCAGAAATCTAATTACACCAGCACTGCATATGTTAATGTGAGATACTCTGCAAGATATTTTAGGGGAAGGTTCCAGCTTGTGCTTGTAGGGAGAGAAATATATAGGAGTCTGTCCTGCTTCAAAAATCTATTTACACCAGCACTGCATATGTTACTGTGAGATACTCTGCAAGATACTTTTCTTCTATTGTGCTATTCAAAATACATCCATTTAGGTCAAAAGAAAACTAAAAAATTGCTGTGTTTCCTCCATATCTGTACGTGTGAGATAAACACTTTAGCTAGTGTTCTTCTACTGTATTGTGCTATTCAAAAAACACCCATTTAGGGCAAAAAAATATATTTTTCAGTGTTTCCTCCAGTGTTTGCCGTGTTTCCTCCATATCTGTATGTGTGAGATAAACACTTTAGCTAGTGTTCTTCTATTGTTCTATTCAAAAAACACTCATTTTGGTGCAAATTTATTTTTATTTTTTATTTGTATGTATTTTATGTTATTTTAAGTTATTTCCCTATCCACATTTGTTTGCAGAGTACTTGCCATGCCCTTACCAACATTTTGCTGCCATTTGCAACCCTCTAGCCCCTTCCATTATTTTTTAGAGACATTTCAGTAGTCAAAAATGTGGGTCCCCATTGACTTCAATGGGGTTCGGGGTCAAATTCGGGTCCCAAAGCGGGACGGGACTTTTTTCTGAAGTTCGGCAGAACCATTGAACCCAAACAAATATCTAGGTGTCCACTCAACTCTAATGGTGAGTGAAACTTTTAGCTTAGAGATGGATTATTCCGCTAAGATGAAGTGTGTGCTTACTAGCACAGGCAGTGTGCTCTGCATACCACCAATTTTGCCACATCACAGCCGCTGAGGGACCCTAGAAGATGAGGATCGGGGCCACTCTGTGCAAAATGAACTGCACAGTGGAGGTAAATATGACATGTCTGTTATATACAACCCCTTTAAAATAACCATACATTCGAAGGTGGGAGTCTCACCACCTGCCTTTGCATGAACCTGGTCAACCTGCAAGGTCAATATAAGTGGTGTTTGATGCACGGTCGTTTTTTGTGATGAACTAAAACAACGTTTTAAACAACGTCATTTAAAATGATCATGTGTGGGCAAAACGTCGTTTTATGTCTTCTGAAAAACGACCAAAAAAAATATTTGAACATGCTTGAATTTTTTGTGTCGTTTTTCAGAATGTCGTATTTTGTTTCACAAAAAATGATCGTGTGTGGGCAAAACGACGTTTTTTAAACCCGCGCATGCTCCCAAGCAAGTTAGGAGACGGGAGCTTCAATGGAACAGAGTGCCGTCGAACGTGGTGTACGTAACAGCACTTTGCAAGAGCATTTTCAGAAAACGATGGTGTGTAGGCAACGTCGTTTTTTAAAATGAAGTTTGAAAAACGTTGTTTTGTTTTGTGAGATAAAACAACGTTTTTTTTCATCACAACAAGTGATCGTGTGTACGCGGCATTAGACTCTTCACACATTGTTCACTTACCTTACTGCTTCTTTGCATTTAGACATTACCAGAGCTGTCTTTACCAGTTGCTGATAATTGTCTTGCTCTATACACATTTCCTCCTGTACCATTGCATCTTGATTTTGCATAATCACGCACAAAATCTGTTAAACTAAATTATGCAACTCTGTTGAACTTTAATTATATATCAGACAGGAGGCTCATATCTTATGCATTATCTTCCTTTAATAATGCCCACAGCAGAAATACAAACTTTCAGTGAATTTCAATAATAAAGAACTTTTCTAAAAACAAAACTAGCAGCCCTCAGTGTATGACTGCCAATCACGCGGCAGGTCAGAGCGTATATAAGGTACTGCCTCTTTAACCTCCTCTTTCTTTCTGCTCACAGCAAAGAAATCAGATAAGTAGTATTTTTCCATTGTTTTGTTACTTGTTGTCTGTGGAGATAACCTATCGGGGTTTTGTTCCCCGCTGCTATCCCCACAATCCTGATATAAAATTCTTTCTTTTCATATTATGATATTTATTATCATAGGATATCTACATATATATATATATTATTTTATTTTATTTTTATCCTTTTATGACTTTGAGTTTTATGCCTTAGTTTATTTCTTCTACCTGGCTCCCCTGTACAGGACGTACTACCTCGTTCCTCTCCGTCAGGTGACCCCTGACCCACCGCTGACACGCTCTCACCTGCGCAGACTATTCGATCTCACTGCAGGTCGGCGCCATTTTGGGTTTTTCGCGCCCACCCTGCTCCTTCTCCTCTATCACCGCGCGCTTCCCTCAGAACGGCTCGTATCTGAGGGGGCGTGGCGGTACTCTCACTGCGCTTCACCACTTAGCAGACCGCGCGCTGCGGGGGCGGGTCCGTCTGTCTCCCGCATCCTCCAATCACGGCTCTGGAGACGTAATCTCGCGAGATTACGCTCTCCAGGGCTAGGACATCCCTAAACTTTCGCCGCTGCTCCAGTGCTGAGCGAGCGGCTGATCTGGTAGGGTGTTTTCTGGCGCGGAGACAGCAAAAACTTTTATTAGCAAAAAAATTTTTAATCACAACCCTAGTCAGATCACTCCTAGAGTGTAGGAAGTTTACCCATATCCCCCACACCTAGACGGATTGCCCATATAGAGGGATTGTCTACCCACCCCAACTGAGTTAGGAAACTGTAGGGCTTCCTACTGTCATTATGGCTGATGACAGATACTCCGGGTCACCTCACATCTTAGATGGGGGGGAACCTAACCTTAATAGCCCCATATTCCTGACTGCTGCCCAGATCCAGGAGTTAATCAACCATTCAGTGCAAGCAGCCATGGCTTCTGCCCCCATAACACAGCCACCTGCACCTGTCAGGCCTGATCCCTCAGGATGTGGTGAACCGCCCACAAAAAAGGGCAAAGCGTCTAAGAAACGCAAAAATGTTGTCACAACACACGACTCCCCGGCAGGGGAAGTAAATAATGTGCCCCAGGCAGCACTCTACCCAGTCTGCCGACCCACTACCCTTCCAGACTCACACCGACCCCTGATCCTCGGGGAGCAGCATTCGCAGGGGCATCGGTCCGCTACACGGTCCAAACCAGATTCCTTTGTGGATACGTCTGATTCATCCGCGGAATCCGAGGCGGCAGACGCCTATGAGTCTGATGATGATGTAGAATACGAGGGTAGTGGGCATATGGTGCCCCCAGTAGACGCCAACCCTGTGACCCAGGGCGAACCACTTCTAGACGCACGGGGAGAACCCTTCTTCGACCCAGAAGGGATTTCTCACCTCCGATCTGGGGAATGGGCTCCTCTCCCAGAGGTCGCCCAATATGTCCAATACTGGGCCCGTAGGTCCATGGACAAAAATAACAGAAATAAATTGAGGGCTGAGTGCCCCCGGCCTTGTATCCCCGCCTAGAAGGCCGTATCCCACCCAGGCCGTCGGTCCACCCCCGAGGTGGACCCGGTACTTCTCAGGTACCTTACTAGACAGGGTAAATATTCAAAAAAGGGTATCGAACGATCCTTTCGCTCCATCCAGGATCGAATCCTCGACCTGTTTGGCCCCGTCACCAAGATTTTGAATATCGCCGAGCAGGCTTCCTCCACTGACAACCCAGTGGACCTGGACCAGCTCAGAGGCTGGGCCCAGAGAACGGTTTGTCTCTTGGGGTGCGCAAATACCATTTGCTCCACTGAGCGTCGCCGCTGCATTTTAATGAGACTGGACCCTCAATTATCTCACCTTGCAGAATCGGAACCTGGCCCGGCGGCCGAGGGCATGCTCTTTGGCGATTCCCTTATTAAAGATATTAATAAAATGGTCGGACTGTACACGAGTCTTGACAAAGCCCAGACGTCCCTGAAGAAGTCAGGAACCCCCAAAATTTTTCCTAGGGCCGGCAGAAACAGGGGCCGTTCTGCCGGTCGCTACTCCGCAAACAGGCCATACTATAGAGCTCCCGCTCAGTACAGCCAGGCTCCTCAGTCATATCCAGTACCGGTGGCACAACCAGCACCCTTTTTCCCCCCCCACCCCGCGGACGTCCTTGGAGGGGACGGGGAGGGAGAGGCTACCCCCGCTCACGACCTACTACCGGTGAGTACTATGTACCCGAATTCTTTTCACACTGTCTTGGGGGGAAGACTGAGACATTTTTTCCACGCCTGGTCTGCGATTACAGCAGACGCCTGGATACTCAACACAGTTACGGGATAATACCAGATAGAACTGTATTCCTTACCAGAGATGAATGTAGTACCTCAACCCATACGGTTTTCAAACCAAAACTCGACACTTATAGACCAGGAGCTTCAAGCTCTTGTCACCAAACAGGCCGTGGTAGAGGTGGACCCTCTCTCAACAGGGTTCCTCAGCAACCTCTTTCTGGTCAGAAAGAAGGATGGCGGATTCCGCCCTGTTATAAACCTAAGAACCCTCAACCAACATGTCGTTTACCGACACTTCAAGATGGAAGGGATCCATTATCTGAGAGATCTCTTACGTCCCGGGGACTGGTTGGTAAAGGTGGATCTGAAAGACGCCTACCTCACAGTTCCCATTCATCCGTCCTCCCAACACCTTGTACGCTTCCTTTGGAGGGACAGGATGTGGCAATTCACTTGCCACCCCTTCGGGCTCTCGTCCGCCCCATGGTGCTTCACCAAGTTGCTGAAGCCAGTAGTGGCGGCGTTACGAAGCAGAGGCGTACGATTGATTATCTACCTGGATGATCTACTCATTATGGCCCGATCCAACCTCCAGGCGACCTTACATGCCTCCTGGACCATCAATTTGCTCCAGGAGCTGGGGTTCGTCATAAACCACGACAAGTCCATCCTGGCTCCATCCCAAGAGATGGAATTTTTGGGTTTCTTGGTGGACACCAAACGATCTGTACTTCGCCTACCCAAAGCCAAACTGACAACCATCCGCAAGGAGATTCGATCCGTGTTAAACAAACGTTGAGTATCCTTGCGCGGTCTGGCACGGTTAATGGGCCTTTTATCGGCCTCCATACAGGCCATTTTTCCGGCCCCCCTTCATTATCGGGCCCTTCACTGGCCCTCTTCAAGGCTCAAGGCGCTCCATCTACGCCAGGGACTTCGCTATGCAGACTAAGTACCTCTGGATACAGAAGACGTAGTGGAGTTGCGCTGGTGGTTACGTCATGCCGTCAAATGGAACGGCAAAACCATTTTCAGCTCCAATCCGGATTACATTGTGGAATCGGATGCGAGCCGTCACGGCTGGGGTGCTCGGTGCAGACCCTCCTCCACAGGACCCGGTCCACAGAGGAATCCCTGCTCCACATAAATACGTTGGAACTCTTGGCGGCCTTTTTCGCCCATAGGGTAAAGGCAAAACCTGGCCACATAGGGTGATGACACAAAAGCTCTCCTGTAAATTAAATGATTAACATTGTAATATTACATAAAAATAAAATTACAAAATCCTAAATTGGAGCAAACATAAAATAATGTGTATCCCAGAATGTGCTTCTAGGGCAATAGCACAGAAGTTCATACAGTCCTTGCAACTTCTGTGTCAAAGTATAATTGAAAACAGTCCCAGGAAATAGAACAGCAGAAAGATCCTAATGGTTCACACCACCACCGTGACGAGATGACAGCATCAAAGTGATCCCTTCACTAAAATAAGGGGGGGCCGCTTACCAGAGGCAAGCTCAATGTAGCAATTGGCTATAACCCAGCCGCGGTCTTTGAAATCCTAGATGGTTCCTGGACACGACTTCCAGCAGATAACAAAGCTGGCGGTACTCACGGACATCAACCATAAGTGGAGAGAGAAGGATGGACCAATAGTGTGATTCCGTTTCAACAAGGAGGGTTTATTAAAACAAAAATGATACTCACAATTTGACAAGATATCAAAAGCATGTAAAAACAAATCACTTGCGCTATCCTGATTGACTTCTATGAGGATACTTTAATAATGTAAATAGCACATTCTCTTGATCTAACTGATAAGAACATTTTTCAATCAAAAATCAAAGATTGGTAAATCAATATTGGTTTATACATATTTTTAATTATGAAGGGGGTCTACAATTATGGCCACACAAAAACCACATAATTAATCTCAACCAACATTTAGATAGGTTTTGTGTCACTTTTTAGTTAAGACTCTGGAGGTAAGACTAATCTACATACATCTGTTAAACTCCACGCAACAAGCTATAACATGAGCTGTATCTGCTTTTAAAATCCATAACACCCTTATCCAGGGTGGCATTCCTCTTTAGTTCCTATAGAGGGTGCTAGAATTAGCAGGAGTTGCGAGTATAACTGAATGTTATCAAGTTACATTAGTTCTCTATGCACCGGAAGTAGGATTCTCATTCTTTTCAATTTTTTCAATTTTATAAATTTTTCGTTCTTATTCTGACTAGTGCCTATCCGCTCTGGCATCTAGATTAGAATTTGCACCCTTGTTTAATTTGAGCTTCTAGCGACATCAGAATATTCGCCAAACTCAATCCAGGGATGTGTCCTTCCAAACGCGAGTTATGGGCATGTTTACCATACTTAAGATGGCGGCCCTGGCCGCGGTTGTTAGGCACTTCACAACGAGGAGTAGGTATTTAACTGGTGACCTTACTGCGATAGCCCAACCCATTGATAACGTCCTTTTGATGACGAAACGCGTCTGGGAGGACGCGCAGTGACGTCACCACGTACGGAGGAAGGGCTCCGATCTGTTTGCCGGCTGGCGATTTGTTTTTACATGCTTTTGATATCTTGTCAAATTGTGAGTATCATTTTTGTTTTAATAAACCCTCCTTGTTGAAACGGAAACACACTATTGGTCCATCCTTCTCTCTCCACTTATGGTTGATGTCCGTGAGTACCGCCAGCTTTGTTATCTGCTGGAAGTCGTGTCCAGGAACCATCTAGGATTTCAAAGGCCGCGGCTGGTTATAGCCAATTGCTACATTGAGCTTGCCCTCTGGTAAGCGGCCCCCCCTTATTTTGGTGAAGGGATCACTTTGATGCTGTCATCTCGTCACGGTGGTGGTGTGAACCATTAGGATCTTTCTGCTGTTCTATTTCCTGGGACTGTTTTCAATTATACTTTGACACAGAAGTTGCAAGGACTGTATGAACTTCTGTGCTATTGCGCTATTGCCCTAGAAGCACATTCTGGGATACACATTATTTTATGTTTGCTCCAATTTAGGATTTTGTAATTTTATTTTTATGTAATATTACAATGTTAATCATTTAATTTACAGGAGAGCTTTTGTGTCATCACCCTATGTGGCCAGGTTTTGCCTTTACCCTATGGGAGATGCTCCGTGTTATATTAATTGTTTAAACACAGAGGACTGTTGCCTAGCAGTCCTTATCTAACTCATTTGTTTTTATGAGCGGGCTTTGCCAAACTGTATTATTTTGTGTTTTCACATGATTGCCGCTGCCACCTAGTTTTTTAGTTTTTTTTGGTTTAGCGCAGTTTTCTGTTTTTCTTGGCCTTTTTCGCCGTCAAGAGTCTCCTTCCGACCATATCCAACTGCTGTGTGTTGTTACGTATGGACAACGTGACCGCAGTCCAATATGTCAACTGCCTAGGGGGCTCCAGATCCAAGGCCCTGGCGGACCTTGCGAAAGACTTTTGGCATTTCTGCCTGGAACGCAACATCGTTCCCTTGGCGGAATACATTCCAGGCACCTCGAACCTGATCGCGGATTGGAACTCCCGGTACCTCACCGACTCCAGCGATTGGCGTCTGGACCGATCGGTATTCCTCTCCCTAGTTCGGCTCTGGGGACCATTTTCTATGGACCTGTTCGCCTCCCGCCTCAATCGGCAACTACCACGCTTTTACAGCTGGAGGCCGGATCCCGAGGCCCAGGCGATAGACGCTCTTCGCCAAACCTGGCCACAGGGGACGCACTATGCTTTCCCTCCCTTCGCGATGATCCTCAGGGTTCTCTTGCACATTGCGAACCTGGGAGCCTCAGTTGTGCTGGTCACTCCGTGGTGGCCAACACAACCGTGGTTTCCCCTTCTCCTGGGAATGACTGTCGATCTCCCCAGACTGCTCCCTCGTTTTCCTCATCTCCTATCCAATCCAACCGGAGAACTCCATCCCTTGGTGGTAGACCACAACCTTCAACTCCTAGCATGGCTGGTATCGGGGTGCCGGACGCGGACAATGACCTTTCACGAACAGCTAGAGACCTCATCACCCTGGCCTGGGCCCCCGGGACTAGATCGGCATACCGATCAGCCTGGCGAACCTGGGTGCGTTGGTGTGATCAACAGCAAATTGATCCCATTCACGCACCTATATCAGTGATAGCTAACTATCTGGCGGAATCTTTTGCATCCGGTAGATCGTATAGCTCCATTAACGTGTACCGCTTAGCGATTTCAGCCTATCATTCTCCCGTAGATTCTCTTCCCGTTGGTAGACACCCCTTAGTGTGCCGCCTTTTGAGAGGTATTAAGTTCCAACGCCCGCCACGTCCCAAATATCAAAACACTTGGGACGTAACTACGGTATTGAACATGTTTAGTAGCTGGGATGACAATGACACTCTCCCACTGAGACTACTGTCCTTTAAACTTACGGTTCTACTATGCCTGATCTCCATCAAACGCGTTTCCGACGTCAAAGCCTTAGACATATCTAGGCGTCAATTTTCCCCTCATGGTGTTCAGTTCTCGGTCGTGCGTAGAACAAAGACGAGAATTCAATCTGTCTTCTACCCATTCTTTCCCACACACCCACGCTTATGTGTGGTGCGCTGTTTGCAGACTTATGAGTCACAAACAGCGTCGCTGCGGCCGTTGTCCTCTTCCCAACTCCTTATTTCCTATGTTCACCCGCATCGTCCGGTTTCTTCAGCTACGTTGGCCCGTTGGGTGAGATCCACCATGGACATGGCAGGCATTGACGTTTCCCTGTTTGGGGCCCATTCTTCCAGGGGTGCTATGGCCACCAAGGTGATCACCTCTGGAGGCTCGCTCTTGGATCTCTTGATGGCGGCAGACTGGTCTTCCGAGACCACCTTCCGCCAATTTTATTTTAGACCGGAGGAACACGTATCTATGTCAGTTCTGTGATTCGGTTACTAGATAGACTTGTCTTTGTTATTATTGTGTGTATATCCATGTATGACTTTGAACTTGCATAAGATATGAGCCTCCTGTCTGATATATAAATTGAGATTTTCCTAGCTTGTGACGGAAAATATTAGTTATATGAAGACAGGAGGCGAGTATCTTCCCACCCAACCCAACCCTGTCACGGTTTTATCTTATTTTGTTCCAGGTTATTGATGACCACAACGTGCGAGCCAAGGGCATAAATCTTTACCGGAAGTCCTTTGTTCCCCGTTGTGATGTTCCCCGTTGGGATGTCCCCCGTTGAGATGTTACCCGTTGGGATGTTACCCGTTGGGATGTTACCTGCTCGACTTACCGGGTCCGATTCGTTGATGGTCAGAAGAAGAGTTACATCTGAAGATCCGGTTACCAGTCCATACAGTTCGCTCCAAGAAAGAGGAGGAAGTTAAAGAGGCAGTACCTTATATACGCTCTGACCTGCCGCGTGATTGGCAGTCATACACTGAGGGCTGCTGGGACTTGTAGTTTTGTTTTTAGAAAAGTTCTTTATTATTGAAATTCACTGAAAGTTTGTATTTCTGCTGTGGGCATTATTAAAGGAAGATAATGCATAAGATACTCGCCTCCTGTCTTCATATAACTAATATTTTCCGTCACAAGCTAGGAAAATCTCAATTTACATCTTAACTAGTTGCATAACATACAGTATACTCTGTTTAAAGAGTAACTTTTGTTAAGAAAAAAAAAACATTCCCTCCTAGGTGATTTATGTACATTGCAATGATTTTAACAAACTTTGTTGCAGATTCCCACCGTTTGTTTTTCTTGAAGAAATCCCTGTGTGTTTGCCTGTGTCCATGAGGGAAAGTGATTCTAATGGGAGTGGTTTCATAATTATCAATCAGCAGGGCACTAATGAGGAAAGCTTCTGGGCTTGCATCCCTTTAGCCATGTTCCTATTGGACGTATCTCATCTAAAATTATTTTTTTTGTTCCAGGGGATGCTTGAAGACTTGTATCTTAGTGTAGACTTTTGGGAAGATTGGTGAGCCAATCACACAAGCAGGAAATTATGTTTCTGGGGTCATTCTGTACACATTCTGTGTACAGAACACCTCCGGTTAGCCATATTGCATGACATTTTCAGAAAATTACAACATTAATAATCACAAAATGATTTGTGTCACAATTGTATACACTATATTCGTTTTTCTTTATTTTCAATTGTTTTCCCCACAAAAGTGGAGTTACCCTTTAAGGTCAGCATGGTTTTAACATCCATCCTTAGAGAGACTTCTGCTGATAGATCACTTTGTGATCATATTGTGAGCCACCAGTTAACACCAATTTATGGCTAAGTTCACCTTTTTGAAAAAAATAATAAATGCACATATTTTTACAGGAATAAAATAAGCATTTATAATTTTTTCCACAGAAGCATGCAGAGCATTGCACCTGAGATCACTGGGTTATCAGACTCCTGTACACATCGCTTCCATCTCTGTTGCTCGTACCTCTGTAGGGCTTTCAGCTACAGAGCTGTACGCAACATGAATGGATTACATTCAGATTCTTTGAAGCTGCAAGTCTGCCGCAGTGGAAGAGGGGACTTGTAGTTTTTTCATTCACAGATTACATTTTTTACAATTTTTTTTTACATACTGTCACCAGTGCAGTACAGGTTAATCACGTGACTGGTGTTCAGGGATACTGCCTAGTGAAAGTGTGAAATTTTTATTTTTAAATATTTTACCATTTATTTATTTTTTTGTATTATTTTATGTTAAATACTTTTATCAGAATAGTTCAATGTCACAATAGTGACACTGCACTACTCTGGGGGTAGGGGGATTTTTTCAGTTTTTTTACACTTTGATTGCTGTTACAGTGATGATCACTGTAACAGCAATGTTTTAACCTGCAGGGCCCTCTGATCCCTCCTGTATTGATTTGTATTGTGACTGTACTGTCTTCCCTGATGTAAAGTGCTGCACAAACTGTTAACGTTATATAAATCCTGTATAATGATAATAATAATAATAATAACAGCTGTGACAATCACATGGCACAGGGTGCTGTGATTGTCCCAGGTACCATGTGATAGTTTTAGGCCAATCACATCATCCTTACAGGATGTAATTACAGCTGTAATTGATGAAATTGACATTGTGATCATTTGATTGCATAGTGAACACATGATCCCCCAGCCACACAAAGCATCCGGGTACAGGGAGACGCAATATGCTGTGTTCAGCACACACCATGGTCGTGGGAGTGGTTTTCTGCACGCCAAAAATGCAGAACAGGCTGCATGACCTACTGTACATGATCCTACCTGCCGGGCAGCAAGCACGTCAGTAAAACAAACATGTGTTGAATAGATCAAGCAGTAAAACAAATAGTCAGTGCATACAAAACAACATGGGCTATCTGTATAAAAAGATGACTTTAAAACTGGTAAAATGTCAATAAAGTGCTTTGGAACAAATTTCATCCACAAAGTGTAAACTTGATTCAGTAAATGAATGTGCCAGATCCACTCCACCAGAGCACCCCAGGAGATAAACTCTTCTCCTAATTTTAAATTAAATAAATAATCAGGTCAGAATAGAAAGCACATGTATGGGGAATCCATACGGGTTCTAGGAAAACTAGGGGCCAGATTCAGAGAGAATTAGATTAGCGTAGAGTAACAGAAATACTCTACGCCGCCGTTTTTTACCTGGCTCTACGTGGAATCCCGGTAGATTTCGTCCAGTAAACGACGGCGGCGTAGAGTATTTCTCCCGGCGCAAGCCATCTACGCGAGTAGGGGGCGTGAAGCATTTAAAATAGGCGCAGTCCCGCGGCGATTGAACTGCGCATGCTCAGTTCAGAAATTTCCCGCCGTGCATTGCGCGAAATCACGTCGTTACGTCATTTGTTGTTTGAGTAGCGTCGTTTACGGACATTTCTATTCCCGAACGACTTACGTAAAAAAAATTAAAAAAAATTAAATTCGACGTGGGAACGACGGCCATACTTAACATGGGCTACGCACCGTTAGACCAGCAAAAAGCTGGTCTAACAGTACGTAAAAAAAAATAGACGTAAGCGATTGCGAAGACCGCTCGTATCTTCGTGGGTCGCTGTAAAAACTCATTTGCATATCCCGACGCATGAAAACTACGCAAACTCCTCCCAGCGGCTGCAAAAATATCGCAGCGTAGATCCGAAGGCTTACGAAGACGTAAGCCTCTCGGATCGAAGCCCGAAGCCGCCGTATCATGGTTTGAGGATTCAAACTAGTGATACGGCGCGCGAAATTTGAAATTACTCCTGTCTAACACCAGTTAGACAGGCGTAATTGCTCTGTAAATCTGGGCCTAGATGTTTCAGTGTCAGAGCTGGGCTCAGCCCTTCCTTCTCTGTGCTGGCAGCTCAGCTGTCAGCTAATTCCCAGCTCCTATATCTCCACAGTGATCCACCTGTTGATGATCCTGCTTGTCAGCTCTGCCTACTTAAAGCCTTCCAGCTCATTTGCTCTTTGCCTTCGCCTGTGTTAACATCACAAGAGACCTTCTCCTGCGTTCCTGTTGAAGACCTGCTTGACTGACGTTCCCTCTGGCTACAGATCCTGCTTGCTGTATGTCTACTTATATCACTGGCTCTTGGACATTGGCTTGGCTGACTACCCTATCCGGTTACTGAACTCTGGCTATGTTTTGACTACGCTTACTCTGTTTACCTTTTTATTTTTATTATTAAACAAATGTGATTTACTGTACTTCTGTCTCGGTCTGATTCATGATTTCTGACACACAGTATTCATTAACAAACACAATCCACCACAGAAACCCCATAGAAAGAGGGGGGAGGGGGTAACAATTTCATTGCTTCTAAGTATTTAATATACATTGTCACTTGTGAACAGTGTTTGATACAATATGTGGGCCGTACGACGCGCAGATTGAGAGACCAATTACACGATCATTTATATGATATAGAAAAGAATCATTCTACCAACATTGTGAGGCACATGAATGAATGCCATAACAAGGATGTCGCCAGTCTGCATATTCAGGGAGTCGAGACATTGGTGCTACCTAAGAGGGGTGGAAATAGGTTCAGGATACTCTGTAGAAAAGTGTCTATTGGATATTTCATATACCGTATTTATCGGCGGATAACACGCACAGGCGTATAACACGCACCCTAACTTTAGGAGGGAAGTTTCAGGAAAAAAACATTCCAAAGCCCCCTGCGTATAACACGCGGTCACAGTTTACCCTCTATTTTCAGGGTAAAAAAGTGAGTGTTATACGCCAATAAATACAGTAATTACTAGAAAGCCTGCTGGCCTCAACTTTGATTGGGATGTTTCCCACTTTTAAGAATAAAATTTAATAATATCACATTTGTTCATATCTATATATCTATTTACCTTCCCCCTTCCCTCTCTTTTTCAGATATGAGAATATTTATCCTTGTGACTCTAGTGTCAAGTGTTGACATTTATGCCATCCTGATATTTGTACAAATTCTGTCCATCAGGGAGAATCTGGTTTTCTCCTGGTGTCTGTTTATGGTCAGCTACCGATCTGTGGGTTATGTCTGTCTTCCCTATATTTGATTTTTGATGCATGACTTAGATTGTCAGATATTTAATTTAATTTTCTAGGAAGGCTGTTGCTTCATTTGGATTCTATGGCCCAGATTCATAAAGCAATTACGCCTGTCTAACTGGTGTTAGACAGGAGTAATTTCAAATTACCATGATACGGCGGCTTCTGGCTTCGATCCGAGAGGCTTACGTCTTCGTAAGCCTTCGGATCTACGCTGCGATATTTTTGCAGCCGCTGGGAGGAGTTTGCGGCGTTTTCATGCGTCGGGATATGCAAATGTGTTTTTACGGCGATCCACGAAGATACGAGCGGTCTTCGCAATCGCTTACGTCTGTTTTTTTTTACGTACTGTTAGACCAGCTTTTTGCTGGTCTAACGGTGCGTAGCCCATGTTAAGTATGGCCGTCGTTCCCGCGTCGAATTTAATTTTTTTTTTTTTGCGTAACTCGTTCGGGAATAGAAATGTCTGTAAACGACGCTACTCAAACAACGAATGACGTAACGACGTGATTTCGCGCAATGCACGGCGGGAAATTTGCGAACGGAGCATGCGCAGTTCGCGGCGTAGTGTATTTCTGATACGCTACGAGAATCCAATTCTCTCTGAATCTGGGCCTATGTTTTTTGTTTGTTGTTTTTGATTTCTCTCCTTTGTTTTTTTACAGTGACTGAGATTGATAGATACTTAAGGTTATTATAAGGAGTATCTCAAACTAGATGATTTTTAAATAACAAGCCATAAATCTCAGTTTGGAAAAACAAGCTGTAAAAACATTAATGTCCTATTTTCAACCCAAATAGTCATCCTTATCTCTTTCCTACTTAGAAATGCAGTTAATGCCATTCTTTAACCACTTCAGCCCCAGAAGATTTGGCTGCTCAATGACCAGGCCATTTTTGCTATGTGGCACTGCGTCGGTTTAACTGACAATTGCACGGTAATGCGACGTTGTACCCAACATTTTTTTCCCCACAAATAAAGCTTTCTTTTGGTGGTATTTGATGATATCTGTGTTTTTTATTTTTTGCATTATAAAGAAAAAAAAGGCTACATTTAAAAAAAAACAAACAATATTTTGTATTTTTTGCTATAATAAATTTTTTTTTTTTTAAAAAGCTATTTTTTTCCTTAGTTTAGCCCGATATGTATTCTTCTACATCATTTTGCTAATAAAAATCGCAATAAGCGTTTATTGATTGGTTTGCGCAAAACTTATAGGCCCAGATTCAGGTACATCTGCGCATTATTGGACCGGCGTAGCGCACCGCCTTTACGTTAGACTTGCGCAATTTTGCCGCGTAATCACCCTATTCTCGTAGCTTTTGCGCAGAAAATTGCGCATTCGTAAAGTTTTTTCAGAGGCGTAAGGCGGAGTAATACAAATTGGGAAGGACGTGGGCGTGTTACATTGAAATGAGCCGTGACCCAATGCAAATGAAGGGCCGGCCGGCTCGCGCAGGCGCGCTTGAAGGAGACCATGGTCAGCTCCGCTGTGCGCATGCTCACAACTCGGGAGCGGCGCAATCTGTGAAATTGGAAATGGACTAGGGCAATGTTGTGAACTACGCAAACAGCATAAATAGACAGACACAAACGCACTTGCATTGCAAAAGTACATCCCTTTGTCCCTTCCCATTTAACCAAGTGCTTTTGTCCTGTTGTTCGTTGCGTTGTGTTTTGTATTTGTCAGATTAGTGTTCTGTGTGATCAAGTGTTTGTTAGTAGATCTTTGAAAGTGTTTTTTGATAAGTGTTTGAGAGACTGTTTGTTTGATTGATATATTTCTGTTCGTTTGTTTTCTTGCTGTTTTTTTGCTGTTTGTTTTTGTGACTGTTTCTTGCTGAGTAGTTTTCTCTTTGTGTGTGTTCTTGCTTGATTGGTTGTGCTTGTTTTTGTGAGTGATTTTTGTTGACTGGGAGTGAGTTTTTTTGGAAGTATGACAGAGAGAAAGCGAAAGCTCAATTTTACTGTGGGGGAAAAAATAATTCTTGCACGGGCCATTAGCGATTATGGGCGTTTCCTCCACGGCCCGGACAGTGCCAACACCAACCCGGCCAGGAGGAGGGAGATTTTGGATATGATCACTGAGCAGGTCAATTCAGCGGGGGAGGGGGAGACACGGACCCGGTCTGGGATTGACAAAAAAATTAATGACCTCCGGCGTCTGGTCAAACAGAAGCTGGCCAGAATGCATGCCCATGCCAGGGGCACAGGAGGGGGCCCACCATGCCATATTAGGCTGACAGCGGAGGAGCGTGCGGTGGCCCTGACCTTTCATCGGCATGAAGTTGAGGGCCTGCCCGGCTTTTACTCAAGTCCGGAGCCCGTGGTGCCAGGTAAGTATTTTTTTTAATATCAGGTGTGTAGCATGTGTGGGGGAGGGGGTGAAAGGGAATATGTGGCAAGTGTGTGGATCCTCCAACCTGTGAATGTTTTGTGTCATCCACAGATGTGCAGGAGGGTGCAGGGCCATCTGGCCTGACCGCAACATCCCCAGGACAGCAGCCTACTGAGGCCCCCCCAACAAGGCCGGAGTCCGCAGAGGAGGTTCAAGAGGAGGAGGAGAATCATGAGGAGGAGAATCATGAGGAGGAGGAGTCCATGTCAGGCACTGGACGTTTGGTTTTTGAGGACTCTTCCCCTCTGGCTGGCAGCAGGCAGCCCTCCCTAAGGGGGAGCCCCCCCCTCCTCCCCCAACATCATGGCTCCCCTCCCAAGGGCCTCCCCTTCTCCCCGGCCACAAGCATTAGCTGGAGGCAGGATTTCATCCCAGAACACCAGGGGGTTGGCCGATCTCCTGCCCGCCACTCTGAGAAGGGACCAGGTCCTTCAGACCCGCCATCTGGGACAGGTCAGCCAGACATTGGTGCGGATGGAGGAGAGCCTGTCCTCCATCAAGGATACGCTGGGGAACCTGGACTCCCACTCCCGGGCTTTCACAACCTGCCTAAACGACCTGCAGACTACATCAGCAGGCGTTGGGCAGGATGTGAGGGCCCTTACCCAGGCTATCCAGGCCAACACGGCAACACTTGGTGCTGCCCTGGACAGAATAGCCGTGGCCTTGGAGGGCAGGCCGCCAGGTGGGCAGAGATCAGGGGCTGCTCCTCCTTCCCCGGTTTTACCCCTCCCCATGAGTCTCCCCTGAGGAGCCGGGGCCGTGGCCGGGGGCGCCCCAGGCGTGGCTCACGTAAAGGGCAAAAATTATTTTTTTCCCCTTTTTTTTTTTTTTTTTGCTTGAACATTTTTGCTTTTGTAGGTAATTTTTTTTTTTTTGGGTTGTGAATGCTGTTTGAATGTGGGGGTGACATTCCTGCCGGAAAAAGGGTGTCACCCTCAATTTTGGTGGAGAAGGGTTCCCCAGGACCAGGGAGAAGTGATCCCCAGGTCCGTGTGAATGGTGTATGAATGTACAGTGACATAATTGGAGCCTTGGCGTGGCGTTGCTGCTCACAAGTCCTGCATGGTGGACTGGTGCCAATCCAATTTGATGTGGATGTGGGGTGTGTGTGCTAGGGACCACAGTGGTGTGCATGCATGCATTCTCATTGTGCCATGATTAATGTGTGTGTTTAACGTGCAAAGATGCCCAATGTGAGTTGTCTCCTGGCTGCTCTTCCCTCAGAAGACGGGGTAGCCTCGGTTAGGGGGGGATTGTCTGGTTCAGGGGTCAGGTCATCACGTAGGTCAATCTGCAGGCCCTTTCTTTCTGCAAAGTTGTGCAGCATGCAACATGCACCGATGATCTGGCACACGAAGTTTGGGGAATACAAGAGGGTACCTCCAGACTTATCCAGGCATCGGAAACGTGACTTTAGGAGGCCAAAGGTGCGCTCCACCACTGCTCGTGTTTGGGCATGTGCTTGATTGTATCTTTCCTCTCCTGGGGTTTGGGGGGTTCCGGATAGGAGTCATGAGATGGGGTCCCAGTGGATATGCAGAGTCACCTGTAAGGGAAAAGACAGGAGGATGTTAGTCATGCATGTGCCCCTTGTGATGTGTGCATCATGGGAGGGGATAGTCATGCCTGACTCCCATGTCACTCACCAACCAGCCAGGTGTCCCCATACACGTTCTGATCGAATTCCATTCGGATGTGGCATTGATTGTATATGTAGCTGTCATGGCTGGACCCTGGGTGTTTGGCACGGACGTGCCATATGAGGCCTTGGGCATCGACTATCACCTGTACGTTGATGGAATGCCAATGCTTCCGACTGCGGTACATGTGCTCTGTCTCATGGGGGGCTGGAGTGCCACATGTGTGCAATCAATGGCCCCCACAGTGCGTGGGAATCTGGCAATTCTGTAGAAATCTGTCATTGCCTTCAGCCGCAGCTCCTCAGTGGTGGGTTTGATGATTTGGTTGGCAATGCGTCTGAGGATTGCAGGGACAACCTGGTGCACACATCTGCTCATGGAGGATTGTGACATCCCAGCCACCACTCCACTTGTACGCTGAAAAGAGCCACTGGCAAGGACATGGAGTGTTGCCATGACCTTGACCAGTGGCTGCACTGCATGTGAGCGGTGTGTTGGGCTGGTGATGTCCTCCTGCAGGGTTGTGGTTAATTCCAGGATGACATGAGGGGTGAATCTGAAGATGCGAAACACCTCAGAATCACTCATGCCAAACAGGTCTATGCGGGTGCGGTATATCCTCTCCCGTGCCATCCTCCGTGCCCTCATCCTTCTTTGTTCATCTAAAGTCAGTAGTATAGCTATGTGCGACGATGCCCCTGGCATGTTGGCATACGGATTGTTGTGCAACACGTGTGACTGCTGAGCTCCTCACTAACAGTGTTGCTTTATCTAACAAGTAGACTTTTTTTCTCTTTTTAGACCAGCTTTTATATGCTCTAATTTTAGACAGGACATTTTGCTGTTGCGCACACTGCGTCGCCTGCGCTGCTCCAACGTTCTTTTGTGGATCCCCGTAAGTCCCTCATTAGCATATTTGACTAGCAAATCAATGGTCTGTCTAGCGCACTTTTGCGCGGACGGATGCGCCAGTCTAACGAAATTACGCTGGACAAAAAAAAGTAGACTTTTTGCGTATCTCGTTCTGGGGATGCCGTGTATCGAAACGCACGCGCACATTTCGACTTACGCACGCGCATCTCCTGTTGCGCAGGCGTAATCGCTCTGTGAATCTGGGCCATAGCGTCTTCAATATAGGAGAAAGATTTATGCCATTTTATTACTTTCTTTTTTTTACTAGTAATGGCGGTTATCAGCAATTTTTATCAGGACTGTGACATTATGGTGGACACATCGGACAGTTTTGACACATTTTTGGGACCATTGGCATTATACAGCTATACTTGCTATAAAAATTCACTGATTACTGTGTAAATGTCACTGACAGGGAAGGGGTTAACAGTAGGGGTGGTCAAGGGGTTAACTGTATTACCTAGGGAGTGATTCTAACTCTGGGGGGATGGGACTGCCTGGATGAGGAGACCGATCATTGTTCATACTTAGTATGAACAACAGATTGCTCGCCTCACCCCTGACAGCACGGAGATCTGTCTGTTTACATTGACAGATCTCTGTTCTGTCTCTGTGTGGAGCGATCGCACGTGCAATCGGCTCCGATGTTTGTGCCCCCCGTAGTGGTCAAAACAACGTATAGCTACGACAGTTCGCCCAGGGGAGCCAACCTGCCACATTATCACTGCGGCGGCTGGTCGGGGAGGGGATAATGTACATTATCACTTAAACTAGTCACATTTTTATCATAAGATGGCCTGGATCATTGGAGGGTCATTATCCACTTCATGGTTTTGATGTCTGTCATTTTCCCTAAACTCCACTATTTCTTCTAATAAACATGGCTAAAATATCTGACTCTTTTCAATCCAAACTTGTGAGTGGAAAAAATTAAACCCAAATTAATTGGTATACCCTATACCTACATCGAACAAAGTGCTTTGGGGCTTGCCAACCTCCTCTTTACAACTTTATACAAAAACATACTACTCCAATTGTGGCTTGAATATCAAGGTTGTTCTCCCTTCCAATTATATACATGTACATGGATAAACCTAACCACAGACCTGCAATATCCAATCCCTCTTTATCCCACTCACGTAAAGGGGGGATATTTTGGGACTTGTACATGAGGTAAATATGTAAAAAAAACAAGGATTGGAAAAAACTGTGCTCGAAAATATAAAGGAAGCTGCCCAGTGTGCTAATTACACGCTAAATAATTTAATAAAACAGCGTAAAGTCATATTAAAAAAACCCAATAAAGAAACCACCAATAAATGGTTATTACAAATATGTGAATCAAAGCAATCAAAATAAAACACACGTGAAAAAACATGTGTAATATATTGAATATGAGAGTGAATAAAGCTAGATAAATGAATCCAAAATTGCAATAAAAGTCGAATGAATAATGTGTAACTAATAGAAATCTATAAACTCATTCATCAGGTCAATCAATCTTTCGAGAACAAGTATACCTTACCAAGCCGATCCACCAATAGATCAGCCCCGTGCTAGTGATATTGGGCCAGATTCAGGTAGAGCGGAGCAAATAAGTTACTCCAAACGTATTCTAATTTAAGTTAGGTTGCCTTAATTTTTGTTTGACTAAGAGTGCCGTATCCACAGCGCATTTGCGCCCAAATTTGCGCCAGCGCAACGTAAATCCCGAGGCGTAAGGCGGGGTTATTGCAAGTGGGAAGTAAGTGGGCGTGCTCCATTCAAATTAGCCGTGACCCTGGGCTGGCCGTAATGCGCATGCGCGCACGAATCTGCCCCTCACTGGGGCATGTGCAGAACTTGGCTCGGCGCAATCAGTGAGATAGAGAATAGCCAAGCATACATTAGTTTGAGAATCGCCATGCTTAAAAAGCCCCAGACAAACGCCCTTCAATTGCAAAAGTACATCCCTGTGTTTCCCTTCCCAAAGCAAGTGTCTTTTGCTCTGTTGTCTGTGGCTGTTTGTTGGTGAGTGTAGTGTTATATTAAAGATTTATTGTAGTAGGAGGTTGTAGAAGCTGTCTGTATTTTCGGAGTGTTTTTTGTGTCTGTTTTTTTTGTTTTGTTTTTTTGTTTGAATTTGTATTAGCTGTCTGTGTTTTTCTTTTTTTTCTGTCTGATTTTTGTGTGTGTCTGTTCTGTGTCTTTAGAGGCGCAAAGAAGGAGGAGGGAACAGAGGAGGAGGGCACAGGAGAGGGTCTTCCGCAGACACCTAGATGTCTTTCCCATGGGGGAAGCTTTGGCATTCAATTAATGTCCAGGTCATTAATTGAATGCCAAAGCTTCAGATTTTTGAACATGTGGTCTATAATGGGGGGGGGCTGTAGTGCCACTAGTGTTGAGCAGAATATGCCATATTCGATTTCGCGATATATCTCGAATATATAGTCGAATATTCGAGATATATTCGTTAAATGCGAATATTCGCGATATTTTTTGGAAATGAAATGATTGCGAAATTTCGCTATTGCAAATGCGAATGCGAAATTTCGAGAAATGCGGAAGGAGCACTCTGATTGGCTCAGAATATTCGTGATAGAGCACTCTGATTGGCTCAGAATATTCGTGATATTTTATAATACAAAATAATTGCGAAATTTCGAGAAATGCGGAATGGAGCACTCTGATTGGCTCAGAATATTCGTGATATTTTATAATACAAAATAATTGCGAAATTTCGAGAAATGCGGAATGGAGCACTCTGATTGGCTCAGAATATTCATGATATATTACAATACAAAATAATTGCGAATATTCGGCAAATGTGGAAGGAGCACTCTGATTGGCTCAGAATATGCGTGATATATTACAATACAAAATAATTGCGAATATTCGGCAAATGCGGAAGGAGCACTCTGATTGGCTCAGAATATTCGTGATATTTTATAATACAAAATAATTGCGAAATTTCGAGAAATGCGGAATGGAGCACTCTGATTGGCTCAGAATATTCGTGATATATTACAATACAAAATAATTGCGAATATTCGGCAAATGCGGAAGGAGCGCTCTGATTGGCTCAGAATATTCGTGATATATTACAATACAAAATAATTGCGAATATTCGGCAAATGCGGAAGGAGCACTCTGATTGGCTCAGAATATTCGTGATATTTTATAATACAAAATAATTGCGAAATTTCAAGAAATGCGGAATGGAGCACTCTGATTGGCTCAGAATATTCGTGATATTTTATAATACAAAATAATTGCGAAATTTAGAGAAATGCGGAATGGAGCACTCTGATTGGCTCAGAATATTCGTGATATATTACAATACAAAATAATTGCGAATATTCGGCAAATGCGGAAGGAGCACTCTGATTGGCTCAGAATATTCGTGATATTTTATCGTAATTTCGCAAAAATGTGAATGAGAAATTGATTGCGGAATTTCGACAGTAACACTCTGAAATCGAATATATGTGTTATTTTTAGCTAAAAACAATATTGCGAATTTCTCGAAAATAATCCACGCGATATCGCTATTGCCGAATAATTGCATTGCGATTTTTTTCGGCAATATAAAATGATCGCTGCAGCTACTCGGCCCAAGGTCTCTAATCATACCAGCAATGCTTTTAGACGTCGATGGGGATCTCTAGGATGTGATCTGTTCTAAAAAAAAAATACGAATATTCGAAATAGCGAATATTCACCGCGAAATTCGGAATATATCGCGAATACTCGAATATGCCATATTCGAGCCGAATATTCGCAATACGAATATTCGTGAGCAACACTAAGTGCCACATGGGTGCAATCTATGGCCCCGATGGTGCGTGGGAATCTGGCAATTTTATAAAAATCAGTCACTGTGTTCATTCGCTGGACCTCCTGGGAGGGTTTTATAATTTGGTTGGCCATGCATCTCAGGATTGCAGGGACAACCTGGTGCACACACCTGCTAATGGAGGATTGTGACATCCCAGCCATACCTCCACATGTGCCCTGAAAAGAGCCAGTGGCCAGGAAATGCAGTGTTGCCAGGACTTTCACGAGTGGCTCCACTGCATGTGAGCGTTGTGTGGGGCTGGTGAGGTCATCCTGCAGGGTTCGGGTTATTTCCATGATGGCTTCCCGATTGAATCGGAAGTTGTGATACACCTTTGCTTCCCCAATGGCAAAGACATCTAGGCGTCTGCGGAAGACCCTCTCCTGTGCCCTCCTCCTCTGTTCCCTCCTCCTTCTTTGCGCCTCTAAAGTCACAGTATAGTAATGAGCATGGATGCCATGGCATGTTGTGCATACAGATTGTCCGTAGTGTCGTGTGTGCTCAGCTCTCCCTTAATGGTGTTGCTTTAGCAGACCTTTACACACGGCTGGAGCAAAGTTAAGGCTGCTTTTATAAAGTGTAACTTTACTCCTGGAAACTAACAGGTGCGCACAGGGCGTAACCTACGACGCCCAAACTTAATTTTGTGGATCGCCCTATCTCCCTCATTTGCATCTTTGCCTATCAAAACAGTGGTGTGTCTAGCGTATTTTGCGTGCGAAGAAGGGCCGGTGTAATTATTTAAGGTAGGACGGAAAAAAATGGTTTTCAGGCGTATCTCGTTTTGAGGATCAGGCGCAAAGATACGCGCGGGGCAAATTTCAATTACGCCGCGCATCTCAAGATAAGGTGGCATAAGTCCTTGGTAAATCTGGCCCTTAGTCTCCTTACCAAAGATGATGACCACTATCACGGCGGTCAGTGAAGGCGCAGGGTTTTAAAGTCTCCCTATAGACTCGCAGCTGGTACCAATATGAACAGATGGTAGGCACTCACTGGTATCTCAAAAGGATAAAAACAAAAAGGACTCCATAGTGTATACTGTGACGTAGAGATACGCTGCGTAAATACTAAGAATAGCCGGCGTATCTTTTTTCTGTATTCAGAAAACAAGATACGCCGGCTTTCTTCTTATGCCGCGTACACACGGTCGTTTTTTGCGATGAAAAAAAACGACGTTTTTTGTGAAGTAAAAAACAACGTTTTTGAAACGTCACTTTCAAAGACGATGTTGCATAAACACCCATCGTTTTTTTCACAAAAAAAAGGGTTACGTTCACCCCACTTTTCCATTGAAGCTCGCTTCATAACTAGCTTCTGGCATGCGCGGGTGTTGAAAAACTCGTTTTAAACTACGTTTTGCCACAACAATGTCACTTTTTGTGAAACCAAAAAAACAACGTTTTAAAAAACGACACAAAAAATTCAAGCATGTTGGAATTTTTTTTTGGTCGTTTTTTTTTGGACGTACAAAAAAAACGACGTTTTGCCCACACTCAATCAATTTAAAATGACGTTTTAAAAAACAACGTTTTTTTTCATTGCAAAAAACGACCGTGTGTACGCGGCATAAGATACGAGTGGTGAAAGTTGCTTACACCGTCGTATCTTAATTGCATTATTACGCTGGCCGCTAGGTGGCGCTTACGGCGGTTTTCGCGTAATATATGCAAATGAGCGATTTAATGCCGATTCCCGAACGTACTTGCGGCGGCGCGTCGTAGTTTACATCGTTTGCGTAAGCGTTAGAGCGGCGTAAGGTTACCCCTGCTATAGGAGGAGTATCCAATGTTAAGTATGGACATCGGGACAGCCTCTAATTGTACGTTGGTTACATCGTTTGCGTAATTCGTTCGGGAATGGGGCTCGACGTTAATTATGTTCACATCGTTTACACTGAGAAAAAGCGACATGATTTTGCGCATGCGCACTGGGAACGTCCACGGACGGCTCATGCGCCGTCCAAAAAAAAACTTCAATTACGTGGGGTCATGATTCATTTACATGAATCACGCCCCCACTTCATTCATTTGAATTGTGCAGCCTTAAGCCGCAACACATACATTACGCCGCCGTAAATAATGGCGCAAGTTCTTCCGTGGATCTTTCTGAATCTGGCCCAGGTAGTATAAGTACGCAATGTATGGGTACGGTGTCTCGTGGCGTCTCCTCCGCTCGTTCAGCTTGGCTGCCACTTTTGTATTAAAATATACATCACAGTATACACTATGGAGTCCTTTTTGTTTTTATCAGAAAATAAAAGAAACCAATGATACAATGTGACTACCCAAATGGTGAGGATAGGGATGAAATAAAGTTCAATACTCACGCATGAACCAATATGGGAGTCCGTGTGAATATGCCAAAGACTGGCCAAAGAAGTCTTCCCAAACTTCCGTCACGTCCCATTTAAAGTCCCAATTTACCCCCCCCCCCCTTTCTTATCCCACTCACATTACGCAATCACCTAAATTCTAAATACCATCTTCAATCCCGCCATTCTCCATTAGCGCTTGTACTTTAAATCCTAGATTTATTCTAGCTTTTCATTCCTCTGAATTTAAATGACTGATCCCTAACGAGAATCACAGATTTCAACACATCTCTTTGTACAATATCAATAGATGCTTTTTTATGAAAGGATTATAAACTTCAACAAGGCAAAATCCATCAGTGTAGTTAAATTCAATAATTAGTAATACACTTTCATCTTATGCTGTAGGGAATGCAATTTCTCCCTTTGAATAATTATGCAAACACTTTGATAAACAATCAGGACATATTTCTTCCCTTTATTGACTCCTATTCTCATCTAATGACAAATTATTTTATATGGATAACTGGGAATTAGACTTAAGAGAAACTATAAATCCTAATGACTGATATACAGGGGTTGACTTACTAAAACTGAAGAGTGAAAAAATTGGTGCAGCTGTGCATGGTAGCCAATCAGCCTCTACGTTTGTTCAGTTAAAGGGGTAGTTCCCCCAAAAAACTTTTTTTTAACATTTATTCAGGCTCGTTATGTCAAGGGGAATCAGGTTTTTTTTTTTTTAGAAATGAAGCCGTACTTACTGTTTTAGAGATGCATCGTCTCCGACGCTTCCGGGTATGGGCTCCGACTATAGGCGTGCCTATTTGATTGACAGGCTTCCGAGGTCGCATACATCGCGTCACGATTTTCCGAAAGTAGCCGAACGACGGTGCGCAGGCGCAGTATAGAGCCGCACCGTCGCTCGGCTTCTTTCGGCTACTCGTGACGCGATGTATGCGACCGTCGGAAGCCTGTCAATCAAATAGGCACGCCCAGACCAGACGATCATACCCGGAAGCGACGGAGACGATGCATCTGTAAAACGGTAAGTATTGCTTCGTTTCTAATAAAAAACCACCCGATTCCCCTTGACATAACGAGCCTCAGTCAATGTTAAAAAAAGGTTTTTGGGGGAATTACCCCTTTAAGCTTTGACAAAAAAAATCCTGGAAGCTGGTGGTTTCTATTCAAAGCTGCATCAGATTTAGCGCTCTCCAGTTTTAGTAAATCAACCCCACATTGACAAAAAGAGCATCTTTAATATCCAATATTACCATCATTTTGGAGGGTATGGGGTTGATTTACTAAAACTGGAGAGTACAAAATCTGGTGCAGCTCTGCATAGAAACCAATCAGCTTCCAGTTTTTATTGTCAAAGCTTAATTGAACAAGCTGAAGTTAGAAGCTAATTAGGTACCATGCAGAGCTGCACCAGATTTTGCACTCCCCTGTTTTAGTAAATCAACCCCCTATGTGTAATGTAATCTTTAGATGTTATATTATATTGAATAGATTAGCAAAATACAGTATATCCTAAATTCATCCCCTTTATGTTTTTGATACAAAATGTACAAACTGATATATTTTCTTACTACTACAGTAAAACCTTGGTTTGAGAATAACTTGGTTTGAGAGCATTTTGAAAGACAAGCAAAATGTTTTTATAAATGTTGACTTGATATACAAGTAATGTCTTGATATAAGAGTATAAGAGTAGTGTCATGTCACAGCTGAGCTTAAAATAGAAGAGAGGCACCTCTAAGGCCGCGTACACACGGAGGGACTTATCCGCTGAAACAGTCCGACGGACCGTTTCCAGCGGACATGTCCTCTCCGGATTTTGGTCCGATGGCGTGTACACACCATCGGATCAAAATCCCCGCCAGCAGACAGCGCGGTGACGTGGCGGTGACGTTGACGCCGCCACGTCACCGCACCAGGAAGAAAAATACTTCCGCGCATGCGTCAAATCCATTCGACGCATGTGCGGGAGGATATGTCCGCTGGTGAGTGTACTGACCGGCGGACATATCCGTCGGACATGTCCTGAGCAGACAAATTTTAAAACATGTTTTAAAATTTGTCCGCCGGTCAGACATGTCCGCTAGCCCATACACACGATCGGATTTGTCTGCTGAACTGGTCCGTCGGACCAGTTTGAGCGGACAAATTCGATCGTGTGTACGCGGCCTAAGTGTAGCAATATGGTTACATTAAATCAAGGTACAACATTTAGAAACATAGTTAACCACTTCCCGCCCGGCCAATAGCCGATTTACGGCCGGGAAGTGGTTATGAAATCATGACTAGCCGTTCTCAAACGGCTTAGCACGAATTCAATGCCGTGCGCGCCCGTAGGGGCGCGCAGCGCGGCGATCGGTGATGCGGGGTGTCAGTCTTACACCCTGCACCTCCGATCTCGGTAACGAGTCTCCGGCGGAGCCTCGTTACCACGTGATCAGCCGTGTCCAATCACGGCTGATCACGATGTAAACAGGAAGAGCCGCCGACGGCTCTTCCTCACTCGCGTCTGACAGACGCGAGTACAGGAGAGCCGATCAGCGGCTCTCCTGACAGGGGGGGTTCGCGCTGATTGTTTATCAGCGCAGCCCCCCCCTCGGATCGCCACACGGACCACCAGGGAGTGCCCACACTAGACCACCAGGGTACTTACAAAAATAAAAAAAAAAGGACAAAAAAAGGACAAAAAAAAAAGGGCAGTAAAAAAAAAATAATGCCAATCAGTGCCCACACATGGGCACTGATTGGCAACAGGTGATCCATCAGTGCCACCCCTCAGTGATCATCAGTGCCACCCCAGTGTCTGTCAGTGCCAATCCATGCCCAGTGCCCACCTATCAGTGCCCACCTGTGCCACCTATCAGTGCCCACCTGTGCCGCCTATGAGTGCCCACCTGTGCCGCCTATGAGTGCCCACCTGTGCCGCCTATGAGTGCCCACCTGTGCCGCCTATGAGTGCCCTGTGCCGCCCATGAGTGCCCATCAGTGCCGCCCATGAGTGCCCATCAGTGCCGCCTATGAGTGCCCATCAGTGCCCCATACCAGCGCCGCCTATCAGTGCCCATCAGTGCTACCTAATCAGTGCCCATCAGAACTACCTCATCGGTGCCCATCAGTGCCACCTCATCGGTGCCCATCATTGCCACCATATCAGTGCCCGTAATTGAAAGAGAAAACATACTCATTTACAAAAAAATTAACAGAAAAAAATAAAAACATATTTTTTTTTCAAAATCTTCGCTCTATTTTTAGTTGTTGCGCAAAAAAAAAAAAACGCAGAGGTGATCAAATACCACCAAAAGAAAGCTCTATTTGTGGGGAAAAAAGGACGCCAATTTTGTTTGGGTGCAGTGTAGCATGACCGCGCAATTGTCATTCAAATTGCGACAGTGCTGAAAGCTGAAAATTGGCTTGGGCGGGAAGGTGGGTAAGTGCCTGGTATGGAAGTGGTTAATGATTAAAACAGGCACATCCAGGGTAAAGCTGTCCACATAGACTGTCCTCTTCACCGCCATTGATGTTTTCCCTTTCACGAGCAGTTCAAGCCTCGCTTTCAGATTGCTCTACTGCAGGGTAGTCATCCTGGTCACCAATGCAGACTGACAGCGATGAGAGCTGGCGTTGCGGAGGTCGGCCTATGTGGATTGTTTTACCCTGGGTGACTGCATACTTAGATGTGCCTCTTTTAATAATCAACCATGTGAGTTGCTAAATGTTGTACCTTCACTAAATATACCATATTGATACACTTAGAGGCACTTATCTTCTCTTTTATACTCTGTAGCTTCTGCTGGATTTTGCTTCTAATCCCCTTATAGATGCTTCCATTTGTGGATGGACATGTTATGGTTAAATTGCTATAATCTTTTTATATGGACTATAAACTGAAGGACTTATGAATAAATGGTTGTGGATAAAATCATCTGGGTTTCCATTATTTTTTATGGGAAAACTTGCTTTGATATACAAGTGTTTTGGATTACAAGCATGCTTCCGGAACAAATTAGGCTCGCAATCCAAGGTTTTACTATAATTATCTGGATCTTCTTCTATCCCTAATGTTCCTAGACATTACAGTAAATTAAGTTTTTACATTTTTTTCTCCCCATTTTTTTTCCTGCTCCATTAAATGTTAATGATAAGGTTACAGACTTGACATGCTTTTGTAAAACTGTTTATTTTTTTTCCTGCTTTGTTACTATGCTGTGTATACTATGCTTTCGATATTCAAACTTTCAAATACATGATTGAATCATGATTTACAAGACAAAATTAGTTTGATACTTAACCACTTAAGGACCCCCGCACGCACATTTACGGCCACAACATGGCTCGTACAGGCACAAGGGCGTAAATTTACGTCCCCGCCTTCGTGCGGTTCGGGGGTCCCATCGGGACCCCCTCCGCGGCATGCGGGGGTCCCCCTGGCTCTGGAAGCGATCGCCAACGAGCGGGCGGATGTCCGTGTTTTCCGCCACCCCCGCGATCGCTCCCAGCCAATGGGAGCGCTCCCCCTTCGTTTCAGTTCTTCCTCCTGTGTTTACACAGGAAGGAGGAAATTATGTCACCTCTCATCGCAGCGGTGTTTCCCACCGCTGCTGATGAGAGAAGACATCCACAGTAAGTGTGCACCAACACAACACTGACACACACTCACATAGGCACATTAACCCCTTGTGATCGCCCCCCCCCCCACCCCCCTGTCACAGTGTCACTGAATGCAGTGATCTAATCACTGCATTTAGTGTCAGTGTGACAGGCAGTGTAAAATCAGTTAGTGTTAGGTCCAGGATAGCCCCCCCACCCCCCCTAATAAAGTTTTGACCCCCTGATCACTGCCCTAGTTAACCCTTTCACTCCCTATTACCAGCATCACTAAGCGATCATTTTTCTGATCGCTGTATTAGTGTCGCTGTTCCCGCTAGGTAGCTATTTTTTTTATTGCGATTTTTTTTTTTTTACTAAAGACATGTGGCTGAATTAATTTTGGCCTAAATGTTTTACTAAAATTTAGTTTATTTGATTTTTTTTATAACAAAAAGTAAAAAAATAGTGTTTTTTTTCAAAATTGTCGCTCTATTTTAGTTTATAGCGCAAAAAATAAAAATCGCAGAGGCGATCAAATACCACCGAAAGAAAGCTCTATTTGTGGGAAGAAAAGGACGCAAATTTTGTTTGGGAGCCACGTCGCACGACCGCGCAATTGTCTGTTAAAGCGACGCAGCGCCGAATTGTAAAAACACCTTGGGTCATTTAGCAGCGTATGTGTCCGGGTCTTAAGTGGTTAACTAGTAAATTTTTCCTTAACTGATTCAGGATACTTTGTAGTCTACCTGTTGTTAAATTGATGACACACCATTGATAACACAAAAGAAGTCATTGCTCAATTAAAAATACTTATATATGCAGTAACCATTTTATTAATCTATATATTGAAAGAAAAAAAAAATCACACTTAGTTTGAGGCAATGAATAGTATTATAACAAAAGTATATGGTTGTAAAGAAAATGGAAAGAACATGCTGTATATTTTACAGTTGTTATGAGACAATGCAAACACATAACAATGAAGCACAATGTTGTATAATTTATGGCTATCGTGAGACACCCACAGATTTCTTATTATAGTCCATTAACTGCAGCTTAAACTGCAGTGTAGTTGATCACAGTACATTAGTTTGGTGCAAATTGTTATACAGCCCACCAATAGACTGTTAAAACCAGAGGAAAAGGACATCCTCGCTTCTTACCATGCCTGAATGATAAGAAATTCTTAGAACTAAGAGAAGCTGGGCTACACCAGGTATCACATTTTTGTAGCAGGGGCAAATGGAAGGGGCCCAAGGAATTTATGGACCCCTTAGGCCCTTATGGCCTAGACTATTTGAGAGCCCTGCAACTCAGTAATTTTTTGAGTACCATACAACTGCCAGATGAGCCACCTCCACCTTTAATGGCATTTGAGATCTTACGTACTGAAGCCGGGATACTTCCCCACGCTCTGTCATTGACATATAACATTTTGAACAATCCCTTAATGGACGGACAGATTCCTTTTCTCAGTAAATGGGAGAGGGATTTGAACTGCTGTTTTACCAGCAGTATGAGACAACATATATTACTTCTCACCCATAAATCATCCATGAGTATGCGTATGCAGGAGACTAACTATAAAATATTGACCAGATGTAACAGGACGCCAGCACTTCTACATAAACTATTCCCCACATCTTTGGAACTGTGCTGGCGGTGTGAAGCTGAGAGAGGAAATCTTATGCATGTGTTTTGGCCCGAAGTCCGACGCATTACCCAGATGTTTACTGATCATCCACTAGAGGATGACCCAGCGTTTTTTTCTGCTCCATGTAACAGGTGTTTCAACGCGGGGCCTATATGAAATCAGTCGTACGCCATTTATTAGACGCAGCTAAGGCCTATATACCATTATGTTGGGAATCCCAACATCCACCAACCAATGCTCAGTGGCTTAGGAAGGTGGACGACACTAGACATATGGAAGATTTGACTCTTACTAGTCAACAAAGACAAGAGACATACACAGGGACGTGGAGAAAATTGAAAATTTTTAAATATTCGGATGAAGGAAAGGTTCTTAGGGGAGGGTCACTGGATGCTGCCTGGGATGATCCTTAAGAGATTACCTCGCCATTAGGCAAATAAGATATAAAGACAGATACCTTAGAGCAGGGGTCTCAAACTCAAATTATCTGAGGGCCACAAGACAAGTTCATATCCCATGGGGGGCCGCATGCAAACTTTCAAACTTCAAAAACAGTACTGGTGTCAGTGAACGTACCACTGCACGCGGACCACTGCACTGCACACGGACCACTGCACTGCACACTGACCACTACACTGCACACTGCCGACAGACCACTACACTGCCGACAGACCACTACACTGCCGACAGACTACTACACTACACACTGACCACTCACCATCATGGCACAGCACATCAAGGCTCACAGCCCAGCAAATTAGGGCACAGCACATCAGGGTACAGGGCACAGCACATCAGGGTACAGCACATCAAGGCACAGAGCCCAGCAAATAAGGGCACATGGCACAGCACATCAAGGCACAGGGCACAGCACATCAGGGTACAGGGCACAGCGCACATGAGGGCACAGCGCACATGAGGGCACAGCGCACATGAGGGCACATCAGGGCACAGCGCACATCAGGGCACAGCACACATCAGGGTACAGGGCACAGCACATCAGGGTACAGGGCACGGCACATCAGGGTACAGGGCACAGCACATCAGAGCACAACAGGGTACAGGGCACAGCACATAGGGGTACAGCACAACAGGCCACATCAGGGTACAGAGCACGGCACATCAGGACAGGACATATCAGGACAAGGCACATGGCACATCAGGGTACAGGACATGGCACATCAGGGTACAGGGCACATGAAACAGCACATCAGGGTACAAAGCCCAGCAAATCAGTGTACATGGCACACATCAGGGCACATGGGGCATATCAGGGCACATGAGAGCACATCAGGCACAGCACATCAGTACAGGGCACATGGCACATCAGGGTACAGGGCACAGGGTACCCTGATGTACAGAGCCCAGCACATCAGGGACACATCAGGGTACATGAGGCACATCAGGGTACATGGGGCACATGGCACATCAGAGCACATCAGGGTACCTGGGGCACATGGCAGATCAGGGTACATGGGGTACATCAGGGCACAATCAGAGCACATCAGGCATACCTCCCAAAGTTGTTGAGCCGAGGGAGGTCCGCAGATCATAGTTGATGAGCGGGGGGGGTCCGCGGATCTGAGTTCTTGAGCGGAGGAGGTTCCGCGTATCGGAGTTGTTGAGCGGGGGGGGGTTCCATGGCTCAGAGTTGTTGAGCGGAAATTTATCGCGAGTCGCGGGGATTTATCGTGGGGATTTACCGCGAATCGCGGGGATTTACCGTGAATCGCGGTAATCGCGGGGGGCCACCCTGCCTGCGGGCCATTTATTACCAGTCCGCGGGCAGTAAATGGCCCGCGGGCCGGTACTTTGAGACCCCTGCCTTAGAGAGTCGACTTTGCACTGCCTTATCTGGCTCATGCTCGCACCCGTTCTCCACTCCACTTCTTTTCTTTTTTTTATTTTTTTTTTCTTTGTTCTTCTTCCTTTTTTTAACTTTAAACTTTTTCTTTGAAAAATTGTGGGGTAAACTGGCTCTATTGGCTCCGGTCATGAAGGGAAATCAAATAAAGATGACTATATAGTTCTACTGAGATAATGGATAATGATCCACCAGTAACACCCTGATAGGGCCCGCTGGGGATCATAGGTAACTCTATACATTTTGTTTTTCTATTTTTTTCTCCCTTTGGGGTATTCAATGGAAATCTATATCAGTGTATGTATGCTTTATCCATTATTGTATTATAGCGTCAGGGTCCATGTGGACCAGTTTTACCTACCTTAAATTAATAATAAAAAAAAAAAAAAAAAACACAGAGGAAAAACATAGTGGGACTTTACGGAGGTTCACCGGCTCTTGGCTCGGCTCTTGGCTTCCCCCGTCACCATCCTCGGTGAGGGAATCGGGAAGAGTCTTCACTGGCCTCCGCTGTGTTACGGGAGCCGCGTGTTTCCCAGAACACAATGGGGGGGTGGCGCGAAAGGGTGGGACTCCAGCAGAAGTCTATGCCTGGAAGTGGTGCAAATACCTGTTTTATACAGGTATCTGCACCCCCTCCCCCCTGAAGGGTGCCAAATGTGACAGCGGAGTGGGGGGGGTTCCGAAAAGCGGAGGCTCCATTTTGGGCGAACCTCAGCTTTAAATGAGGGATGTCACTACACTTATTGGATATAGTGTAAATATATATTATGTTAACCACCGGAGCCTCGTTTTGAGATTTGGTGTTTACAAGTTAAAAACATTTTTCTTTTGCTAGAAAATTACTTAGAACCCCCAAACATTATATATATATATTCTAACACCCTCGAGAATAAAATGACGGTCGCTGCAATACGTTCTGTCACACCATATTTGCGCAGCGGTCTTACAAGCAAACAGTTTTTTTGGAAAAAATAAGACAACAGTAAAGTTAGTCCATTTTTTTATATTTTGTGAAAGAGAATCTTACACCGAGTAAATTGATATCCAACATGTCACGCTTCAAAATTGCACCCGCTAGTGGAATGGGGACAAACTTTTACCCTTAAAAATCTCCATAGGTGACGTTTAAGAAATTATACAGGTTGCATGTTTTGAGTTACAGAAGAAGTTTAGAGCTAGAATTATTGCTTTCACTCTAACGATCGCGGCGATACCTTTCATGTGTGGTTTAAACACAGTTTTCATATGCGGGCGCTACTCACGTATACGTTCACTTATGCACGCGAACACTCTTATTTATTTTACTCTTTTATTTTTTTATTTTGACACTGTTCTTTTAAAAAAAATTTCACTTTTATTCCTATTGCAAGGAATGCAAACATCCTTTGTAATAGAAAAAAAGCATGACAGGACCTCGTAAATATGAGATCAGGGGGGGAAAAGACCTCAGATCTCACATTTACACTAAAATACAATAAAAAATAAAAATATGTCTTTTGAGCTATGGGCAGAAGTGAAGTTTTGATGTCGCCTCCACCCTGGAATGGTATGGAGATGGGTGGGGGCCATCTCCCCCTCACTCAGCTCCATACCACAGACCGGAGAGGACACGATTGCCTCCACTGGCAGAGTCTTCTCTCCATTCATAAACTGAAGCAGAGTAAACACACTTTACTCCGCTTAGTTATCACAGGACACGGGAGCGATCCGTAGCGATCACTCACTATGTCCAATTTAGAAAAGCAAGGGGCGGGTAAATTACATATTTACCAGTCACTTCCTGTGCTCTCCATCCTGACACATCCCCCACAGCAGCTGGTGGGAGAGGAGGGAAGTCGGCTGCGGGGGACGAGGAGGGCAGAGGAGGAGGACAGGGGGGCAGACATGGAGAGAGGCCAGAAAAGGAGGACAGGGGTCCCGGAAGAGCACACAGGAAAAAGTCAGGAATGATCAGGAGGAACAGCTGTGAGCACCGATTCCCCTCTATAGCCACGGGTGGGAGAGGAGGAGAAGCGGCTGTCAGCTGAAAAGCTATACAGGGAGATTGGTGCTCACAGCTGTCTCTCCCGCTGCACCGATCATTCCCAGCTGTGAACCAGAGGACCATCCATGTGTGAAGGGTGGGGATGATATGCCCCTGCAGCCGGGAGATTTCACGGCACTCGCGGGTGTCCGAGAGCCGCAGCCAAAATGCGGGAGTCTCCCGCACCACGCAGGAGACTTGGAAAGTCTGCATGTCGCTTCCAGTTTTTAACATTAGACCCTTGTGGTTGATTTACTAAAAACAAACCTGTGGTTCACTCTGCAATAGAAACTGCACTTTGCAATGGAATTTGCTCCAGTGAACGTGGTAAAGATTTAATCACATGCAAAGAAAATAAAGAAAACTAAATTTTTGCTTGCACAAGATTGAATGATGGAAGTCAACAGAGCTTCACCAAGCTATTGCACAACTTCCACTGTAAAGTGAATAGCTTATTTCCCTTTAGTAAATCAACTCCAGTGCCTGCACTACAATGGGCATTGAATGTTGTCTGGGACATGACCAGTGTATTAGAGAAAATCCCCCCCAACTATCCATATCAACCCTTACCACATTTACCTTCCCATAACTTAACCACCCCTATACCTTTCCCTATTAAATAATAATAATAGACCACACCAGAGTTGGAGTATAACTGGCCATAACAGCCTTCTTTATTAACAATTAAATAAAGTATTTTATGAATGTTTTGGCACTCGTTTTCTGCTCAAACAGCAGCTAATTTCTTCTCCCTGCCCCCCCACCCAATGCTTTCTATTAAAAAAAGTCTAAAGCTGTAAAACGCTTCTAAAACATAAAAAAAAAGCATGTATAAAGCTAGAAAAACACTTAAAAAACGCCATTAAATTGCTACGCTCAGATGTGATTCCAGCGGAGCACAGGCAGCAATGAAAACCTCACGAGTGTTCTAATCCATCTCCACTCTATCCAAAACACCAAAAAAATAAAAAAATGTAAACTCAGGATTTACACTTTTTTTTAAAAGAAAATAGACCCCATAGTGTTTCTATGGTTGAAGTGTTGATTATTTGAGATTGAATTAGAAAATTTTGCAATAGTTTAGGCTTTCAAAAAATGGTATGTTTGTGAGTTTTCCAAGGTTTGTCTGTAAAAAGAAAAAAGTATTTAGCTATTGTGGTGAGTTTGTTTTTAATATTTTTAATTTTTTTGCTGTAATGCTTCATTTAAATATAAAAAAATGCAAGGACACTGCAAACTAAACACCACACAATAGGGCAGCCTATACACGGTGCAAATGTCTTTGCAGGAATAAAATTAGCTTAATTCCCCCATCAACACTGACAGTGTTGATGGGGGAATCCCTCTTGCCGAGCCATTGTCTTCTCCTGAAGGGGGTGCCATCCCTCCCGGGAGAAGAATGTGATTATTGCTAGCGACTATACCAGCCAGTTGCGATAATCACATATAAGAGCCGGCAAACTTGTTGTACACAAGTTGATCAACCAAGATTCTAACCGTCTATGGCCAGCCTTAATCACTTACTTTGTGGCTTATGGTGTCTGTCGAAAGTTCTAAGAAGATTCGACAAGCAGCTAAACTGTACGACGCCGCAATCGTACATTTCCGGTCAAATTTTCGACCCATAGGCTATAGAAATATTCTAATGTTTGTTGACCAGTAATAATAATTTAGAAATATGATTACTATTAGTGTCATACAACATTAGAATTCTTCTATAACTTTTAGGCGGAACATTCAACCGGAAATGTATACGATTGCGGCATCATACAATTTAGCTGCTCCATCAAATCTTCTTAGAACATTTGACAGACACCATAAGCCTTCAGTGACAGATTCGATCTTAAATAATTTGGATTTTCGGACGAATGCGTTTTTTAACGAAACAAAATAAATAAAATATTTAAAACAGTACACATCCTAGTGCTAGATGCACAATAATATATCAATATGTTTGTGACCAGTGTTGAGCGGAATACGCCATATTCGATTTTGCGATATTTCACGAATATATAGAAGAATATTCGTGAAATATTCGTTAATATCGAATATTCGTGAAATATTCGTTAATATCGAATATTCGTGATATTTTATAAAAAAAATAATTTTGCGAAATTTCGCTAATGCGAATGCGAAATTTCGCTAATGCGAATGCGAAATTTCGCTAATGCGAATGCGAAATTTCGCTAATGCGAATGCGAAATTGATTGCGAAAACGGAGATCATTTCCTGGATTACTAAACTAATATGCACTAAACACTAACTCTACTTACACAAACTTATATGACTAAACTAAAGCTATTTTTTTTTTTTATACACAAAACACAGAAGGGCAGAGAAAGTATTTGCGAATATTCGTAATACGAATATTCGCATTGCGAATATTCGGCAACATAAAAGGATCGCCTCAGCTACTCGGCCCAGGGTCTCTAATCATACCAGCAATGCTTTTAGACGTCGATGGAGATCACTAGGATGTGATCTGTTTTAAAAATAAATTTGAAAAAATAGGAATATTCGCAATAGCGAATATTCACCGCGATATTCGATTTATTCGCGAATACTCGAATATGCAATGCAAATATTCGTGAGCAACACTATTTGTGACTTAAAATATGCAACAATATATTATCAAGTGCTTCAAATAAAAAAAATCTTTTACATTTATTATTAAATTTTTTGGATATGTATTATAGCAGAAAAAAAAATGTTGCTTTAGTTTATAGAGCAACAAATAAGAACCGCAGAGGTAATCAAATACCACCAAAAGAAACCTCTATTTTTAGGGAAAAGAGGACAACATTTTTATTTGGGTACAGTTTTAGTTGGGTACAACCACGCAATTGTCAGTTAAAGTGATGCAGTGATGTATTGCAAAAAATGGCCGGGGCTAAAGTGTTTAAACAAATCTATAGGCTATCTTCATTTATTTTTAGATCTTTGTGTTAATGTGATCAGCTATTAATCTGATTTAAATAAACTTCCTATGGTGGTATTCATAGCCTTGTGGTGTCTTGACATGCCATCTGCGAAAGTAACCCTTTCATTTTGACACACTAAAGATGTCAGGACCCTCACTGCCTAATAGAGATGTCCCGAACTATTGTTCGTGTTTGCCGCGGTGGGCGAACATATGCGATGTTTGGTCCGCCCCCTATTTGTCATCATTGAGCAAACTTTGACCCTGTACCTCACAGTCAGCAGACACATTCCAGCCAATCAGCAGCATACCCTCCCTCCTGGACAGCATTCATTTTAGATACCTTCGGAAGCTGCAATCTTAGTGAGAGGAGGGACAGTGTAGCTTCTGCTGATTTAATAGGGAAATCTATAGCTAGGCCAGTGTATTCAGTGTGCAATCCAGTCCTGAAAGACTCATTTGATCTCTACTGTAAGGACAGTGTCCTGACAGCACCCCAAAAAGCCCTTTTTAGGGCTAGTACATTAGTCTGTTTTTTTTTCCCTCTGTAATCTAATTGCAATTGCCTGCCAGCGTGTGTGTCAGACTCACAGTGTATACTGTGCCCACTTGCCCAGTGCCACCACTCATATCTGGTGTCACAGTAGATTACATTTAAAAAAAAAATGTTTTGATTGTAAAAGAATAGCAGTCAGTTGCCTGCCAGCATGTGTGTCAGGCTCACAGCATATACTGTGCCCACTTGCCCAGTGCCACCACTCATATCTGGTGTCGCAGTAGATTACATTTAAAAAAATAAAATAAAATTTGACTGTAATAAAATAGCAGTCAGTTGCCTGCCAGTGTGTGTGTCAGGCTCACAGCGTATACTGTGCCCACTTGCCCAGTGCCACCACTCATATCTGGAGTCACAGTAGATTACATAAAAAAAAAAAAACAATTTTGACTGTAATAGAAGAGCAGTCAGTTGCCTGCCATCATGTATGTCAGGCTCACAGCATATACTGTGCCCATTTTCCCAGTGCCACCACTCATATTTGGTGTCACAGTAGATTACATTTAAAAAAAGAAAAATAATTTTGACTATAATAGAATAGCAGTCAGTTGCCTGCCAGCATGTGTGTCAGGCTCACAGCGTATATTGTGCCCACTTGCCCAGTGCCACCACTCATATCTGGTGTCACAGTAGATTAAATTAAAAAAAAATGACTGATAGAATAACAGTCAGTTGCCTGATAGTGTGTGCACGTTATTCCAAACAATTTAGGAATGTTAGGCGATTTATGCCCTTTATGGATTAAAACCAGACTCTGCATCAACTACCTAATTTTCCATGTGAGTTTTGCCATGGATCCCCCTCCGGCATTACACAGTCCAGGTGTTAGTCCCCTTGAAACAACTTTTCCACTATTGTGGCCAGAAAGAGTCCCTGCGGGTTTTAAAATTTGCCTGCCTATTGAAGTCTATGTCGGTTCGCCCGGTTTGCCCGTTCGCAAACATTAGCGGAAATTCACGTTCGCCGTTTGCGAACGGAAAATTTTATGTTCGCGACATCTCTACTGCCTAATGCAGTATTGCAACATAGGATAAATATAAGTGGGTTTATACCTTCAAAGAAAATATGGGGGGGGGAGGATATGGGGGGGGAGGTGGGAGCCCACAGTCAACACAGTACTGATAACTCAAATAATTGTGCTCAACCAACCCAAATATAAACTTGCTGTGACTCCACTCACCATGCAGTTGCATGTTGAAAAACATTAATTGATATCAAAAAGTCACCGGAAAAGACTGAATTATAAAAACCCTTTAATTTTGAATGGGCTGTCAATGCAAAAACCACAGGTTTTAAAACACCTGAATCTTTTTTCAATGCCGCACATTACATCGAATGGATATTTTAAAACAATGGGGGTTATTTAAGAAAGGCAAATCCACTTTGCACTACAAGAGCAAAGTGCACTTATAATGTCACTGCAAGTGCACTTGGAAGTGCAGTCGCTGTAAATCTGAGGGGTAGATCTGAAATGAGGGAAAGCTCTACTTATTTTATCATCCAATCATGGGAAAGATAAAATGCTGTTTTTTATTTTCCTTGCATGTCCAACTCAGATCAACAGCGACTGCACTTCCAAGTGCAATTTCAGTGCAATTTCTTTTTTTCATCAATACATTTTTATTGGGTTTATCAATTTACAACACTTGAGGTAGTTGCATTCAATATACAACTTAAGTAGTATAATCACCTTGTACAGGCAAACATTTAACAGAAAAAGAATACGGTACTCGGCGACCTAGGCTAGCCTACCCCAATTGGACTGGGAGGTCACCAAGATGATCAGTGGTACACCTATACAGCTAAAGTAAATACAAATAAAGGAGGGGGAGGGATGGAGAAAACTGAAATAAAGGCTGCCGTTACTCATTATCTATACCAAAGATTCAGTATTTTATAATGTTATTCTTCAGACTATAGGAAGATTATTAAAGTAAGGAATCGTTTAAATATTTGGAAGCTTTCAAGTGGATTAACCACATTATCCATTTTCTACGATAGGGGATTATAGAATCATTCTTATAGGCTAATAATAGTTCTAATTGAGCTTGGGTGTTTAATCTGGTGATGACCATTGGTGGGTTTGGGACGTCTACTGATTTCCATAGAGAGGCCACTAAAATTCTTGAGGCTATCAAAATATGTAAGACAATAGTCCTGTACATAGTGGGGTATTTGTCTAGATCTATACCTAATAATGCGTTGGTAGGAGTAAGCTTGGCAAGGTTACCCGTAATAATGGCCATAAAGGATGAGATAGAGTTCCACAAACTTTTTAGAGTCTTGCAACTCCAAAGCGTGTGCAGGAGGTTTCCCGTTTGCTCGTTACATTTCCAACAGATGTCGGATGCAGTTGGATACATTTTGGATAACTTGTATGGTGTTAAGTACCATCTATTCATTATTTTTGGGGCATTATCCCAGTGTTCAATGCAAGAGAATGATTTACTTATTGTTTGAAATGCTTTAATCCACTCGGGGAAAAAATCTGGTCCAGATCTCTTTCCCATTTCAGCAAATTTGTGTTTTTGGTAAACAGTTGGGAGAATAACACATCGTAGAAGAAAGATGTACCATTCCTGTTATCATTTTTCTGAGCAGAGAGGAACTCCCAAAGGTTCATAGGGATTTCAATCAAATTACTGGGAGAGAAATCCTTCAGTCGGATACACTTACCAATCTTAGTCTCGACGATGTTCTTAACTTTAGGGGGTAGGTTCTGGTATAGATTATATTCATTACTGATCCAGTCGTTTACAGAGAATCTGATTCTGCAATAATTAATGACTTCTGTGGGAAGATGTAATTTAGCCTTTTTCTCTACATGTCTGGTTTTTGAGAGAATGTGTTTCCAAGCGAATAAAGTAGTTTTAATGCTTATTAGGTTGGGGATTATTATCTTAGGGATAATGGCGCTAGCTATTGCGAGAAGGGAGGTCAAAATTGTGTGTGGCTAGACGTTCAATGTTTATCCATAATTTGTCATTTGTTGGGGTAAACCAACGTTTCATCTGATCTAAGATAGAACCAAAATAATAATTTCTAACGTCTGGGAGGCCCATTCCACCGGAATTTTTTTTAGTAGTAAGGATCGAGAAACCAACTCTGTTTTTTTTTTGTTCCAGATAAATTGTCTAAGTTTGCTGTCTAGTTGTTTAAAGAACTTGGCAGGAATTGGTATGGAGAGGCATCTAAAGAGATATAACATTTTAGGTAACGTTTGCATCTTGAAAGCGGCTATTTTACCAACCCAGGAAAAGTTGTTTTTTTTAATATGCGATAAGTCACTGGATATTTGGTCTAAAAGTGTGGGGAAATTGGCATCATACATTTTGGTTGGAGGAAATGTGAGTTGGATCCCTAGGTATGTTATCGATTTGTTGTCTCAATTGTATTTATATGTTGTGCATAAAGAGTTGATTGTCGAGTCTGGTATGTTCATAGGGAGGATAAAGCATTTATCCTGATTGATTTTATAGTATGAGACATCTTTTGAATTTTTCTAGTATTGCGTGTATTGTAGGCAGAGATATATCAGGTTCTGTCAGTGTCAATATGATATCGTCTGCGAATAGTCCTAGTTTGTGCACGTCTTGGGCAATCGTAACACCTCTGACATTCGGGGATGATCGAATGTATTCTGCTAGGGGTTCTTTAGCTAAAGCAAAAATTATAGGGGATAGGGGGCAGCACTGTCTGGTTCCATTAGATAATGGGAAGTTTCTAGATAAGATACCTGAAGTGTAGACCTTTTCGTTGGGCTGGGTATATAATGCCATGATTGCCGAGTGGATAAAACCGTTAAAGCCGAATTTAGTTAAGGTTTTTGATATATATTCCCAATGCATTCTGTCGAATGCTTTTTTAGCATCTAAAGCTAAGAGCAGGGCGGGGGTCTGATTATTGTGTAAATTGTTAATAATAATTTTGAGCATTCTTCTTGTGCTATCTGAGGCCTGTCTACTTTTAACAAAGCCAACTTGATCTGGTTTAATTAGGGTGGGAATTATATTAACAAGTCTATTCGCCAGTATCTTTGCGTAGATTTTGAGATCTGAGTTTAGTAAGGAAATGGGCCTGTAGTTTAAAGGGGAAGTGGGATCTTTGCCTGATTTAGGTATAGTGATAATTATTGCTTCTAGCAGTTCTTTTGCAAGGGCTTCTGAGTTAGCTGCTTGATTAAATAGGTTGGAAAGATGGGGGACTAAAGTTTCTTCAAAGGCCGTATAATATTCTTCTGATAGGCCATCTGGGCCTGGCGATTTATTTTTAGGTAGTTTGTGTATGACCTTAATTTCTTCATCTGATATAGGTTTGTTGAGTAATTCTAATGACGTAGGATCAATGGAAGGAAGGTCAATATTGTCTAAAAATGATGAGATGTTATCAGCGTTAGGTTGGGGGGTAAGAGTGTCATTTTTTTAGATTATAGTGTGTCTAATAGTACAGTGAGAAAGTATCTGCTATCTCTTTAGGATTGAGGATTGTTTTGCCTGAGGTGTGGTGGGTTAGTTTATGAATTTTGTTCTTTTGTTTTGGCAAAGTTTTATTTGGGAGGCCATTAACTTACCTGCTCTGTTACCTTGGGAGTAGTATTTTAAATTTAGTTTTTTAAGATATTTGTCATGGTTAGCAATTAATATGGATCTAAGATCAGATCTAAGGTTATTGAGTTGGCGTTCTAAGATTATGTTTTGGGGTTTTTTTTGTGCAACTTTTCAAGAAATTTCTATTAGTATTGAGTTGATCGTGTTGTTTCTATTTTTTTTTTCTCTCTAGCGGTAATTTGCATTAAGAAACCTCTTTCATATGCCTTGTGGGCACACCATAGAGTAGTGTTGTTAACGGACATATTATCATTTACATCAAAAAATTATTTTAGACCTTTTTTCATCACAGATCTATGTTTCTCCTGGGAGAGAATAAATGTGTTGTTTCTCCAAAGATAATTGTTGGGGCAATTTTGGTTCGAATTAATATCAAGAGTGATTGGAGCATGATCAGACCATGTTAGGTTGTGAATACTAGCATTCACTACTTTTGTGAGGAGATTCTTATCTGTGATGAAATAGTCTATTCTGGAGTACGTCTTATGAACATTGGAGAAGAAAGTAAAGTCTTTTTCCGTGGTATGAAGGCATCTCCAGGGATCGTACAGGTCTTCTGCTGAGAAAATTTTGGAGAGACCCTTTCTGGGAGCTTTTCCTTTCTTGGAGGTGTCCATATCAGGATCCATCGATGCATTGAAGTCTCCACCAATCAAGAGGTGGCCTTTCTGATTTTTTCTTGTCTTCCCAATCACTTTTTGGATGAATTGGTGGGGATTTTTATTGGGGGCATATATATTCACAATAGTCTATGTCTAAGGTGGCAACCAGAATTATGTATCTTCCTTGGGTGTCAGTTTTGAGATCTATTTGTTGCAATGAGACAGTGTCTTTGATAGCTATAGCCACCCCTTTTTTTTTTTATTTCTTTCGTTGCTGGAGAGGAAAATGTGGGGAAAATTATGATGTTTGAAGGTAGGTGTTTTATTCTTAGCGAAATGGGATTCTTGGATGCAAACAACATCACTTCCGAATTTAATTGCATCTGTCCACAATGCTTTAACTTTTATGAGGGCTGTTCAAGCCTTTGACATTGAAAGACATGAGTTTAAGTGGCATATCTTATCAGTTGAGGATGCTTTGTTGTAGATTCAGTTTTGTAGGAGATAGTTTTTTTGTGGGTAGATGGTATATCATTGTGGCGTAGTAATACTGTTTTGCCAGTAGATGGTGGTGTTGCTTTAGAAATAGTGTACAGGCAGCAGAAAAAAAACTAAAAATGGAGGACGAACCAGGGAAGGAAAATCAACAAAAGCTTGGTAAAACTGTGAAAAAAGAATAGGAGTTGTTGTGCTCCAACTCCTGTGTACATGACTATGTACTTCTAATCGGTTGGGGGTAAAAATTTTGAGAGAATTCCAGTCAGGCATTATTCAAAATCTCGATTCCCTGAGCTGCAAAAGGCCCTTAAACATGGGCATAAGAGAGATTTGTGAGGCCTCAATTTGTGCCTGGAGACCACAACATTAAAATTCGTCATGAGAGGATTTTTAAGCTGTTTTCCAGTCCTGGGAATTGGGACCAGGTGTAGTAGTGTCCATTTTGGTATTTTCTTGGTTTGGGAGTAGACCCCATGAGCGGAGGATTTTTAGACCTTGTTCCATTTTGTTAATAGTGTATGAGGTGCCTTTAAATTCTACCAGAATTTTTGTGGGGAAGCCCCATTTGAAAATTATGCCATGATTTCTCAGCACTTTAGTAATCGAGTTTAGATTTTTGCGAGTTAAGATTGTCGCTTGTGACAAATCCGAGTAAAGGATAATTCCAGAATACGGATCTGGGAGTGGCGAGTGGCACCGAGCTTCAGTTGTTCCTTGACATTGAAAAAGTGGATCCTAGCAATGACATCTCTAGGTATTTTCTCTGCTATGTAACGTGGTTTAGGTAGTCTATGTGCCCTGTCAATTTCCAGCTCTTGTTGAGGGGTGGCAGGGATTAGATCAGAAATCATGGTTTTAATGAAGCGTTTAAGGTTTGCTGGCTTCACATTCTCAGGTATACCTCTGAATTTTATGTTATTTCTTCGATTTCTGTCCTCATTGATTCCGACTTTGATCCTGAGTTGTCTCACTTCTTTTTCTAGATCAAAGTGGGAGTCCACTAATTCATTGTGCGCAGCAGTGAAATCGCACATTTTATTCTCCATATTATCCACTCTTTCTCCCAGAGCATCAATCTCCATATTTGATTTGTGCATAAGGCTGATCATATCATGCTGTAATGCAACTCTTAGGCGGCGTACACACGAGGGGACAGATTTGTTCAAATGTGTCGGCCCGACCGTTTTCAGCCGACGCAGCAAATCTGTCTGTTGGTCTGCTGTGCGTACACACGAGCGGATAGAAATCTCCCCGGACCAGAACGCGTGCACGTAAACCACGTACGACGTCACTATAAAGGGGAAGACCAAAGCTTACGGCGCCGCCCTCTGTTCCTCTTTTGCTAGTAACGTGTTAGCAAAGGTTTGGTTAGAGCCGATTCGCGCTTTTCGGTCTCCGCGCTTTACAGGTCGTATTCTCGGGTTCAGTGTGTGCTTGTGGGTGCGTATTTGGCAGTCAGTGCTGGCTGTCAGGTCGTTTCTGCTTTGCAGTGGCGTTCTGTCCGCGGGTATCTGTTTGTCGAGCGTATTTTGCAGGTCTTGCTGGATTAGGGGGTGCTTTCTGTGAGTGTGTTCTTGACTGACCAGCCGGCCGGTTTGAAGTCATTATGGAGCAGCAGCGTAACTTTGCTAGAGTTCGTGCTGGATATGGGCTTGCTTCTGGATGTTATAATTATTCCAGACCTTTGGCCAGGAACAGGGGGAGGAGGAGTTCCTGGGCCAAGAATTGGTTGCGCCAGCGTGACCGATTCTCTCATATGCCTCTGCTTAGGGAAATCCAGGAGAATAATCCTGATGACTTCAGGAACTTTCTCCGTATGACGGACCCCGTTTTCAACCGTCTGCTGGATCTTCTGTCCCCCTATATCACGAGGCAGGACACTGTGATGCGCCAAGCGATCACGGCCGAGCAGAGGCTTATTGCCACGTTGCGGTACCTGGCGACTGGGAGGAGCCTGCAGGACCTCAAGTTCTCAACAGGCATCTCTCCCCAGGCGCTTGGGATCATCATACCGGAGACGTGTTCTGCTGTCATACAAGTCATGCAGGAGGAGTATCTGAAGGTATGTTTCCTCTTTTCTGAAGCTCACATTCTCTGTCTTTATAAATGTGATTATTTTTTTTTGGTTTGGCATTTGTTCCCTATAATGACCATGCTTTTTCCATGCTGAGTGTTGAATGTTGCCTTTTCTCCCCATGCATGCATGTTGTTAAGCTTTCCATGTTCTTTTTGTTGGCCTACCTACATATTTTTTCCTTGCATGACTATTAACCTGTCCAGCATGCTATCCTAGGGACAAACACACCTAGCCTTTTTTTTTTTGGTGTGTGTGGCATATTTTTCTTTGCTGCATTGTAGTTCAACCCCAACCCCCCCTAAAATGTTGCCCCATCAGAGGGGTGGGGAGTGTGATAATAAGTGGGTTTTTTTAGTGGCCACAACTCCACCCCAATAATAAGATAAAATTGTTAATACTGTGTGATGGTGCACAAGTATGGTTTTTGTATTGTGTTTGCAATGTTTATGTGCCTAAGTACTATTTATGTTTATTTTTTTTGTCCCCACAGTTTCCCTCCACGCCACAGGAATGGCAGACTGTGGCTTCCCAATTTGCCCTGCGTTGTGATTTTCCAAACTGCGGAGGAGCAATAGATGGGAAACACGTCCGCATAGTGCCACCAGCCCGTTCGGGGTCCTACTATTTTAACTACAAAGGTTTTCATAGTATCGTGTTGATGGCGGTGGTGTCGGCACAGTACGAATTTTTGTATGTGGACGTGGGGAAGAACGGCCGGCTGTCTGATGGGGGAGTGTTTGCGCGGACTGAATTTTACAACCGTCTACAAACTGGTGGTCTTGAACTGCCACCGGATGAAGACAATGTGGAAGGACTTCCGTTTGTTTTTTTAGCGGACGAAGCTTTCGGGCTTGGACCTCACCTCATGCGGCCTTTTCCCCAGAGGACTCTTACCCCGGAGAGGAGGGTGTTCAATTTTAGGCTAGCCAGGGCCCGGAGGGTAGTCGAGAATGCCTTTGGGATACTCGCCAGCCGGTTCCGCCTGTTCCTGACAGCGATAAATATGGCGGAATATAAATTGAACCATATTGTTTTTGCCTGTTGCATATTGCATAATTTTTTACGCAGGCATTCCCAGACGTACCTACCCAACATCGGTGCTGAGGCAGGACTACCCTCAGATACCCTTCCTGGGCTGGACACTGGTCGCGCTGGCTCGGTCACCCAATCTGCTCGTGAGGTACGCGACAAATATGTTGAGTACTTCATGGGCCGGGGGGCCATAGCTATGCCAGATCATATTTCTTTCTAATTCGGCCCCCAAAAGAAAGAAATATTACAAAATATAATAAATAATTTGACCATTGGACTCTATATACAGTTGTTTGTCATTATTGCTTTTTCTATTTATCTCTGTCTTCTTGGTTCTGAAACTAGTGCACTTCTAGTGCCAAATGTAGTTGTCATGTTTTAGTAAATAACCACAATTGGACATTACAGCCATACCCCACTTTTAAGTCCACAATAGAAGGGTCACTTCTGCACACAAACCAATGAGATACCAGCATTTATAAAATCTGGCTTAACTGAACAAGCTGGTGTTGGAAGAATATTGTTTTTTACGCAGAAGTGAGGCTGATATTGTGATTTGCAGCGGTAAGAACTAAACGCTAGTGTGTACTTAAAACCGGGTTTATGGCTGTAGTTACAAGTCACTCATCTACAAACTGGGTATTCAGCATATATAAACAACAAGCCACTCATGTTAGCGTACAAAATTTTTTATCAACAATTTTTGGGTTTGCCACCATGTAACATTTTTGGAGTAAAAACATTTTTTTTTTTTTTTAATTTTTTATGCAAAAATATGGATTATACCAAACATTTTTTTTAGAAAAAATATAAAATATTTTTCAAAACCACTAAAAATACTAAGTACAACAAGGTCATTACTACAACAGTCTCCCAATGTCACCCCGGAACACAACAAACTTGGAAGATGCACACATTCTTGTGTGTGAGTGAGAGGGCCCAAAAATGAGGATTATATCAAATGTCCACATGTGCTATCTGGCATCATGGGTGATCAATGCATGTGTTTTGTGGGTGCAAACCCTTCCCTCTTACCTGCTTGAGAAGGGAGGAAGGGGGTGTACCCACAAAGCAAAGACAATCCATAACCTGTGATGGCAGATAGCACATGTGGACACACTGTGTGTGCATCTTTCTATTTTTATAAAACATTTTTTTTTGTTTGCAAGACGGATGGGTGATGGGGGGGGGGCCGGGCAGGGGGATTTAGTCTTTGATACGGCCCATCATATCAATAATATTTTTGTAATTTTGTTCAATTACAACCATTGTTTGCCTCATATTATCCATCTCTGTGCTACACTCCATAATTTGTTGGATGACAATTTGTGCACTTGCACGTGAAAAAGGTGGACTACTGGATGTGCTTGCAGCATCTTCATCCCCTATAAAAAAATAAAATAAAAATACATTAGTAATGTGCAGGCCTATCTACATCTCTTTCTCCCTGTGTGAAGCTGCGGTGACACTGACCTGTTGTGCTACTAATCTCCACCTCTCCATCATCCACAACTTCGCCTTCTTCCACAATCAATCCTTCTTCAATAACTCCTCCTTCTTCAATAACTCCTCCTTCTTCTATAACTCCTCCTTCTTCAATAACTCCTCCTTCTTCTACAACAACTCCTTCTTCAATAACTCCTCCTTCTTCTACAACAACTCCTTCAATAACTACTCCTTCTTCTTCTCCAACTCCTTCTTCTTCACCAACTCCTTCTTCTTCACCAACTCCTTCTTCTTCACCAACTCCTTCTTCTTCACCAACTCCTTCTTCTTCACCAACTCCTTCTTCTTCACCAACTCCTTCTTCTTCACCAACTCCTTCTTCTTCACCAACTCCTTCTTCTTCACTAAATACTCCTTCCACATTTGCGTCTTCCTCATCTCTCCCTTCCACCACTCCTTCTTCTACCTGGTCCTCCTCCTCCACATGGCTAGATTTTTTCTTATGAGAGAGTTTGGGCCTCCTTGCGTCCTCCAATTTCTGTCCTGTTCTTTCCCCTAGAAATATCAGAAAACAAAAGGTATACTTATCAGCACACAGATATTTGAGGAGGGCATTAATAAATCATAATCATTGTGTCAAAGTGTTTTATAAACTTTGGATTATTGTCTTCCGCCACCAAACCTTAACCTTTGTTTTTCTAATGACTTCTCCCAAGCTGTGCTAATTACCCTTTTTAGCGAAGGGACACACATGGAAGCAGGGCCGGACTGACAACTCATGGGTCCCCCGGGCAATAGAATATTAGGGGCCCCCAGGCTTACAAATGCCCACTAAGCCAGGTGGCAGTATAGAGGCGGGGCAGCTACAATCTCAGTCAGTAGTTTCACATCAAAAGCATGTAGGCTTTGGACATATCAGGGACAGATGAGCTAAATTAGCAGATTTTTACATACTGTCCCTGGTTGAAATGAGCCTGGCATCTCTGATGGGGCCCCCTAGGGGCATGGGGCCCTCGGGCAGTGTCCGATTTCCTCAGTGGTCAGTCTGCCCCTGCATGGATGCCCCTCCCTAAAAATTAGGTGTCACAGACTGTTAAAAATGAATCTCATTATGGGGGAGACACAGGTGCTCTTGAGTCCAGATGTGAATCCAGCTGCTTATTATCACTGTGTGAATGTGAATGAATCCTGTTTGTCTTTTCACATTCAAATCAGTTAGGAAATCTACATAATTTTATCCAAAATGTGTAATAACTTTTCTCTATAAATGCCAAATAGCCATGTCCTGGTGTGCTGTTCCTTAGGACATAGTATGTGGATGAAACGAGGTGATTGACCGATGTTTCTAAAGAACGATCGTGCATAACTTCTTATTTGGTGTGTGTGTGTGTGTTTTTTTTCATATTACAGGAAATATCCAAAAATAATTCTTCCAAAGTACAACCATTCCAACAAGGCACATGCATAAATATACATATCAAACAATGATATCACACAATTGCAAAACCCCCCCCCCCCACAAAAATAATACCTACTTTTATCCAGGATTTTCTTTATCTTCCGAAACTGGTGTGGCTCACGCAACTTCAAATCGGACCAGCGCTTGCGTAGCTGCTCTTTGGACCTGCTCACCCCAAAGATCTCAGTAAGCCTCTTCGCCACCTTGTCCATAATTTTGGCCTTACGGCGGTTCGGGGTGCTGTATGGGCCATAATCCCCATCATAATCCTTCCTGCGCAGGATGTGTACCATCTCCACCATCTCCTCCAAACTCATATTTGTGGCCTTGTACCGTTTGCTCCTTGAGCGTGACGTTCCTGGTTGTGTCCCTTCCTGATCCTCATGAGCGGGTAATGCTCGCTCGTGGGACATGGCCATCTTTTCGTTTCCCACTGATAAGGGGCGTGGAAAAGAGGAAAAGTTCCGTCATGGGCGTGGACGAAGGCGGCGTTTCACGCATGCGCGGATGAATACATCGTGTTTACGCGGAGCTTACGCGCGCGTTAAAACGATGACATACACATATGCCGGTAACTTGCAATATGAGGCCCTGGATGTTGAAATGGGGGGGTTAAAAACGGGCGGAGACATTGCGAACGAAGAGGGCGGCAGTATAGCTTTGCGCGGCCTATATAAGGAGATCGACGTGATTACGTCGGTTACGCGGAGATTACTCGAGCGTACGCGAGGAGCTACAGACACGAAGGTAAATTACAACATGGGATCAGCAGAGGCGTCTCAACTTTGAAACCCCATGTGGGGGTGGGGGTTTGGAATGTTGTTAGGAGCGTTTGCGCTATTTAGGTAGCTTGGGGCCACCAATGCAAGTTTTGGACAAAAATGATTGAACACATCACTACATATATATATGACAATGCTCTACCTCTTTATTTTTGTCTTGTGGATTCACATCATGCATGTATTGTTCTGTATTGTTTGGGCAGAGGTAATTAGGTTGTGTATTAGCTCCTCAATGCTGTGTGAGGTGCATGATAACTACACAATAACTAGTGGCTTCATTTTTGAAAAAATAAAAAAATTGTGGATGATTAAAGAGATGGCATGTATTTATTTTCATGTTACCAAAGGGTCTGCATGTTCCAAAAATGAATTGCACAACAATGGAGTGGAGCTGGCCAGCATTGTATCAGCAGGACACATTGGGGGTTATTTACTAAAGGGAAATCCAGTTTGCACTGCAAGTGGACTTGGAAGGGCATTCTCCATAGATGTGGAGGGGAAGATCTGAAATGAAGGGAAGCTCTGCTTATTTTATCAACCAATCAGGTGGAGGCTAAAATTGAATATATATTTTTTCTTGCATGTCCCCTTCGGGGCTACAGCGATTGCATTTCCAAGTGCACTTTCAGGCAGTGTACTTTCAAGTGCTTTTGCAGTGCTAAAGTGATTTTTTCTTTAGTAAATAACCCCCAATGTGTTTGTATACTAGTTCCACAATGATTGTACACATACATATTCAGAAAATGATAAAGCTGAGCCATTTTTCTTGTGGGTTTTAATTAATTTTTATTTGTATATTCTAGAGCATTAATCTGAACATATAAAAAAAAGAGAGAGATGGACCAGTTGGCTATCCAAGACAACACTCTTAAATTAATCGAATGTTATCGCGAAAAGCCTAATCTATGGGATAGCAGGCACCCAGGCTACCCAAACAAAAATCTCCGAGCAGACACTCTACAAGAGATAGCAACCTACATGCAGACGTGGGTTCCATCCTGCACAGCAAACATGGTGAAGGATAAAATGAGCAATCTCAGGAGCACCTATCGTAAGGTATATAAAGAGGTTAAAACCAAACGATCTGGATCAGCAGCAGATGCGCAAAAGGAGCCCAGGCTGTGGTACTTCCGCGAGCTTGCATTTTTGGATGATGAACTGGAGGGCCGGCCATCACTTTCCAATCTTCCTTCCAGCCTTCCTCCCACGCTTCCTTGCAGCGGAACTTCCCAGGATCCCCACGCCCCTGCAGAGCCAGAGGAGGGCCTGGCTGACATGGACCCAGATCTGGCGATCTTCAGTGAGGTATAGTAGTTTCATAAATATTTATTTGCTTCTAATTTGGGTTTGATTCTTGAGTTAGTATTGTTAAAATTGTAACGTTTGGACCAACAAAAAAAGGCGTGTGCAAAAAACTAGGGATCTCAGGGATGCCAACTGAGGGGTCTGAAGGACAGGCAGGTCTATTTAAATTAAGAAAACAAAAAGAGTCTAGAGCCAAATAATGTGTGTGTGTGCTTGATTGAGCAAAATATTACAACATGTCCCTTTTTTTGATACAGGAAGAGGCCAGCCAGGAGGTGGCAGCTCCTCAGGACCATGTCAGCCAGGGGGAAGGGGTGAGTGGCAGCCAGGAGGAGGCTGGGCCGAGTGGAAGTCAGCATGTCCCCAGGCTCAGCACCATAAGCCAGGTCCCTCCCCTCCAGATGAGGCGACCAGGCCAAAAGAGGCGGATGAGGCAGATGGAGGAGGAGAGCCTCAAAATGATGAGGGAGGCTGCTGAAATAATGCGGGCCCCCCTCAACCCCACAGAAGCCTTCAGTGCCTCTGTGGCTCATGAACTGAGCCGAGCGGAGGAGGATCAAAGGGACCTGGCTAAGGACTTAATAAATAAGGTCATCTTTTGGATGCACAGGGGCATGCTGACCCGGGACACAGACCTCAGTGACCCAGCCCAGCCTGCTCCCCATCTTTTGCCTCCTGCTGCCACATCATCAGCACCTGCAAGGGGCCATGGATGGGCCCGTGGACGTTTCGCTGCAAGGCAGCCAGGAAGGAAGGCTGGAAGTAAGAAGAGAAGGTGATTACCTGCCTTCCAGTTCATTATTCTAAAATGTAAGCTTGTTGGAGTACCACAGCTTGGGTTTCTTTTCTCATTTGCTGCTGATTCAGATTTGATTTGTTTTGTGTCTCCTGAGATTGTTCATTTTATCCTTCATCATGTTTTGTGGAATGCACAAGTCTGCATGTAGGTTGCTATCTGATCAAGTGGTGCAGATCATGTTTATTTTAATTTATTTTCTTGCCAAAATAAATGGCTTTTTGTATTTACGTTAAAACCTTGTCTATTGTGTTTTCTACTGTGGTGATTATGCCCCAAACCTACTAAAACTACAAGGTGGAATTTTGGAAGGACACAAACTCCTGGGTGGGGGGGTAGGTTAGGAGTGACAACTTGGTAACCCATGGAAAAAAAAAGCAACAAAAACAACAAAAAAATGCATTGAAAAAAAAGTACAACAAATCCAAAAAAATGCATTGAAAAAAATGATCAAACAAAATAAAATAAAAAAGCATTGAAAAAAAGGTACAAAAAATCCAAAAAAATGCCTTAAAAAAAATGATCAAACAAAATAAAATAAAAATGCATCGAAAAAAAGGTACAAAAAATCCAAAAAAATGCATTGAAAAAAATGATCAAAAAAAATAAATAAAAATGCATTGAAAAAAAGGTACAAAAAATCCAAAAAAATGCATTGAAAAAAATGATCAAACAAAATAAAATAAAAAAGCATTGAAAAAAAGGTACAAAAAATCCAAAAAAATGCATTGAAAAAAATGATCAAACAAAATAAAATAAAAAAGCATTGAAAAAAAAGGTACAAAAAATCCAAAAAAATGCATTGAAAAAAATGATCAAACAAAATAAAATAAAAAAGCATTGAAAAAAAGGTACAAAAAATCCAAAAAAATGCATTGAAAAAAATGATCAAAAAAAATAAATAAAAATGCATTGAAAAAAAGGTACAAAAAATCCAAAAAAATGCATTGAAAAAAATGATCAAACAAAATAAAATAAAAATGCATTGAAAAAAAGGTACAAAAAATCCAAAAAAATGCATTGAAAAAAATGATCAAACAAAATAAAATAAAAAAGCATTGAAAAAAAGGTACAAAAAATCCAAAAAAATGCATTGAAAAAAATGATCAAACAAAATAAAATAAAAATGCATTGAAAAAAAGGTACAAAAAATCCAAAAAAATGCATTGAAAAAATTGTTCTAAAAGAATAAATAAAAACATTGAAAAAAAAGGTACAAAAAAAACAAAAAAATGCATTTAAAAAATAGATCCAAATAAAAATTATAGTCATGTGGAGGAAAGCTCAAAACAATTAGGAGATGCAGCAAAAAAATAATTATAAAAAGACAACGCGATATACTACAATCAAACTTTGCTAGATTGGGACAACTCAGTCTATATAAATGGCATCAGCAATAGAACAGCTTGATTATAGCAAGAGAACGAAGAAAGGCAATAAACGATACAATATAGATAGTTACAATGACGAATGTGCCAACTCACAAACAAACACGAGGTTTACCTGAACGAGCGCTCCCGTCCCCTCCTTTTGTCTGAGCATGCGCGCGATTTTGGTCCGATGGTTTGGTGTACTAACCAGCGGACATATCCGACGGACAGGTTTGCAGCGGACAGATTTCAAAGCATGCTTTGAAATCTGTCGGGTGGAGAAATCTGTCCGCTAGCCCATACACACGAGCGGAGATGTCTGCTGAAACGGTCCATCCGACCGGTTTCAGCGGACATATCCCCTCGTGTGTACGCCGCCTTAAAGACATGATCATATCTTTAAAGGTAGTATCCAGTATTGGTAAATCAGTAGTGGGCATAGCCTGTAGTTTTTCATCATAAGGATTTTTGTCCAGGCTGCAGGCAAGGTCTGTATGAGGTGTGTGAGTATTACCTTGTTCAGAGGAGATCCTCCTTTTCTGCCTCACTGGACTTAGCATGTCATCCAGTCGATCGCTGTCAGGCTGGGGCTGTGTAGCTGTGAAATTTTCTCCCTCATGGAGAGAGGAAGCAGTGCGCTGTTCTGCACTGCAGTGAGGTGAGGGGGCAGCACCATCTTGTTTTCTCTGCAGCCCGGCCGGGCTGCAGAATATGCTGAGTTTGTGGGGGCCCCTCTCTGTTCTTCTTCTTAGCCGACATGTCTGCTACAGTCCCAGTAAGTTCCAGTATCGCTCTGTGTTGTTTAGGGCTCACAGGTCGCTGTGTAAAGTGCCCAGGGAGATACGTTCTCAGAGAGCTCCCTCAGAATGCACCCATACAGTTCTGCGGCTGACCACGCCCCAATTTCAGTGCAATTTCAAGTGCACTTTACACTTGTTGTTTGCATTTGTAGTGCAAAGTGGATTTGCCTTTTGTAAATAACCTCCTATGTGATGTTTTAGTGCAAGTTATAGGTTCTATGGGGTGCCATTCAAGACCAAGGTGCTTTGAGGTGCCATTCAGAGGTCAGCGAGGGTTTAAAAGCTTATTTAGTGTTTGTTAAGGATATGTAAATATTCAGTATAAGGCCCCTTTCAAACTGGGTAGACTCCATCAAGTGTATCTGCTTGCTCAGTGGGGGATCTGTCTGCTGATCCCCCGCTGAGGATCTGTGGATGTTTTTTGGCCCACATGTTGTCCTCTAATTTCTTCAGCATGATCAATAGTTTGAGACTGCACTTCCTTATGCCTTATTCCATCCTAAAGTGGAACTTCAGTCATTTTTTCAACTTTCCATCTATTAAATCTTCTGCTCTTGTCCTTTTAACTTTGGATAGTAAATACCTTATACAACCCACTTCCTGTTTCTAGTCTGGTCATTAGTCTAGGCTTATGACATCATGCACAGCTCTCTCTCTCTCACTCATGAGCGTTTGCCAAGAAGGGAGGGGCGATGGCCAATAAGAGCTGCAAAGATGGACGTGTGCCTCTGTGTGTCTGTGTAAATCCAGGAAGTGAACAGGCAGCAGCTTCAGCTGCCCACAATTAAAATAGATGCAGCCAGACTCGGTGGAGGGAGATTTCTGCAGCATATTTGGCAAGTACAGAATCATAGTATATATAAAATAATATGCAAAGTGGTTGGAGGGAAGCTTCAGAATGGCAAAGATGTTTTTATTACAAATTATGTGAGCAGACTACAGTTCCTCTTTAATACATCAGTATACGTTTTTAAGATTCATGTCTTTGGGCTAAAATATTGCAAGTTACAGTTACTATGATGTTAGTACTGACAAGTTATGGTCTTTTCCTGAAATTAAGAGAAACCCTTAGTAAATATAATAAGGCCCATTTGAGATTATAAATCTTTGATCTGAGTTTGACATGCACTCTGTACAGAGTGATTTGAATATTCAGCTGTAAAAGACAAGGCTCTTTGAACTACGCAGCATATGCTAAGTTAGCAGCACGCTTGCCAATGTTACACCAACTTGTCTTGAAATGTTTGAAGATAATGCAGTTGTCGGGTCATAATCATAACTTACTTTTATCAGCATTTTAATATCTACATAACATTCATGGGGAAAAAAAGCATAAGTCTCCATTTAAAGGCAGTATTCATCTTTTTGTTATCAGCACATGGCTTGTGAATATATAGCATGCAAATAAAGACACTGCATTGTCTTTGTGTTCTGTTATTTATTGCCTTGATGTTTAAAACATTTTCAAACCATTGTAGCAATGTTTTACTAATTCCTGCATGCTCAAAACAATGCAGAAAAAATGGCCATTGTGTATTGAGCATTGGCTTATCTAGTTCTTAGAATAAGGAAAAGAATATAATTACCTTTTTTTTATTCATGTATTTACTATACAGCATATACCAGTAGCTAAACATTAACACTAGAAACAAAGAACATTTTAAAGCATGGGTAGTGCAGTTCCCTTTTACAATCTTGCCTCTTCTAGGACTTTTGTAAATTATCATAATTACCAGAAAATATCCCCCAGGACTATTTAGTGAAGTTTCACAAACTCCCTGCACTCTCTTAACCACATAAGTCCCAGACCATTTGGCCACTTTTTGTGATTCGGCACTGCCGAATTGACGCCTTTTTTTTCCACAAATAGAGCTTTCTTTTGGTGGTATTTGTGGTTTTTATTTTTTGCGCTATAAACAAAAATAACAAAAACAAAACAAAAATAATAGTGTCAATTTTGAAAAAGATTCAATATTTATTACTTTTCGCTTTAATAAATATCCCCAAAAAATATATAAAACATTTTTTTTTTTAGGCCAATACGTATTCTTCTACATTTGTGTGGTAAAAAAAATCACAATAAGCATTTATTGATTGGTTTGCGCAAAGGTTATAGCGTCTACAAAATAGGGTGATCGTTTTATGGCATTTTTATTATTAACTTTTGTTTTCACAGCAATGGTGGCGATCAGCAATTTGTATCATGACCGCGACATTATGGCGGACACATCCGACACTTTTGACACTATTTTGGGACCATTGTGATTTTATTTTACAGAGGTCAGTGCTAATAAAATGCACTGATTACTGTAAAAAATTTACTGGCAGTGAGGGGGGTTAATCTGTAGGGGGTGCTGAAGGGGTTAAGTATGTCCTAGGGAGTGCTGGTAACTGTTAGGGGGCATGTCTTGCCTGTGACACATCACTGATCGTTGTTCTTGATGACAGTGTCACCTAGGCAGAATAGGGAGATGTTGTGTTTACACTAACATCTCCAAGTTCTTCAGCTCTGTGACCCGATCATGGGACATCGGCGGTGATCGGGTCTGCGGGTCCCACGGACACAGTCACGGAGCTTACGGTAGGGTCTCCACACGATCACACGGCTTTCAAATTAAAGGGGATGTACCTGTGCGCTCATTTGCGCAGCCGTGCCATTCTGTCGATGTAAATCGTCGTACACAGGTCAGGAACCGGTTAAAGGGGTGTTCCAGCCAAAAAATGTGTTCATTAAAAGTCATCAGCTACAAAAAGTGTAGCTGCTGGCTTTTAATAAACACTCACTTACCTGCTCCTGCGTTCCAGCGACGCACCGACCAGGGCTCCGCTCCTCTCCCCCCCTCCCCAGCCGGTGTCTCCATCCCGACTGTGGGCACCCAGCTGTGACAGCCTTCAGCTTCACGGCCGGGAACCTACTGTGCATGCGCGAGCCGCACTGCGCATGCACGCGCGGCGCGGCTCGCCGCTGATTGGACAGGCGATTGCCTAGGACCTGTCGGTGTCCTAGGCCATCGCCTACAGGGAGGGGCTGAAATTAGGCGATTACGCCTTACCAGCCCCTCGGCGGAAGCAGGAAGTGGGACAGGAAGTCCCACTCCTCCTGAAGCCCCCACTCCCCCTCCAAAAAAAATTACATGCCAAATGTGGCATGTAAGGGGGTGAGGAGTGGAACAAGCGGAAGTTCCAAATTTGGGTGGAACTCCTCTTTAAGAACACACAAAGGGGCTTCATTTATTAAAGTGGAAGAAAAGCCTACCCTCCTCCTAGTTGTCCTGCCTAACCTGTAAAACAAAACTATATACTTATCTTTTTTTAATCCGCTCCGGTTGGCTCTGTATATATGGGAGCACTCAACAACGGCTCTGAATTACAGGAATTGTTATGTCATCCACAGGCTTCCATAGACAATTGTTGAAGCTCCCTCCTCTCTCATGCAACAGCTGCTTACTGACACAAAGGGGTTGGAGCTGCTGGATTACATCACCAGACCAAAGTAGATTAAACTAGGTATACAGGTCTATTTTTTACAGGCTAGACAAGATAGGTACAGTAGGAGTAGTAGTTAGACTTTTCTTCCACTTTAAGAGCAAATAGACTATTCACTTTGCAAAGAAAGTTGAACATTGCATGGGAATTATTATCCGAGTTTGGTGAATGAGGTGAAGCTCTGTGGACCTTCATCCACAAATCTTTAATAGAGCACCTAAGAAACTAATACAGTGCACAGTTGAACCAACAAATGTGAAGGAACTGCTTCACCCAATGAACCAAGATACTGTACATCTTCAAGAAATGTCTCCAGCAACTTGTTGAAGCCAAGATGCAAAGAAATTGGACTAATGTAAAGACAAAAACAAGTCTAGCCATGTGATGATAATGCAGACTTGGCACCTCAATAGACTGGAAGGGCAAGCCCGCCATGATGTTCATGCTCCTAACTCAGCTATGACAGTTTGTAACAATAATATGTCTGACAGGTATTTGCACCCACTTCCGGGAGTCCTCCTGCTGGTATTCTGCGGATAGTTCGTCACTTCCGGCACCCAACCGTTGTGTTCTGGGAAACACTCGGCTCCCAGAACACAACGGGGACCAGTGAGGACGACGCAGTGCGACTCGCAAATGTGCCGTAGGTAATCGGGTAGTGAAGCCGGAAAGCTTCGCTTTCTGGTTCCCTCACTGAGGATGACGGTGGGGGCAGCAGATAGACGAGCGATTGCTCGTCTTCTGCTGCAGACGTTGCTGGACTCCTGGACAGCTCCGCCGTTAAAAAATATTAAAAGCCAGCAGCTACAATTACTGTAGCTGCTGACTTTTAATATTTTTTAATGACGGAGCTCAGCTTTAACAGGCATCCCTCTTCCTAAGGCCTGATTGTCACCTATGCATTTTTAGTACTTTTGCATTTTGCAGATTTGCACTACAGTCTATTTAACATGGTTTCCTATGGAACATGTTCTGTAGTGCAAATCAGCAAAATGCAAAAAGAGCAAAAAATGCATAGGTGTGAATCAGGCCTAATAGCATCATATTTATTACCTGTCGTAAATAGCTTAGCAGGAGTAGGTGGAAGATACACTTTATTGTTTCTGGTAGAACCAAAACTTCTGGGAATTTCAGCCCTGAGATAATAACAGTACTGCCAGAATAAGGTCATATTTATCTGTATCATTTAATCAGTGGTATTTTAAACTTAAAGGGTCACTAAAGGAATTTTTTTTTTAGCTAAATAGCTTCCTTGACCTTACTGCAGTGCTGTTTTCATGTCCTCATTGTTCATTTTTGCTTTGATGTTGCTGTAATTCTGCTCTGATCTCCACACTTCCTGGTTGTCTGTTTCCTTATAACCACAGTGCTGGGAGCTTTCTCGCTGTGATCACTAATCAAGGAGGTGTGATTACTGTGTGTAAACTGAAACTGGGTTGGTGCTGAGGGGTTTTAGACAAACCATTACTGCCCTCTATTGGCTCTCTGGCTCTGTACATCAGAGAGACAGGAAATAACAGCAAAAACGAAACTAGAACTGTAGGTTGAATATATGATTGATTTTCAGTCATTTCAGCCCAATTTTTTTTCCTTTAGTGACCCTTTAATCTCCACTATATTCAAAGTTACTGGAGGAAAACTGGAAGCATTACCTCTTCAAGGTGAAATAACTATCCAATGTCCATCATATTTGGATTCATTGAAAAGGTAAATTCATGCTGTACAATAATATACAAGTTACCAGTCTGTAAGCCAAGGATATTTTAAAGATATTAATACGTATAGAAAACTGTATGTGTGAGAGGGAAACTGCATGGTCTTAAAACTGTAACAGCCAATCAGCCACTCCTTAGACCTTTTTTTCAACACCTTCCTCAAGGACCTTATGCTCATTGATTGGATTATTTGTTCATTTATAATACCCCTTATATGAAAATATTTTGTTTGCACTGTTTTACCTTTTCTATTTGTGACAGACTCACCCGGGACATCCCCGGACCCTCTCATGTCTAAAATCATCCTATGTCCACTAGGGGCATAGTATGACTGAGAAATTATATATTGGACTACCTGAGATGGAATTATTATGTAATTATTATTTACAATATATTCCAGGATATCTGTAAAGAACTATTTACTGTTTGTTGATTCTTAACTCAACGGATTAATTGTAAGAGTGACTCATTCATAATGTTGGGACACATACTGTTAGATGCTAATGTCCTCACCTCCAGTCATCTGCCTGTTCTCTGTGCTAATTGACCCTGCTATTGTGTGAAGATGTCATATGTTTAGACTTATGATAATGTGTATTGTATAGCAGGTGAGCGAGGAGACGTGACATCTACCATGAAAAGTCATATCTATGAGTCGCCTAGTCTGGGAAAAATGATTAGTTAATTAGCTCATGTTAATTTATGTTCTGGTTACCTCCTCTAATTGTATATAAGTTTATATTCTTGGTTCTATTAAAGACTCCATGTTCAGCAGACAAACAAGTCTCATCTCGTAGTGTGCTTGTGAGCAGCTGCAATATCTGATATCCATATCCAGACTGATAGGAAGCAGTATATGACGGAAGCACTCAAGCGGAGTGTGGGACGTTCCATTACATTCTATTATTAAACAATATTTTAAAAAGTTTTAATATTGTCTCTAAGGCAAAATTTAAAAGAATCCTTGTTTCTATATGGTAAATCTCCAGATATATACCTGTGTGTGTTACAGACATTTATTTAAATTCATAACAGTTATTGTATTATTGTGAAAATTTGTTTTACAATAAAAGTATCTTGTGAGTAAAGAGTTAATTGATTTGTTAATGAAACCCAGTGTCGATTGTTCTCAGTTTTGGTGAAGCTGCACCTCATAATCAGTCACAATGAAGCAACTTTATATTTCATCTAAAAAGACTTGTGAGCGCCTTATTTTGTATGCTTACTTCTATCTGTGCAGTATATACAGGGAGTGCAGAATTATTAGGCAAGTTGTATTTTTGAGGATTAATTTTATTATTGAACAACAACCATGTTCTCAATGAACCAAAAAAACTCATTAATATCAAAGCTGAATATTTTTGGAAGTAGTTTTTAGTTTGTTTTTAGTTTTAGCTATTTTAGGGGGATATCTGTGTGTGCAGGTGACTATTACTGTGCATAATTATTAGGCAACTTAACAAAAAACAAATATATACCCATTTCAATTATTTATTTTTACCAGTGAAACCAATATAACATCTCAACATTCACAAATATACATTTCTGACATTCAAAAACAAAACAAAAACAAATCAGTGACCAATATAGCCACCTTTCTTTGCAAGGACACTCAAAAGCCTGCCATCCATGGATTCTGTCAGTGTTTTGATCTGTTCACCATCAACATTGCGTGCAGCAGCAACCACAGCCTCCCAGACACTGTTCAGAGAGGTGTACTGTTTTCCCTCCTTGTAAATCTCACATTTGATGATGGACCACAGGTTCTCAATGGGGTTCAGATCAGGTGAACAAGGAGGCCATGTCATTAGTTTTTCTTCTTTTATACCCTTTCTTGCCAGCCACGCTGTGGAGTACTTGGGCGTGTGTGATGGAGCATTGTCCTGCATGAAAATCATGTTTTTCTTGAAGGATGCAGACTTCTTCCTGTACCACTGCTTGAAGAAGGTGTCTTCCAGAAACTGGCAGTAGGACTGGGAGTTGAGCTTGACTCCATCCTCAACCCGAAAAGGCCCCACAAGCTCATCTTTGATGATACCAGCCCAAACCAGTACTCCACCTCCACCTTGCTGGCGTCTGAGTCGGACTGGAGCTCTCTGCCCTTTACCAATGCAGCCACGGGCCCATCCATCTGGCCTATCAAGACTCACTCTCATTTCATCAGTCCATAAAACCTTAGAAAAATCAGTCTTGAGATATTTCTTGGCCCAGTCTTGACGTTTCAGCTTGTGTGTCTTGTTCAGTGGTGGTCGTCTTTCAGCCTTTCTTACCTTGGCCATGTCTCTGAGTATTGCACACCTTGTGCTTTTGGGCACTCCAGTGATGTTGCAGCTCTGAAATATGGCCAAACTGGTGGCAAGTGGCATCTTGGCAGCTGCACGCTTGACTTTTCTCAGTTCATGGGCAGTTATTTTGCGCCTTGGTTTTTCCACACGCTTCTTGCGACCCTGTTGACTATTTTGAATGAAACGCTTGATTGTTCGATGATCACGCTTCAGAAGCTTTGCAATTTTAAGAGTGCTGCATCCCTCTGCAAGATATCTCACTATTTTTGACATTTCTGAGCCTGTCAATTCCTTCTTTTGACCCATTTTGCCAAAGGAAAGGAAGTTGCCTAATAATTATGCACACCTGATATAGGGTGTTGATGTCATTAGACCACACCCCTTCTCATTACAGAGATGCACATCACCTAATATGCTTATTTGGTAGTAGGCTTTCGAGCCTATACAGCTTGGAGTAAGACAACATGCATAAAGAGGATGATGTGGTCAAAATACTCATTTGCCTAATAATTCTGCACTCCCTGTATGTAGATAAAACACACACACACACACACACACATATGTAATATAGTTATTATTATTGACATACAGAAATAGGAAATACACATGACATGACAATAAGCATTTTTAACTCACATTTGTGAGCCCCTAAAATTGCAATATGATTATAAAACATTTAACTGGAGAATACACCATATTACCAAATGTTTTGGTATGCCTGCTTTTACACACACATGAATGTTAATGACATCCCAGTCTTAGACCCCTTTCACATTGAGGAGTTTTTCTCAGGCGGTAACTTGCTACCACAACACACGGCAAATCCGACGGTATAGTGCTGCTATTTTTAGCGGCGCTATACCGTCAGCGTGGCACCCGGGGCAATGTGAAAGGGGCCTTAGTCTGCAGGGTTCAATATTGAGTTGGCCCACCCTTTGCAGCTGAACAGCTTTAACTTGTGGTGGAGATTTTGAAATTCATATTTATAGCATGGAGCTTCAAGAGAACCATTGCAACGAAAAAATTACCATGCCCCATTGGATATGTGTATGTATGTATGTATGTATGTATGTATGTATGTTATAATATCATGATGAAATAGGGGCCCAGCTGACCTTTTAAAATTACTTTTTTTCCTGTCTCATGGGAATGGTTGAATGTCTTCAGGTAATAATTAAATTGGTTAAATTATTATTTTGTTTTTTAGAGAGCCTGGGCAAGGCTCCATCTCACCAGGGGCCCTTAGCATGCTAATGTCGGAACTGGTTGGGCTGAGGATCAAAGGGGTTTGCTTAACACATCATAAACGTAGTGTAGACAGAAAAGCACCGGAAGTTTTCAGAACCAGGCATGGTAGTCAACGAGGCTTGAGGTGCAGCCAATCAAAATTTAATGCAACTCTGAACCAATACAGTTGTTTCATTTGTTGAATGGTGGAGAAGGAATATAAAATAGATGAGGAGATTTAGGAAGCTCTTTGTTTCTGGCTCCAGACCATTGAGACAAAACATGGGCACTCAAGATCTCTGTGTAATGTTTTCCTTATCTCTTTACCTTTCCCTACTTTCCTTCTATCTTAAGATTTTGCCTAAGATTCTAATAATAGCCTGTTTATGTCCATTGTAAACATATCTGAGTTTGGCCTGAAGTATCTTTGTAGCCTGACAACACTGTACCTGTAACATCACCAAAAGATATGTGGTAATTCCTAATTATTCTAATGTTTCTTCTCTGTATAAATAAATGTAATGGTTTTCTCTTTTCGCACCGTTATCAATTGTTTTTAATTCTTATATAGACAAAAGGTTTTAATCACTTATTTTATGTGTCATTAATCATGTAAGTGAGGTATAAACATTTCCAACACAAACTCTTCTGGGAAGGCTGTCCACAAGGTTTAGGAGTGTGTCTATAGGAATGTTTGACCATTCTTCCAGAAGCGCAGTCCCCGCTCTAATTTTTCCCAAAGGGTGTTCCATCGGGTTGAGGTCAGCAGTCTGTGCAGGCCAGTCAAGTTCCTCCACCCCAAACTCGCTCATCCATGTCTTTATGGACCTTGCTTTGTGCACTGGTCAGTATCATTTGGTGGAGGGGGATTATGGTGTGGGGTTGTTTTTCAGGGGTTGGGTTTGGCCCTTTATAAGAACAGTTTGGGATGCCCGTTCCTTTTCCAAGTAAGGTCCAGAAAGACATGGATGAGCGAGTTTGGGGTGGAGGAACTTGACTGGCCTGCACAAAGCCCTGACCTCAAACAGATAGAATCACCTTTGGAATTAACTGTTAGCCAGGCCGTCTATTCCACATCAGTGCCTGACCTCACAAATGCTCTTCTGGAAAAAATGGTCAAACATTCCTATAGACGCACCCCCCAAACCTTGTAGACAGACTTCCCAGAAGAGTTTAAGCTGTTATAGCTGCACAGGGTGGTCCAACTGAATATTGAACCTTACGGACTTATGGCCTGTACACATACGATCCAAATATCTAACGAAAAATGTCGTCCGAGGAAGAATCGTACGATAATCAGATCATTAGTACAGAGCTTTTGTGAGCCTATCATGATAGTTCATCTGATATTATTTTATCAGATATGCACGAAAAAAATTCTCGTATGATACCAGATTGTACGATTTACGTTTAGTCAGTACAGTTGTCGTCCGAAAATACAATACAAATACATTATAACACATGACATCACTTCCAATTTTTTTTTCAGTCGTACGAGAATTTTCGTGATTTTAATAACCTATTAAATTTCTACTTGCAACTATTAGGCAAAAAAAGTCTTAAGATATTTGGATCGTGTGTACGGGGCATAAGACTGGGATGCCATTAAAGTTCATGTGTGTGTCAAGGCCGATTACCCAATACTTTAAACTAGAGCTGAAACGATTAATCGATAGTATCGATAATAACCGATAATGAAAATCGCTGTCAACGATTTTCATTATCGATTAGTTGGTCCGCAGGCCTTCCGCCCATTCAAAGCCGCGGCCTCAATTACCGGCCGCCACGATCGAGCAGCGGGGCAGCATTAAGGCACAGGATCCTGTGTTTCCGTGCGCCCCCACCTCCCCTGCCGTGCGATCGCGGCGGGTCCGCAACGTCCAGTAATTGAGGCCGCAGCTTTGCGACCTTGTGAAGTCCCAAGCTCTTCCTTCTGTGAGCTGGCACCATCTGGTGGTGGCCGTTTGACATTACAAGTTAAACAGCAATTGTAATGTAATTTTTCACTGCCATCTCCTTCCCGCTAATAAGAACACCCTAGAGAATAAAATGGCGATCATTGCAATACTTTGTGTCACGCCGTATTTGCGCAGCGGTCTTACAAGCGCACTTTTTTTGGATTTTTTTTTTTTTATTAAAAAATAAAACAGTAAAGTTATGCCATTTTTTTTTTTTTTTAGATTGTGAAAGATAATGTTATGCCGAGTAAATTGATACCAACATGTCAACATGGTGTCAAATTTTTACCCTGTAAAATCTCCATAGGCGACGTTTAAAAAATTCTACAGGTTGCATGTTTTGAGTTACAGAGGAGGTCTAGGGCTAGAATTATTGCTCTCGCTCCAACAATCGCGGCGATACATCACTTGTGGTTTGAATACCGTTTACATATGCGGGAGCTACTCACGTATGTGTTCGGTTCTGCGTGCGAGCTCGTCAGGACGGGGCACGTTTTCTGGCTCCTAACTTTTTGAGCTGGCTCCTAGATTCCAAGCAAATTTGTCAAGCCCTGCCGTGAGGAATAGTGCCGCAGCATTGGTGTTCCCAGGAGGAATAGTGCCCCAGCATTGGTGTTCCTGGGAGGAATAGTGCCCCAGCATTGGTGTTCCTGGGAGGAATAGTGCCCCAGCATTGGTGTTCCCGGGAGGAATAGTGCCCCAGCATTGGTGTTCCCGGGAGGAATAGTACTGCTGCAAAGTTGTGTAATGTTAATGTTAAACGTTTTTTAATCTGCCGTTTGAGTGTAACATGTTTTTTCATTATTATTGTTAAATAAACGAAAAAATTCCACATTACGTTTTTTTTTTTATGATTTTATCCGATTAATCAAAAAAATAATCGGCCGATTAATCAATTATGAAAATAATCGTTAGCTGCAGCTCTACTTTAAACAAGAAAAAAGTTAATATTTCTTTATAAGCACAGTGAACAATTGAAAGGCCTATAGAGGAAAAAATTGTCACAGGAGTCAAGGCTCTTTAGAATACCACTAATTTCTTGCTGATTCTAACTGTGTGGTTCTATTTAAGAGAGCAAAAAAGGAACCATGTTTGATGAATTTGTGATAAATAAAGGCATTCAAATGTTAAATAAAAATTTTTTTTAATGCTTATTACTTGATTGTTTTGAAATGAAAGTTATTATAAATGAAATAATAATTGCAGTTACAATGACTTACTCAGATTAGTGAATTTATTTATATATGACCTACCAACTCAATGCCTCACCCAGGGCGGCCATCAGCGGGGTACATGCAGTACACCTGTAAGGGGCTCGGAGGTCCCCAGGGGTCCGGATGGCAACCCCCTTTTTATTTTTATATATATATATATATATATTGTTTTTGTTTTTATTAAAGGGCCCAGTGGTCCACATGGACCCGAATGGCAACTCCCCCTTTTTTTTTTATAAAAAAAAAAAAAAAATGTATTTTGTTTTCTTTGTTTTTGTTTTTATTAAAGGGCACAGAGGTCCCCAGGGCCCTGGATGGCAACCCCTCTTTTTTTTTATAAAAACATTTTTTTTATATATACATATTTTATTTATTTTTATTAACTACTTGCCGACCAGCCACCGTCATATTACTGCGGCAGGTCGGCTCTCCTGGGTGAGAGCCCGTAGATCTACGTCGGCTACTTTGCGGCTACTAGGGGGGCGCGTGCGCGCCGTCGGCAGCGCGCGCGCGTGTCCCCACGCGCCCCCGAGTCCCGCGTGCGTGCGTGGCGGGTACGATTCATGCCGGGCACACGCGATCGCTCGGTAAAGAGTGAGGAACGGGAGCTATGTGTGTAAAGACACAGCTCCTGGTCCTGTCAGCAGGGGAAACGCTGATCTTCTGTTCATACAATGTATGAACGGAAGATCAGTGATTTCCCCTAGTGAGTCCACCCCCCCATACAGTTAGAACACACCCAGGAACATACTTAATCCCTTCCCCGCCCCTTAGTGTTAACCCCTTCACTGCCAATGGTATTTTTATAGTAATCCAATGCATTTTTATAGCACTGATCGCTATAAAAATGCCAACGGTCCCAAAAATGTGTCAAAAGTGTCCGAAGTGTCCGCCATAATGTCGCAGTACTGAAAAAAAACGCTGATCGCCGCCATTACTAGTAAAAAAAAAATATTAATGAAAATGCCATAAAACTACCCCCTATTTTGTAAACCCTATAACTTTTGCGCAAACCAATCAATAAACGCTAATTGCGTTTTTTTTTTACGAAAAATATGTAGAAGAATACTTATCGGCCTAAACTGAGGAAAAAATATGTTTTTTTATATATTTTTGGGGGATATTTATTATAGCAAAATTTAAAAAATATTGCATTTTTTTCAAAATTGTCGCTCTATTTTTGTTTATAGCGCAAAAAATAAAAACCGCAGAGATGATCAAATACCACCAAAAGAAAGCTCTGTTTGTGGGAAAAAAGGATGCCAATTTTGTTTGGGAGCCACGTCGTACGACTGTGCAATTGTCAGTTAAAGCGACGCAGTGCCGAATCACAAAAAGTGCTCTGGTCATTGGGCAGCAATATGGTCCAGGGGGTTAAGTGGTTAAAGGGCCCATAGGTCCCCAGGGCCCCCGGATGGCAACCCCCCAATTTGTGGCACACCCCCACTTTAAAATTTTCTCAATTAGGCGGCAGAACCCACCACCGGTTCTCTGCTCCAATGGGCCCATGTCTGAAGCTGTGTAAGGGGCCCCATAATTCCTGATGGCGGCCCTGGCCTTACCCATATTTTGCTCCCTACGTCATAGTGTACTATGTGTACCTCACTATTCCTATTGCTGAACATTAGGGAATGACACACCACCTGATAAATTAATATGTAAGCATATACTGTATGTACAGTACATATCTATTCAAAATCCCTCTGCTGTAACAGAAAATGGCAAACAACAGGTCACTTCTAGTGGTTTATCTTAAGAAGAAGATTTGAGTCTAATCCCCACTAATATAATGCAGCAACCCACTGTAGGTAAAATGGTAGGCAGGTAAAATAGTAAAAAAATAAATAAATCAAGAGAAAATAATTCAATAAAATATAAATGTTTCCAAAAAATAAATAATAATAAATGTTTGACTACCAGGTCCCACTGAACTAATTAGCTGCTATGGATAGTCACTTTTATTGTGTGAACCCCAAATGCTCAACCTTTAGAATGTCATTCAACCTTTTTGCAAATGGAAGTTGGAAGATGTATACCAATTGCTGATTGTGACGGGACCCTTGCTCGCTCGCTTCTGCTCTCCCGACACTCCTCTGCTACTATTGGATCAGATTGCAGATCGCAACATCTGATGGTTCAGTCTTCCAAGGCTCCGGGATCCGAACTACAGCTATGTGCCGTTCGAGATCCATTAGAACAAACACCAGGCAGGCTGTATGTAAGTTCAAACAGGACTCTTTTAATGGAAGTACACAATACACTTTTATACAGAATTTGGAACATCCCGCCCCCAACAACCGCTTTCCTATTGGTCAATTGAAAAGTCCATGCAGTCCCCTTTCAGGTCCTCTTCCATGCAAATGAGGACTTCAAAATGACTCAGTAGAGATTGGTCGGATAGTTTGAATAGAAGAACTGCTATGTGTATTGAGACAGAAGCCCCAGGGGGCAATCAATGTACACAATAGCCATACACAGAACAATGAGGCCGTCTGGAGAGGGAGTTAGCCTTAAGACATGGCAGAGACCCCCCACTGTGTAACAGATTTCAAGTAGAAACACTTTAGCATTCCAAGGTCCATGACATTACTCCCCTGGGAAACAGTCCAACAGCCACAGTGGGACCCAAACGGGTCAACTCGAGGATGTTGGAAAAGTAGTCTTAAGGTTCCAGGCCTGTCTGCTGGGATAACCCATCCGCATTCCTGTTTTTAGGCCCTAGCCCATAATCGGACGACAAGAGGCTCGCATTCAGTCCTCTCCAAAAGCCCCTGTCCCTGCTAGGTCTGTCACACATCTCCCCCTTTGGCAGGAAGCTAACACAGGAGGAGACCCCAATGCCGGTACCCACACAGTACCCCAAATAACTTGTCCCCAACAGAGCATTACTCACCCAGCCAACCTCCGCCTTTCTCAGGGAACATGCCTGCCGCTGGGGGGAGGCCTGGACTGGCCCTTCTCCCTGGAGTCCTTTCAGCCGCTGGAGAGAAGACGGGGTGACTGGACTCAGTTCATCATGCTGTTGGGGATCTGGGCCAACTGCTCCCCATCCCTGGGGAATACAAGTGGAGACTGAAGTCCCATCCACTTGTGGTAGGTGACAACCCCCCTGTGCTTGCAAAGCAAGGCTGACATCCTCCCGTCTCAGCGCCGCACCATTTTCTGTATCATCACAAATACTTTGTCCATCCAGATAAATTATTATTATTATTATTATTTTTTTTTTTTTCTGGACAAATTTGCCCTTTATTTGGTGGTAAACAGTTAGGCCGCGTACACACGATCAGTTCATTCGATGAGAACGGTCTGATAACTGACCGATGGGGCCCACACGCGATCGGTTTGGACTGATGAAATGGTCCTTCAGTCCGTTTTCATCAGTTTTGACCGATCGTCTGTACGCGGCCTTAAGGATACTTCCTGATTTTTTTTAATTATCAAAAGAAAACAGGCACAAAATAGTAGAATTTTTTACATGTGAATGTTATAATATAACAAACTTGAAAGTTAAAAAAATGTTTACTTTTCCACTCCAATATGTCACATACATTTGCATATTGTGCTAATCTTATACTATGCTTCCTTTCATTTGAACTCTGCTTTTATTGGTTAAAAAAAATAAAGGCATTTCTATGTATATTGAAAGGATTTCAGTAAACATATCTACATATTCATTGCTTTCTCTGTTCAGAAGAAATGGCTGTTTACTTTACCATGACATTTCTCAAACAAATTTCTGTTTTAGAAGTTCTTATAATCATCTGAGTAATCTTACCGTTGTAATAAGAAAAGCTGCAGTGTCGGTATTATTATAGGAAGGCTTGAACTCGTCAACTGTAGTGTCTGCCTGTAATGTCACTTGTACCTGATTGAAGACTTCTATCAAAAGCAGTCAGACAATCACACAGCTGGTCATTTGGCAAGAAAGTAACATTGGAATGTGTTGAAGGGTTAAGAAAAAAACATCAGCTGCAAGTTGAATAAAACCCTAGATCACATAATGGCTTGTCTAGATTTTTTTTTAATCCCTTCACGCCTACGGCCAAAAAAAAAATCTTAATGCCGAAGCACAATTTTGCATACTTTGACACGTGTTGATAAAACCGTACAAATCACCACAAATACTTTGTCCATCCAGTTAAATTATTATTATTATTTTTTTCTGGACAAATTTGGCCTTTATTTGGTGGTAAACAGTTAGGCCCCATACACACGATCAGTCCATCCGATGAGAACGGTCTGATAACTGACCAATGTGGCCCACACACGATCGGTTTGGATCAGTCCTTCAGTACATTTTCATCAGTTTTGACCGATCGTGTGTACGCGGCCTTAAAGATACTTCCTGATTTTTTTTAATTATCAAAAGAAAACAGGCACAAAATAGTAGATTTTTTTTATTATTATTTATTTAGCTGTATATTTTTTTGTGTGTACCATAACCTGCCACCAATGGACAACCAAAAAAATTTTTATGCTCCTGACAATCGAAGCGATACCACATGTGTATGTTATTTGTTGTTTGTACATATATGACTGTCACGATCCCTATCGTGTCAGACAGACAGAGAGGCGTGGTCGCGCCTCAGGGTGGAATTGAACCCAGGACTTCTCCGTTATTCCAACACCTTGCCTCTGAGCCACTTCTCAATTGGGGATTTCTGGTTGCTTTCCAGCTATGGTGGTGCTGAATGTACTGTTCACCATTAGCTGGATCCCATTACATTCTACACCTGTTTATCTTGTTTCAGCTGACGCAGATTACCCAATTAGCCAGGTAATAAAGCCCTGCCTCACTTTGAGAGCAGGGTCAGTTCATTGTTATTGATCTCCCTGTCTGCACCTGTACAGATCTTGAGCTCCTAGACTGACCCCGGATTTTGACCTTCTGCTTTGTACTTGGATTGCTGCTATCTCCTGTCCTTTGACCCCGGCCTGTACCTTCGGACTTCCTCTACCGTCTCCAGCCCTTGACCCACGGCTTGTGCCCCGGACTTGTCTTTGTTTCCTGTTTGTTGGACACCTGCTGTCACCTTGATAGCTGCTGATCATTTCTATACACCAGTAGTTTGCATCTGCTTGGGACTTCCAGATATCTCCTACATCATCTGCTACTACTACACTCAACAGAACCGCAAGTACCATATACTACCTGCTTTACCTATAGTCTGTGTTTGTAGATTGGCAGTAATACGTTGCATGTCACTTCCAATCTACCTTGTCTGTATCTGAGATACTTACCTGTTCCCCCTCAGTTAGTTGCTTATGATCGAATAAGCATCTACAGTCTTTCAATTGGTTGTCCACAAGAGGTTGTGATGAATTAACCCCAAACTTTCTGTTTATTCTGAGAGAGAACTGGTGGTTGTACCTGAGAGACCTCTGTAGTTTTAAAACTTTAAAATTGCACTACTGTAATTGCATAGCAGGGATGTTACAATGACACACTAAAACACACTTACACTAGCAGACACTAATAATAATTTAAAAAAAAATAAGGATTTATGCAAATATGTGGCCCCACGGAAAAAAGACCAGTCCAGTGGGTGCACATAATTGTGTTATGTCAGCATAAAAGGGTTAAACAATGTGGAGTATTGGCAATTTTGTTTTCTCAACCTCTTAAACTGGCTATATACGTATCAGTTTTTTCTTGATCAGCCAGCGGGCTGATAAAAAAAAATGTGATTGATTCCCCTCTTGCTCAAGGTTAATGGGGGAATCCTATGTGCTGTGTCGTATTCTGAGGGAGCGGGACTCCTCTGGAAAATTTGCCAACAAACATGTTAGAAAACAGTCAGTCCTCAGATTGACTGTTCTGAAATGGGAACAAATAATCCCTGCTTAACCAGATGAATTTCGATCCATGTATGACCTTTTTTATTCTACTAAATAAATATTGATAAAATATACAGCATGTTCAAATCTGCTAAAAAAAATTAACCCGTTGTCCCTTCATGTCCTCCAAAAAGAAGCATAGTATAAGGTAGAATAGACTACAACACAGCAGAAACAACACATGTTCAAAATAAACAAAAACAAACAAACAAATCTATTCCTAAAATGTTGGCAAAACTAAACACCCTCTCTAATACATTTCCCTTGTTAGCTAGTGTTTCTTTTCTTGCAGCAACCTAGAATAGTGTTTTGAAACAATTTTAATGAAAACAATGCATAATTATTCATGAATTAACGATTAACAAGATATACATAAAACTTAGTAGGGTACCCTTTGTATATCTTTCATATAAAAGTAATGCTGTGTTTAAAGCCAAACATATCTTAAAAACTTTGTAAAAGTGCAATTATATTTAACCTATAATTATTAATCCTTTTCATAGAGATTGAATCCAGTCATTGTTACTTCCTTTACTGCTCAGATGAATTGAGTGTGTACATTCACCCAGCAAATAGCTGTTCAAAGCCCCAATTAAAGTTCTTGTTAAATAGAAAAAGTAGTGAGACAAGCTTAGTTCCAATATGTTTTACCACATTGTTAGAATACTTTAATTAGTTTTTAGGTTAATGCTAATCTCCATTCTAAGAGTTTATACAAATTATGAAAGAATTCTTCTTCTGAAGTTCAACAGCATGAATTTCCTAAAACAGATTTAAGAATTGTTTTTTTTAACCCCAGTATATGCATTGCTACTGTTAAGAACATACCTGGGGAAAAATTAATTTGGCCATGTGGTTGGCAATTGCCAGTAGGAGTTTTGTCTTATTTGTAGACAATTCATGTTGAGTCATTCTATTGAAAGGATTCTAGTGACTTCCTCTGTTTCCTCACTTGATGCATTTTTTTAGATAGCTCTGCCCAAACTTACAATCTTCCTTCTCCTGTTGCATCCTTCCAACTTTAGAAAATCCCTTAATTTTTGTGTCCACATGTACACTTTCACGCCTTTTACACTCTTATGCCCTGTACACACGGTTGGACTTTTGACCAGCAAAAATCACATCGGAAATCCGACGGAATTCCATCTGAGTAAAAGAGAACATGTTATCTAAACTCCGATTGAATTTCTCGGAAATTCCAATGAGAAAAGTCAGATGGGGCATACACACGGTCCGAATTTCCAATAGAAAAAGTCTGTCTGACTTTTTCCATCAGAAATTCCGATCGTGTGTACGGGGCATTAGGCAAGCTCTTCACACAAAAGGGCATGATAAGTGTGACAGACCTGGCTTTTGCAGGGGACTGCACGGTAGCCACTTGCCTACCGACTACTTATGGGCCCTGGCATTTAAGGGAGCTACACGTACTCAGGAAGATGTCCTGTTATGATATGCAAAATTACATGTTATTACCACATTTAACAGTCAAGGAAGCCATTATGGTCTTTGCCAACTTGAAACTCAATGAGAAGATGGATGTGAAATGAAAAGCTGGTTAATGAGATTTGGGCTTTGGGATTCGAGTTGCTGGAGAACTGTGGGGGGTGGGCACTCTATGACTAATCAAGGATTGTATAAGTGTCTAGCTTACTGGTTCATTAGTTAGCTGTTAATTGGATTGCTGTTTGAAGTTTGCATTGTTCATGTGGTGACTGCACCTATTTTTGCAGTGTTTAAATACCTGTATTATTATTCAATAAAATTGTTTCTGTTTGCATCTAAGCTATTGTCGTCTTTTTTTTTTTGGATGCGATTCTCAGCTATAATACCTTGTTCATGTGTTCAAGCGGCAAGGAGTCAGGAGTTTGTCACACTAAGAACACAAAAGCTCGAGCAAAGCAGACAGAATCTGGAAACAATCTTTATAATAACCAATCAGCTTGACTAGTGGTCTTGACTAGGGATGAGTCAAATTGCACCTAAGCTTTTGTTGTCTAGTTCTTGGATGCGATTCTCAGCTATAATACCTTGTTCCTGTGTTCCAGCGGCAAGGAGTCAGGAGTCTGTCACACTGAGCACACAAAAGCTGGAGCAAAGCAGACAGAATCTGGAAAAAAAATCATAATAACCAATCAGCTTGACTAGTGGCCTTGACACTCCTGCTCGCCCCCTCTCCCTTCAAGAGGCTTTCTCCACACCAGGGAGAAAGCTTTGCATTACTCTGTGTAGTTACAGACCGAAGAACAGGAAGTGAGGATTTCTCTGAAGAAATAAGGACATTTAAAAGCAAAATCAAAGGATGAGGTAAGTGAAGGATGACTACACTCAGGTAAAGGAAGCTATCTAGGGATTTTTTTTTTTTACTTTACAACCCCTTTAATGAGAGCCAACTTAAAAACAGTAATGACCATTTTCTATACTAATAGGCAAGGTATTTTCAAACAAATGAGGGGCTAGGCACTGCCCTGGGAACACAATTTTTGGGGGGAAGGGAGCAGAAAAATAAAAATACAAAATTCCTTTAAATAACATACCTGTGGGGAGACCCCTAACTTGCCTGTGAAGTCCTGCATCTGTATAATGTATATAGCTTACTTCAGCAAAATGTATATTTACAAAGAAAAAAATAGGATTACAACTGTTGCAAATGGCAACTCCAGACCACTTTACTTCAGTTTGATATAGATGTTATTGGGGGACCTCCACACACACACACCCCTAAAAAACAAAAATTAAGGCCTGGAGACCACAATGAGGTTCCTCTATAAATCCACACCAGACCCTTAACTGAGCATGCAGCCTAACAGGCCAGGAAAGAGGGGGCTGGGTGTGCACCCCCCCTTCACCTGTCCTAAACTGAACCACACCACATAATCTCAAAATGGGGGGTACCTTGTTAATGAGAACAGGGACCTCACAATCCTGGCCTGATGATTGTGGGGTCTGTGGGCAGGAGGCTTACTAGAATCTGGAAGCCCCCTTTAACAACAAAAGGGGCCCCAGGTATCAGCATCCACTATGTGAAATAGTAAGGGATACATCGTATCCATTATTAATTCATTAAAAAAAAATATTGGTAAATGACACACTTTTTGACAAGTCGTTTAATAAAAAATGCAAAAAAAACACAATGTAAATCAATTGTCAATCACATCATTCAGCAATGTAGATCCATGTCAATCATGAGGCTTAACATCTGAGAAAAGCAGAAAATCACAATTGCTCACACCAAATGACATCTTCCCGAGCCCCATCGCTAAAAGTAAACAAAGGGTTGGGGTCTCCCTGGTGATGTCATTTACCACATTTGGACATGGCCATATTTGAAAAATGATGTCAGAGTTATCCCCACCTCTTTATTCACATGACTGTGGAATCCCAGACAGTAAATGGATGGGGATGGGTGACATCACTGGTTGCTAAGGATGTGGGAGGTGCTGTCTCACTTTTTTGTCAATGTACACATTCAGTCTGCTCTTGCTAGTTTAGCGATTTAAAAGCTTACTACTAATTTTACTAGTTTCCATTATTCACAGGCAATTCAGCTCAGTTTCTTCTTTCCTACCCCCAGGAAGGATAGGAATGTAATATATTTTACATAAATAAAATGAATACTTAAATGAAAATGTATTTTGTTGTACTGCAGTTTCATAACTAGAAAGATTTCCACCTTACACTACACTAACATAAACAAATAGTTAAATTCCTATGTTGTAGTAGGATCTCTAGGAAAAATGCCATATATGATCGACTAGACTGTTATGCAATTCTTCATTTGACTCATAGGGCCAGATTCTCAAAAGAATTACGCGGTGTATCTATAGATACACCCGCGTAATTCAAATATCCCGCCGGCGTATCATTGTTTTGTATTCACAAAACAAGATACGCCAGAATTACGCTACGATCCGACTGGCGTAAGTCACTTACACCGTCGGATCCTAAATGCAATAATACGCCGGCCGCTAGGTGGCGTTTACATCGATTTTTGCGCCGAATATGCAAATGAGCCGATACGCCGATTCCCGAACGTTTTTGCACCTTGTCGACATAGTTTACGTAGTTTGCGCACGTGTAAGGTTACCCCTGCTATAAGGAGGGGTAACCTTGCGTAGTTCCGGCGTAAGCCATGTTAAGTATGGACGTCGGGACAGCGTTGTCTTTTTCCGTCGTTTACGTAGTTTGCGTAACTCTTCGCGAATAGGCCTATACGTTAATTATGTTGCCGTCGTAATCGATGTATTTGCGACGTACGATGGAGCATTCGCAGTGGCCTATGTTTAAGGCCGGCGCATGCGCAGTTTGTTTGGCACGAGGGCGCGCTTAATTTAAATACAGCACGCCCCCCTCCTTCCCTATTTGAATTACGCGGCCTTACGCCGTCCCCTTTACGCTACACTGACGCAAATTACGGAGCAAGTGCTTTGGGAATACAGCACTTGCCCATAAAAACTGCGTAGGCGTAGCGTAAATGGGATACGCCGCAAATACGCAATTTTTTGAGAATCTGGACCATAGTCTTCTCTATGCGCACCAAATAATAGTCTCCTGCGCTTGAGTGTGGTGTTTAAGGACTTGATGGACTCTCCATTCAACTGGATTATTATAGGTATAAAGTAAAGCATCTTGCTGCCCCATCAGGACTGTGGTTATCCTTTTATATACTAGAAAACATCAAAAACAAAGAGAGGGCACATGAACATAGGCATTACCACAATACAATTAATTTTATAAATATGACAAGTATTATACTTATGAACGCATGACAAGCACAAGTGTATCAAACATGCAAATTAAACCACCTCCAGGCCCACAGTATACAGTTGTTCACATGTTTAACCACTTGATCACCGGGCCTATTTTGGCACTTCTCTCCTTCATGTAAAAATCACAATTTTTTTGCTAGAAAATTAATCAGAACCCCCAAAAATTATATATTTTTTTTTAGCAGACACCCAAGGGAATAAAATAGCGGTAATTGCAACTTTTTTTCTTGCATGGTATTTGCGCAATCATTTTTCAAACGCCTTTTTTTAGGGAAAAAAACAGTTTCATGAATTAAAAAATAACAAAACAGTAAAGTTAGCCCAATTTTTGTTACGCTGAGTCAATATATACCTAACATGTCGCGCTTTAAATTTGCGCACACTCTTGGAATGGCGCCAAACTTCGGTACTTCAAAATCTCCAGAGCTGACGCTTTAAATTTTTTACAGGTTACTTTTTTTGAGTTACAGAGGAGGTCTAGTGCTAGAATTGTTGCACACGCTCTACCGCACGCGATGATACCTCACATGTGGGGTTCGAACGGTGTTTACCTATGTGGGCGGGACTTGCATGCGTGTTCACTTCTCCACGCGAGCGACCGGGACAGGGGCATTTTAATTTTTTTTTATTATTATTATTATTTTTTATTTAATTGTTTTACTTTTACACTTTTTTAAAGAATTTTTTTTTGATCACTTTTATTCCTATTACAAGGAATGTAAACATCCCTTGTAATAGGAATCACTGTGACAGGTCCTCTTTATGGAGAGATATGGGGTCAGTAAGACCCCACATCTCTCCTCCAGGCTGGAAAGCATTAGATCGTGAAAACAAATTCACCGATCTAATGCTTTCAGCCGCGCATAACGTGGCACCCGGTCATCCGACGGTCATAGAGATGACTGTGACCATCTGGTCATCAGTCATCTCTATGGTTCTGCAGGGAACGCCGCCCTCCCGTCGCCTATAAGAACGATCAAGCAGCGGAACCGCCACTTTGATCATTCTTATGGTGCACAGAATCGCCAGCTGAAGACGGCGATATCTGAATGATGCCTGTGGCTGCAGGCATCACCCAGATATCCCCGCACAAAGTGGAGGACGTCATATGACGTCCTCCGGTGATTAAGTGGTTAAAGCATCCAGAATGGCTTACGCGTTTCGAGGAACAAGCCCTCTTCCTCTGAGCCTTACATATTACAGAACTCCAACTTTTATACCTTATTGTGCCATTGTCTATGATGTTAAGCCTCTCCCACCAAAGGAGGGGGTAGGCTCACATATCACATGGGCAAGACAGCAGGAATCACATTTAAAGCAAAACGAAATCTAACAGCTAAAAACCAAGCGCATGTGCCAGCATGTAGTCAAAATATACATGCGGGTGTGTGTGACCCCCTGGATGGGTTCACTACACACTGAACTATACAGAGAGGCAGCCGAAGACAGTTGAAAACAAAGGGGTAGATTCAGGTAGGCTTACGACGGGCGTATCAGTAGATACGCTGTCGTAAGTCCTACTCTGAGCCATCGCACATTTAAGCGTATGCTCATATTGAGATACGCTTAAATGTTGCTAAGATACGAGCGGTGTACGGCATTTATGCCGTCGTATCTTAGATGCATATTTACGCTGGCCGCTAGGTGGCTTTCCCAAGTAAAATACGCAAATGAGCGTAATACGCCGATTCCCGAACGTACGCCCGGCCTGCGCATTTGTTTTACGTCGTTTGCGTTAGCTTAGGTCGGGTGTAATGTTACCCCTGCTGTATGAGGCGCAGCCAATGTAATGTATGGACGGCGTGCCGGTGTAATTTTTCCCATAGTTTACGTAAAACGTTTGCGAATAGGGCTTTGCGTAAGTGACATTCACGTCATTTTCATTGACTATTTCTGACGTGATTTGGAGCATGCGCACTGGGCTACATTCTGGCCTGGCGCATGTGCAGCTCTTTTGGCGCAGGGACGCGCTTCATTTAAATGATACACGCCCCCTATCCGCCCAATTTGAATTAGGCCGGGCCATTTACGCTACGCCGCCGCAACTTTACAGGCAAGTGCTTTGTGAATACAAAATGTGTGACCAAAACAAACACAAAAGTGTGTAAACACAAAAAAACCAAACAATCATCAATCTTAGTGTCAATGTGAACCAACAATGGTGTGGACAAAAGATGAAAAGAAAAAAATATATTATGATCCAATTGGCCAACCTGAGAAGTATCGTCAGGATACTGTGCAGGCCAGGTGTGAGAAATCCAATCTCTAAGCTGCTTGCAACTCTATGGGTGTTAATATGTCCCCATACCACTCAGAAAGCAAAACCTGTGGGTATTCAAACCCTTATTTCAGTGGTGAGTCACCCCAATAGGGTTGGCACCCCCCCTGTGGGGGCTGTGTTAATGTGAATTACAGAAAGAAAAAAATATATATATATATATATAAAATATACTGACGATACTTCTCAGGTTGGCCAATTGGATCATAATATATTTTTTTCTTTTCATCTTTTGTCCACACCATTGTTGGTTCAAGATTGATGATTGTTTGTTTTTTTTGTGTTTACACACTTTTGTGTTTGTTTTGGTCACACATTTTGGATTGATGCCATAGGATAATAGGCAGGCTGGTCCATACATCAACCCTTTCTTGACTCATAAGGGTCACAACAGCATTTACCTCTTTCACACCTGGAGCTAAAATAGGAGTAGCATTGCTCCGATAGCCTGGGCTCATTTTTAGTGCACAGGGTCTCGACCCAATTTGAATACAGCACTAACATCCAGCCTCGATTTTGGTCACTAACACTCACTCCCAGTGGACACCATCTGATGGTGGAGGTCCACTAAGCTTTCACACATATGGTTAATAGCAACACATCCCTTATCATTATTGTGGTAACCATATTTGCTCTCACATCACGTGGGTTCAGGGAATCCCCATATATGGATTAACCCCTGTCTACAAGTTACCCAACACTTGTTTACTTTTTCACAAATTATATCACATTAATCACATTAATCACCCACCGGTCACGCACCAGTGACCCATTCAGCAGCGCCATTCCCCCTACCAACACTTATCATTTTTCTGGTCTCCTTGGAGATCCCTAGGGAGGCAGCAGCTAGACCACAGGTCCTAAGCGCGGATTTTTTGCTTTCAATTTGTGAATACAGCACTTGCCAGTAAAAGTTGCGGAGGCGTAGCGTAAATGGGATACGCTACGCCCGCACATTTTTACGCGGCCGTACCTGAATCTAGCCCAAAGAGTTTGGTTTATTCTTCCATATTGCTGGAAACAAGTGCAAGCATCCAAACAGCATAAACAAAACAAAACATAAAATAAACCCTGGCCACTTGGGGCATCTACCTTGACCACACAGGAACCTATCTATGGAGTCTGGCACAGCCTACTGCTGGGCAGACACTGTTGGTCATACAGCAGAGAAACAATAGTCTTTTTGATTTTTATCACAGAGAAAAATCAACAACCACCTCACCTCTTCAGAAGTCTTTCTCACTGCTCCCCTTAATTCAAAAAGCCTCAGGATGCAGCAATCAGTAGTCATCCTCTGGATGATTTATAGAGGCCTTAATTGCCTCATTCTGAACAGCTGAAGTTTTCCAAAACCCTAAACCTTTCTGGCTATTTCTGCATCCGACATTTGATAGTAATTGGTGAATTGTCTAAACAAGGCAGAAATGTATCAAATGTGACAACACCCACAGATTTACCTGACTTCCTGTCACACAACCTTAATGAAATATACATCAAACCTTTAAATAGCAAATAGTGCAGGAACAGAAAAAATGGCTTATTAGCAGGCACAGAAAGCATGGTACATTAGCAGGCACAGAAAGCATGCCACATTACATTTCAGGTAGCAGTCTGTCCCCTGATGCAATCAGTCCCCCCCCCCCACCTACCCCTCAGTCTGCCACAGTGTACAGAACCCTCCCCCCTTCTCAATAAATTCACATACCTCAGCCAAACTTCAGCACCATGGGAGATTTCCACTTAGGATGACCTCATTGCCCTTCCCCTTCAACCCACCCCTGCAGCTCCCAGACTTTGAGAGGATCTGTCTCATAAATCCTGTAACAGGAGCCTGGGCAGAAAGCAAAGATACCAGCCTGGTGGTGTGGCTACCCAAGGCAGACAACGGTCCCTCCATAAAAATACTTTTGATCTCCTGCACCTCAGCAGCCTTGTCCCAGCACTGTAAGTCTCAGTACCTTACCTGACAGGAGCCGCTGGGAGCTAGAAAGTAGGAGCAGTAACTGGGGGCGGAGCTTGGAAGTGGAGTTGTGTGTGCCTGCAAAACTTCATCAGTTGCTAGGATGCCAGCGGTCCTAGCAACTGGGCTGCAAATAAGATTGATGAAGGGGGAAAAGTAGATCACAGCACAGATCTGTAAGGCCTCCGGGACTTACTAGAAATCACGGGACAGTCCAGCAGAATCTGGGATGGTTGGGAATTATGCCTTTTGCTATACAACATAAATTAGATTAACAGGAATATGCAACAGAGATGCCACAAACATTTTTCCATTAACAAGTACATGTAATTGTGTAGAAAAAAACATTTATAGCAATAACAATACACAATAACTGCTAATGTAAGCTTATAATCAACATATTCATAGATTTATAAACGCCCATGCATTTGCCCCCTCAAATGAACCCATGCTTGTTGACAAAACAACAATGTATTACTAAATAGAAAGGAAAAGCCAGCAGTCATAATTGATTTTTTTTTCAAGCGGAATCATATTATTCACTCAGCAGCCTTTAAAATGAAATTGATTAGCATAATAACCCAAAACAGTCCCAATATATATTGTCAAATACAGGGCCAATACATTTTACCAGCAAATATTTGAAATTAACAGCTAAAATATATATCACTTTAATTTAAACATCTGGTTTATTATGCAATCCAATTAATTTTTATCTTTAGATAACTTAATTATAACACAGTTTCATTTACTGATATATATCTATATATATATATATATATAGATATATATATATATATATATATAGATATATATATATATATATATATATATATATATATATTTTTATATATCTATCTATCTATCTATATATATATATATATATATATATATATAATATATATATATATATATATATATATATATATAGATATATAGAGATATATAGATATATATAGATATATATAGATATATAGATATATAGATATATATCTATATATATATATATATATATATATAGATATATAGATATATAGATATATATCTATATATATATATATATATATATAGATCTATATATATATATTTATATATAGATAGATATATAGATATATATATATCTATATATATATATATATATAGATATATATATATATATAGATCTATATATATATCTATATATTTTGACACTGCAGTTCTAATATTTTAGTTTCTTTATATACAGTGTAAATCCAGCAAGCTCATTACTATGCATGCTATAGATTATTTGTGGTTGATTTATTAAAGGCATATAGACTCTTCATTTTGCAAGAAATTTATTCCCCGAGTGAATGTGCTGAAATCTCACTTTACAACAAATACTCAATCATGTGCAAGTAGAAAATAAATGCATTTTTGCTTGCACGTGATTGAATGATTGAAGTCGGCAGAGCTTCATCTCATTCACTAAGATCTAGAGAATATTTCAACTTTCCTTGCTAAGTGACCAGTCTATTTGCCTTCATTAAGTCAACCTCTGTGTGTGCTCATTATAAAATGATTGGGAGTTTAGGAAAGGATGCATTTCATGGCACTTTTAAACCAATATCTGGGATGTTTGGGTCTGCCAATGGCATAAATCTGGTTTCTTACTTTATTCTAGGGGGACTCCAAAACAAAAAACCTCCCTAAAATAACTTTCAAGACTGCTCTACACCTCAGCTCTTTTGAAAAAAAAAAAAAAAAAGCACAATGGGCCAGTGCACACAGGCGTGTAAACTTGTTATGTGTTATAGTTCAGTAAAAAAAAAAGAAAACCCATGGGCCAGATTCACAGAGCGATTACGCCAGCGTAACAGGAGATGCGCGGCATAAGTCTAAATTTGCGCATGCGTTTCCATACTCCGCATCCCCAAAACGAGATACGCAAGAAATCTACTTTTTTTTGTCCAGCGTAATTTCGATAGACAGGCGCATCTGTCCGCACAAAACTGCGCTAGACACACCATTGATTTGCTATCCAAATATGCTAATGAGGGAATTACGGGGATCCACAAAAGAACGTTGGTGCAGCGCAGGCTACGCGCTGTGCGCAACAGCTGCACGGCCTGTCTAAAATTAGACCATATAAAAGGTGGTCTAAAATTAGACAATTTGTCTACATGTCAGAGAAAGCAACACCGTTAGTGAGGAGCAGAGCAGTCACACGTGTTGCCCAACAATCTGTATGCTAACATGCCAGGGACATCCATGCTCATAGCTATACTACTGACTTTAGATGAGCAAAGAGGAAGGAGGGCATGGAGGAGGGCACAGGAGAGGATTTTTTTTTTTTTTTTACAAAAACATTTTCTTTGCTTTAAGAAACATTTTTACAAAAAATATACATACATATATACATCAATACATAACATACATACAAATTACAAACACGGTCTCACTATCTTTCAATAGCCCTTTAACCTTGATAGATATAATAATCTAATCTGATACAAGCCCCTCACTCTTCACTTGATATATCACACACGCATAGACATCTTTGGCATGAGTGATTCTGAGGTGTCTCGCATCTTCAGATTCACCCCTCATGCCATCCTCTAATTAACCACAACCCTGCAGGAGCCCAACACCAGTCCAACACATGACACCACCCATGACACCCATGACAGCTACATATACAATCATAGCCCCATCCCCACAGATTTCGAACAGAACATGTATGGGGACAGCTGGTTGGTGAGTGACATGGGTGGCAGGCATGACTGTCCCCCCCATGATGCTGAAATCACAAGGGGCACATGCACTACTAACATCCTCCTGTCTTATCCCTTCAGGGTGACTCTGCATATGCACTGGGACCCCATCTCATGACTCCTATATGGAACCCCCCTAACCAAGGCTACCCCATCTTCTGAGGGAAGAGCAGCCATGAGACAGCTCACATTAGGCATCTTTGCACGTTAAACACACACATTACTCATGGCACAATGAGAATGCAAGCATGCACACCACTGTGGTCCCTAGCACAGACACATCACATCCTCATCACATTGGATTGGCACAAGCCCACCACGCAGGACTTGTAAGCTGCAACGCCATGCCACGGCTCCAATTATGTCACTGTACATTCATACACCATTCACACAGACCTGGGGATCACTTCTCCACCACAAATTAGGGTGACACCCCTTTTCCGGCAGGAATGTCACCCCCACATTACCAAATCATACACAAACAGAACCAAAAAATAAATAAATTGACCAGCAAAAATAAAAAATGCCCAGCAAAAATATAATTTAAACAAAATAACAACAAAGAAAACACATAAAAGACAAAAATCACTCTGCAAAACAGTCCCCAAATATCTCAAAGACACGTCACAAACGAACAAACGCTAATAAACAACAGAACAAAAGCACCTTGCTGTATAGGGAGGGATACAAAGGGATGTACTTTTGCAAAGGAAGTGCGTTTGTCTCTGTCTATTTATGCTGTTTGCGTAGTTCACTAATTTGTCCTAGTCCACTTCCAATTTCACTGATTGCGCCGTTCCCGAGTTGTGAGCATGCGCACAGAGGTGCTGACCATGGTCTGCTTCAAGCGGCCCTTCATTTGCATGGGGTCATGGCTCATTTCAATGTAACACGCCCACGTCCTTCCCAATTTGTATTACTCCGCCTTGCGCCTCTGAAATAACGTTGCGCAGGCGCAAATTTCTGAGTAAAACCGACGAGAATAGGGTGATTGCGCCGCTACATTGCGCCAGTCTAACGTAAAGGCGGTGCGCTACGCCGGTCCAATAATGCGCAGATGTACGTGAATCTGGCCCTTTATTTTTATGTGTTTTTTTTGCATATTTGTCACATTTAAATTACTTAGATCATCAAACAAATTTTATTATTACACAAAGATAACCTGAGTAAATACAAAATGCAGTTTTTAAATGATGGTTTCATTTATTAAGGCAAAAAAGCTGTCCAAACATGCCTGGTTTTATGTGAAAAAGTAATTGCCCCTAAACCTATTAACTGGTTCCTTGGCAGCAACAACTGCAATCAAGCGTTTGTGATAACTGGCAATGATTCTTTCACATTGTTGTGGAGCAATGTTGACCCATTCTTCTTTGCAGAATTATTTTAATTCAGCTATATTGGAGGGTTTTCCAGCATGAATGGTCATGATACAGCATCTCAATTGGATTTAAGTCCGGGCTTTGACTAGCCCACTCCAAAACCTAAATTTTGCTTTGTTTGAACCATTTGGTGATGGACTTGCTGTTGTGTTTCAGATCATTGCCCTGCTGCATAACCCAAGTGTACATGAGCTTAAGGTCACAGACTGATTCCGCGTACATACGATCATTTTTCAGCATGAAAAAATTGTCGCTTTTCAGCATGTAGAAAAAATGATGTTTTTCCAACTTCATCATAAAAACGACGTTGCCCACACACCATCGTTTTAAAAAAATGATCTAGTAAAGCGTGGTGACTTACAACACTTAGACGGCACTATAAAGGCGAAGTTCCATTCGCCTTTGGGCTGCTTTAGCTGATTTGCGCTTTTTTATCTGTTACAGTGTGATGAATGTGCTTACTCCATTATGAATGGTAGTTTTACCAGAACGAGCGCTCCCATCTCATAACTTGCTTCTGAGCATGCACAGGTTTTTAACGTTGTTTTAGCCCACACGCAAACATTTTTTACAACCCGAAAAACGACATTGTTTAAAACAAATGCAGCATGTTCAATTTTTTTTTTTTTGTCGCTTTTTCGAACTTTAAAAGTGATGTGAAGCCCACACACGATCATTTTAAATGACATTTTTTTAAAACAAACTTTTTTTCATGCCGAAAAATGATCGTGTGTACGCGGCATGATGGCTGGACATTCCCCTTTAGGATTTTCTGGTAGAGCTCAGAATTCATGGTTCCATCAATTATGGTAAGTCGTCCAGACCCAGACCATCACGCTACCACCACCATGTCTAACTGTTGGTATGACGTTCTTGTTATGAAATGGTGTATTCGTTTTATGCCATATGTAATGGTATGTACACCTTCTAAAAGTTAAATATTTGTCTCATCAGTCCACAGAATATTTGCCTAAAAGTCTTGGGGATAATCAAGATAATTTTTTGGGGGTAAATGTGAGATGAGCCTTTGTATTATTTTTGGTCAGCAGTGGCTTTGGCCTTGGGACTCTCCCATGGATGCCATTTTTGACCAGCCTCTTTCTTATTGTTGAATCATGAAAACTAATCTTACCTGAGGCAAGTGAGATGCTGTTTTGGGTTCTTTTAGGACCTCCTGGATGAGTCGTCGTCATGCTCTTGGAGTAATTTGTGTAGGCCAGCTATTCCTGGGAAGGTTCACCACTGTTCCAAGTTATCTCCATTTGTGAATAATGGCTCTACCCATGGTTCATTAAAAAGGTGATAAGCGCATATACATAAACCACTGAAGATCTGTCATAAACAAAGTGCAAACTGTGCAACAAAGTGCAAATGCATATAAAATGGGGATCCAATGTATATCAAATAAATATCAAATAAATATTAAATAATTCCTTCCGTGGTGTTGCAGCTGATAAATAGGTGATTTCTTGAAAAAGAGTGAGCTCACATTGCGCTTACCTTTATAAGGCAAGGAAAAAGCCTTAGAATGTGTAGCACTTTGGTAGGTCTCCAATAGATGTCCCTCTAACCTCTCTGTGGGATGATGTAGTGATCCTAGTTTTGGTCCAATATTCCAGAGAGTGTGGGTGGAGATTCGCCAGTGGTGCTCAAATAAAAAAGGATAGTGCCATAGTGAAGTATGAAAATACAGATTTAATAGCGAAAAATAGCAACTTACATCGAAAATATAAACAAACGAGCGAACGAACGAGTTACACATCTTCTTCCGGTTCCGGGTCTTACATGTTACGCTGCCCCTCGCAGCTTCATGATGAAGCTGATGAAGCTGCGAGGGGTTAGAGGGACATCTATTGGAGACCTACCAAAGTGCTACACATTCTAAGGCTTTTTCCTTGCCTTATAAAGGTAAGCACAATGTGAGCTCACTCTTTTTCAAGAAATCACCTATTTATCAGCTGCAACACCATGGATGGAATTATTTGATATTTATTTGATATTTATTTGATATACATTGGATCCCCATTTTATATGCATTTGCACTTTGTTGCACAGTTTGCACCTTTTTAATCAATCACTATTGTTTTATCACAATCCAGATTGAACAGCATCTACATTTTTTCACTTTATTTATTTATTTTGGTGGCGCAAGAACCCATGGTTCACTGGAGTTCCAAAGCTTTAGAAATGTCTTTGAAACCCTTCCTAGACCCATACATGTACATTACTTTGTTTCTAATTTTTTTTTAGATTGTGGCATGATGTGTAGCATTTTGTGAAATGTTAGGATGCTTCACTTTGACAGACACAGGGCCGTCTTTAATATTTATTGGACACTGGGCAAACATTTCCTTTGGGCCACCAAGCTTCCTCCCCCAACTCAAAATCAGGTAAGGCAGCAATTGCGATTGGTTGCCAGAAGTTACAGCATAGCATTACTGCTCATTGACTGGATGTTAGGCCTCGTACACACGAGGGGATATGTCTGCTGAAAACGGTCCGATGGACCGTTTCAGCAGACATCTCCGCTCGTGTGTATGGGCTAGCGGACAGATTTCTCCACCCGACAGATTTCAAAGCATGCTTTGAAATCCATCCGGTGGAATCTGTCCGCCCGACATGTCTGCTGGTTAGTACACTTACCAGCAGACATGTCGTGCCCCACCGCCTCCGCGCCGCCGCCGAATGGATTCGGCGCATGCGCGGAAGTGTTTTACTTCCTGGTGCGGTGACGTGGCGATGACGCGGCGGCGTCAACGTCACCGCCGCGTCACCGCGCCGTCCGGCGGCGGGGAATTTGATCCGATGGTGTGTACACGCCATCGGATCAAACTCCCGATCGGACATATCCGATGGAAATGGTCCGCGGACCGTTTTCATCGGATATGTCCGATCGTGTGTACGAGGCCTTAGAGGTTACAGCAAACATTATGACTCATTGATTTGTTGCTATAGGTTGCAGCGCATCATTTCTGCTAACCGATTGGTTGCTAGAGGCTATTGTACATTTGTACTGCTCACTGGTTGGTTGCTAGAGGTTACATGTTTGCTGCTCACTCGTTGGTTGCTAGAGGTTACATGTTTACCGCTCACTGATTGGTTGTTAGAGGTTACTGCACATTATTACTGCTCAGGGATGGGTTGCTTGAGGTTACTGTGCATCATTACCACTTACGCATTGGTTACTAGAGGTCATAACACATCAATACAGCTCACTGATTGGTTTCTGAATGTTACAGCACATCGTCTCCCCACTGCCTGCACACCATGGACTAGAGAGGTAAGGGGCCTGCCAATAGATCTAATATTCCTAGAGCTTACTATTAGCAATGAGCAAAGCACACACAGCTATGAAGAGTAACTGAGTGCAGCTAGGAACAGAGCCCAATAGGAGCAGTATCCCTGAGGACAGGCTGCCAGAAATAAATGGCTCAATTATGCCACCTGCAGTAGAACAGTGTGAAGGGGTGATCTACATAAAGAGTGAAGGATTAAGGGGTGCGCTATGGATAGAGTGCAGGATTTAGGAGTGACCTGTGTACGGAGGGGTGATCTGTGTATGAAGTGCAGGATTTATGAGTGATCCGTGTACTTAATGCAGGGTTTAGGGATGATCTGTGTACAGAGTGCAGGATTTAGGGGTGATCTGTGTACCATTACATGACCAGACCGTGCCCCATTACATGACCAGACCGTGCCCCATTACATGACCAGACCGTGCCCCATTACATGCCAGACCGTGCCCCATTACATGACCAGACCTGCCCCATTACATGACCAGACCGTGCCCCATTACATGACCAGACCTGCCCCATTACATGCCAGACTGTGCCCCATTACATGACCAGACCGTGCCCCATTACATGCCAGACCTGCCCCATTACATGACCAGACCGTGCCCCATTACATGACCAGACCGTGCCCCATTACACGCCAGACCGTGCCCCATTACATGACCAGACCTGCCCCATTACATGCCAGACCTGCCCCATTACATGCCAGACCTGCCCCATTACATGACCAGACCGTGCCCCATTACATGACCAGACCGTGCCCCATTACATGCCAGACCTGCCCCATTACATAACCAGACCGTGCCCCATTACATGACCAGACAGTGCCCCATTACATGACCAGACAGTGCCCCATTACATGACCAGACCGTGCCCCATTACATGGTCAGACCGTGCCCCATTACATGACCAGACCTGCCCCATTACATAACCAGACCGTGCCCCATTACATGACCAGACCTGCCCCATTACATGCCAGACTGTGCCCCATTACATGACCAGACCGTGCCCCATTACATGCCAGACCTGCCCCATTACATGACTAGAACGTGCCCCATTACATGACCAGACCGTGCCCCATTACATGACCAGACCGTGCCCCATTACATGCCAGACCGTGCCCCATTACATGCCAGACCATGCCCCATTACATGTCAGACCTGCCCCCATTACATGGCGCTGTCAATTGTAAATACAGAAGCAGCTACTTTAAGGAACAATGGCTAAGTTTAAAAGTGTGTTTGACTTTAACCACTTGCCCTCTGGAATGTTTTACATCCTTCATGACCAGGCCATTTTTTTGCTATTCGCCATTGCGCTACTAAAACTGACAATTGCGCGGTCATGCAACACTATACGCAAATTAAAGTTATAATTTTTTTTCATACAAATAGAGCTTTCTTTTGGTGGTATTTGGTCACCACTGTTTTTTTTTATTTTTCATTATATAAATAAAAAACAATGGGCCAGATCCACAAACAATTACGGTGGCAGATCTCCAGATCCACCGCTGTAATTTCAAATCTGCGCCGGCGAATCATTGTTTTGTATCCACAAAACAAGATACGCCATTTTTTTGCGTAGATACGCCGTCCTACACCGTCGTCCCTAAAGTGTCCTATTTACGCTGGACGCTAGGGGCGCTTCCACGACTAATATGCAAATGAGGTATATACGCCGATTCATGAACGTACGTATGCCCGGCGCAGTGTTTTTTACGTCGTTTGCGTAAGCCTAGGTCTGGCGTAAAGTTACCCCTGCTGTATAGAGGCGTACGTAATGTTAAGTATGCGTAAACCGTTCGCGAATAGGGATTTGCGTAAGTTACGTTCATGTCGTTTTCATTGATGTTTTGCAACGTGATTTCCTGCATGCGCACTGGGATACGCCAACGGCCAGCGCATGAGCAGTTAAAAAAAAGCGTTGTTTGCATTGGGTCATTCATAATTATAATAAAACACGCCCCCCCCTAGTAAATTTGAATTACACCCGCGTACGCCGGGCCATTTACGCTACGCCGCCGTAAGCTACAGCGGCATTTCTTTGTGGGTAAGGATACGCCGCTGTAACTTACAGCGGCGTAGAGTAAATGGTGTGTGGATCTGGCCCAATGTTTTTTACTTTCTGCTATAAAACATATCCATTTTTTTTTTTTAAATCTAGATTCTTCATGATTCTTCATCTTGAGGAGTCCGGGGGGCTTACCCGAAAGCGTTGAACATGTACCAGATACGTGATCCAGTGCACAACGACTGCCCTGAAGCAATAAATATTCAGGTGGAGGTCCGCAAGTAGTTAAAGAAGATAAAAAGACATTCCTAAAACATGATTCAGGCCTATTGCCTTTTAAAAAAAAATGGAGCAAGGCATAAATCATAGCGCTGTATCCTGTCTACTCATACCAATAGGGTTCAATCATATAGCCTCAAAGCATCTAGAAAGAAAGGCTGTAAATGACTGGGAGTGCGGGTTGCTCAATAAGAATTCATACGTTTATTAAACAAAAATGATATTTAAAAATCATGTCGCTGCCTTTAACTATACACATGCTGCAGCGAGTTTCTACGGTATTTGCAACCCCTTTTCTCCTTTTTTTCTGTATTCTGTTGACTTTACTTGGGTGAGTCAGCCATGTATATTTGATATCCCCTAAAGAGGTTGTAAACCCTCATGTTTTTTTCCCCCTAATGCACCCTATGCATTAAGGTGAAAAAACTTCTGTCACTGACCAGCCCGCACCAGAACATGCGAACCGGCAAAAAATTTGTTTGAACTTGTGAACGTCGTTAAAGTCTATGGAACACGAACATGAAAAATCAAAAGTACTAATTTTAAAGGTTAATATGCAAGTTATTTTCATAAAAAGTCTTTGGGGACCTGGGTCCTGCCTCAGGGGACATGTATCAATGCAAATATTCCTTTAAATTTCATACCTGGGGGGGTAGTCTATAGTATGCCTGTAAAGTAGTGCATGTTTCCCGTGTTTAGAACTGTCCCTGCACAAAATGTAATTTCTAAAGGAAAAAAAATAATTTAAAACTACTTGCGGCTATTCATGAATTGTCGGGTCCCGTCTGACTTTTTCCATTGGAAATTTCGATCGCATGTACAGGGCATTAGTGTGAAATTTCAGTTATCATAACAATTTAGTGATGTTATTCTAGCTATCAAGAATAACAATCATATATGATCAAGATAGGAGAATATAAAAGGTAATATTTAGTTATAGCGAAAATGGAACAAGATAGCGTTTGAACTATTCTATTGCCAAGTTCCTGTTAATTGGCTTGGTGTTGTCTGGAGAGTAAGTTATATTCTTAACTATCTAAGATGATCCTTGTTTTGATTGGTTAAACTTGTTTGCAGAGAAATAAAGGAAAACGAAACCAATTTGAGGTAAGGGAACAATAGAGTGGAGAATGTGGAATATTTCCAGAGAGGATATTTATAGGGCAAACTCACTCAAAGAGGCAACAATGTTTTATCAAAACCCGGAGGTAGAAAATGCTCAAACCACAGTCTCCACGTGGTTTCATATTTGGATATATTGTCAAGAAAGTTTGCTTCTGTTTTTGCATGAAGCATGGATTGAGTAATCCTGTTTTTGACTGATAAAATACATAGTGAGTCAGATTTCCATGCTGTCACAATAGTCTGCTTTGCTGCTGTGGTTACGAAGAGCATTCATTTCAATTGACGATGTAATAGGGTGTGGAGTTTACTGTTCATTAGTGCCGTACTTGGATCAGGCGGTAGAATAGTGTTGAACATTGTGTTAAGGATTTGAAGAACTTCCAACCAAAATGATTTGACTATTTTGCATTCCCACCATATATGCACTTGTGTACCAGGGGTGAGGCAGCCTCGGAAGCCGTAGGAAGGATATTGTAGAGAGAATTTTGAAATTCTGGCAGGAACCAGGTACCACCTAGTGATCAATTTGTAGTTTGACTGAAGAGCCACTATATTTAGTGAGGCTGATTTGGTGGCTTGCCAGATTTGGGTCCAATTTATGTCGTTTGGTTGTAATTGAAGGTCTCTTTCCCATTTGTTGGTATAGGTCAGGGGAGAGGAAGTGGTGTGTGAAAGTAGTTTGTTAGAGAAATCAGAGATTAGTCCACGCCTGTGAGGATCAGTTTTATAGGCTTGTTCAAAGGTAGTGAGATTTGGGGATATAGCTTCTGATGGTGCATTATTTGTAAAAAAAAGTTTTTCAAAAAAAGGTTTCTGTAATAGGAATATCATATTTTTCTTGTAAGTTTGGAAATGAAGTAAAGGATGTGGATGTACAAAATGATGTGCACAAGCCAACCCTCTCTTTGACCAAGCTGAAAAGAAGGCTGGGGAGGACCAGGCTGGATAGAATGATTGGTTATGAAGAAAGGAATGTAGAGGATTGTGGCGAGATTGCAGGCCAATGGCAGGCCTATGTTTGGTTATGGGGGTTTTCACCATCTTTCTTTGAGTAGGAGAGAGTCATAAAAGATTTGCAGTAGATAGAGGGTCACAATCAACTGATTCCAATGCCAGTGCCACTCATAGTGGGGTTCCAGTCGTTGCATAATATTTGGGTAATAATGACGAATGGGCTGCATAGTCTGGGCTGTTTTTTTTATCTGTTCTTAACAACGTTGTCATGAATGTTTTTATTACTGTGGTGTGGTGAAGGTTTGTTTTGTTTTTTGGTTAACATTGCAACTTTTTGTAACAATAAAACCTTAAGAGTCGGTCCACACTGGGGCGACTTGGGATCCGACTTGAAGTCGTCTCAAGTCGTCCCAAGTCGCGCTGTCCAGAAAAGCAATGTAAGTGAATGGGAGCGGTGTTAATACACACTACTCATGTCGCTCAGACTTCAGAAGAGGTTCCTGTACTACTTCAATCCGACTTCTAGGCGATTTGTACCCATTGATTTCAATGGAAGTCGCTTCCAAGTCTGATCACTGTTTTAATTGAAGCGACCTTTCAGCAAGATAACATACATTTCTCAGGCAAACCCCTCCCTCCCTTTCCCTCTCCCAGAGCTGATTGTTGTTTTATTGGCCACTGGAATGTCTCCTGACCTGAAAAGGACTTCAAGTCGTGTTGTAAATCGCCCCAGATTGCCCTGTGGTTCATGCTCAGGTCGTGTTGATTTGATAGATTGATAGCAGCGCGGGGGGTGGGTCGAGTGTGGCATTCTGTGGCTATGGAAGAAAATGCTGGACTGAGGAGTGCGCCGGCACAGTAACCCCCCGGGAGAGCGCTTTTCCTAGGTGGTTTCCTGATGCGGAGAGGAGCCACGAGAGCCGTTGGGGGACCTGAGAAGACAAGGGGTTTACAAACCCTTTAAGTGAGATTTGTCCCTTTTTTAATCTCCTTGATTACATCACCTCATAAATACAGTAGGCACGAGCCATGCCAGTAAGGCAGTCAGGTGGGAGATAGAGATCTAGTGCTGAGGAGGCTGTCAGTGGCCCTCTGGGATACCCCCTAGTCTGGGGGGTGACCTTGAGCTAGGACTCAGATGCTGGAAACATCCTGCCTTAACACATAGTGGAAGCCAGGGTGACTGGTGAGTGTCAATCTGGAAGACTGTGGTGGAGAAGTTAACCTGGAGGGATAGTGAAAGGGGCAGTTGCAGCCAGGTGGGTTGGCAGTCCCTAAAGATGGTAATGCTGGGATCATTAGCCATGGGAGGAGAAGTACAGGCTTTTTCACGCTATCTTTGCTACACTACATGGGGCCTTGGGTTCCTGGATGGAATGGGCCATCACGTTAAAATCTGAATGTGAGTCTGTCAGATATCCAAACAGTAATTCAGTTGGGTTCTGCAAAGAAAAGGGAGTGCTAGAGGAAGAAGTTGGAGCTGTATATAGAAACTGTATATAGGAAGAGTATCCCTCAAGATGTTATTGAAGTTTTGCTAAAGTCAAGTGGGCATTCCATAACCTCCTATCCCTATCCAAGTTATTAACCCTCACTAAAAAAACAATAAACAAATTCATAGATTGTTCTCGGCCTTTGGAGTGCCTGGGAAAATTCAGTGTGCCTGGCTGTGCATGTTCATCTTCAGCCCTTAAGGGGTTTCACTACAATGCAAAAAGCATTCCTTGCCCAGCCAAGTGTGTCAGAGTGTGTGTTGTTGTTCACAGAGTTGTGGACATGGGAACAGACGACCCAATACAACAAACAGCTCCTTCGGGGGTAACTGTTATAACAGTAAAATGGCATGGAATTTTAAAGCCTCTTTCTAATAAAACCATGTCTGCTACCATTTCTTGCAGTTAATTCTTTTTTTTTTTCATTTAAATTTAAGTTTATTATAATAAAATAAAGAGCATACAGAGTAATAAACGTAATACAATAAATGCATCAGGAAACATCGTGTTGACAATTATAGTAGTAAACAATAGATTACATTTCTTAACTAGATTTCCCCTTCTCCTCCCCCCCCCCCCCCAATGTCCCAGCTATATACCTGGAAAGTCTAGCATGGGAGTGTAAACGTGTATAATCAGGAGGGATGGGAATCAGTAGAGGTAGCGACAACATTTTAGGGCTAAAATTCCCTGTTTACTAAGCAATCTATAAAACTTTTATTATAAGCTGAGATCATAAAACTAAAATATATGTAAGGAATAAATCATACCGAACCGTGGAGAGGATAGGTTTCCGGGGGCATCCCCTCCCCCCGACACCCCCACCGGGAGCAATCTGTGTCGAGGAGGGGGGGCAGCCCCCCCTGATGACAAAACAATTAGATCCAAATGTTGTCCAGAGAAACATCTCTCAATCAACTCTTAACTTATAAACCTAAAAGGAGACAAGGAATTTAATACATACATCCAGTTAAACTAAATCAGCACTACCTGAGACCAGTGGAGAATATGATATGTAATGAATATCTCCTGTTCAAGAGAAAGAATAAAGAAAAGAGAGGGGGAGAAGGAGGAAAGAGGAAGGAGAGGAAAGGGAAAGGGAGGGTGGGCCTACCTGCCATAGGATTACATCAGTCTGAGTCCAGAGCCAAAACTAAACTTACATGTTGTGGGAGATTCCCATGTAAATCAACCAAGGTTCCCAAATTTCAGTGAACTGGGTAGAGGTATCTAACATAGAGTTAATTCTTTTTTCTTGTTCCATAATCCATGTAACCTTTCTCTTCATGTGTAAAATGGAAACCGACGGTTTCTTCCATGCAGCCGCTAAAGTGATTCTGGCGCCAGTCAGTATAAATAGAATCAGCTGTCTAATGGCCTTGGAGCTCTGTGGTATTAGTCCATTCAATAAGGCTATTGCAGGAGATTGATGGAGGTTACAACCGGTAACTCTCCTGATAATCTGGAATACCCTGTTCCAGAATCCCCGTATCCTAGGGCACTCCCACCAAGTATGGATCATGGTGCCTATTCCTGTTCCAAAGTTTCTGAGCAAAGGTATGTATTTGGTGTAATCTGGATTTTTCAGAGGGGATCGGGACAAAGGTTGTCTATAAGGAATTGCTCAGGAAGAGGACCTGTATGTTGAAAGAAACGTCCAATGCGGTACACCCCCCTATCAAGCCACCATTTGAAGGAGTCCACTTCCGTTTTGGGGCAGAAAGATGGGTCGAGAAAGATACTTGACAAAGGTTTGCCTCTAGAAATTAAGAGTGGATTGCTTTTAAGTGAATCCCATAATACCAATGCTTGTGATAGGGTGGGGGATAGTATAGGGGGTCTACTTTTAGGAGTGCGCCACATGAGTTCTTCAATTGTGGACAATGGGGAAGCATGTTCTTCTATTTCTATCCAATCTGGGCAATCATTTTTAAGGTAAACCTCCGATAATTGCGCTAACCTCACGGATTGATAATACCATAACAAGTTTGGCACTCCTAGACCTCCCTGTTCAGGTAAGTTAAACAGACTACGAGAGGGAAGACGGGGTCCCTTTTTGTTCCAGATAAACTTGGTGATTTTACCTTGAAAGGATTTTAGATGGCTATTTATTATCGGGATCGGAAGGGATCGAAAAAGATATAGGAGTTTTGGGAGGAGAGTCATCTTGGTAGAATTAATTCTGCCGATCCAGCCTATTTTCTGCGCTCCCCATTCGGTAAGGTCCTTCTCGAGTTTCCAAACATAGGAGGGTAATTGGCTAAGTATAAATTCTGGAAATTTGGGGTCAGGTTGATACCTAAATAGTTAGTAGACGTAGAGTCCCATTTGAAAGTATATTTGTTTCTCAAGAGGGACACTGTGGGTTCTGAAAGAGAAATATTAAGGGCCCTAGATTTAGGCATGTTTACCGTGAGACCCGAGACTTTAGAGAACTCGTCTAGCAGGGAGAAAATTTCCGGAAGGGAGGAGATAGGAGAGGTCACAAAGAGTAGCAAATCATCTGCGAATAATGCGCATTTGTGTTCTTTTTTATTACAATGAACTCCCCTGATATTTGAGTTATCTCGGATGGCTATGGCCAGAGATTCAATAACAATAGCGAATATCAGAGGAGATAAAGGGCAGCCCTGTCTTGTGCCTCTTTGGATATTTATAGATTTCGAGAATATGCCTTGTAACCGGATTTTAGCTTCAGGGGAGGAATAGAGAGCGGAGATGATTCTAAAAATTTAGAACCAAACCCCCAACGATTCAAAACAGAAAACAAAAATGGCCAAGATACTGAATCAAAGGCTTTCTGGAGATCAAGTGAGAGAAGCATACCTCTTTGTCTAGTGCTTCCAGACCACCCCGAGTACATTAAAGAGATAAGATCAATAGCTCTCCTGATCTGGTCCGGGCCTTGTCTCCCTGTGATAAAACCTACTTGATCTTTGGATATGTATTGACCTAAGAAGGCAGACATCCTATTAGCTATTATTTTAGTAAGTATTTTTAGGTCGTTATTAATGAGGGATATCGGTCTATAGTTCTCCACTAGGCTATGATCTTTATCGGGTTTTGGTATCAACGAAATATAGGCCAAATTAAGTTGTTTATCTATAGGGGAGCCCTCAGTCAAATGATTGTAAAATCGTGCTAGATAGGAAATGTTTTGTAATAAGACCCTGAGAATCCATCAGGGCCAGGAGCTGTGTTTAATTTTAAGTTTTTGATCACTGACATAACTTCCTCAGCTGAAATGGGTGCCTCCATCAACTCCTTGTGAACCTTTGTCAACCTGGGAAGATTCAGGCTGTTCAAATATTCACCTATTTTGTCTGAAGAAAAGTTACTATCCTTAGCGTAGAGCTTGGAATAGAAGTCGTGGAAGGCCCCCATCGCCCGCCGAGGATTTAGGGTAAGGGTACCATCTGCCATTTTTATCTTAGGGATGGTTCTCGATTTAAATCTGGGAGATAGTTTGCGTGCTAGCATTGGACCTATTTTATCCTTTAAATGGTAGAACCTGGCACCTGTCCATTTTAGATCATTTTCTGATTTTGCTGTCAGAGCTAGGTTTAAGGCCGATCTAGCAGCGTCAAGATCGTGGGAACACTGAGAGGGTCTAATTTATGTTTTCTACGTAACTCTAAATAGGTCTCTTCCAATTTCTCAATGGTCAATTTCTTTTGTCTTCTAAGTTTGGCTGCAATTTGTATTATTTTCCCCTAACTGTAGCTTTATGGGCAGCCCATAAGGTTTCGGGGGATATATCTTTAGTATCGTTAATTTCAAAATATTCCTTTATGGATTGTTCAATTTCTGCCATGAGAGTGGAATCTTTTAAGATCGACTGGTTAAGTGTCCAGTGAGACATTTTATGAGTTGTGTCCTCTTTTCTCAAGGTTAATAGAACCATGGAGTGGTCTGACCAAGGGACATCCTTTATAGTGGATTTAGAGGCTGCTGGGACATGATGGTTGGATATTAATATATGGTCTATGCGGGAGTACGATTCGTGAGGATTAGAATAGTGGGTGTAATCTTTAGTTTTCGGATTTAATTCTCTCCAAATATCGGTCAATCGGGATTGATGAAGCATGCAAGCTACTTGTGTGCTAATTTTGGTTGGCCTTATGAGTTTATTATTATTTGGTTTGGATTTATCTAAACCCGAATCGGAAGCCAGGTTGGAGTCTCCTCCCATAATAATGATGCCCTCCATAAGAGGATGGAGGACTTCAAGCATCTGAGAGAAAAACTTCTTCTGTCCCCTATTGGGGGCGTAATAGGAGACAAACGTGTATAGCTTCTCGTCTAGAGTTCCTTTTACCAAAATAAATCTGCCTTCCGGGTCTCCATATTCCTTTAGTAAATTAAAATTACAAAATTTGGATAACAAGATAGCCACTCCTTTCGTCTTGTTTTCCGCATTGGTTAAGTAGAATACTGGGAAGTGGGAGTGTAGGAATGAGGGGGAGTACCGCCTTGGGAAGTGTGTCTCCTGCAGGAGCACTATATCTACATGAAGCGCCTTGTATGCCTGGAGGGCTTTTCGTCTTTTAATAGGAGAGTTCAACCCCTGGGTGTTGTGTGTCACAACACGCAGGGGTTTAGTAGTGTTATTTGAGCCAGCCATGGGTCGTAAAGAGTGTTATGGACAGATCGTGTCTTGAAGACTGAGTCCATAGCTCAGAAGACACCTGTGATGGCAGGTAGGCCGGGAGGGAGGGTGGGAAGGTAAAGGGGGAAAAGAAGGGGAGAATAGATACATGGAAATAAAGGCAAAAATGGTAACAACAAAGCAAGATGTAGTATTGCAAAAGGTCAAACCATGACCCAGATTGAAGGAAGGGAAGTTTGCTCCTTCCTTCAATCAAACAGAATTTATTAGAGTAGTCCATTTAGAGGACTAACTTCCTACTTGTAAGGGCGACAAAGTGTCGCTCCAAGAAGTAGGTTGAGGCTCAGGGCCTCACCGCCGACTGTCAGCGACAATCAAAAAGTTCATGAATTAAATTTTGAAAAACAAAGGGTTGATCCCCCAAAAATAACAATTGAAGAGATGGTACCTTCCCCCCCAAAAAAAAAAAATATATATATATATATTTTTTAATACCATAGGAAAAAATAAAAATTGTAGAACCATATGGGTAAGTAGATATTGAAAAACCACAAGAATAAATAAATAAATTATATAAGTGAGCCAGTAAATATTAACTCTTACTCTACCAGAAATCCTTATAAGTAATTTGATTAAGAATTGAGAGACAATTCATATTAAAAGAAGGCCTATTGGGGAGAAAAAAAAAAGAAAAAAGAACACAACAACTTATATGAATGGGGGATGGACACCACCGGAGCTAAGATTAAATCATTTCAGTTGATGTTTAGTAGAGTTATTTCAGACTTTCCTGTGTTTGACTCTATTCCAGGGATTTGAGGTTGGACTATTGGGTGTATTTCTTTTGGCTGAGGTTTGTTGCGGTGGTAAAGTGTCCATGGCTGGTTCATGTGAAATAATTTTCAGGTCTAGTAATAGTCTTTCACCTTCTTGAAAGTTGTGTACTATGTGGAGTCTGCCGTTATATTTGAATTTTAAGGCGAATGGGAAGGCCCATTTGTATTTAATGTCTTTTTTCATGAGGGCAGAAAGTAGTGGTTTCATCGCTCTCCTCTTCTGAATGGTGTAGGGAGATATGTCTGAAAATATTTGAATCGTTGCACCTTGATATTGAAGGTTTTCTTGTTGTCGAGATTTTTTCATCACCTCGTCTTTGGTGGAGTAATAGTGAGGCTTTACTATCACATCTCTCGGTAAGCCGTCTTTTCTTGGTGGGCCTAGGGATCTATGTGCTCTGTCTAATTCCATTTTGTGAATAGGTATGGATGGGATCAGGATTTTTATGATGTCCTGTATAGCTGAGTGTACATCTGTGATGGACTCAGGTAGCCCCCTGAGCCTGAAATTATCCCTCCTTGATCTGTTCTCCAAATCATCTATTCTGGCCTGGGCCACCTCCAGTTGTTCTTGCAGGTGTTGTATGTGGTCAGTATTTTGTTCGATTCTAGAGACATTAATATCCAGTTTCCGTTCTATGGATTCGATCCTGTTTCCAAGACTTTGGAAGTCGGCTCTGATGTCCTTAGTGATTTTTTCAGTGTTCTGGGCGAGGCCCCTATCTAGAATTTCCGATATCCTGTTGAATAAGTCAGTAACATTGAAGGGGGCTTCAGGGGAGCGTTCAGTATTAGAATGGATGTAGATAGGGTTTTGAGAAGGGGCCTCAGAAGGGGTTAATTGACCCGACATTGTGGATATTATTCCTTCTTTAACAACAGACGAGTATAGCGCTGTATGTGATATAGAGTCTGATGAAGGGGGTGGTGAGATGGCTAACAGGTGAGATGAGATTTGTTTGACAGACATAGAATTTTCGGTAATTTCCAGCGTATGTGTCTGGAGTTTGGAGTCCATGTTTTTAAGAGATTCCTTGATGGCTAAAGTTTTAATAGTATTCTTGTTCTTCTTGTTTCGCTTTCCCTTCATGTATTGAATGTGTAGCAGAATATTTGCACCCACATGAGTCAAAGCTAAGTGAATATTAGGGTCGGCAGATTTATTAAGTATCCTGAATCAACCATTGGGAGGAGCATGATATTTTAGTGCTCAGTTCATACCTGGGTACCAGGGCTTGTAGTCAAACTGTGAAAACTGACAAAATCTGTTATAGGTGGAGTCCCTGTTTAATATAATAAGTGGGTGTCATTACTGTAGATGGGGGGGGATCTAAGATCTTCAAAAAATGTTGTCATCAGACAACCGACGGTGAGTGGTGGGTCTTCCCTAAGTCGCCACCTTAAAAGTATCCCTGAAATGAATTATAGTAAATGACTTGCGATTATTGCAGATTAAGTAAGATATTGTTGAATGAAAGTTTTCCTCTTAAGGTTGCAGCTATAAAATTATCTGGTGTATATTTCTTCAGGTGGTAGCCTTAATCTGAGAGGCTGTAATGTACTCTGACAGGGGGGGGAATATGGACTGAGGGTCTTGAGGAGCGATGCTGAGGTAACCACTAGTCCCCTGTCTCTGTGTATTGTGTCCACTCAGATTGAATTTGCAGTTAATTCTTGTGCCATCAAGCTCTAAAATAGAATGTTTACAGAGATGTCGTATTACACATTTGAATTGGGTTAATTGTGGTCTGAACACTGGAAGGACTATTATGTTTCTATTACAGGTCTAAAATATTAACAGCTTCTTATGTAATAGAATGAAAGTAAACATGCAGAACATGAATTTGCATACGGTAATTTGCAGAGGTTGCAGTTCATTTCCGAAGAAACACATTGAAAGCTGAAGGTAAAATAATTTCTCTTGATTGTTGATTGTTGGAGGAAATTATGTAGAATGATTTCAAAGAACACATCTTTAAGGTATAACAAATAAACAATTGTTTTGCTTTCTGTTGAGCACACAGAAAGTAACAATCATTCTGCATTCCTGCATGATCAAAAGTAATTCTGTACTTGCTGAAAATGTTCCTTACTTGAAAAAAGAATGCAGCCACCATAGATGAGATGAGTACTGAAAAGTTGCACTTTGTTATATTTTTTCTTTTGGATTTAGTTATTCTTTAAGACACTGGTAGGACCAGAGAAAACAAAAAACTTGTTTTGGAAGGGCCTCATTCCCATCTTTACATCTCTTCACGCAAAAATAATGCAAATACCAAAAATGAAGATGGGAAGTAGTGATAAGCAAATGTGCTTTGGTTTAATTCATGGAATGTGTGCAGTTTCTCAAACTCATTGTACTCTGGAAATTGGGAACTTGAACCTCATTAAAGTCAACAGGAAACATCTTTTAAATGATGTCCATTTTCAAGACTAATGCCGTGTACAGACGATCGAAAATTTTGACAACAAAACCGTTGATTTTTTTCCGACGGATGTTGGCTCAAACTTGTCTTGCATACACACGGTCGCACAAATGTTGTCGGAAATTCCGAACACCAAGAAAGCGGCGACGTACAAGCAGTGTTGCTCATCTTACTTTAAAAAAGTAATTAGTTACAGTTACGAATTACTTTTCCGAAAAAATAATTGCGTTAGTGACTCAGTTACTACATTGAAAAAGTAATTAGTTACTCAGCAAAGTAACTGAATTTTTTTTTTATATTCTACAATGCTTTGTTGAGAAGCAGATGACGGGAGCTTGCCAGGGAGCAGTGAGTTAATACTCCAAGACAAAAGAATGCCAGATCCTTGAGAGAAGAAAACCGTAAACAAATGGTGATCTCGTGTATATCCCAGCCTAGGTGCATCCGTCCCACCATGTATGTGCAGCTAATAGGACTTAAAACCCTTATCCATCTGCTACATATTACATCCAAATTATAAGCTGGATTAAAATGTATGTTTATAATATACATTCCCTTGACGTTTACTGTAATTTAAAATCTCATATTAGGCTTTATTAAAATGTTCTATAGTTTATTGTTTATTATTTTATTTATCTTATATAAGCTTTATTGGATGCAAGGGATCTGGAATGGGGATGTCAGATTTTTCTTTGTTGTCTGATGAAGAGATGAAATCACTGATCAAAAAAACCTGCTGATCATTGGTCTGTATAGGTGTCCTGCACTTACCATGTTGACCACTAGATGTTGCTGTGTACATTGTGTTGTATGGGGAACGTTTGTTCTGTGGAACATTTTGTTCCGGCCATGTGTTCCTGGGATCATTGATCAGGTTGCGCACACAGTGTGTGTGATCGATGTGAGTTGTTCCCCGGTGATAGGTCAGTGTGAGGCGGGTGGGGCTCATTGTATCCAGGGCTCCTTGCGATTGGGAGTTTTCAGACCGCTGTGACAGGTCATCACAGTGGTCACATGATTCTAAAGCGGAGTTCCACCCATATTTATGTTCATAGCGCCGGCAGAAGCAATTACTCTGCTGCTATCTAGTGGCGGTAGATGTAATTGTGGTAATCCTGCCCAAGTAATGGGAACTGCGTTACCGTGAGGGGAAGAGTAATCAGGTAAATTACTTGTTACCCTCAAAAGGGGCTGCGTTAGGTAACTGCGTTTATTTTAACTCCGTTACTTACAACACTGCGTACAAGACATACAACGGCACTATTAAAGGGAAGTTCAATACCAGTCGTGTTAGTAGAAGTTTGGTGAGAGACAATTCGCGCTTCGTGCTTTTTAATCCATTACAGCGTGACGATTGTGCCATCTCCATCATTATCAGGCCGACCGCTTCCATCTTGTACTTGTGTAGCACCTACAGTATGTACTTTATAGTACTGGTGCTAGTCAAATTTAAGTATAGATCATAGTTAGACTCTGATCCTGATTTTTAGTAGCAAATTTCGGTCTGAGCCCATTCTGCTGTGCTGGGGTGTTCTTCCAACCCTGGTACTGCAGGTGGCAGCAGTGAAGTCGAGGTTTGGGTGCTCTTCCCAGCAGGCAATCACAAGGGTTTGTCCTCGCTGTGCATGCTGGGAAGGGGTATTTATGGGAAAGACATCATTGTTTCTGTGTTTCTGTGTTCTTCTTCGTCCAGTGTGGCACCCACCTTTAGGGTGGCCACATCACGGCACCCTGGTGCTATGGCCTACCTGCCCAGGGCGTGCGTGCCACACAGTGTTCCTGGTTCTGGGACCATGTTGGCCCGGAGCATCTGAACCAGCGATGGGGACCCAGTGAGCAACTGGGTTCCCTCTTTTGAAGATCCCAAGCTGTGTGCTTTTCGGTGGGGAGTCGGTCTGAGGAGTGCCATTGAGAGGCTGGTGGTCCAATAGGGCTTGGACGAAACCACCGGGGATCACAGGTAGCCGAGCACTGCGGAACTGATCACCTGTCAGTTGGTCCCTGGGCAACAAGTTGAAGGAGAGTTGGGAGCAGGACTGTTTTCTATCATTACGCCTGAATCTGCTATCCTTCCTCCTTTCAACTTTACTTTCCTCACCGCAAGTTTTATTTCTTTTACCCAGCTGGGTAATAAAGAGCACAGCAAAAGAGCACCTGTCGTGGACATTCCTTTACTTCTGTTTATGCACATACGCATCATTCACCCCTAGAGAATTCAGAGGAGCCATGAGGTAACACGCTACCCAAAAATCCAGCTGCTCTAATGGAGTGCATTCAAACATAGCACATATTTGGTTCTAGCTTTTTTAGAACTGAATCTGTAAACAGCAAACCTACTTTTACCATATAGTCCATCTGTAAGAGAAGTATGGATATACTTATCTTTCTGGTGGCCCATGTAAAAGCTGCCAGTGACCTTGTGGTGATACCACACGCAAATCACTCTGATCTCCTATATACAATATTGCAATTTATCAAAACATCTAGCCTGCAGTGGTTTGACCAAACCAACAGTAACAGGCACATTGCCATGTAGAAATCCTGCCTAAGATAAGGTGACCAGATTTTTAAAATGAAATCTGGGGACATATTTTTTGTTTACTAGTAATGGCAACAATCAGCGACTCTCTGCCCGTCGCTGCTCGCCTCACAGCCTCTCAAGTCTTACTTTTCGGACCCCGGCTACTACTGGGTGGGGAGCGAAGGAAGATCACTCCGCCAGGAAAGGCAACGAGATAGGCAGGCAGGTGGCTGGCTAGGATTTGAGCCAAGGCAGAAGAACATGCGAGCGGAGCTGAATGGGCAGGCGCCCGAAACTGAAGAAATATTCCCTCCGCTCCGACCACCACATGATCATCAGAAAGGGGCTCAGATAATGGGAAAAACACAACCCCCCTATGATAGTAGGCATGGCGGAGCGGGGGTGTGTAATTCTATTTTTATTTTTTTTATTCTGCACTGATTGTCTGAAATTGCCCCTGCCCCCTATTAAATCCAATCTGGGGACAAAACCAGGGACAGACTTGGTCCGGGGACAGTGTCCTCAATCAGGGGACTGTCCCCTGAAACTGGGGATGTCTGGTCACCCTAGCCTAAGAGGTCACAGCAGAAAATATGCGAAACATTAAGAGAACATTTTACATCTACAGAAAAGAGGAAAATCTGGGAACATAAAGCAATGGTTAAACCTGGATACATGTTTTATAATGCCTTTCCAAACAAACTGCCACGAGTATCTCAGTGGAATCAGACTTTCAGATTTTTTTTCCCAATTGCATTCACACTGCTGGAGAGCACTCTTGATTTCCTGCTATAGCTGCCAGCTGGGTCTGCATGCAGAAACCAGTTCTAAAACCTATTTTCTGCTGTTGTGCTTTAATGCCTGACAAGTGAAACTCATTCAGAAATACATTCAATGACTGGGGATGATACATTTGCACAGACCACAAGACTGCAAGTCTCGGGAGGGACATTTTCGTCTTTTTTGTTTTGCGAGTCATAGCAATTTCTTAACTTGCACTGTAACATTTTTTCATGCTCTGCCTAAACCGTAATTTTATCACTCTACCCTTTAGAGTAGCTTTTCCCTTATCTCTTTTACTCCAAAGGAACAGTTGAAATAATTTTCAGGTTTTAGGGAACCCCTGCTAAAATGAACTCATATAGGGTCAGTGGAAAGAATGCCCCTTATGTTGGTGATCAATGAGAATGGTCTACAGTGGTGATCCAAATGACACACTTTAATGTTTATTTTAATACCGTAGCACATGTGTTGGTTTGTTGTATCATAGCTCCCAACTGTTCCTGATTTCGAAGGACTGTCCCAGTTTTTTTTTTTTTTTACAAAGTCCTTGTGTCCCTCTTTCATCCCCATTTGTGCCTCATTTTGGTCTGATCAAAAATTGTTTCCCGGTGCTAAACCTTTTGTCCAATTTCTAAATTGATGCATTTGTAAATTTCAAAAGCCAGTATAAAGTAGTGGTAAAAATTGCACTTTTTTAATTCTCTTTTATGCGGGGATCACACTAGTGCGAATTGCATGTGGATTTCCCTGCATCCAATTCACATGTCAGGAAATTGTGATCAGCTCTCAATGGAGCCTGTTCACACATCTCCGGGGCGGCTGCAGAAAATGAATTTGCACAGGAGTCCTGTGTGACTTTGGCTCAGTTTCAGCTCTGAATTGAAGCAAACATTCAGGCCTGATTCATCCCTGAAACAGAGAAGAGGGTCGCATTGGACTCCTGCTGCAGTGTGAACCCAGGCTTAAGGGGGCTTGGCAGGGAATGTGTCCTTTGCATATATACTTTTGCTAATAGGTGTCTCTCGTTCCCATCTCAAAAAGTTTGGGAGGTATTGCTGTATGCTGTATGTATGTAGTGTGTATGTATTTGTATGTAATGTGTGTAGCGTCCTGCTCCTGTTGGGCTGGCGCTGCTTTAAATTTAGGGGAAGTCTGAGAGTTAGTTGACTCAGACATGTGTAATTTTGAGTAAATTTGACTTCTGTTCCAGCCATGGCTGTGCTGTGAGTGACCACTATTGTTCGCCTGGGGTGTCGTTCCTACTCCAGGCCAAGGGTGGCAGCAGCGGTCAAGGTGATTTGGGTGTTCCCCCTCAGCAGCCAATCAGTGGGGGTTGATTGTCCTGCTGTGCATGCTGGGGAGGGGTACTTAAGGGACAGACGTCATTGGACTGGGGTCATCGATCCTGGGTCTGTCATCCCACCACCCCGTGTGTGGCCGTCCTGGCCGGGGGTGCGTGTTCCTGTAATTCTGGCTTCGGATCACGTTGGTCCAGGGTTGTGATCTTCTAAGTAAGCCCAGTAAGCAGATTGGGTCTACGCTTTTAAGGGTGATCCTGTGCTGTCCGCCCTGAGGGAGGAAGCCGCTTGATGAAGGACCTATCTTGGAGAGGACCAAGCACAAGAGAGGCCTTGAACGTCATCGAAGGATGCACCGTTTATTGAAAGGCTTGATGGTGATCGCCTGTCAGTTCCAAGTTCTGCAAGAAGTTAATCTGGAGAGATCCGGGTGTTGAATCCTGTGCTACGAGGATTCCGGACCAAAAGTATCTCCATCTGTGGGAAGGTCTGTGGCAGAGACTATACCATGTTCCGTGTGACATTCTGGCTGCTAGGTTAGTGAGAGAAACCTATTCAGGTGCGCAGTACCCACTCTGGCTAGAGTGGCGACGAGAGCTGTGTCGTTGGAAGCAGGAGTGTTTCCCAAATGAAATAATACACCTGAACCTATTTACCTGTTACCCTTCCATCCCTTCCACCCCTTCTTTTATTCTTTTACCAAGTTCAGCAAATAAATCTTTAAAACGGAAGTGTAAAGTGTGGACATTAAACTTTCTCTACTCTCATCCATTACCCTGGACAACGAGGAAATAGTGGTAACATGCCACCCGAAAATATCCAGCAGCTGCTTCGGGGGTAGTGCTACACATGGTGGCTCGTCCGGGATAGGCTGTTGCCTCTGACAATGGTACTGGAAGTTTATTTCGACAGAACCAAGGTTGTCCTCCAATAAATGGACAGGTCTCTCCTGGAACACCAGCCTCATGCTTGGTATCCTTCAGACAGACTCCTCATCGGTCAGCTTCCTCCAATTGGACGGACAGCTCAGGACCACCTTTCGAATGGGGACCCAGTCGATCACTAGGTCCATACAGCAGATCAATTGCTCCGGGCCAACGTGGTCCCGGAACTAGGAACACTGCGACACATGCACACCCCAGCTAGGAGGGCCATTTGTGGGGGTGTCGTGGAATGGCTACCCCAATGGTGGGCGCCACACGAGGAAGAAACCCAGAGAGAATGGCATCTGCCATTAAATACCCCTCCCCAGCATGCACAGCAAAGCCATCACCCTCCCTGATTGGCTGCTGGGGGGGAATATCCAACCGCACTTGACTCCACTGCTGCCACCTGTCGGCCTGGGGCGGGACTCACTCCCCAGACAACGACAGTATGCACAGTCAGCACAGCCAAAGCTAGCTCAGATGCCTCAAATTTAAACAATTAAACTAGTTCAGAGCCAACTATTTCTCTGAACTTTTCCCTAAATTTCCAAGAAAGGAGGCTTCGCCTTCGTTGTAAAAGGTGCAGCTGCATTCACCCTTAGTGACTGTAAATAATTTGATATTTTGTGTGTGCAATTCTTTGTTTGTTTTTCAGGTCCTGTTGACCTTCTATCAAGACTGTCGGAGAATGGGGCAGGCTAGATAGTCAGGCATATCAATGTCAAATGTATCATTGTGTGAATCTAAAAAGTTTTATATTTTTGTACTGTTTCTATCTCTTCTTTTCTCCCACTCTACTTTACTGTTAAGCAGATTCGGGTAGGTGTTCAGGATTGAGTGTAGCGCCTGGCTATTTTCAGAGTGGGTGTTATTGGAAATTTAGGGGAAAATTCAGAGAAATAGTTGGCTCTGAACTAGTTTAATTCTTTAAATTTGGGGCCTCTGCTCTAGCTTTAGCTGTGCTGACTGTGCAAACTGTTGTTGTCTGGGGAGTCCCACCCCAGGCCGACAGGTGGCAGCAGTGGAGTCAAGTGCGGTTGGATATTCCCCCCCCAGCAGCCAATCAGGGAGGGTGATGGCTTCGCTGTGCATGCTGGGGAGGGGTATTTAATGGCAGACGCCATTCTCTCTGGGCCTCTTCCTCGTGTGGTGCCCACCATTGGGGTAGCCATTCCACGACACCCCTGCAAATGGCCCTCCTGGCCAGGGTGTGTCACAGTGTTCCTGGTTCCTGGACCACGTTGGCCCGAAGCAATTGATCTGCTATATGGAACCCAGTGATCGACTGGGTCCCCATTAAAAAGGGGGTCCTGAAGGAGTTCCGGGTGCTGAATCTACTGAAAGAGGATTTCGGACCATAATTGTCTCCAATCTTTAGGAGGGTCTGTGGCAGACTCTTAATCCTAAGTTCCAGTGACACTCTGGCTGCCAGGCTGGTGAGAGAGGCCTGTCCGGGTGCACTATACCCACTCTGGCTAGAGTGGCAATGTAAAATTGTCATTGGAAGCAGGACTGTTTCCCTATCCAGTTACACCTAAATTTGCTATCGTCCATTTTGCTATCCCTTCACCTTTCCCCGGCTGGGTAATAAAAGCACAGAAATTGGACATTCCCTTTACTACAGCTCTCATCAAGTACCCTAGACGGCGGAGATACAGAGGTAAAGTGCCACCCAAAACAAACCAGCAGTTCTTTCGAGGGTAGTGCTACACCATCATGCCTCTTACTAAAGACCTTGTCTACTTTTCAAAAAGGGTCAGTTGGGGGTATTTGTACTGTCCTGGCATTTTAGGGCCTCAAGAAATGAGATAGACATCAGGACTGACTAAATAATATACACTGATTTGGTTTATTTTCACTAAAAGAAATATAGCAGAATATATTTTGTGCAAAATTTATGAAGAATAATTCATCAGCAAAATGTTATGCCAGAAACAAAGAAAATTATTTTTTCACAATGTCCAGTCTTTTTCGTTTATTTAGCGTAAAAAAAAAAAGAAAGAAACCCAGTGGTGATTAAATACCACAAAAAAAAAAAAGCTTTGCAAACAAAATGATCAACATTTTGTTTTGATGACCACACAATTGCCATTCCAATTACGACGGCACCGAAAGCTGAAAATTGGCCTGTGCAGGAAGGGGGGAAAATTGTCTGGTATTAAGTTGGTTAAATCCCCCCCAAATCCCCACTCCTAGTGTATTTTCTCCACCAAAACCCCCCTACTAGCAAGCATTATCTTCCCCAATCCTCTTCCTAGTTCAAATCCTCTCCCCCAAGCCCCCCTCCCAGTACAAGTCCTCTTCCCCACTCCTAGCACAAATCCTCCACCCAATTCCCCTTTCTAGCACAATCCTCTTCCCCAAATCCCCCCTTCAAGCACAAATCCTCCCCTCCCAACACAAATCCTATCCTCCCAAATCCCCCTTCCTAGTACAAGTCCTCCCCCAAATCCCTCCTCTTAGTACAAATCCTCTCCTCCAAATCCCCCCTCCCAGCAAAAATCCCCCCCCCCCAGCTCTCTTCTTGATGACAATTCTCCTGTCCGGAGTAGGTACAATGTTAATTGGGGGTCAGTCTGGGAAGCCCAACTGTAATATGCGGGGGGGGGGCACACCCTTCCCCTGCACCCCCCCCCTAGATCTGGTCATGTTCAGGTGGGCACCCCTCTTGGAAGGGCATGCCTAGAGTGTCTATTTGAAAATCCTGCCCTGCTCTCCACCAATCAGCACTCATGAGTATTGAAGCAAAACCGACTGACTATACTGCTTCTCCCTCTTCTATTTTGAGATCTTCTGTTCAGGAACTGCAAGAGGATGATAACAGGCAAACATTCTTTACTTTCATGTATTGCATCTAAATTACCTTTCCCAAGGTATTTATAAAAATCTGCATTTATTTGAGACTTTTATATCTTCCAAAAATGCCATTTGGTAGAACAAGGCTAAACATTCACTGGTCTTGGATTAGCATATCTTTCTTCACACATACTTGTTTTTTTTATTTTTTATAAATGTATATACTAAATATATTCTGACTTTTAAGATAGTATCAAATCTTCCAATACGGCAGGAAACCATTCTTAAAAGAATCTTGTCATTTATATAATTACTTCTTCTTGATTTTCTGCCGTTTCAAGCCTGATGACTGAGATAGAAGCCTAAATTGCCTCATTACAATCCCACGCATGGCTTGCAGGGAACAGTTTTGAATAATTTCCCTATTAATCAAAGCTATTCTAATATTCAGTCATTGAAAAGGTAATCTGCTTCATGTGTCTGTACAATAAACAGTATATCTGTTTTGTTTTTAATTCCATCTTCAAGGAACTGGACTAACATTACAAATTGTTTTAACAGCCAATTCCAAGAATTGCAAACAATCCTACCCTGCAGTCTCCACCTTCCCCTGCCACTTCTCCAGCATTGCATACATTTAAATGCTTGTTAATTCTAGAGGATAAATAGGATGTAATTCTTCCCTCATCCCTCACTCCAGCAGGTTCCAAAATGCTCTCATTAGCTCTGTGTTGTGGGTTATTGGCTCTGCATTGTACTTGTTGATGTCATTGTGTGACTGGCAGCCAGACTGTCCTAGAGAAAAGACTTTGGGGGACAGAATGCACAAATGGAGGAAGTCTACTAGAGCGAGGAATAAAGTAAGTGCTACACCTTATTCCTCTATCCCTGACATTAATGAACATTTAACCCTTTAAGTGCAAGTTATTATTATTATTTTTTTGCAATTTCCAGCGTTGGGCTGTGATGCTAAATCATAAGGGAGTACTACACAACCATATTAATTACGTGAAATTGTGGTCAAGTGACAGGCCAGGACTGAAGTTTTATTTCTTCTGCTCTATAGTGTGCGAAGGTCCTTCTTGAAGTGTCCTTCCAGTGTCACTTCTTAGTAGGGATGAGCTTTATGTTCGAGTCGAACATAAGTTAGAGTATTAAGTAGCATAATACAGGGTGTGGGGGGTTCCCCCCAAAAATCCATACCAGACCCTTATCCGAGCATGCAACCTGGCAGGCTGCAGGAAAAGAAGGGGGGTGAGGGAGCGCCCCCCCCTCCTTATCCGTACCAGGCCACATGCTCTCAACATGGGGAAGATGTCCCCATGTTGATGGTGACAAGGGCCTCATCCCCACAACCCTTGCCTGGTGGTTGTGGGATCCTGCGAGCGGGGCAGCTTATCAGAACATGGAAGCGCCCTTTAACAAAGGGGAACTCCAGATCCCGCCACCCCCTATGTGAATTGGTAACGGGGTATCCCTACCATTTCACAAAAAAAGTGTCAACATTTTAAAAACCACAGAAGACAGCCTTTATTAAAAAATAAAAATAAAAAAAAGATTCCAACAATCTAATCCAGTCTCGAGCGATACGAAGAAAAAAAAAGCCCCGCTGCTACTAACGATACCGTCTCTATATGAGGCACCTGGCCGAATGACGTGCGACCCGTTTGACAGCTCTTTTATATCTGAGTTTAGGGACTCCCATCATGTACGCGGGTGACCACACCCCCCTCTAAAGCAAGGAAAAAGGCCAGGGTTACCCAGTGATGTGTACGGGTGACCCCACCCCCTCTGACCCATCACGGGAAACCCACGTTGCGTCAGAGGGGGCGCGGTCACCCGTACACGTCACTGGGTAACCCGGCGTTTCTCCTTGCATCAGAGGGGGGGCGGGGTCGACAAGAAAGCCATCGCTTGTGAAATGCATCAACAGCTGTAACTGCTGTTCCTGTGTTCTTCTGACATTTGTGGCAATAAAGACTCATCAAGTGATTTTGGAGTTCCAGTGTGTGGCCACTACTTTGTTCTATCCATTTTAACTGTGGGCAGCTGGAGTTGCTGATTTTTTTCCCTTCCTGGATTTACACAGGCACCCGTACACGTCACTGGGTAACCCGGCCTTTCTCCTTGCATCAGAGGGGGGCGGGGTCAACAAGCAAGCCATCGCTTGTTAAATGCATCAACTGCTGTAACTGCTGTTCCTGTGTTCTTCTGACATTTGTGACAATAAAGACTCATCAAGTGATTTTGGAGTTCCAGTGTGTGGCCACTACTTTGTTCTGTCCATTTTAACTGTGGACAGCTGGAGTTGCTGCTTGTTCACTTCCTGGATTTACACAGGCACACCTCCAGCTCTGCAGCCCTGCAGCTCTCATTGGCCCTCTTATGACTCACCCCCTTCATTCCTGGCAAACTCTCACAAGAGTTAGAGAGAGAGAGTTGTGCATGATGTCATAAGCCTAGGCTTTTTACTGGACATGAACCAGGAAGTGGGTTGTATTAGGTATTTACTGGCAGAAAAAAATGTTTTAATATCCAAAAAAACAAGGGCAGAAAATGTAATAGATGGAAAGTTGAAAAAATTACTGAAGGTCTGCTTTAAGGTAAAAAAAAGCTGTTACTAGCTGTTTCTTTACCCCCTCCCTGAATACTTACCTAAGTCCTATATCAATCCAGCACTATTCCCAGCTGCAGCTCCGCCCCCCCTATTCCTGCTCTCACAGGCTACACTGAGCAGTGGGAGCCATTGGTTTCTGCTGCTGTCAGTCAAATTCTGTGAGGAAGGAGCAGGGGGCATGGCCAAGCCAGTTTGTGTGACTCTATGGACGCAGTTCAGCTAGCACATGGCTTGCTTTGGGGGCACATGAAGGAAAAGAGGAGCAGAAAGTGCTGGTGGGGACCACAGAAGAGGAGATAAGGGGCCATTCTGTGCAATACCATTGCACAGAGCATGTAAGTATACACGCTTTTTTTTATAAAAAAAATAATACTTTACAAATGCTTTAAAGTGGTTGCAAACCCTTTACAACCACTTTTGTCTACAGGCAAGCCTTTAACCACTTGACTACTGGGCACTTAAACCCACTTAATAACCAGACCAATTTTCAGCTTTCGGTGCTCTCACATTTTGAATGACAATAACTCAGTCATACAACACTGTAACCAAATGAAATTTTTGTCCTTTTTTTCCCACAAATTGAGCTTTCTTTTGGTGGTATTTTATCACCTCTGCGGTGAATGAAAGAAGAACAAAAATTTTGTAAAAAAAGTAATTTTTCTTCATTTCTATTATAACATTTTGCAAAAAAGTCATTTTTCTTCATAAACTTGGCCTAAAATGTATACTGCTACATATCTTTGGTAACAAAACAAAAAAAATGTAGATGTTATTTAGTCTGGGTGAAAGTTATAGGGTCTAAAAGCTATGGTACCAATTACTGAAAATTGATCAATTTGATCACACCTGATGTACTGACAGCCTCTCTCATTTCTTGAGACCCTAACATGCCAGAAAAGTACAAATACCCCCCAAATGACCCCTTTTTGGAAAGAAGACATTCCAAGGTATTTAGAAAGAGGCATTGTGAGTTTTTTGAAGTTGTAATTTTTCCCACAATTCTTTGCAAAATCAAGATTTTTTTCATTTTTATTTTCTTTCCACAAAATTTTCATATTAGCGGGTTATTTCTCACACACAGCATATGCATACCACAAATTACACCCCAAAACACATTCTGCTATTCCTCCCGAGTATGGCGATACCATATGTGTGAGACTTTTACACAGCATGGCCACATACAGAGGCCCAACATGCAGGGAGCACCATCAGGCGTTCTGGAACACCCAGACCAATTCTGACATTTCTCTCCTACATGTAAAAATCAACACTTATTTGCTAGAAAATTACATAGAACCCCAAAACATTATATATGCTTTTTTAGCAAAGACCCTAGAGAATACAATGGCGGTTGTTGCAACTTGGTATTTGGACAGCAATTTTTCGAACACATTTTTTTGGAAATAAAACAGTTTTGTGCTTTTAAAAAAAAAAACATTAAATTAAGCCCAATGTTTTTGCATAATATGAAAGATGAAGTTACGCCGAGTAAATAGATACCCAACATGTCACCCTTCAATATTCCACACGCTCGTGGAATGGCGCCAAACTTTGCGACTTAAAAATCCCCATAGGTGACGCTTTAAATATTTTTACTGGTTACATCATTTTAGTTGGAGAAGAGGTCTAGGGCCAAAATTATTGCTCTCGCTCTAAGGTTCGCAGCGATACCTCACATGTGTGGTTTGAACACCGTTTTCATATGTGGGCGGGACTTGCGTATGCGTTCCCTTCTGCATGCAAGCTCACGGGGACAGGGGCGCTGTATGCCCAGAGTATTGCAGAGTATTGCAGAGTATGCCCAGAGTATTGCGGAGTATGCCCAGAGTATTGCGGAGTATGCCCAGAGTATTGCGGAGTATTGACAGAGTATTGCCCCCCAGAGTATTGCCCCCCAGAGTATTGCCAGAGTATTGCCCCCCAGAGTATTGCCAGAGTATTGCCCCCCAGAGTATTGCCATAGTATTGCCAGAGTATTGCCCCCCAGAGTATTGCCAGAGCATTGCCCCCCAGAGTGTTGCCAGAGTATTGCCCCCCAGAGTATTGCGGAGTATTGACAGAGTATTGCCCCCCAGAGTATTGCCCCCCAGAGTATTGCCAGAGTATTGCCCCCCAGAGTATTGCCAGAGCATTGCCCCCCAGAGTGTTGCCAGAGCATTGCCCCCCAGAGTATTGCCAGAGTATTGCCAGAGTATTGCCCCCCCAGAGTATTGCCCCCCAGAGTATTGCCCCCCAGAGTATTGCCCAGCATTGCAGAGTATTGCAGCAGGGATGGCTGAGGAGGGAGAGAGGGATGGATGGATCTGTGACTGCATTTGTCACAGATCCAGCCCGCAGCACTGGCGCTGCCATCCGCTCCCTCCCCTCTCCTCTCACACTGTACCGATCGGTACAGAGAGAGGAGGGAGGAACCGGCGTCATCAAATGACGCTGGTCTGTTTACATCTGATCTCGCCGTCATTGGACGGCGCGATCATGTGGTAAACCGCCGATATCAGCGACGATTTACCGTGATCCGTGATCCGCACATGCGCACTGAAGAGAGGGCTCGTACATGCAGTTTCTTCAGCTAGTGTGGGAGTGACGTCATTGTGGCTCCAGCCAATCACAGCGCCCGAGCCTGCGATACCTGGAAGTAACATGTTGCCGGCCAAAGCGTTGTGTCAGGACCACTGCAAGGACTTCTATCTCAGGTAAGTATATCATAATGAGGCCCCCCTGTTGATTTAAAATGCCCCCCCTGGGGATTTGTATATATATATATATATATTGTTTGTGGCCCCCAGGGCCACAAAATATATATACTGTATTTATTGGCGCTCCCTTGGAGAGGACAGGGAGGGGGCAGGACAAACGCCATCAGATTACATGAAGAGAGACTCCTATTGGATGTCCCGTCTCCTGGGATGCCATTGGACGACTGTTCTGTCTATCATAGGAGGTGGGACTTTGTATTAAAGCGGAGTTTCACCCTAAATATAAGATCTCCCATGGCTTCACATACTGGCGTCAGCGCCAGTATGCTGGGTTTTTTTTTTTTTTAACAACTTACTGTTTTATCGAGAAATCCTTTTCTGTCCCCCGCGGTGGACGGCGCCAGTACAGCGCGTCACATCTTCCTAAGTACCCGATATGGACTGGGTATTTCGGCGGCGCTATGCGGCGCCTCGCACAGACCTAGGAGCTGACTGCGCAGGCCCGTATTTCTCCGAGTCTCGGCTATGGCGCGTCACGCCCTCCGAAATAGGACCGGAGCAATCCGCCTGGCAGCAGCTCCTAGGTCTGTGCGCAGGCGCCGCATGGCCGGAAATACCCGATCCATATCGGGTTCTTAGGAAGATGTGACGCGCTGTACTGGCGCCGTCCACCGCGGGGGACAGAAAAGGATTTCTACGATAAAACAGTAAGTGTGCAAAAAAAAAAAAAAACCCAGCATACTGGCGCTACGCCAGTATGCTGAAGCGCATGGGAGATCTTATATTTAGGGTGAAACTCCGCTTTAATGAGGCACAGAGTAAACAAGAGATTCTCCTCTTTGTAAGGCGGCACTGCCCACCCCACTCCCTTGCCCTCCGGGGCTGCAGATGGCACGTTCAGGCTGCACTGAGGCAATGGTAAGGCTGCATTCATGGCACATTAAGCTGCATTTATGGCACATGTGAGGCTGCATTGGTTGCAAAGAAATATATACAGTATATCCAAATAACACTCCCAAGCTCATCTCTTCACCACACACAGCCACAAAGGCAAGAGAATTCTTGTTGGGCAGTGTATTAGTTGCTCGGACGAACACACTTAGACCGAATTTCAATAGTTCAAAGAATGTCAGGCAAAATAGTCGGCCCTCACGCATGTTCACTTCATCAAATCTGGCCCTCTTTGAAAAAAGTTTGGACACCCCTGCTTTAAGTGTATAAGTCAATTTGGAGAAATAGGCCTACAATGCAAATTCATATTTTGGCTGGTTTCCAAGCATTTTAATAAGCATTGAATGTTATGTTTTCCCAAGTGCATACTTTACATATGAAGTGTATTACCATATGCAATTTAGTTCCAAGGATTTATGATGTGATATACTGTATATAAAAACTAAGTTAGAAATGGAAACCCCGGATTTGGTTTCTACAGGATTTCAAATAGGTTGGTAGCGAGTGACAAGTTATTTTATAGTTAAACGGCTGTCAAATTGCTACATCATTTCATGGTTTTACCGTAGTGCAAATAAAAGAGATCTGTCTGTGATTGGGAGCTTGGATCATTAGGATAATATTAAAAGTTCTCATCTATTAAGTACAATTATACATCATGGATATACAAAGTTGTGGATGAAAAACACCATTGGGTTTTACCTAATATGCTTTATAACACATAGGAATTATAGCATATGAAAATGGAAATGAGCTGATGGCCAAGAGGGAGTCTTGGGTGTTTTAATCCAACATGAGCACAGATGTACATTTTTTTTTAAATATTAGAACATGTTTTAGGTATTAAAAATAAAACTGAGAACAATAAAAATCTTTAATCATGATGAGGCTCCAAAACCCCAATAGGTATGAAAATTTTCTCCTGCCCTTCATTCACCATTGTTCTCCTCCAGTACAATTGATTACTGTAAAAAAAGGATTTAGCAATCACTAATCCTTGGATAGTAATTAAATATGTTAGACTCTAATAATAATCTCCCAGCCAGGCTCTATGTGTCCTGCAAGGATACACAATAGGGCTATAGCAATCTCACTTCTTTATCCCTCTTCCCACATTTATTACATACAAAGTAATTTAACATACCTAATAATAACCTCTAATTTCCACCAGAGTATTCAAAAAGGCAAGCTGTCAAGAGAAGCAAACCTAGTGTACGATTTAAGGAAAATATAAAGAACATCATAGTCAAAAGCTTTGCTGATGGTCAGATACCAGAGTTTGGTAGTCAAACTAGTGCAGAGGCAAAAACTGTGTGGACAGTCCAAAATATCATTATGACAATGTACAAAGACAGACAGAACAACAAAAAAAAAGCATATAACAAAAGTCCATTAATATGATAGTCCAATAGTGAAATGATCCGGTGATCCCAATAAATCTTCACCACCATCCAACACCTTGAAGAGTGATCGTGTGAATTAACACCACCACCAGAAGCTGACGGGCTTGTTCACCAGATTAAATGGACCTCTCATTACAAAACGGTCATAAACGTCTGTGGCTCCATACACAGCCAGGGCCTTTAACTCCAGTCAGTCTTCTAGACTGGGACATCAATCCTCCCCATAGGATGATCACAGTAGTGCACCAAAATAGAAAAGACTCCACTCCTTTATAGCGAATTAATAAAAGCGCATAAAATCGCGTTTTGCGATCCACGAATCAGAACCTTCCAGGTTCCGAAAGCCAACTTAATCCAAAGGAGAAAGAAGATTTACCAGGGTCCCAGACTATGGAACTTTACCAACCAGATTCGGTTGGAGGAGAACCACCTAGCAGTACACAAAGGAGACAGGAACAACAAGCGCCCAGAGGCGATGTTCGCATGTGCGCGCTATATAAGTTTTCATTCATTCATTCATTCATTCATAGTGTAAAATCTTTATTTTTTTTAATCTTTACTGTCTCCAGAGGAGGCTACACTGCGATGGAGGAGCTGCCACTGCCCGCACTCACGGAGAGGACATATTGCTGTAGCCCGGCAACCGTGTAGAAAATCCAAGATAATACTATGACAATATACAAAGACAGACAGAAGAGAGACTGAAGGTTGCCAAAGTTGGATCAAATATCTGACCGTTTAATGGGAACACATTTTGGTCAGTGTATGGTCATTCCTGTTTGGCAAAAATACATTTTTTGATTGACTTCTGTCAAATGAACAAGATGGAAACCTTTCAGTGTTTTCTAACAGAGCTATGTCCCACTGTCAGAATACAACGCCCCATTGCGATGTACCTCTCAGATCCACATCCTATATCGTTGGCCTTATAATTCCCGGCTACATCGCCCCCCCCCCCCCCCCCCACATCTTTTTGGCACCTCAACCCTCCTCTGAATCATTGTCAAGTTGGTCAAGTTAATCTGCTATGGCTTGTTTGGAGACCATGCAGTGACCCTTTAAGTCTGTTAAGGAGTGAATTGTTGCAGACTATTTTTTTCAAATGTAGAGCTCTCGCCAATAGTCCAAAGAGAAGCCCACAAATGTTATAGCAGAGGGGAGATGATTGCCTTAGCAGTAACAAAACAGCTAATAAACAATCTCAGGCAGCCAAAGACCTACACACGCTCCTGCAGGCTAGAACTGATCTCCTTGATGAACTTATTAAGGTAACAAACCATAAGTATATCCTCTCTAAAAAAAAACTATTCTATGAATTTCGAAACAAATCAGGAAAACTCTTGTCGAGAGCTCTACATTTGAAAAAATAGTCTGCAACAGTTCACTCCTTAACAGACTCAACGGGTCACCCCGTAGTCTCCAACCAAGCCATAGCAGATCAACTTGTCCAATATTACTCCAAACTTTTCAGATCAGTCTAGAGAGGAAGTCGATAGGCAAGCTATGATTTTGTATTTCTCTAGAAGATATGGCCTTGCACCCCTGTTGACCATGAGGCCAAAAACATAGAACACCTTCTCTCTGTAAAGATGGTGCTGCGCTCAAACAACTGAAAATGGGTAAGAGCCCATGTCCGGACAGCCTGACAGTACTGTAGGTTAATTAAAGACCTCCTCAGATTCACCCATACCCTGAACTTATTAGAAGCCCATATCATGATGATTTCTAAGGCAGGTAGAAACTTAACTTTAGTTACTAATTATAGACCATTTTTTCTCCTGAATGTAGACCTTAAGTTGTTTGCAAAAATCCTGGCCAACTGTATACTTCCTTTGCTCCCAAAAGTGATCCCTCTCAACCAAGAGGGGTGAAGCATAACACCCTGAAAGCCATCAATATACATTACTGACTCACGTCCTTGCAAATACCGGGATTCCTTCTTTCGTTGAATGCAGGGAATGCGTTCAACATGGTGGCTCGGGACTACATGATGGCTGCACTTACAAGAACACCCGCTCCACTTTATTCTAGCCCTGTATTCTAATCCTACTGCCAAAGTCAGATTGAATGGTCACCTATCGAGCACCTTCAACTCCAACGGGACCCGACGGGGTTGTCCCCTATCCCCCCTAATTTTTGTTTTGACCATTGAGCCATTACTTTGCAGATTGCTGCTGATCCCCGATATTGAGGGGGTTACTATTGCTTGTCGTTCCCACAAAATTCCTGTTTTTGAGGATGATATCCTCCTGTTCCTCACAGACCCTCACATTACTATCCCAAACCTACTCAAGGACTTAACATTATTCAAATCTTTAACGAACCTACAGATTAATTTTCTCCAAATCCCATGTTGTTAATATTTCCTTACCACAAGAGACATTATCGCACTGTCAAGCCAACTTTTCTTTGTTTAGAAACATGATGCAAATACATATCTAGGCATCCAACTCCCAGTACACTTATCAGACTTGTATGCTAAAAACTATTTACCAATCCTTAACATACAAGGCGACTTACAGAAAGGGAGGCCTCTTCTCCTGGTTTGGGAGAATGGCAATGAATAAAATGAACATTCTGCCCAGAATATTTTACATCATGTAAAAATTCTGGAAAACTTCCCAAAGCCTTCTTTACATCATTCAGACTGGTATGCTCAACTTTTCTATGGGGAGCAAAAAACACCCTAGAATAGGCCTTGATAGGCTAACGATCCCTAAATTGATGGATGCCATCACTTGCTGGTAGCAATGGTATTGGGTGTGCCACTTATCATGAGTAGTCAACCAGAACCTTGGTTTTCTTCTGAACGCCTGATGAATTTAGGTTGTATTTATGTTAATGTTCAAGTATTTTTGGCATTTTGCTGTTTTTTTATTCTTTTAGTTCTGGGATTCCTCTTAATTAATTGTGTATATTGCTAAGGTAAAAAAAAAAAAATTTGGAAGCTTTTTGCTTAAAATAATAGAAAGGCTTAGTATTTGAATCAGATGAGGTGGCTAGTGCAGACACAAAGGCGGCATAGGGATTTCTACAAAGCCATTATGCTTCAAGGCAACTATTCACCTGATATCCGGAGGGCAACAGAGGTGTACCTGTATATGTACTCAGGTTGATTATAAACCCCCTGACTACTCTCAAGTAAAATTATGGAATCATTTTACCCATTTGGTTTTGTGCTACAACTCCTGGAACCTGGCAGCTGCAAAACCTATGCTTTCCTAAATCTTGCAGGAAAGATGTATACTACTTTTCTGCTTTTACAGGCAGCTTCTCCAAAGTAAAAGTTCAAGTACAGTATATCAAAAGTCATATTTGAAAAAAAAAATGGATAGAGTAGCAATAGGTAATTTATTTGGAAAGGGTGATAATGTTGATAAATGACAAAATAAAGACAAGCCCCAACATCCCTGAATAAACAATATAGGTACAATGGGGCAGATTCACAGAGAAATGGATTATCGTAGCGTATCAGAAATACACTACGCCGCCGTTTTTTACCTTGCTCTACGTGGAATTCAGGTAGATTTTCTACGGTAAACGACGGCGGCGTAGTGTATTTCTCCCGTCGCAATCCATCTGCGCGAGTAGGGGGCGTGAAACATTTAAATTAGGCGTGTTCCCGCGGCGATCGATCTGCGCATGCTCTGTTCGCAAATTTCCCGCCGTGCATTGCGCGAAATCACGTCGTGACGTCATTCGTTGTTTATGTAGCGTACTTTACGGGCGATCCACGTCCCGACGAGTTACGTAAACTAAATAAAATTTTAAATAAATTCGAAGCGGGAACGACGGCCATACTTAACATGGGCTACGTAAAGTTAGAGCAGCAAAAAGCTACTCTAACATTACGTATAAAAAAATAGACGAAAACGATTGCGACGCCCGCTCGTATGTTCGTGAATCCCCGTAAAAACACATTTGCATATCCCGACGCACCAAAACGACGCAAACTCCTCCCAGCGGCCGCAAATAGATGGCAGCGTAGATCCGAAGGCTTACGAAGACGTAAGCCTCTCGGATCGAAGCCCGAAGCCGGCGTATCATGGTTTGAGGATTCAAACTAGTGATACGCCGCGCGAAATTTGAAATTACTCCTGTCTAACCCCAGTTAGACAGGCGTAATTGTTTTGTGAATCTGCCCCAATGATTTTTTGAGGGGATTTTATGGCTGCTGAAGTATTTTAGAACACAACTGGTTGAAAAATTATATTATTTTATTAATACAAAGTGGAAAACAGATAAAAAGTTTGTAATTATTATACAAACGTTAAAAACAATACAGCTTGTTTAAAAAATTCAATACAATATTGGCAGTATCTTATTGTGAAAGTGGTGACAACAGTATAATTATCCCGACATTTTTTGCCAACTTGGGCTTCCTCGGGGGATTTAATTTGCAACGCGGTATGCATCACTAAATCTAAAGCAAAAAAAAAAAACACATGATATGAACAGGTGAAATTTAATGATTTAAAAATGTATACAGATATAACCTTGCCCACCATGCTCAACAGATCACCACTTACCAGGGCCGCCATCAGGGGGGTACAGGCATTACACCTGTAAGGGGCCCGGGGGTCCCTAGGGGCCCGGATGGGAACCACCCTAAAAAAAAAAAATAAAAAAAAAAAAAATTTTTTTTTTTTTTTAGGGGTCCGAAGATCCCCAGGGGCCCGGAGGCCACCAAGGGCCCCAGATGGCAAGCCCTTTTTTTTCTTTATTTTTTTTTTTTATAAAAAAATATATTTTGTTATAAAAATATATTTTTTTTTAATATATTTTTCTTTTATTTTTTATTAAAGGGACAATTTTTTTTTTTAATATATTTTTTTATTATTTTTATATTAAAGGGCCAATTTTTTTTCTTTTATTTTTTTAGAGGTCCCCAGGGGCCCAGAGGCCACCAGGGCCCCAGATGGCAAGCCCTTTTTTTTCTTTATTTTTTTTTTTATAAAAAAATATATTTTGTTATAAAAATATATTTTTTTTTAATATATTTTTCTTTTATTTTTTATTAAAGGGACAATTTTTTTCTTTCTTTTTTTAGAGGTCCGAGGTCCACAGGGGCCCGGAGGCCCCCAGGGCACCGGATGGCAACCCCCCTTTTTTTATTTATTTTCTATTAAAAATTATATAGATTTTTATATATATTTTTATTTTATTTTTTTTATTAAAGGCCATTTTTTTAGGGGTCTAGGGGTCCGTAGGCCACCAGGGCCCCAGATGGCAACCCCTTCTTTTTTATTTATTTTTTTATAAAAAATATATTTTTTTATAAAAAAATATATTTTTTTATAAAAAAATATATTTTTTAATATATTTTTCTTTTATTTTTTATTAAATGGCCAATTTTTTTTCTTTTATTTTTTTAGAGGTCCGGAGGTCCACAGGGACCTGGAGATCCCCAGGGCCCCAGATGACAACCCCCCCTTTTTTTATAAAAAAAATATATAATGAAGGGCCCAGAGGTCCCCAGGGCCCCCGGATGACAATCCTCCTTTTTTATAATTTTTTTTTACTTTTTTATATTATTTTATTTCTTTTTTTTTAATATATAGATGTATTTTTATATATTTTTTTTATATATTTTTTTTTATTAAAGGGCCCAGAGGTGGGCCCTGGAAGGCAACCCCTTTTTTTAATAAAATGTTTATATTTTTTATATATATATTTTTTTCTTTCTTTCTTTTTTTTTTAAAGGGCCCAAGGTTTCTTTTTATTAAAGGGCCCAGAGGTCCCGAATGGAAAGCCCCTTTTTTTTGTAATTTCCTTTTATAAAAAAAAAAATAACATCCCCGGGGCCAATGGCAACCACCCTTTTTAAAAAAAAAAAAAAAAATTATATATATATATTATATTTTCTCTTTTTTTTCTTTATATTAAAGGAACAGAGGTCCCCAGGGCCCCGGATGGCTACCCCCCTTTATTATATATATTTTTCTTTATTTCTTATTTTTGTAAAGGGGCCCCCCCCGCTTATAATTCGCAGCAGCAGCCCCCCCCCCGCTTTCATTTATGCGGCACCCCCCCCCCCCCCCCCGTTTTTTGCTCCAGGGGGCCCATGCCTGAAGCTGTGTAAGGGGCCCCAAAATTCCTATGGCGGCCCTGCCACTTACCCAACTCTAGCTCCCAAAGACTCCAGACACAAGCCAATGCCAATGTGGCAAGCCCTAAAGGGCGCACAAAGAGCGATCATAGGAGATCCAAAAGGAAAGAAAAGGCTGAAAATAATAAAGATAAGAAATTAATTAAATAGAATGAATTAGGAATATGCTAGGATAAAGCTTTATTTATTTTTTTACTGGGCAGACTATAGTTAAATAAGTGGAAAACTTAAACAATATAAATTGCAAATTTTAGAAAAAATCCTCCAGTGTTTGCAGTGTTTCCTTCAGTGTTTGCAGTGTTTCCTCCAGTGCTTGCAGTGTTTACTCCATATATGTACATGTGAGATAAACACTTCTATTGTGCTATTCAAAAAACACCCATTTAAGGCAACAAAAAAAATATTTTGCAGTATTTCCTCCAGTGCTTGCAGTGTTTCCTCCATATCTGTACGTGTGAGTTAAACACTTTAGCTAGTGTTCTTCTATTGTTTTATTCAAAAAACACCCATTTAGGGCCAAACAATGTTTTGCAGTGTTTCCTCCAGTGTTTGCAGTGTTTCCTTCAGTGGTTGCAGTGTTTCCTCCAGTGCTTGCAGTGTTTCCTCCCGTGCCCAAACTTTTTTCCGAAGTTCGGCCGAACCCGAACATCCAGGCGTCCGCTCAACTCTAGTAATACGTAATGGACTTGTGATGCATCTTAGAATATAAATTGTACAAAGATAAGGGGTAAAGTGCAGATAGTGGTTTATGATGGAATATAATGCGTATTGGGACAAAGGCCACAATATTGGAAAATGGAACATCCAATAATATATCCCGAAAAATGGTGAACTGGTCTCAAAAGTTTGATATGAAACAGTTAAGATTGATATCTAGGTTGAGGCCCCCAGGCGCTAAAGACCCCAACCTATATACCCATTGGGTTTCATTTTGGCACACCTGAATTTTTTTGTTCCCTCCCCTCCAATGATCTTTTATGATGTCCATGGCATAGAAAATCATCCCTGATGGATCCTTCTGGTGTACCTCACTGAAATGTTTGGAGAAATTCGTGGCAGAGGTCCAGACCCTTGCAGTGGCCGTCCAGGCTAATACAGCTGCCATCCAGGCAGAGGGGAGGCAGACAAGGCTGCTGCAGGCCGAGACAAATGCGGTCCTCACCCGCATTGCCCTGGCATTGGAGGGCAGGCAGCCAGCCAGGGAGATACCAGGGGATGCTCCTCTTCCTCCCGGTGGATGACCCACCCCCCCACCACAGGCTCCCACCAGACAGCTAAGGAGCCAGAGCCGTGGCAACAGGCTTGGCCCATGCAGGGCAATTGATTGTCTTTTGCTTTTTGTTATATGCTCTGGTTAAGAGCTTTTTTATTTTTGTTATTTGCTCTGGTTAAGAGCTTTTTTTATTTTGTAGTATCTGCACACCGTCAGTAGTGCAGGCTACAGTGTGACTGGTGTGTGAATGTGGGGATGACACTCCTGCCAGTAAGGTGTGTCACCCTGGGTCTTCAGGGAGAAGTTATCCCCACGGCCGTGTGAATGTGGTATGAATGGACAGCGACATAATTGGGGCCTTGGCGTGGCATTGCTGCTCCCAAGTCCCACATGTTGGACTTGGGCTAATCCAATGTGAGGTGGATGTGGTGTGTGTGAGCTATGGACCACAGTGGTGTGCATGCATGCATTGTCCGTGTGCCATGATGAATGTGTGTGTTTAACGTGCAAAGATGCCTACCACAAGGCATCTCCTGACTGCTCTTCCCTCAGCAGACGGGGTAGCCTCAGGCAGGGGGGGGACTGTGTGGCTGGGGGGTCAGGTCATCACATAGGTCAATCTGCAGTCCCTTTTCTCATGGCATAGTTGTGCAGCACACAACATTCACCGATGATCTGGCACACAAAGTTTAGGGAATACAACAGGGACCCCCCGGACTTATCCAGGCATCGGAAACGGGACTTCAGGATGCCAAATGTGCGCTCCACCACTGCACGGGTACGTATGTGTGCATCGTTGTATTTTCTCTCTCCTCTGGTTTGGGGATCCCGGAATGGAGTCAGGAGATGGGGTCCAAGTGCATATGCCGAGTCACCTGGAAGGAAAAAGACAGTAGGATGTTAGCCGTGCATGTGCCCCTCGTCATGTCTGCATCATGGGGTCGGACAGTCATGCCTGACTCCCATGTCACTCACCAACCAGCCAGCTGTCCCTGTACACGTTCTGCTTGAATTCTGTTGGGATGTTGCTTTGACGGTATATGTAGCTGTCGTGGCTGGACTCGGGGTGTTTGGCACGGATGTGCCATATGAGGCATTGGGCATCGGCTATCACCTGTACGTTGATGGAATGCCAATGCTTATGATTGCGGTACATGTGCTCTGTGGCACAGGGGGGGGGGCTGTAGTGCCACATGTGTGCAATCAATGGCCCCGATGGTGCGTGGGAATCCGGCAATTCTGTAGAAATCCTGCATTACCTTCTGCCGCAGATGCTTTTGGGTAGGTCTGATGATGTGGTGGAACATGCATCTGAGGATTGCGGGGACAACCTGGTGCACACATCTGATAATGGTGGGTTGTGCCATCCCACAGCACGACTCCACTTGTACGCTAAAAAGTTCCACTGGCAAGGAAATTGACCAGTGGCTGCAGTGCATGGGAGCGATCTGTCTGACTGGTGAGGTCATCTTGCAGGGCTGTGGCTATTTCCAGGATGGCATCAGGGCTGAATCTAAAGATGCGATACACCTCCAAATCCCCCATGTCAAAGACGTTAATGCGCGTTCGGTATATCCTCTCCCGTGCCCTCCTCCTTCTACGCGCCTGGGAACAAACTAGTAGTGCTATGACCATGGATGCCCCTGGCATGTTGGCATACAGATTGTTGTCCTGCAAGTGTGGGTGCTCAGCTCGTCCGTAACGGTGCTGCTGCAGCTGCTCTCCGGCTGACCTGTGCAAGTCTGCTGCTGACTTTACGCCGGACGTTGAACTCCCGCGCACTGCACGTAGCCTGCGCTGGGCACACGTACGCCGTGGATCGCCATATCTCCCTCATTTGCATATTTTAATAGAAAATCAATGGGCGCGCCAGATGCGTCCAGCGTATATATGCGCCTACGCCAAGCCGGCAGCGTAGGAAAGTTACGTCGGTCGGAAGTAGCCTATTTTCAGGCGTATCTAGTATAAATATACACATACACCGCGCATTTAGAGATATGCCTATGATGATACGTGTCTAAGATTTTTTATCATAGGTGTATTGTAAATAATAGAGACAGAATATCAACCAAAAACCTAGAAAAGTTGCTTGATACAAATGCTTTAAATTAAGTTGCAGTTCAGTGAGTAAAATAAATATTTGATCACCAAGCAAAACATGACTTAGTACTTTGGAGAGAAACCATTGTTGGCATGCACAGAGGTAAGACATTTCTTGTAGTTAGTGACCAGGTTTGCACACATCTCAGGAAGTATTTTGGTCCACACTTTTTTACAGATCTTCTCTAAATCCTTAAGGTTTCTTGGTTGTCGCTTGGCAACTCAAAATTTCAGCCCCCTCCACAATTTTTTCAATAGGATTAAGGTCATGAAGACTGGCTAGGACACACCCTGACCTTAATGTGCTTCTTCTTGAGCCATTCCTTTGTTGCCTTAGCGGTATGTTTTAGGTTATTGTCATGCTGAAAGACCCATCCATGACCAACCTTCAGTGTTCTGGCTGAGGGAAGAAGGTCCTTGATTTTACAAAACATGGCCCCATTCATTGGCCCATCAATGCGGCAAAGTAGGTCTGTACCTTTAGCAGAGAAACAGCCCCGGAGCATGTTTCCACCTTGATCCTAGACTGTAGGGATGGTGTTCTTAGAGTCATAATCAACAATTTTTCTTCCTCCAAACACGTCAAGTCCCCCTCCTCAAGTAGGCACAAGTAAAGTCATGCCAATGAACATCTAAATGATTCAGAGAAGAATTGGGAGAAAGTGCTGTTGTCAGATGAGACCAAAACTTAGCTCTTTGGCATTCGCCGTGTTTAGAGGAAGAAAAATGCTGACTATGACCCTAAGAACACCATCCCTACCATCAAGCACGGAGGCGGAAACATGATGCTTTGGGGCTGTTTCCCAACTAAAGGTAGAGGCTGACTTTGCCCCATTGAGGGGCCAATGAATGGGGCCATGTATTGTAAAATCTTGGATAAGAACTTGAGCCAGAACACTGAAGATGGGTTGTGAATGAGTCTTTCAGCATGACACTTGTAACGGTCACCACCGCTTACGACATTCCATCCAACCACGACAAGCTTATCTGACACACTCCGACAATATTGCATACACGATCCATATCCTTTCCCAGAATAAGACGAGACAGAGCTCCGTTCTTGCTTCCAAAGATATGACAATTTATTAGTATTTTCTCAGCTTCTTATACAGTCTCAAGCATAATGCAGTTAATCACAGGACAATGCAATCTCCACCCCCCTTCACACCATGGGGGGCTTCAATCACACTCTAAAAGGCATTCAGGTAAGCTAACCATGTAGACCGGTCGGCACCATATTTTCAATAGTGTTCAATTAACCTTGAATAGTAACACAGACATCTTTATCACACAATGATTTTCCCTTTTGAATAATACACAATCACAGATAATCTTCACACACAGAAAGGAAACCTCAATCACATTACCTAGACAGACTTATCACACAATGGCAGAGTCTTGTGAGAGTGGGTGTCTTTACAGTGGATAGCCAACACCTTAAGATATTTCAATAGCCTATTATACAAAAGGTATGACTCACTGGCTGACCTGGTCATGTCATCATGCCTCCTTGTGATATCTCAGTCCAGAAATATGAAGTATTAATAATGTCCCATCACATGTAATATATGAATTATGATTCACTATTAGCCACCCTACACCCAAAAGGGCACAGGGTGGATTTCGACCCAAGAGTTATTGTTGCTGCTGGCACAGGAGTATCTCTCATCCTTCCAACGTCTCTGGGTGTCACGGGCCATTCTGTTACAACACTGACCCAAAACATACCACCAAGGCAATAATGGAGTTGGTCAAGAAGAAGCACATTAACCACTTAAGGACTGCCACATGTACATATACGTCGGCAGAATGGCACGGACAGGCACATCAATGCACCTGTACGTGGCTGCCTTGACGTGGGTCGGGGGTCCGATCGTGACCCCCCGGTACATGCGACGGTCCAGTTTGCTGTGGGAGCGATCTGGGATGAGGGGGCTGCTCCCAGCGAATCATCTTCCTCCTCTGCCTGTGTAATGTAAACACAGGCAGAGGAAGTGATGTCATCTCTCCTCCTGCCGGTATTTTCGTCCGGCGAAAGGAGAGAAGACATCACAAGTAAGTTGCACCAACAGCACACTGACACACAGTACACATAGGCACACAAATCCCCCCAGTCACCCCCAGTGACCCACCCCCCCCAGCCCCCTATCACAGTGTCACTGATTGCAGTGATCATTTATTTACTGATCACTGCATTTAGTGTCAGTTGTGACAGTGTCACATACCTGGTGGTTGAGCCTGGCGTGCAAGGAGTGGCTGCCCTTGCTCCTCCGATCCCGAGACCCCTGATAGAGCAGACAGGGGATGCGGGAATGCAGAGTCGCACAAGCGCCGGTTGCAGCGCTGGTGCTGGGCTGGGAGAAGCTTCTGAGGGCTCTGGGCTGCGTAGAGAAGCAGGTGCAAACTGGTGGCTGCGGATGGCAGGTAGACGCACTGGAAGCAAGAGGAGCAGCAGGAGAGGGGGAGGTGTACTGTAGTACGGCAGATACAGGTCCCAGCAGGAGGATCCGCTGACAGGTAGTGGATCGGGTGCAGGTGCAGCAGGCAAGACTAAGTCTGAGTTCAGGCCGGGTCGGCAACAGGCTGGTAGCAGAAGGTACAGAGGGTCAGGCAGGCGGATGGTCAAACAAGCCGTAGTCAGGGCAGGCGGAAGGCAAGGAGAAACAGGTACAAGCCGGGTCTTCAGGAACAGGTTCAAGCAGGAGTAAAGGTACAGGTAATCACGGTAAGCGCTGTAGACTGGACAGCAAGGGGTGCAGGGATCAGGACCCTTTTGAATCCAAGTTTAGCGCCAGAACGGCGTCCTCGCGTGCCCGGGCGCGTTACGGTGCCGCGATTGCGCGCGGCCTGTGCGCGCCGATGCGCCAGTGCGTGTACACGTGCGCGTCGATGCGCCGCTACTGGCATCTGGTGGACAGGACTGCTCACGACAGACAGTTAAAAGTTGCAGGGCAGTTAGTCTTAGGCCCCTTTAGGTTCAGGGTAGCCCCCTACCACCCTAATAAAGGTTTAACCTCTTAATCGCCCCCCTAGTCAACCCTTTCACACCCTAATGCCAGCGTCACTAAGCAATCGTTTTTCTGATCGCTGTATTAGTGTCGCTGGTGCCGCTAGGTAGCTAGTTATTTTTTGAGATTCGGCGAAAGGTTTTTATAGCCTTAGGTACCCCCATACATTTTTTAAATAAAGGTTTTAACCCCTGATTGCCCCTAGAGTTAACCCTTTTACCAGTAATCACCGTATAAGTGTCACTGGTGACGCTGGTTAGCCAGTTAGTTATTTAGGTTCGCCGCCAGGTTTTTATAAAGCGTCAGGTACCCCCATATATTACCTAATAAAGGTTTTAACCCCCTGATTGCCCCCTAGTTAACCATTTCACCAGTGATCACCGTATAAGTGTTACGGTTGACGCTGGTTAGTTAGTTTGCTGTTTATAGCATCAGGGCACCCGCTGTATATAACCCAATAAAGGTTTAACCCCCTGTTCGCCCGACGGGTGATATCAATTACATTTTAGCGTCAGTTAGGGTCTGCGTCGCCCTGCGTCGCCCCAGGTTAGTACCAGTAATGCTTACACCCACGCGCAAAGCATACACCCCCCTTAGTGGTATAGTATCTGAACGGATCGATACCTGATCTGATTAGATCTATACTAGAGTACTCAGCAGTTTAGGGTACCCAAAAAAGAATTGTTAGCAGAATCAGCCCAGATACCCGCTAGCACCTGCGTTTTGCCCCTCCGCCCAGCCCAGCCCAACCCACCCAAGTGCAGTATCGATCAATCACTGTCAATTACAAAACACAACACACATAACTGCAGCATTCACAGAGACAGGCCTGATCCCTGTGATCACTAACAGTTTTTTTTAAGCGTTTTCTAAGTAAAAAATATTTTGACACAAGTTGCGGGAAAAATAAATATATATTTTTTTTTTTGCGCAAAGTTGTCAATAAATGATATATTGCTCAAACATGCCATAGGCATATGTGGAATTACACCCCAAAATACATTCTGTTGCTTCTCCTGAGTACGGGGATACCACATGTGTGAGACTTTTTGGGAGCCTAGCCGTGTACGGGACCCCAAAAACCAATCACCGCCTTCAGGCTTTCTAAGGGTGTACATTTTTGATTTCACTCCTCACTACCTATCACAGTTTCGGAGGCCATGGAATGCCCAGTTGGCAAACCCCCCCCCCCCCAAATGACCCCATTTTGGAAAGTAGACACCACAAGCTATTTGCTGAGAGGTATGGTGAGTATTTTGCAGATCTCGCTTTTTGTCACAAAGTTTTGAAAATTAAAAAAAATATATTTATTTTCTTTCTTCATTTTCAAAAACAAATGAGAGCTGTAAAATACTCACTATGCCTCTCAGCAAATAGCTTGGGGTGTCTACTTTGCAAAATGGGGTCATTTGGTTTTTTTTGTGCTATTTTGGCATTTTATGGCCTTCGAAACTGTGATAAGTAGTGAGGAGTGAAATCAAAAATGTATGCCCTTAGAAAACTTGAAGGCAGTGCTTGGTTTTCGGGGTCCCATACGCGGCTAGGCTCCCAAAAAGTCCCACACATGTGGTATCCCCATACTCAGGAGAAGCAGCAGAATGTATTTTGGGGTGCAATTCCACATATAGCCATGGCATGTGTGAGCAATATATAATTTAGTGACAACTTTTTGTAAAAAAAAAAAATCAATGATCTCAAAATGCCTCTCAGCAATTTCCTTGGGGTGTCTACTTTCCAAAATAGGGTCATTTGCGGGGGTTTTGTACTGCCCTGCCATTTTAGCACCTCAAGAAATGAGATAGGCAGTCATAAATTAAAAGCTGTGTAAATTCCAGAAAATGTACCCTAGTTTGTAGACGCTATAACTTTTGCGAAAACTAATAAATATACGCCTATTGTGATTTTTTTTTACTAAAGACATGTGGCTGAATACATTTTGGCCTAATTGTTTGACTAAAATTTTGTTTATTCGATTTTTCTTATAACAAAAAGTAGAAAATATCATATTTTTTAAAAATTTTCGGTCTTTTTGCGTTTATATCGCAAAAAAAAAAAATCGCAGAGGCAATCAAATGCCATCAAAAGAAAGCTCTATTTGTGGGAAGAAAAGGACGCAAATTTTGTTTTGGTACAACATTGCATGACCGCGCAATTACCAGTTAAAGCAGCGCAGTTCAAAATTGTAAAAACACCTTGGGTCCTTTAGCTGTGTAAAGGTCCGGGTCTTAAGTGGTTAAGGTAATGAAGTAGCCTAGTCAGTCTCCAGACCTTAATCCTATAGAAAATGTATAGAAGGAGTTGAAACTTCGAGTTGCCAAGAGACAGACCAGAAACCCTTAAAGCGGAACTTCAGTCGTTTCTTCAACTTTCCATCTATTAAATCTTCTGCCAGTATCTTCTTTAAGGCCTTGTACACACGATTAAATGTGTCTGTTCAAATCGGTCGGACCGACCGATTTGAACAGATCTGTCTGCTGGGATTTTGGTTTGCTCGCGTGTACACACGAGCAAACCAAAATCCCCGCCAGCAGACAGCACGCTGACGTGTCGGTGACGTGGCAGTGACGTTGGCGCCGCCACATCACCGCACCAGGAAGTAAAACACTTCTGCGCATGCGTCGAAACCATTCGGCGCGTGTGCGAGAAGACACGTCTGCTGGTTAGCGTACTAACCAGCAGACATGTCGGGCGGACGGGTTCCCAGCCAACAGATTTCAAAGCATGCTTTGAAATCTGTCGGGTGGCCAAATCCGTCTGTTTGCCCGTACACACGATCGAATCTGTCTGCTAAAACGGTCTAGCAGACCGTTTCCAGCAGACAGATTTGATCGTGTGTATGAGGCCTAAATCTTCTGCTTATATAGCCCACTTCCTGTTTCTTGACTGGTAAAAAGCTTAGGCTGATGACATCATGCACAGCTATCTCTCTCACTATCATGAAAGTTTTCCAGGAAGGGAGGGGGGATGAGTCATAAGAGGGCCAATGAGAGCTGCATGGCTGCAAGTGTGCCTCTGTGTGCCTGTGTAAATCCAGGAAGTGAACAGGCACCAGCTTCAGCTGCCCACAGTTAAAATGGATGCAGCCAGACTCTGCAGCATATTTGGTAAGTTCAGAATCACAGTATATATAAAATAATATGCAAAGTGGTTGAAGGGAAGCTTCAAACTGGCAAAGATGTTTTTATTACAAATTATGTGAGCAGTTTGCAGTTCCTCTTTAACCACTTAAGACCCGGACCAATACGCTGGTAAATGACCCAAGGTGTTTTTGCGATTCGGCACTGCATCGCTTTAACAGACAATTGCGCGGTCGTGCGATGTGGCTCCCAAACAAAATTTGCGTCCTTTTCTTCCCACAAATAGAGCTTTCTTTTGGTGGTATTTGATCACCTCTGCGATTTTTATTTTTTGCGCTATATACAAAAATAGAGCGTCATTTTTGAAAAAAAAACACTATTTTTTACTTTTTGTTAAAAAAAAATCAAATAAACTAAATTTTAGTCAAACATTTAGGCCACAAATTTATTTAGCCACATGTCTTTAGTAAAAAAAAAAAATCGCAATAAAAAAAAATAGCTACCTAGCGGGAACAGCGACACTAATACAGCGATCAGAAAAATGATCGCGTTGTGACGCTGGCAATAGGGAGTGAAAGGGTTAACTAGGGCGGTGATCAGGGGGTTAAAACTTTATTAGGGGGGGTGGGGGGGCTATCCTGAACCTAACACTAACTGATTTTACACTGCCTGTCACACTGACACTAAATGCAGTGATTAGATCACTGCATTCAGTGACACTGTGACAGGGGGGGTGGGGGGGCAGATCGCAAGGGGTTAAGTATGCCTATGTGTGTGTGTGTCAGTGTAATGTTGGTGCACACTTACTGTGAGGTGTTCCTCTCATCGCAGCGGTTGGAAATACTGATGCGATGAGAGATTACATCACTTCCCCCTTCCTGTGTAAACACAGGAGGAGGAAGTGACAGGGCGGGAGAGCGCAGCGATTGGCTGGGAGCGATCGCGGGGGGGCGGGTAAACACGGACATCTGCCCGCTCGTCCCGGATCGCTCCAGGAGACACGGGGACCTCCGCACGCCGGGGAGGGGGTCCCGATCGGACACCCGACCCGCTACTGGGCGAGGACGTAAATTTACGCCCTTGTGCCCATCCGTGCCATTCTGTGGCCGTAAATGTGCGTGCGGAGGTCCTTAAGTGGTTAAGGATTTAGTGAAGATCTGTAAAGAAGAATGGACCAAAATTTCTCCTGCGATGTGTGCAAACTAGGTCTCGTCTTACCTCTGTGCTTGCCAACGAAAGTTTCTCCACCAAGCACTAAGTCATGTTTTGCTTGGGGATTAAGTACTTATTTTACTCACTGAGCTGGAACTTAATTTATAGCATTTTTTGTATGTGTATTTTTCCTAATTTTTGGTTGATATTCTGTCTCTATTATTTAAAATACACCTATGATAAAAATGATAGACCCTTAATTTCTTCGGAAGAGGGCAAACGTACAAAGTCTGCAGGGGATCAAATAATTATTTTCCCCACTGTAAGAAAAGAAAACATATTTTTTCCTTCGTTATCCAAAAAAGAGACAAAAAAAATTAAAAGATGCACCATGCCTCTTACTATATACCTCAGACTGTCTACTTTGCATAAAGCTCATTTTGGGAGTATTTGCACTGTCCTGGAATTTTCGGGCCTCCAGACATGAGATGCCATCAATACATCAGGATTGATCGACTTTCAGATATAAATGCCAAAGTTTGTAGAAGCTATACATTTCCTATAGACTAAATAATAAACACTGATTTGTTGTTTTCACCAACAAATTGTAGCAGAATGCATATTGACCTAAATTTATAAAGGAAGATTATTTATTTGCAACATTTTATAATAGAATGAAAACATGTTTTCTTTTCAAATATTTTTTTCGTTTATTTAGCAAAAAATAAAAACTCAGTGCTGATTAAAGGAGTTGTAAATAAAAAAAAAGTGTTTTGCTGAAATGACTGTTTACAGCAGGGTTGGCCAACCAGTGGCCCGGGGGCCACATGTGGCCCGCGGTACCCTCTGATGTGGCCCGCGACCTCCTGCTCTGGAATGGAAGGTTGGCAAGTCTAGATCGCAGGTTGTCGACCCACCATACCACAGCATCAGTGTTGTGAATGAAGCTGGTGGTAGAGGAAGAAAGCGGCTGCGGAGCAGAGCCCCATAAGCCCATGCTTCCTGTACAGCATCAGCTTTTGCCAAAGGCGGAGTCTATGGCAAAGTTCAGCTAACCTGCAGGATAGACACAGGAGCACTACGCTGAACCTGCAGTGTGGGTAAACCGCAGCACATCAGTGTGAAAGCAGTCTTAGGCCCTTTTCACACGATCAGCTCGACCAAAGGGGACCCTCAATTCACCTCTATAGAGTGACAGATGTCCGTTTACGCCCGCCTACCTCCAATCTGAAAAACAGAGGGCAATTTGTCCACTTCCATCTGGGTGGATCAGAGGGCCTATAGCAGTGATGGCAAACCTATGGCACGGGTGCCACGCCTGGCACTCCAAGCCCTCTCTGTCGGCACGCCAGGGGATTCCCCCAACCAGGCAGTCAATTGCACTGACTCGACAAAACACTGTCTCCCTTCTTTGCATAGGTGCCAGTGACGTCAGCAGGAGGGTGGGCAGCCAGTCATCATGTGTGCTGTTTAGGGGGGGTGTAAAATTCCTGCACAGTCTCGACTCTGTTCGGCAGCTTATTGCCTCCCCCGAATCCCTACACCTCTGGTAAGGCATTCAGGCATTCTTTTCTGCAGGCATGATATTCCAGCTCCCCCTGCTCCAGGACGACTTTTTCACAGGCTGCACTAGAAGGACAGATTGAATGAAAGGGGGGGGTGGGGGGAGCGGTGCTCTGAGCAGATCATCCGTGGCCATGAGGAGCGGTGCAATGGCTTGTAGCTGACCTCCCGATGGCAGGGGTTTTCGAGGAGGTAAGTGAGTGAATGTGTTAGGTAGGTGAGTTTAATGGTCAGGTAGGTGAGTGTAATAGTCAGGTAGGTCAGTGCATGTATCAGGTAGGTCAGTATATGTTGCACAGTGCATTCTGAGCACAATGCATTCCTGAACCCTGCATTCTGAGCGAATCTGGCAGAATCGTAATTTTTTGGTCCCTTGGGGCTCATTCAGAGGGATGATCAGTCCCATCCTCTACAGAGCCGCTGGTAGGTTTAATTCTGTGTTGGCACTTTGAAAGAAATAAGTTGGTTTTGCGTCGCAGTTTGGGCACTCTGGCTCAAAAAGGTTCGCCATCACTGGCCTATAGAGTAGCCGCAACCCTTCATCTGCCCACTTCACTCATTGTGGCCCGCGACTGGTTACCAAGTTGCTAAAGTGGCCCTCGCTCTTCAAAAGGTTGGGCACCCCTGGTTTACAGGGTATAGAGACATACAGTAATAGTTAACTGATTCCTTTTAAAAATGATTAAAAATAGATACAAATCATATAATGTGCCTGCAGTTTCTAGTTTTGTTTGTGCATGTTGTTTCCTGCCTTTGCTGTACAGAGCCACAGAGCCAATACAGGGCAGTGATGGTTTGGAAAGTGAAACTGATTGGTGCTGAGGGGTTTTAGACACACAGTAATCACACCTCCTTGATTAGTGACCACAGAGAGAAAGCTCCTAGTACTGTGGTTATCAGGAAACAGACAACCAAGAAGTGTGGAGATCAGAGAAGAATTACAGCAACTTCAGAGCAAAAACGAACAATGAGGACATGAAAACAGCACTGCATTAAAGTAAAGGAAGCTATTAAGATTAAAAAAAATCATTTACAAACCGTTTAAATACTACCAAAAGAAAGGTATATTTCTATGTAAAAATAAAATGATTAAAATGTCATGAGTACAGGGTTGCGTGACCGCGCAATTGTCATTGAAAGTGTGAAAGCGCTAAAACCTGAATATTGGCCTAGTCAGAAAGGAGGTGAAATTGCCCAGTATCGAAGTGGTTAAATAATGGACTGTTGGATACAGAAAATCCTCGTTTAACGACAACTCGGACTTACGACCGGCTCTCCCCACCCGAACGACGAGCTATACATCATTGTATTGTACTGTACAGTCCAAAATTTTGGTTTGTGTTCTGTACTTATGCAAATTAAAACAACGTTATTGAGCTGGAGTTGTGTGTTTAGACCTTTCTTTCACAATACTGTACAGTAGTTAAGAATGCTTAAAATATTGATTATTTGTGACTCCTCATTTAACAACCAATTTGTTTAACCACTTGACCACTGGGCACTTAAACCCCCTTCCTGACCAGACCAATTTTCAGCTTTCGGGGCTCTCACAATTTGAATGACAATTACTCAGTTATACAACATTTTACCAATTTGAAATTTTTGTCCTTTTTTTCACACAAATAGAGCTTTCTTTTGGTGGTATTTGATCACCTCTGGGTTTTTTATTTTTTGCGCTATAAAAGAAAAACGACTGAAAATTCTGTAAAGAATAAATAAAAAATCTTGTTTCTGTCATATTAGCAGGTTATTTCTCACACACAGCATATGCATGCCACAAATTACACCCCAAAACACATTCTGCTATTCCTCTCGAGTATGGCGATACCCCATGTGTGAGACTTTTACACAGCGTGGCCACATACAGAGGCCCAACATGCAGGGAACGCCATCAGGTGTTCTGGAACACCCAGACCAATTCTGAAATTTCTCTCCTACAGGTAAAAATCATCATTTATTTGCTAGAAAATTACATAGAAACCCAAAACATTATATATGTTTTTTTAGCAAAGACCCTAGAGAATACAATGGCGGCCGTTACAACTTTTTATCTCGCATGGTATTTTCGCAGAATTTTTTTGAAGGCGTGTTTTTAAAAAAAAAATGTTTTGTGCTTAAAAAAAAAAACAGTAAAGTTAGCCCATTTTTTTTTCATAATGTGAAAGATGAAGTTACGCCGAGTAAATAGATACCCAACATGTCACACTTCAAAATTGCGCACACTCGTGGAATGGCGCCAAACTTTGCTACTTAAAAATCCCCATAGGCGACGCTTTAATTACTTTCTTTATCGTACATCACGGGACACAGAGCGCATAGCCATTACACTTGGGTTATATGGGTACCTTCAGGTGATGGACACTGGTGTAATCAATTTCACAGGAAGTTTCCTCCCTATATAACCCCCTCCCACTGGGAGTGCTTCAGTTTTTTCGCCAGTGTCTTAGGTGTTGGTCACGTCTAGCTGTCCCTCGGAGGTCTCGGGACCCAGGATAGCTAGCCGGATCCGTCCGAAGTGCTTCAAAGCCAAGGTGTATGGTACCCGGGCCCTGCTGGAGTGGGGTTTTGCCTATAATGCCTCTCCTTGGAGGGCTGGATTCTGGGCTCCAGTGCCTTAGTCTCTTCCAAGAACTAAACGCTACTGATGCCAGGATGCTATATAGGTCCAGGTGTGTGGGTTCCGGTCCCTGAAGGTCCAAGACAATACCCACGGATATGGGGGAAGGTTGGGCCTCTTGCATTTTGGTAATACCCTGCGGCGTGGGTATGGCTAATGGTATGCTTGTGCATCAGCCACTATCTCCACTATGTCTTTTGAGGCAGGATGGGATGTACTAATGTTTACCCAGATAACATGTAGGTATATGTATGCTTTTAAAGATATGTATTTGCTACTCCCCCCAGATCTGCCTGTTAGCATGATACTGCAGCCCCACGTGCTATAAGGAGGAAATGCTGGCAAAACTCCTGTTTCTTAGGAAGCCTATGGGGACAGCTTCCTCTGTGTGCACTACAATAAGATTAGTGTCTTGCCTGGTGTCTGTTGGGTTGCTAGCGCTGGTCCAGGCTTCTCCTCTGCTTTCTGCTTCCTCCATGTTGGTTTCAGCGTGGGGGGGGGGGCGCGCGTGCGCGCCGCCTTTTACAGCGTCAGTGTGCGTGGGGGGGGCGGGCCAGCAGCGTCAGGTCTCAGTTAAAGCAGCAAAGCATTTCCTGGCTGGTCATTCCCTCCTGAAAGCAGAGGAGGCTGAGGGAGCGCGCAGCTGAGCCATTTCTGGCTATACAGTGACACCCAGTGGGGGTTTGTGGATCTTCAGGTCTGGACTTAGATCCATACTGACCAGAAAAAAAAAAGGTTTTTTTTCTTAAAGGGACTCAGCCTTAGATCTGGCAGTATCTGAGTCGGTGCAACCTTGGGCTCCAGCTAACGGGCATTGGTGTGGCAATACTCACAGGACTTCCTCGGTATTGCCGCCTTCTCGGGCGTATGAAAATGTGGAAAATGTTTACCATAGCCTGTTCTTATTAATGGTTCACTTCTAGCTACAACAGTTGGGTGTTGGCTTTAGGGGTGTCTCAAGGTTGTGCAATGGCTCCCAAGGGATCAGGACCAGCTAAGGCTGCAAAAGGTACCAAAAAACAAAAGGGGTCTCCATCGGGGTCAGAGGATTTGGGCCAGGCTCTAGCGGTCCCACCCTCACCAGATCACTAGACCACCGAACAGCATGTTGCAGGAGCCATTGAGGGTGCTAGGGGCAGAGGCGGCCCCCAATCAACCCATTCCCGTTTACGTTACGGAAGAAATGCTAGCGACCACCCTGGGTGGGCTAGAGGAAAGGTTAACTGCTTTAATTGCCCGCTCTTTGCCAGGTGGCAAGCGGGCTAGATCCCCGTCACCTAGATTGGTGTTTTCAGATGCAGAGGTCCTCTCTTCGGAGGAATTGGACCCACAGGGGGATCAAGCGGACCCGAGTCCCGACGGTTCAGACATTGAGGGTTCCACTGTAGATGAAATTTTTTCGGCTTCTCAAGCGGAGAGCCTGTGGATCCAGTCTCTGACAGATATGGTTCGCACTGCTTTTAAACTTCCAGTGTCAGAACAATTAGCCCCCGCGGTATCCTCTTTAGGTTCCTTGAAGGCACCGTTGAGTGGTGCGTCTTTTCCGGTTCACCCCCTTCTGGAGAGCGTGATTTTTCAGGATTGGGCTCGACCTGATAGGATTTTTATCCCTCCTAAAAGGTTCACTATTCTCTATCCTATGGAAGAGGAATTTGCAAAGAAATGGGCACTCCCTACCGTGGACGCAGCCATTTCCTGCGTAAATAAATCCCTGACCTGTCCGGTTGAAAATGTCCAGATGTTTAAAGATCCAGTCGACAAAAAGTTGGAGACCCTACTGAAGGCTTCTTTTACCACAGTAGGTGCCGTGGTTCAGCCAGCGGTGGCAGCCATTGGCGTTTGTCAGGCTTTAAAGGATCAGACTAAACAGATATTAAGGGACATACCGGCTCAGCAAGCTCGTGAATTGGCTGACCTCCCAAGGGCTCTCTGCTTTGCAGTAGATGCTATTAAGGACTCCATTCAACAGGTGTCCCATTTATCTCTGCTGTTGGTTCATATGCGTCGCCTTTTGTGGCTGAAGAACTGGTCAGCAGAGGCACCCTGCAAAAAGCTTTTAGCAGGATTTCCCTTTCATGGTGGGAGACTATTCAGTGAAGACCTAGATAAATATATCCAGACCATATCAAGTGGTAAAAGTTCTTTCTTGCCTGTCAAGAAAAGATCGCGTGGGCCCGCGTTTAAGCGACAGGCCTTCGCAGGCTCGGCCCCTTCAACTTCCCGTCAGTATCGACGGCCTCCCGGGCGTTCAGCATTTAATAGCCGCCCACAAGGACAAGCCACGGCAGGCAAGAGGCCATGGTCTCGCAAGCCGGTTAAACCAGTCATCAAGTCAGATTCATGAAGGGGCGCCCCCACTCTCTTGGGTGGGGGGAAGGCTTTGGTTTTTCTCCGAAGTGTGGGAGGCCAGAATTCCCGACTCTTGGGTACTGTCCGTGGTAGCCACGGGCTACAAGCTAGAGTTTCGGGAAGTCCCCCCTCCTCATTTTCAGGGGTCAAGTCTTCCAAGCGACCCATTAAAGAGGGCCTCTCTTGTAAAAGCATTGGATCGTCTCTTGCTCCAAGGAGTAATTGTAGAAGTACCAACCCAGGAATGGGGTCTGGGATTCTACTCCAACCTTTTCATAATACCAAAGCCCAATGGCGACGTCAGGCCTATCTTAGACCTCAAACGCCTAAATCGCTTTCTAAAGATTCAGACCTTTCGTATGGAGTCCATACGTTCGGTGGCAGCCAGCCTACATCAAGACGACTTTCTAGCATCTATAGACATAAAGGATGCGTATCTGCACGTGCCGATCTACTCGGCACATCACAAGTTTCTTCGTTTTTTGATAGATCACCGTCATTACCAGTTCGTAGCCCTCCCTTTCGGGTTGGCAACAGCTCCGTGGGTATTCACAAAGGTGTTAGCCCCGGTGCTAGCCGTCCTAAGGACAGAAGGCATTTTGGTCCTGGCATACCTGGACGATCTTCTGGTTATCGACAGCTCAGCTTCCAGCCTCAATCATGCAGTAGTTCGCACAGTTCGGCATCTAGAGGAATTCGGGTGGATTGTGAACCAAGAAAAATCGGTATTGAAACCCACAAAGCAGTTGGAATATCTAGGCCTTCGACTAGATACAGACTGCCAGAGGATATTTTTACCTCAAGCAAAGGTCAGATCAATAACTCAAGCAGTTCAGGTGATCTTAGGCAAGAAGAGGCCGACTATTCGCCTATGTATGCGACTGCTGGGGAAGATGGTGGCCGCCTTCGAGGCAGTGCCCTATGCCCAGATCCATACCAGATATCTCCAGGCAGCCATTCTCTCTGCTTGGAACAAGTCCATTCAGGCGTTAGATCGTCCGTTAGTGCTCTCCCCAGGAGTCCGGCGCAGCCTGTTCTGGTGGCTGGTCCCTCAAAATTTGTCAAAGGGGAAATCCTTTTGCCCCATCACGTGGAAGATAGTAGCCACGGATGCCAGTCGGGGCGCCGTGGCTGCTCCCCCTGCGCCCAGATCTGCTGTCTCAGGGCCCAATCTGCCACCCTGCTTCACAGCAGCTAAATTTGGCGGCTGAATCCCTAATTCTTAAGGGCAGAGGCCTCTCAGCTCAGGTCATATCTACGTTGATTCAGGCTAGGAAACCGGTCTCTAGAAATATTTATTACAGAGTCTGGAGAACCTATGTGGAGTGGTGCGAGTCTCAAAAATGGCACCCTCGAAAGTTTTTTATTGACAGGATCTTGCGATTCCTCCAGGTTGGCGTTGACAAAGGGTTGGCTCTTAGTACTCTAAAGGGGCAGGTGTCGGCCTTATCGATATGGTTTCAAAGACCCTTGGCCACCCATTCGCTTATGAAAACCTTCTTGCAGGGGGTCTTGCATGTGAATCCCCCTATTAGAGCTCCCCTCTGCCCCTGGAATTTAAATCTGGTCTTGTCAGCTTTACAAAGGCAGCCGTTTGAACCTCTGACAGAAATCCCTCTTGTGCTACTAACCCTGAAAGTTGGTTTTCTTGGTGGCTATGGCTTCGGCCAAAAGGGTTTCCGAGCTGGCAGCCTTGTCATGCAGGGAGCCATACCTTATTCTGCATAAGGACAGAGTGGTTCTGCGGCCTCAACCTTCTTTCCTTCCTAAGGTCATATCCAGTTTTCACTTGAATCAGGACCTAGTCCTACCATCCTTCTTTCCTACTCCCCAGTCCAGAGAGGAAAGACTGCTTCATACTTTGGACGTGGTTCGAGCCATGAGGGTCTATCTCAAGGCTACAGAGAAGATTGGGAAAACAGATGTGCTTTTTGTTCTTCCGGATGGCCCCAAGAAGGGTCAGCCGGCTGCCAAGTCTTCCTTGGCTAGGTGGATTAAGCAGCTGATTTTTCAGGCCTATGGTCTGAAGCGCGTTCCACCTCCCTTATCAGTTAAAGCCCATTCTACGAGGGCCATGAGTGCCTCCTGGGCGGCACACCATCAGATCTCTATGGCACAGGTTTGCAAGGCGGCAACCTGGTCTCCCGTACATACGTTTACTAAATTTTATAAGTTGGACGTTGCAAAGGGTACGGACGCAGCATTTGGGCAGGCGGTCCTACGGGCAGCAGTATAGAATCCTCTGGTCCGGGTCACGCCCCCTTTTTTCTGTTGGTGGAGTTACTTTACTTCCTGATAATTTTTTGTTTGGCTATTCTTGGCCTTACGGTCTCCCTCCCTTCATAGAGCATTGCTTTAGGACATCCCAAGTGTAATGGCTATGCGCTCTGTGTCCCGTGATGTACGATAAAGAAAAAAGGATTTTTAATAAACAGCTTACCTGTAAAATCCTTTTCTTGAAGTACATCACGGGACACAGAGCTCCCACCCCTCTTTTAGGGAACATTGTGTAACCTCGGAGGAATTGCTTGCTACAAAACTGAAGCACTCCCAGTGGGAGGGGGTTATATAGGGAGGAAACTTCCTGTGAAATTGATTACACCAGTGTCCATCACCTGAAGGTACCCATATAACCCAAGTGTAATGGCTATGCGCTCTGTGTCCCGTGATGTACTTCAAGAAAAGGATTTTACAGGTAAGCTGTTTATTAAAAATCCGTTTTTTGTTGGTTACATGTCTTTAGTTACAGAGGAGGTCTAGGGCCAACATGATTGCTCTCGCTCTAACGTTGGGGTATTGCAGAGTATCGCGCAGGGTATTGCAGAGTATTGGGGTATTGCAGAGTATCGCGCAGGGTATTGCAGAGTATTGGGGTATTGCAGAGTGTCGCGCAGGGTATTGGGGTATTGCAGAGTATTGCAATACCGTCGTCCCAAAGTAGCTCCACCGCGCTGTAGCAGTAAAATGTCTATGGCTCGGTGGGCAAGTGGTTAACGACCTGGTCGTTAAAGCGGAGCTCCACCCTAAAGTGGAACTCACGCTGATCGGAACCCTCCCCCACATTCTCGGGCAGAATGCGGACATGTCGTCACCTCCTGTCGCCCCCCCCCCCCCCGTTGTGTGCTGGGAACACTCGGCTCCCAGCACACAGCGGGAGCCATTTGGCGTGGGGAACTGGGCAGTGAAGCCGGAGCGCTTCGCTTCCTGGTTCCCTCACCAAGGATGGCGGGGGGAACAGAAGAATGATGAGCGCTCGCTCGTCCTCTGCTGTGGACGGCGCTGGACTCCAGGACAGGTAATTGTCCTAATATTAAAAGTCAGCAGCTGCAGTATTTGTAGCTGCTGGCTTTTAATATTTTTTTTGAGCGGACATCCGCTTTAAGTGAGTACCTGTATACAAGTTCTGACTGTTTTAATATATTACAGATGCCTGCCTTTGTTTTCTTAGCAATTGTATTGTCTTTTGCAACATATGGGGGGTTATTTACAAAAGGCAAATCCACTTTGCACTAACAAGTGCCAACTATAGGAGCAAAGTGCACTTTGAAATTGCAATGAAAGTGCACTTGGAAGTACAGCCGCTGTAAATCTGAGGGGTAGATCTGAAATGAGGGGAAGCTCTGCTGATTTTATTATCCAACCATGTGCAAGCTAAAATGCTGTTTCCTTGCATGTCCCCCTCAGATCTACAGTAGCGTTGCCACCTCATCCCTTAAAAACACTTATGAATTACACAGGTTCTGTGGCTAATTTAAAGAGGAGTTCCACCTAAAAAATTACTTTTTTTTAATCCACTCCCCTCCCCCTTACATTAAGGTGACCAGATTTTTAAAATTAAATCCGGGGACATATTTTTTGTTTACTAGTAATGGCAACAATCAGCGACTCTCTGCCCATTGCTGCTCGCCTCACAGCCTCTCAAGTCTTACTTTTTGGACCCCGGCTACTACTGGGTGGGGAGCGAAGGAAGATCACTCCGCCAGAAAAAGGCAACGAGATAGGCAGGCAGGTGGCTGGCTAGGATTTGAGCCAAGGCAGAAGAACATGCGAGCGGAGCTGAATGGGCAGGCGCCCGAACCTGAAGAAATATTCCCTCCGCTCCGACCACCACATGATCATCAGAAAGGGGTTCAGATAATGGGAAAAATACAACCCCCTATGCTAGTAGGCATGGCGGAGCGGGGTGTGTAATTCTATATATTTTTTTTTTATTCTGCACTGATTGTCTTTGAAATTGCCCCTGCCCCCTATTAAATCCAATCTGGGGACAAAACCAGGGACAGACTTGGTCCGGGGACAGTGTCCTCAATCAGGGGACTGTCCCCTGAAACTGGGGATGTCTGGTCACCCTACCTTACATGCCACATTTGGCATGTAATTTTTTTTGGGGGGGAGTGGGGGCTTCAGTAGGAGTGGGACTTCCTGTCCCACTTCCTGCTTCCGCCGAGGGGCTGGTTAGGCGATTAAGCCTTAATCGCCTACACCAGCCCCTCCCTGTAGGCGATCACATGGGACACTGACAGGTCCCATGTGATCGCCTCTCCAATCAGCGGCGAGCCGCGCGCGCGCATGCGCAGTGCGGCTCGCGCATGCGCAGTGGGTGCCCGGCCATGAAGCCGAAGGCTGTCACGGCTGGGTGCCCACAGTAGAAATGGAGACGCCGGCTGGGGAGGGGGGAGAGGAGCGGAGCCCCGGTCGTCGCGTCACTGGAACGCAGGAGCAGGTAAGTGAGTGTTTATTAAAAGCCAGCAGCTACACTTTTTGTAGCTGCTGACTTTTAATAAACACAATTTTGGGCTGGAACACCCCTTTAATGCAGGTAAGGCACCAAGTGAGTTTAATGACCTCCTTAGTCAGACACAGAGCCTGTGTAATTATGTGTTTGGTTTTAAAGGGATGAGGTGGCAACCCTAATCTACAGCGACTGCACTCCCAAGTGCACTTTGCAGTTGTAGTTTGCACTTGTAGTGCAAAGTGGATTTGCCTTTAGCAAAATAAACCCCACGGTAAAAAATATATTTATGTCCTCATAGTCAAGGGTCTGCAAAGCCAAAGAAAACATGTCCATAATGCACATAAACCTAATGGAATGAAATCACAATCCGAAAAATCCTAATTTGTTTCATTTGCAGAATCCTTTTGGGTTGTTTTTAGTATGTGGAAATCATGAGAGCACCTGAGTGCTTCATAAACAAGTCATACACACAAAGGTCATCATAACATTCCAAACAGAATTTACAATAACACTCCCACATGTTTTTTTGGTTTACTAGATTGAGTTAATAATAAACTTTTGTTTGCTTATACTACTTGTTCTGTTTTATTTCACAATAAAAAAGTAATTGCATAAACACAAACAAACTTGTTCTACTTTATTTACATGTTCAATTTCTATTTTCAATTTAGAAAACTTAAAATGTATTGTTACACTGTGACTGTAGCCTTTAGTGATGTCTGTTCACTGTCTGTCTACATTAAAGCCATACACCCCCCCCCCCCCCACAGTTTTAGAAATCTGACAATAAAGACCTGCCACACTCTCGGCAAAAGGAGGTTTGGTTAAATAGTGCTCAATACTGGCTGTGGTTTTAGGGCCAGTTCACACCAGACGCAGTTCCGTACAGTTTCGCTTGCATTTTTTCTGCACTAAAAATGCATGCATGGTGTTTTCCATGTATTAATAAAAGGAAGTATTTAGCACTGAAACATAAAAATTGGCGTCCTTTTTTTCCCCACAAATAGAGCTTTCTTTTGATGGTATTTGATCACCTCTGCGGTTTTTAATTTTTGCGCTATAAACAAAAATAGAGGTACAATTTAAAAAAAAAACAATATTTTTTACTTTTTGCTATAATAAATATCGCCAAAAAATATATATTTTTTTCAACTCAGTTTAGGCCGATACGTATTCTTCTACCTATTTTTGGTAAAAAAATTGCAATAAGCCTTTAACGATTCGTTTGCGCAAAATGTATAGCGATTACAAAATAGGGGATTGTTTTATGGCATTTTTATTAATATTTTTTTTTTTTTACTACTAATGGTGGAGATCAGCGATTTTTTCGTGACTGTGACATTATGGCGGACACATCAGACAATTTTGACACATTTTCACAGCAAAAAGTGCTTTAAAAATGCATTGTTTACTGTGAAAATGACAATTGCAGTTTAGGAGTTAACCACTAGGGGGCGCTGTACGGGTTAAGTGTGACCTCATGTGTGTTTCCAACTGTAGGGGGCGGGGCTGGACGTTTGACATTATTGATCGTCTTTCCCTATATCAGGGAACAGACAATCAATTACAGTGCCACTGTTAAGAACGGGGAAGGTCTGTTTACACACACCTCTCCCCGTACTTCAGATCCTGTGACCGATCGCGGGACACCGGCGGCGATCGGGTCAGCGGGTCCTGCAGCCGCGGTCACGGAGCTTCGGATCGGGTCACGCGTGCGTGCGCTGGCGGCACGCGTGACCCACGGCTGGGCTCTTAAAGGCGACTTACCTGTACATGCCTGTGCCCAGCTGTGTCATTCTGCCGACGTATATGTGCAGGAGGAGGTCCTTAATTGGTTAAAGTGTTACTAAACCCACAGCCATAGACACGAAACAAGGGTGTGCCAGGGGTGCCTGGGCACAACCTAATCACCCTATGTAGCACAGATTTCCACTGTTTAGACCCCTGATATTTAAGCAAAGCCCCCTCACAGGGCTCGTAAAAAAAATTGTAAAGAAATAAAAGAATAATATTCAAAAAAAAAAAGTATAATAGTAAAAAATTAAATAATAGAAATAAAAACTACTGACACCATCCACTGCCCTACTGACACCAATCTCTACCCTACTGACACTGTCTACTGCTCTACTGAAACCATTATTATATATACACATGCATGTGTTTGAGCTTTGAGGTGCACACCCTAATGTAATAGGCTGTGCAGATCTATGTCCACAGCAGTAAAATCAGTCTGTATATGCAGTAAAGAATGCTTGTTATACTCACTGTGGATCCTAAGGGGTTAATCCTCTGCATTGTGTAAAAAGGCTGTTGTTCCTGTCTTCTCTGATCCTTCACTTCTTCCACAGTCCCAAATCCATCTCCTGATAGTACAGAGCCTTGGCGGCAAGCTGCACGTGGTTTTGTGTGTAACGTTTTTTTTTCTTGAGAGATTGCATTTGATCAGCACTAGGGTTGAGTGATCCCAAACTGTAAAGTTCGGGTTCGTACCGGACTTGGATTTTTTGTACCCGGACCCGAACCCGAAACAATTTACTGTAAGTTTGGGTTCGGTTCGGTGTTTGGCAATGTAATTGCGCGCTGCATGGCAGCCAATCACCATTTGTTTTACTTGTGTGACCTAGAAGCCATCACAGCCATGCCTACTAATGGCATGGCTGTGATTGACCAGTGCAGCATGTGACCCAGCATGTGACCCAGCCTCTATATAAGCTAGAGGCACATAGCACAGCTCGTCACTCTGCTTTAGATAGGGTAGGGAAAGGCTGCTGCTGCTGCTCTTCTGAGGGAGAGAATTAGATTGGAGTCAGACTGCCCTGCTTCAGAAATCCCATTACTCAGCGATCTACATAGCACAGCAAGTTACTCTGCTTTAGATAGTTACTTTAGGGAAAGGTTTCTGCCTGCTTTTGCTTTTAGGGAGAGGAATAGGAGTCACTCTTACTTCAGAAATCAAATTATACCAGCACTGCATATGTTACTGTTATTGTGCTATTCAAAAAACATCCATTTAGGGGAAAAAAATTGCAGTGTTTCCTCCAGTGTTTGCAGTGTTTCCTCCATATCTGTATGTGTGAGATAAACACTTTAGCTACTGTTCTTCTATTGTTCTATTCAAAAAACACCCATTTAGGGCAAAACAATATATTTTGTAGTGTTTCTTCCAGTGTTTGCAGTGTTTCCTCCATATCTGTATGTGTGAGATAAACCCTTCAGCTAGTGTTCTTCTATTGTGCTATTCTAAAAACACCCATTTAGGGCAAAAACATATATTTTGCAGTGTTTCCTCCAGTGTTTCCTACATATCTGTACGTGTGAGATAAACCCTTCAGCTAGTGTTCTCCTATTTTGCTATTCAAAAAATACCCATTTAGGGCAAAACCATATATTTTGCCCTGTTTTCTCCAGTGTTTGCAGTGTTTCCTCCATATCTGTACATGTGAGATAAACACTTTAGCTACTGTTCTTCTATTTCGCTATTCAAAAAACACCCATTTAGGGCAAAAAATATATATTTTGCAGTTTTTCCTCCAGTGTTTGCAGTGTTTCAACCTACTCCATATGGACCTCGTCCTCCCTAGGTCAAGATTTTTTTGTAATGTTTTTTATGTTATTTTAAGTTATTTCCCTATCCACATTGGTTTGCAGAGTACCTGCCATGCTCTTACCAACATTTTGCTGTCATTTGCAGCCCTCTAGCGCTTTCCATTCGTTTTTTAGAGACATTTTAGTACTGAAAAGTTTGGGTCCCCATTGACTTCAATAGGGCTCGGGTTCAGGGTCAAGTTCGGGTCCCGTCAATCCCGAACATCCAGGTGTCCGCTCAACTCTAATCAGCACAGGGCCAATCAGGACTGTCCAGACAGAGGGCCAGGAGTCCTGCATCCTTATAGGACAATCAGAGTAGTGGAATTAAAACTCCTCCTACAAACTTTAACCAGAAACTGCTAGAAGTCTCAAGACTGCTCTAACTGCTGATGAGAAAAAGGTATTTAGAAGTTGTTATTTACTAAATTAACTGCATTTCTATGTTCTGTGTACTGTGGGAGACGAGATATAGAGAGTGTTTAGTAACACTTTAACCTCCTTGGTGGTAATCCCAAGTGTGGCTCAGGGTGAATTTTTAGTACCGAAAGCGGTAACCCTGAGCCACACTTGGGGTTGCATCGCAGGATCCAGGCAAAGTTACTTACATTGTCCCCAGGTTCCTGCCATGTCCCCCTGCTGTGTCTGGGAGCTGTGTACTCCGCTCGATTCATCACTGTTCCAGGCTTCGTTCCATGCAAGCGTCGCAAAGCACAAGGCACGGGGCCCAGCGCCACTATTCAAAATAGTGAAAAATACATAACACATACAGTACACTGTAATCTGTAAGATTACATTACCGTATCAAATCATTTCACCTCCTGTTTGTCCCTAATGCTTTGTCCAGTGCCCGCATGTACTTTTATATTATATATACACTGTTCTTTCTGCCTGAAAACTTGAGATTGTCCATGGTAACCAAAAATTGTCCCTTTACATCAAAAGTGGTTTTAGACCAGCTAGAAAACAGTGATAAGAAATTAGAATCACTTGCAGAATTGAGCGATAGCGATTCATGGTGAAATTCGTTATCAGACACTGAAAGTGACGACAGCGTCAATTCTGCAACTATGTTTTTTTTTTCAGTTTCAGTGTTTTTGATTTAATCACATTATTTAATAAATGGTATTATTATTATATTATTATTTTTGATAATTATTTATAGTTATTTAATATATTATAATTTAGGATTTTGTGCTTCAAATGTTATACCTGGGATTCTACTAGATTTTTGTTTGGAGAGATTTAAGTGAGTTATTACTAAGAATTACAGGCCTACATTATAAAACACCATATTTCTATGCAAAACAATGTACCGCTTTGAGACGCAAAAATCTGACCTAATCATACCACCAGGGAGGTAATTACAATAATTACAATACAGACACAGAAAAATCTCAGCAAAAGGATATTTTTTTCAATTGAAATTCTTTCATTACAATTGATTTTCTCTGCACAGAATATGTAGAGACAGCTTATATTTTGTGTGAGCATATTTTAAAGTGGAACTTTACCCATAGCAACTTGATAAAAAAACATTGGGCCAGATTCACAGAGCGATTACGCCGGCGTAACAGGAGATGTGCGGCGTAAGTCTAATTGTGCGCGTGCGTTTCGATGCACGGCATCCCCAAAACGAGATACGCCAAGAAATCTACGTTTTTTTTGTCCAGCGTAATTTCGTTAGACAGGTTCGCATCCGTTCCGCGCAAAACTGCGCTAGACACAACCATTGAATTTGCTAGTCAAATATGCTAATGAGGGACTTACGGGGATTCCACAAAAGAACGCAGTTGGGGCAGCGCAGGCTACGCGAGTGTGTGCAACAGCAAAATGTTCCTGTCTAAAATTAGAGGACATATAAAAGCTGGTCTAAATTTTGAAAAAAAATCGTCTACATTGTCAGATTAAGCAACACTGTTAGTGAGGAGCTGAGCAGTCACACGTGTTGCCCAACAAACTGTATGTCAACATGCCAGGGGCATCGTCATGCTCATAGCTATACTACTGACTTTAGATGAGCAAAGAAGGAGGAGGGCACTGAGGATGGGCACTGAGGAGGGCACGGGAGATGTTTTTTTTTTTTTTAAATTATTTTTTTGGCTTATATAAACTGTTTCAATTTAAATTAATCTAATACAATATTCTTAGCTGATACAAGCCCCTCAATCTCACTTCACTCTTCACGGGAGAGGATGTATCACACACGCATAGACATCTATGGCATGAGGTGATTCTGAGGTGTTTCGCATCTTCAGATTCACCCCTCATGCCATCATGGAATTAACCACAACCCTGCAGGAGGACATCAGCCAGCCCAACACATGACACTACCCATGACACCCATGACAGCTACATATACAATCAGAGCCCCATCCCCACAGATTGCGAACAGAACATGTATGGGGACAGCTGGCTGGTTGGTGAATGACATGGGTGGCAGGCATGACTGCCCCCCCCCCCCATGATGCACACATCACAAGGGGCACATGGACGACTAACATCCTCTTGTCTTTTCCCTTCAAGGTGACTCTGCATATGCACTGGGACCCCATCTCATGACCCCATCTCATGCCAGCTCACATTATGCATCTTTGCACGTTAAACACACACATTAATCATGGCACAATGAGAATGCATGCATGCACACCACTGTGGTCCCTAGCACACACACACCACATCGTCATCACATTGGATTGGCACAAGCCAGACCATGCAGGACTTGTGAGCAGCAACGCCACCCTAAGGCTCCAATTATGTCACTACATTCATACACCATTCACACGGACCTGGGGATCACTTCTCCCTGGTCCTGGGGAACCCTTCTCCACCAAAATTGAGGGTGACACCCCTTTTCCTGCAGGAATGTCACCCCCACATTCAAACATCATTCACAACCCAAAAAATGCCAAAAATGTCAGCAAAAAACACAAAAAATGCATAGAAAACAAAAAATGCAAGAAAAAAAAAATGCATAGAAAAAAAAAAAGGCAGAGAACAAAAATAAAAATGCTTTCAAACCAAAAAAAGGGGGAAAAAAAAATAATGCCCTCTGCCTGAGCCACGCCTGGGGCGCCCCCGGCCACGGTCCCGGACCCTCAGGGGAGACGCAAGGGGAAAAGCCGGGGAAGGAGGAGCAGCCCCTGAGATCTGCCCACCTGGCGGCCTGCCCTCCAAGGCCACGGCTATTCTGTCCAGGGCAGCACCAAGTGTTGCCGTGTTGCCCTGGATAGCCTGGGTAAGGGCCCTCACATCCTGCCCAATGCCTGCTGCTGTAGTTTGCAGGTCATTTAGGCAGGTTGTGGAGGCCCGGGAGTGGGAGTCAGGTTACCCAGCCTATCGTTGATGGAGGACAGGCTCTGATCCACCCGCCCCATAGTCTGGCAGAGCTGTCTCAGAAGGCAGGTTCCTTCTCAGACAGGCGGGCAGGACGCCCCCCTGGTGCTCTGGGATGACCTCCTGGCTCCAGCTGATGGTTGTGGCCGGGGAGAAGGGGAGGCCCTTGTGAGGGGAGCCATGTTGGGGGAGGAGGGGGGGGGCTCCCCCTTAGGGAGGGCAGGCTTCTTGCAGCCAGAGGGGAAGAGTCCGCAGATACCAAACGTCCAGTGCCTGCCATGGACTCCTCCTCCTCATGATTCTCCTCCTCCTCATGATCGATGATCATCCTCCTCCTCTTGTTCCTCCTCCGCGGACTCTGGCCTTGTTGGGGGGCCTCATTAGGCTGCTGTCCTGGCGTTGGAGCGGTCAGGCCAGATGGCCCTGCACCCTCCTGCACAGCTGTGGATGACACAAACCATTCACAGGTTGGAGGATCCACACACTTGCCACATATTCCCTTTCACCCCCTCCCCCACACATGCTACACACCTGAGAGAAATAAAAACCTTACCTGGCGCGGGGACCGGACTTTGTCAAAGCCTGGCAGGCCCTCCACTTCATGTCAGGGCCACCACACGCTCCGTCGCTGTAAATCTAATCCGGCATGGTGGGCCCCCTCCTGTGCCCCTGGCATGGGCATTTATTGCGGCCATTTTTTTTTTCACCTCACGCCGGAGGTCATTTATTTTCTTTTCAATCCCAGACCGGGTCCGTGTCTCCCCCTCCCCCGATGAATTGACCTGCTCCGTGATCATATCCAATATCTCCCTCCTCCTGGCCGGGGTGGTGGTGGCAATCTGCGGGCCGTGGAGAAAACGCCCATACTCGCTAATGGCCCGGGCAAGAATTTTTTTTCCCCCACTGTAAAATTAAGCTTTCTTTTTCTCTCTGTCATACTTCCAAACAAACTCACTAGCAGTCACCAAAAATCAGTCACAAATACAAGCACAACCAATCAGACAAGAACACACACAAAGAGAAAAAGAACACCCAAAAATCACACTAGCACTCAGCAAGAAACAGTCACAAAAAAATCAGATGAAAAAATAAAGCAAGAAAACAAACGCTCAGAAATATATCAATCAAACAAACAGTCTCAAACACTTATCAAAACTCACTTTCACAAAAATACCAACAAGCACTAGATCACACAGAACACTAATCTGACAACTACAAAACACACTCTAACGAACAATAGAGCAAAAGCACTTGGTTAAATGGGAAGGGACACAAAGGGATGTACTTTTGCAATGGAAGTGCATTTGTGTGTGTCTATTTATGCTGTCTGCGTAGTTCACAACGTTGCCCTAGTCCATTTCCAATTTCACTGATTGCGCCGCTCCCGAGTTGTGAGCATGCGCACAACGGAGCTGACATGGTTTCCTTCACGCGCGCATGTGCGAGTCGGCCGGCCCTTCATTTGCATGGGGTCACGGCTCATTTCAATGTAACACGCCCATGTCCCTTCCCAATTTGTATTACTCCTCCTTACGCCTCAGCTGAAATAAACGTTACGCATGCGCAATCTCTTGCTGCATAAAAGCGACAAGAATAGCGGTGATTGCGCGGCTACATTGCGCAAGTCTAACGTAAAAGGCGGTGCGCTACGCCGGTCCAATAATGCGCAGATGTACGTGAATCTGGGCCCATATGTTCTTTAACCACTTCAGGCCCGCGCTACCGTCGGATGACGGCACAGCGCGGGCCTGATATCCAACATGCCGTATTTGACCATGCTTTGGCGTTCCCAGCGCGCGCTGTAGTGCGCGCTGCGGGGAAGCCCTGTGTTGTCCGTGTCCCTTGGAACGGCCAATCACAGATCACGGCAAACGGCCAATCAGACGGCTTTGCGATGCGATCTGTGGGCGATAGAGATGATCCTCATAGATCATCTCTCATTGCCGGTTACACAGAGACAGCGTCCTGTCTCTGGAGGGGAGGAGCCCGATCTGTGTTCCTTCCTACAATAGGGACACAGATTACAGTCACCCCCCCTCCCCCCACAGTTAGAACACACCTAGAAAAAACCCCTCTCACCCCCTAGTGTTAACCCCTTCAATGCCAACATTTATACTGTAATTAGATATTTTTTTCAATTGAATGGCGCCATTCAAAAGTTTCATTACAATTGATCGCCGCCATTTCTCTGCACAGAAAAAAAAAATATAAAAAATAAAAATTCTCTCCCCTATTTTGTAGAGACAGCTTATATTTTGTGTGAGCATATTTTTTTTTTTTAAAGTGGAACTTTACCCATAGCAACTTGATAAAAAAACATTGGGCCAGATTCACAGAGCGATTACGCCGCCGTAACAGGAGATGCGTGTGCGTAAGTCTAATTGTGCGCGTGCGTTTCGATTGCACGGCATCCCCAAAACGAGATACGCCAAAAAAATCTACTTTTTTTTGTCCAGCGTAATTTCGTTAGACAGGCGCATCCGTTCCGCGCAAAACTGCGCTAGACAAACCATTGATTTGCTAGTCAAATATGCTAATGAGGGAGTTGCGGGGATCCACAAAAGAAACGTTGGGGCTGCGCAGGCTACGCGGTGTGCGCAACAGCAAAATGTCCTGTCTAAAATTAGACCACATAAAAGGTGGTCTAAAAAGAGAAAAAAAGTCTACATTGTCAGATAAAGCAACACTGTTAGTGAGGAGCTTCAGCAGTCACACGTGTTGCCCAACAAACTGTATGCCAACATGCCAGTGGGCATCGTCATGCTCATAGCTATACTACTGACTTTAGATGAGACAAAGAAGGAGGAGGGCACGGAGGATGGCACTAAGGAGGGCACGGGAGATGATTTTTTTTTTTTTTCTAAATTATTTTTTTGGCTTATATAAACTTTTCAATTTAATCTAATCTAATACAATATTCTTATCTGATACAAGCCCCTCACTCTTCACTCTTCACTTCACGGGAGAGGATATATCACACACGCATAGACATCTATGGCATGAGTGATTCTGAGGTGTCTCACATCTTCAGATTCACCCCTCATGCCATCATGGAATTAACCACAACCCTGCAGGAGGACATCACCAGCCCAACACATGACACTACCCATGACACCCATGACAGCTACATATACAATCAGAGCCCCATACCCACAGATTGCGAACAGAACATGTATGGGGACAGCTGGCTGGTTGGTGAGTGACATGGGTGGCAGGCATGACTGCCCCCCCCATGATGCACACATCACAAGGGGCACATGCACTACTAACATCCTCCTGTCTTTTCCCTTCAAGATGACTCTGCATATGCACTGGGACCCCATCTCATGACCCCATCTCATGCCAGCTCACATTATGCATCTTTGCACGTTAAACACACACATTAATCATGACACAATGAGAATGCATGCATGCACACCGCTGTGGTCCCTAGCACAGACACATCACATCCTCATCACATTGGATTGGCACAAGCCCACCATGCAGGACTTTTGAGCAGCAACGCCACGCCAAGGCTCCAATTATGTCACTGTACATTCATACACCATTCACACGGACCTGGGGATCACTTCTCCCTGGTCCTGGGGAACCCTTCTCCACCAAAATTGAGGGTGACACCCCTTTTCCTGCAGGAATGTCACCCCCACATTCCCAAATCATACACAAACAGAACAAAAAAAAAAAATGACCAGCAAAAATATAATTTAAACCAAATAACAACAAAGAAAACACATAAAAGACAAAAATCACTCTCAAAGACACGTCACAAACAAGCAAACAAACGCTAATAAACAACAGAACAAAAGCACCTTGCTGTATAGGGAGGGATACAAAGGGATGTACTTTTGCAAAGGAAGTGCGTTTGTCTCTGTCTATTTATGCTGTTTGCGTAGTTCATGATTTTGCCCTAGTCCATTTCCAATTTCACTGATTGCGCCGTTCCCGAGTTGTGAGCATGCGCACAGAGGTGCCGACATGGTCTGCTTCAAGCGCGCATGCGCGAGCCGGCCGGCCCTTCATTTGCATGGGGTCACGGCTCATTTCAATGTAACACGCCCATGTCCTTCCCAATTTGTATTACTCCGCCTTACGCCGCTGAAATAACGTTACGCATGCGCAATTTTCTGCGTAAAAGCGACGAGAATAGGGTGATTGCGCGGCTACATTGCGCAAGTCTAACGTAAAGGCGGTGCGCTATGCCGGTCCAATAATGCGCAGATGTACGTAAATCTGGCCCATTGTTTTTTCTTCAAAATTGTCGCTCTTTTTTGTTTAACCAAAAATTTAAAACCGCACAGGCGATCAAATAACCAAAAGACCCGGAAAAAAGGACAAATTTTGTTTGGGAGCACGTATGTGAGTTAAAGTGACGCAGTGCCGGAAGCTAAATTTTACCTGAGGAGGGGGTGTAAGTGCCCAGTATGCAAGGTTAACCACTTAAGACCCGGACACATTTGCTAAATACAATTTTTTACAATTCGGCGATGTGTCGCTTTAACAGACAATTGCGCGGTCGTGCGACGTGGCTCCCTAACAAAATTCGCGTCCTTTTCTTCCCACAAATAGAGCTTTCTTTTGGTGGTATTTGATCGCCTCTGCGATTTTTATTTTTTGCGCTATAAACTAAAATAGAGCGACAATTTTGAAAAAAAAACACTATTTTTTACTTTTTGTTATAAAAAAAATCAAATAAACTAAATTTTAGTAAAACATTTAGGCCAACATTAATTCAGCCACATGACTTTAGTAAAAAAAAAAATCGCAATAATAATACAGCGATCAGAAAAAAGATTGCTTAGTGACGCTGGCAATAGGGAGTGAAAGGGTTAACTAGGGCAGTGATCAGGGGGTTAAAACTTTATTAGGGGGGATACGGGGGCTATCCTGAACCTAACACTAACTAACGTTCACACTGCCTGTCACACTGACACTAAATGCAGTGATTAGATCACTGCATTCAGTGACACTGTGACAGGGGGGTGGGGGGGTGATCACAAGGGGTTAATGTGCCTATGTGTGTAAGTGTCAGTGTTGTGTTGGTGCACACTTACTGTGGATGTCTTCTCTCATCAGCAGCGGTGGAAAAAACACTGCTGTGATGAGAGATGACATAATTTCCTCCTCCTGTGTAAACACAGGAGGAGGAAGTGACACGAAGGGGGAGCGCTCCCATTGGCTGGGAGCGAGCGCGGGGGGCGGAAAAAACGGACATCCGCCCGCTCATCGGCGATCGCTCCCAGAGCCAGGGGGACCGCCGCACGCCGTGGAGGGGGTTCCCGATCGGACCCCCGAACCGCACAATGTTGCCATGTTGTGGACGTACATAGTCGTGCGGCGGTCCTTAAGTGGTTAACCACTTCCAGCCCAAGGACGTCATATGACGTCCTGGATTTTCAGTGGGGATATCTGAATGATTCCTGCAGCTACAGGCATCATTCAGATATCATTATTTTTTAGCGATTCTGTGCACAATAAGAATGATCATAGCAGCAGTTCCGTCACCATCCGGTGCTTCTCCAGGCTCTCCCGTGCCATCTGGGACCCGGAGAAACAATCAGCCGGCGCCGGATGAGGACCATAGAAATTTCTGGTGACCGTCGGATGCCCTTGCGTGACGTTATGACATCACGCCCGGGTCCCCCCTATAGATAAGTTGAGGTTCCCCTTTCCCCCATTTAGGATTTTTTCAATGTAGTGGAGGTCCCTCCCTTTAAAAGCAGTGGCGGTCAGTGGATTTAAAACCTTTCTAGTCAGATGCCTCGTCATTTCACACTGTGGTTCTCAAGGTCTTCGTGTTGCTATTGCAGGGCTTGCAAGGATTTTTGACACCCTAGGCGAAATCTAATTTTGACACACACACACATTGCTCCGCCCCTCACTAAAAAATTTGCGGCACCTATTACCAGCAGTTCCACAGGTGCCGTGCCTCGGGACCTTCTCACCCCATCACTGATAATCATGCCTGTTCCCCTCAGCACACACCCCCTCCCCCTGTACCTCCCCCACACACATCTGCTACCCCTGTAACACCCTTGCACATCTGCCCCCCCCCACACACACACATCTGTTATCTTTGTACCCCCTGCACATCTGCCCCCCCCCCACACACACACACCCCTGCCCCCCTGTCCCCCCTACACACATTAGTTCCCCCTTTGTACCCCTTGCACGCCTGTCCCCCCCACACACACGCACCTGTCCCCCCACACACAAATTCTCTCCATTGCCCCCCACACACACATTCAGTACCCCCTGTACATCTGCCCCCCCCAAACACATATCAGCCCCCCTGCACGTATCCCCCCCGTCCCCCCACACACACATATCAGCTCCCTGCACATATGCCCCCCACAATAAAAGTACCCCCCTGCATGTCTGCCCCCCCCACACACATCTACCCCCTGCATGTCTGCCCCCCCCAACACATGTACCCCCCTGCATGTCTGCCCCCCCACACACATCAGTACCCCCCTGCATGTCTGCCCCCCACACACATCAGTACCCCCCCCTGCATGTCTGCCCCCCCCCAACACATCAGCCCCCCCTCCTGCAGTCTGCCCCCCAATGCCCCCCCTGCATGTCTGCCCCCCCACACACATCAGACCCCCCCCTGTTGCTTCCCCACACATCAGACCCCCCTGAATTTGCCCTCCCCACACACACATCAGTACCCCCCCTGAAGCGCCCCCCCACACACATGCCCCCCCTGCATGTCTGCCCTCCCACACACATCAGTACCCCCCCTGCATGCTGCCCCCCCACACATGCCCCCCCTGATGTCTGCCCTCCCCACACACACATCAGTACCCCCCCTGAATGTCCCCCACCACACATCAGACCCCCCCTGCATGTTGCCCTCCCACACACATGCCCTGCATGTCTGCCCACCCAACACAGCAGTACCCCCCCTGATGTCTGCCCCCCACACACATGTACCCCCCCTATGTCTGCCCCCCCACACACATCAGTACCCCCCCTCTGTCTGCCCCCCCACACACATCAGTCCCCCCCTATATCTGCCCCCCACACACATCAGCCCCCCCAGTCTCCCCCCCAAATGTACCCCCCCTGTTTCCCTCCCCACACACACATCAGACCCCCCCTGAATTTGCCCCCCCACACACATCAGCCCCCCCTGCAGTCTGCCCTCCCACACACATCAGTACCCCCTGCATGTCTGCCCACCCACACACAGGCCTGTATGTATGCCCCCCACAACACATCAGCCCCCCCCCTGCATGTCTGCCCCCCCACACACATCAGACCCCCCCCCTGCATGTCGCACCCCACACATGTCCCCCCCCTGAATGTCCCCTCCCACACACATCAGCCCCCCTGCAGTCTGCCCCTCCACCACATCAGTCCCCCTGAATGTCTGCCCTCCCACACACATCAGACCCCCCTGCATGTGCCCCTCCACACACATGCCCCCCCTATGTCTGCCCCCCCTACACACATGTACCCCGCCTGCATGTGCCCCCCACACACATGTACCCCCCCCTGCATGTCTGCCCCCCCACACACATCAGTACCCCCCCTGTGTCTGCCCCCCCACACACAGCAGTACCCCCCCTGCATGTCCTCCCCCCACACACACAGGTACCCCCCTGCACGTGCCTAAGTTCCCCCCTGTGTACCCGGGTACATGCAGAGTAAAAAAGGTGTTTTTTTTTTTTTTTTGTGACTGGGTGCACCAACGGAGCGCTGCCTGTGTTTCCACTATACCTCCTGCAGCGGCGGTGATAACTTCACTCCAGGTCCAGGAGAGTGGCGCTGCAGCCTGTCCTTGCACACCAGATCCCCGGGCCCAGGAGGAGGGGGGAGCGGATATCACGAAGCCTGCCGTAGTTACACTTCATGAGCCGCAGGGCTCCCATCTCATCCTCCCCCTCCACCGTCATGCGGCACTTCCGGCCAGCTGCTTCTCAGTTTCTTCCCTCAGCCTCACACATCTTCTCATTGGCCGCGCCGCTACTGCAGGCTGGGGATAGAGCTGCGGTCCGATATTCACAGGCAACCGCCGGTTTGGGATTTTATTAATCATCAGAGAGTGTGGGGACTTGATTTTTTGGCGCTCCCCCTAATCTGGCGCTACACCGCCTGATCTGCCTATTGCTAGCGCCGGCCCTGTGCTATTGTGTACTGTAGGCTGTGGCCAGGATGTGTATTTAGATGTTGTTTCATATAATATGAAGGAAATAAATATGGTTTAGCTGCCCTAGCTTAAAGTGATTGTTTTTTTGGTTTTCTACACTGAGCAAAATTATAAACACAACTCTTTTGTGTTTGCTCCTATTTATCATGAGCTGAATGCGAAGATCTAGGATTTTTTCAATGTACACAAAAGGCCTATTTCTCTCAAATATTGTTAGTGAGCACTTCTGCTTTGCCGAGATAATCCATCCACCTCACATATGTGGCATATCAAGATGCTGATTAGACGGCATGATTATTGCACAGGTGTGCCTTAGGCTGGCCACAATAAAAGGCCACTCTAAAATGTGCAATTTTATCACAAAGCAGAATGCCACAGATGTTGCAGATTTTGAGGAAGCGTGCAATTGGCATGCTGACTGCAGGAATGTCCACCAGAGGTTTTGCCCTTAAATTGAATGTTCATTTCTATTCTATAAGCCGTCTCCAAATGTGTTTCAGAGAATTTGGCAGTACATCCAACCGGCCTCACAAGCACAGACCACGTGTAACCACATCAGCCCAGGACCTTCACATCAGAGGTGTTGCTAATGGGGTGCGGGGGGTGTGGGCCGCACCTGGGTGACACCCGCCAGAGGGTGACACCAAAAGCAAGACAGGGGGGGCGTGAAGAGTTGAGAGTGTGTGGGCAGTGCCGGCTAATGTCTGCCCGATGGCAGTTTAACATCATGTACATCAGTACACAAATCACTGCCGAAGTCAGACCCTCCAAAGTCCTCTTGCAGAGGGGTGCCGAGTGCAGGAACGCACTCGGCACTAGTAGACATCCATTACAAACACTTCTCTATCAGGAGTGAACTCCGGTGGATAGATCATTTCTAATCGCCGCCTTGCTGTTATTAGGTAAGCAAGAGAGAGAGAGAGCGTGAGCTGTTAGTGACAGACAGAGGAGAATATATGTTGTATGTGTAATGTTGCAGTGACTCAGCACTTTTCCTGAATTACAGCAGTGGGGGTGGAGGGAGGCTTCAAAAAAGGTGGACTCTGAGTGCAGAGCATTGCGCTAGGAGTCCACCAAAGTGTGTTAGAAAAGCAAAATAATATTTGCTTTACTTATTCTGAACCACCTCTCCGTCAATAAGGTAGCGCGGGTCTGATATCCATCACCTGATTGGCTGAAAGGACAGGCGCTGCTATTGGACACCTAGCAGAAAGACGAGACACACGGAGGACACAGCTCCAAGATGGGGTACGTGCCGGTCAGACAGCGGGCGGGTGGGGGGCACAATGGCGGCATTTGATGGGCACAATGGGAGCAATTGATGGGCACAGTGGCTGCATTTGATTGCACAGTGGCTGCTAGGCATGTGCAAAAGTGAAAAATTTGTTTCGTTTAGTTTCGTTTCAATTCGTCATTTAATAAATTTCGTTAAGTTAGGTTCGTTACATGAGTTGAATTCGTTTTCGGAATTCGTTCGTTTTCGAAAAATCCGGTCGAAATCGAAAATATTTCAACCAGATTAGAAAACAAATAGTCTCTTTTCGAATAGAATTTTTTTCGAATTAAATTCGAAAATAATTTTTTTTTTTTTTAATTCCGATCGAATTTAGTCCGCGGGTTTTGGATTCGGAATCGAAAACGTTCGTTCTGATACGGTAAAAAAATTCGCTAATATTGCAATTAGGGAATTCGTATGCATCCGAATGTCCGAATAATTGGAAAATTCGTCCGAATTTGGATTCGGAACGAAACGAAATGCACATGCCTAGTAGCTGCGTTTGATGAGCACCAGCTGCCACTGCTGGGGGATTATTATTTCTGAAACAGGCAGTAATGTTGGGGATCAGTATTGCGGAAACTGACAGTAATGCTGGGGATTGTTATTGCAGATACTGGCACTGATCCTATGGGTTGTTATTTCCTGGGGGAATTTATAATTTTTTTTCATATCATATTGTTATTTAAATCTGCTGGTTGCTTTAGAGATTTTAACAGCACTAGTATTGCCATTATATGCAGTTGTTAAAAAAATATTGTTTGACACCATGTTTTACCGCACCAGGTGACACCAACCCTAGTGACGCCACTGCTCCACATCCAGCATCTTTGACTCCAAGATCGTCTAAGACCAGCCACTTGGACAGCTGTTGCAACTATCGGTTTGCATAACCAAAGAATTTCTGCACAAACTATCAGTAACCATCTCAGGGAGGCTCGCCTGCATGCTCGTCGTCCTCATCTGGGTCTCGATCTGACTGCAGTTCCTCGTCGTAACCGACCTGAGTGGGGAAATGCTCACATTCTATGGTGTCTGGCACTTTGGAGAGGTGTTCTCTTCACAAATGAATCCCGGTTTTCACTGTACAGGGCAGATGGCAGACAGCGTGTATGTCGTTGTGTGTGTGAGCGGTTTTCTGATGTCAACGTTGTGGATGAAGTGGCCCATGGTGGGGGTGGGGTTATGTTATGGGCAGGTACTGTATATGCAATGGCAACAAACACGGGTGCATTTTATTGATGGCATTTTGAATGCAAAGAGATACCGTGATGAGACCCTGAGGCCCATTGGCTGAGAATGCTGATCGGGAGCCAATCGGCAGACCTTTTCGGTTATGACCCATCGACAGAAGCTGGCCAAATAGCCAGCTTCTGTGGGACCAGCTGCAGTCCCCATGGACTGAATGTCGGCCAGTTTCTATTGAACTGGCCAATGCAAAAATACTTTGTAAACTATCGCTACATACTTGTGCACTACAGTTTGGCATACCAAATCACACACAAGTGTACCAAAGCACCACAACCTCAATCACCCTGTTGCTATAGGTGCTCATAAAGTTATGCAATCTTCTGTATTCATGAGGTCAGACAGGTCTAAAGAGAGAGACAGAGGTTCCACTACTAGGGGATAATCAGGTTCTGTAACTGAACATGTAGAAATTAGCCTAAAACATACAATGCTGTACTTATTGGACTGCATTATTGGCTAAAGCTTGTACAATGTGCTCTAATATTAACCTTCTTACCATAGGCGTGCGCAGGGGGTGTGCCGGGTGTGCCTGGGTACACCCTAATCACTAAATGCAGTGCCGATTCCCCCCTACTTCCCACTACTACCCAGGCTTCCCACCCCGCCCCACAGTGCTGCTGGCTTCCCTTCTCTCTCCATAGGCTGTTGCGGGGGATGTTTCAAGATGGGGAGCAGGGGAAAGGGCTAGTAAAAATGTAATTTACAAGCCCCATTCTTTTACTAAATGAACACAGTGAACACACTTGCTCTTGTGTCCATTCATAACTGAAGAATAGTAAACTGTGCTTAGTATGCTTCAGTTTGTGAATGAACAGGAAGCCACTCAACACAGATAACTTCCCATTCATTCACTGCCATGTACAGCTGAGGCTGCAGAGAAAGGCATGTGTGTTTGAGTTTTGGGGTGCAGACCCTAATACAATAGGCTGCACACACCTATGCTTCTTACATAGTGAGCAATAGTCTGTACAATTTTTGTGGCGTTTTTTTTCTGTGGCATAATACACCCTAATTTTAATTTCTTGATTAAAACCTGGCCTCTCCCTCTAAAATTGCAGCCTACTGAAACAACATACTTAGAGTGCAACAAGTCTGTATACTGTATATACCTGTGTCTAAGCCGACCCGAGTATAAGCCGAGACCCTAATTTTACCACAAAAAATGGGAAAACGTATTGACCCGAGTATAAGCCTAGGTTGAGAATGCAGGAGCTACGGTAAGCTGAAAAGAGGGTCAACAATGCCCATTTGCAGCTTCACTGTGCCCATTTGCAACCTTACTGTGCCCAGGGATGGACTGAGACCAACATTTGGCCCTGGACTTTATCCAGACCGGCCCACTTTATGTTTGCAAACAAGAAAAAAAACAGTATAAAAACTATACACAATTGTGCAAAAAAACATAAGTAGCATAACATAAAGGAGTCCTCACTCACCTATTTTATTATTTCACTTATTCTCCTCTGTATTTTCCTCATTCTTCTCACATCACTGCATGAAGTGGAGGGCGAGCTGCGCAGCCATTACTTTGACAGGCTGTCACTGAAACCGGCCCACTGAGCCATCGGCCCACCGGAAAACTCCCTGTAGTCCCTATGGCCAGTCCATGCCTGACTGTGCCTATTCTCACTGTGCCCATTGCAGCCTTACTGTGACCATTCTGACTGTGCCCATTGTAGCCTTACTGTGCCCATTGCAACCTCACTGTACCAATTGCAGCCTTACTGTGCCCATTCTCACTGTGCCCATTGCACCTTCACTGTGCCCATTCTCACTGTGCCCATTCTCACTGTGCCCATTGTAGCCTTACTGTGCTCATTCTATCTGTGCCCATTGCAGCCTTAGTGTACCTATATTCTTGACAGGCTGTGGGCATCCATTTTGCAAAAGTCGCGGCTTCCTCCTCATTCCGTTCCGTGATAGTCAGTGTACCTGTCGGGTCGCGGGCGTCCATTTTTCAAAAGTTCCGGCGTCCTCCTGGTCTGTGATAGGCGTTTGACACTGTGTTCTGCTACTGCTTATCATGGAGGTCCTCTCATCCTTGGACTCAGTTTCCCAGCAGACACTGTGTTCAGTGTTCCACCAATCACTGAACACAGTGTCTGCTTGGAAAGTCTGAGGATGAGAGGACCTCTGTGATAGGCAGTAGCAGAACACAGTGTCAAACGTCTATCACAGACCAGGAGGAAGCATCGACTTTTGAAAAATGGACGCCTGTGACCCGGCAGGTACACTGACTCGAGTATAAGCTGAGGGGGTATTTTCAGCCCTAAAAAAAGGCTGAAAAACATGGCTTATACCCGAGTATATACTGTACTATCTTGGGCTTTTTTGTAGATGACATGACTGACAATAGAAATACATTGTGGGACTTAAAAAAAAAAAAAAAGTCAAAAAGTGTCACTGTCACATTTTTTTTTACTATGATCCCCTACTTAATATTTGGGGGGGGGGGGGGGTTCTTATTTCTAAAGTCTTCCAGATTCTGATAATCCCCCTAACTCAGACCCCTGCAACCCTTGAGCCAGGGCTGCGGGGAAGAGGACCTTTCACTCGTCAACATGGAGATCAGGTGCTTTGCATACGGGGTCCCCCTGGAGAGATACCCCCTCATGTTAAGGGCATGTGGCCTGGTATGTATGCATGTGGGCTTAAATGAGGTGTTAGGCATAGGTAGAAATAGAAAGACAAGTGGTTGCTCTGTGTCCTTAAAGTGTTTTTAAACCTAGGACCCTGCATTCACTGTATCTGGTCTTCCACAGTACACAGAACATGAAAATGCAATTATTTTTCTAAATATAAACGGCTAAATACCTTTTCTCATCAGCAGTATATAGCAGTCTTGTGACTTCTATCCGTGTCTGGTTAAAGCTTGTAGGAAGAGTTTGCATTCAACTCTGACTGTCCTATGAGGCTGCATGACCCCTGAGCATCTGCCTAGACAGTGTTGATTGGCCCTGTGCTAATCGCATGCACCCTCCCGAAAAAAAAAAACTCTCTAGCAATACACACCAAACTGAGCATGTGCAGCATGACTCCGATGTCTTATCAGGAAATGGATTAGGGACATTGGAAAAAGGGGACGATCAGAGAAGACAGGATCAAGCAGCCTTTTACACAATGGGGAAGATTAACCCCTTAGGTTCCACGGTGAGTATAACAAGCATGTGTAGCGCCCTGCTCACAATGAGTAGGCACTACTGTATGTGTTAAAATTGTAGTTATCTGGGGCGTGGCCAAGATGGCGGACTGAGTGGACGTGTTTCCCGAGCTCTCCTGGAGTGTGATCCGTGATATTTCTCCGTTCTCCTGCCTGCGGGGCTCTGGGGTGATCTGAATGCCGCCCAAAGCCAATCGGACCCAGAAGAAGGCCAAGAGACTGAGGTTTCCTGTTTGTATCCCGGAGGATACCGCTCTGTTTGCCGACTGCCCGTTGTCTCCTGGGCGCCTGTGCAATATGGTGTCGCAGACGGACCATGTGGAGGGCCCGACACAGTCCTCGCCCGGCATCCCTGAGGTGATGGTGGCTATCACGTCATGCCAGGCGGCCCTGACTACTAAAATTAAGGAGGTCCAACTAGATGTTGCCCTCATCAGGCAGGACTTTGACAAGGTGCGGTCGCGGGTGTCGGAGGTGGAACACCGGGTGAGCGAGGCGGAGGACGCCATGGCGGGTCATGATGCCGCTATTAGGGCCCTGCAATCAAAGGTCAAAGCTCTCGAGTACCATGCGGAGGACGCCAAAAATAGAAGCCGCCGTAGCAACCTTTGGATCGTGGGGCTGCCGGAGGGGGTGGAGGGCCGTGCCCCGGCGCAGTTCGCGGAGGAGTTATTCCGTTCATTACTGCTGGCAGCCCGGCTGTCGCCTTACTTCGCGGTGGAGCGGGCTCATCGTGTTCCCCCCAGGCCTGGTCCTGAGGGATCCCCCCCTCGTACCTTCATTCTCCGGCTGCTAAACTTTAGGGACCGGGATGAGCTGCTGAGGGCCTCCCACGCTGCTGGGGAGCTGCCGTATAGGAATGTCAAGCTGATGCTTTTCCCTGACTACACGATGGAAACCCAACGTCAGCGCCGCTCCTTTGATGCAGTCAAAGCTGCTCTCCGACGCAAGGGGATCAAGTATAGCGTCCTGTTCCCGGCGAAGCTGAGGGTGGTGGACGGCAAGACGGTGCGGTTCTTTACCTCTCCGAGGGATGCTTCTGCTTGGCTGGATACCCTACCTGCTCTTTAACTGAGATCCCTTGTTTTTTTGTTCTTTACTCCTGGGGATGCTGTGAAGGGGCTACACGGTCGGGTCGCCTGTTAGTAAGTACTGCCAGTGCATAACTGTGTTCCCTGTTACTTTTTTACTACCGTTGCTGGCATTGTACACTGACACTGTGGCTGAGATGTGATGTCTGTCCTGCCGTTCATTGCTGAGTGGCCTGGCCGGATGATTTTATGGCTGGCCGCTCCGGATGCTATTGGCTGGAGTTTCCTATTTTTCTCCTGCTGGTTGGCCCCTGTCTCTACCCGTCTCTTGGCATCCTGTTGGGCGCTGCTGGCAGTTGCTGGTGACTTGAGGTCGTCCAGCTGGCCGCCCTGTGCTCTTAACCCTTTCAGGACTGCCCTCACAGTCATTGACCGCAACCCCCGAGCTCCCCTCATTTGCAACGTTTAAACTGTTCAAGTATGTGCCCCTGTCTCGGCAGGTGAAACTGTCAATCTACCATTCGTTTTGCATCACTCCAGTGTAGAGCGATGAGGAAGAGACTAGTGCTACCCTTTTCCTTTCCCCTCCCGCTCTGGGCTATGGGGGTGTATTTGTGTCCAATACTGGTTACGCGTCCCCAACTGTGACTTTACGTTCCTAGACTATGGGGTTACTGGGATTTAAGTGGCTGTTTTTGTTTTTGTTATTTTTCAGGTTGGTTGGTCTGTGTGTTTTTTAAACTCTGTTATGTCTGACTGTTCACTGTGGTACTGTCGTGGCACTGGTGGGCTGGCTGGCTCTGGCGGATCAGGGTTGGATGCTGCTGCGTCCCCCTGGTGTGCCGGCCCCGGGCAGCTGCCGGTGGGGGGCAGACGGCGCCATGCTCCCTCGCCCTTCTGATGGCTAAGTGTAAGGTGATCTCATGGAATGTGCGGGGGACTTAACTCGGCAGTGAAACTTTCTCTAGTGCTTAACTTCTTGAGGAAACTCCACCCACAGGTGTGCATCCTACAGGAGACCCACCTGTTGGGCTCCCGCATCCTGAGCTTGAAACGGGCGTGGGTCGGTGCGCACTACCATGCACCGTATTCTAATTATGCCCGTGGCGTCAGTGTACTGGTGCATCGGTCCCTCCCCTTTCGGCTCTTGGATGTCAAGCTAGATCCAGGCGGCAGGTATGTGCTCCTGCACGCCCTGATCTCGGAGATTCCTTTTGTGATTGTGGGCGTTTATCTGCCCCCCCCTGCGGACCTGTATGTCCTCTACTCTATAATGCAATTGGTTACCATGTATAATGTTGATGATGTTCTGATTGTGGGGGACTTTAACTTGGTTATGTCCAGGGACCTGGACAGATTGCATGCCTCCGGTCCGCAGGAGCAAGGCCTTGCCAATTGGGCCGAAGCATTTCACATGATTGATGTCTGGCGGCGGCTGCACCCCTCCACTAGGGGTTACACCTGTCTATCTACCACTTATCGGACCATGTCCCGCATCAACCTGGCATTTGCCTCCCCCGGGCTGTTGAAAAGGGTGGTCGATGCGGAGATCCTCTCTAGAGGTATCTCGGACCATGCTCCGTTATCTGTCACAATTCAGCTGTCTCAGGTGGAGGGTGTGCGCTTGCTGCGGTTGTCCAAATATTGGATTATGGATCCTGGGATTCAGGAGGAGATGCTCGAGGCCCTTTGTGCCTTTTGGCTGGACAATGAGGGTTCTACTGACCAATTGGTGGAGTGGGATGCTTTTAAGGCCTAGTTGAGGGGTGACTTTATGACTCGTGTGGCTGCGCGCAAGAGGGAGTCCATGCAGTCTCTGAGAGAACATGAGGAGAGGGCGAGACTGAGGGAGGCGGAGTATGTTCGCTCCCCGGACTCGGAACACTATGTGCCTTGGAGGGATGCTTTACGCGACCTTTCCTTGATCAGGGTAGACCTCACCAGGAAATCTCTGCTTGAGAGTGCCCAGCGGGTGTTTGAATATGGTGACAAAAACGGCAGGCTCTTGGCTTGGCTCGCCAGGGGACAGCGGCCATTGACTCATGTGGGTGGGCTGCGCGACCGGGATGGGGGGCTGCTCAAGTCCCCCGAGGACGTAGGTGCCAGGTTCCTGGAATTTTACCAATCACTGTACTCTTCTAGAGCGACTTATACTAGTATTGAACTGCTTTGTTTTCTGGATCGGATCTCTCTTCCCTCCTTGACTGAGGCACAATGTAAATACTTGGACTCCGACATCTCCCTTTAAGAGGTGCAGGTGGCCCTACACTCCATGCAGTCCGGGAAGACTCCTGGGCCGGATGGTATTCCAATTGAGTTTTACTCGGTGTACCAGGAGCTTGTTGCTCCCAGGCTTACCTCTTTGTTTCAGCGGTCCTTCTCTGTGGGGTCCCTGCCTGAATCAATGTCAGAAGCGATTGTGGTGTTGGTGCCCAAGCCTGGTAAGGACCCTGAGGAATGTGCCTCATATAGGCCTATCTCTCTTATTAACGCGGACACTAAGCTTCTTGCGAAGCTGTTAGCTATTAGACTGGGCACGGTCATAGAGGATTTGGTACATGTGGACCAAACCGGGTTCATGCCTGGTAAGGGCACCGACATCAACATCCGTCGGTTATTTTTGAATCTAGATGCTTCCCATGACAATGGGGGAACTCGAGTCGTGGCCTCTCTCGATGCCGAGAAGGCTTTTGATTCTGTGGAATGGGAATATCTATGGGAGGTGCTGCGGAGGTTCGGTTTTGGGCCTAAGTTCCTCCAGTGGCTCCAGATGCTCTATAAATCCCCCAAGGCTAGAATCCGGGTGAACGATTTTCTCTCTGATTATTTTCTCCTTCAGAGGGGGACCCGTCAAGGGTGCCCCTTGTCGCCTAGCCTGTTCGCTCTGGCTCTTGAGCCGTTGGCGGTTATGGTCCGGGAGTCCGACCGTATAGTTGGTCTGCGGCTCGGCCCTCTGGAGGAGAAAATATCCCTGTATGCTGATGATGCCCTCCTATATTTGCACGATCCAGCTGATTCCCTATCGGCGGCGCTGGAGATATTTGACAAATTCGGTAAGTATTCCGGGGTATGTATCAATTGGTTTAAGTCTGTCCTCTTCCCACTAGATGTGAAAGCTAGAGAGCTGTCCCCGCAGCCGGTGCTGCACTGGGTTGATGAGTTTGTCTATTTGGGTGTGAGAGTCTCCCGTGACCTCCAGTCCTACTACTGGCTCAACTTGAGACCGGTGGTAGATAGACTTAAAGAGGGGGTTCACCCTAAAAAAATTAAAAATCTTTGTCTCCACTGTTCGCGCTGGAGTAACCTGCCGTTAAATCTCCTGGGGCGTATTGCGCAACGTCTTGAAAATGATTTTTTTGCCTAAGTTTAATTATTTTTTTAGGAACTATTACCCCGTAGCCTGAAACAGACAAATGTTTAATCTGTAAGTACAGCGCAAAAAAATAGCATACTGTAGCTGACGCTTATGCAGGATGGCTGGTTTTGTTTTTTAGGGTGAAACCGCTTTAAGGACACTTTCGCGCTGGAGACCTGCCGTTAAATCTCCTGGGGCTATTAACGTCTTGATTTTTTTTGCCTAAGTTTAATTATTTTTTTAGGAACTGTCTGTTTTAGCTTCCTTTTTCCGTGGCGTATTGGCTCTTTTCTGTGGCGGGGTTCGTCTCCTCGGTTGGCTAGATCCACACTTCAGCTACCTGTCAATTTTGGGGGGCTGGCATTATCTAACCTCTTAGTGTACTACTGGGCGGCTGTGTTGGTGGTGGTTCGAGCAGTCCAGGGCCAATGCAGCGGTCTTTTTGGAGGCGGCTATTGTGGGGTCCCTCACTGAGCTTGGTAACCTGGTATACCGGGGACCCACTGGGTATCCCCTGTTGCCGGGCCCGTCCAGGACTACGTTGCGGGTGTGGGTGGCGGCAAGGCGCCACTTTCTGTCTCCTGGCATGTGGTCCCCCTTTACCCCGTTGTGGGGAAACCCTAATCTGAGGCATTTTCGTTCCCTCCTGGACCCGCAGTTGTGGGCACGCTAGGGAATTAAACTCCTGAAGGACATCGTCCATAATGGGTCATTGCTCCCCTTCTCGGCCCTATCCAGTCGTTTTGGGCTGGCGCCCTGGATGCTTTTCCGCTACTTCCAGCTGCGGCATGCTTTCCGGGCCCAGTTCCCTACACCTCCTGTTCTTCAGGCTGATGTGGTTGAGGACTTGTTGGCCCAAAGCTCCCTGAAGAAGGCTCTGTCCTCGCTGTACCTGACGATCCTTAGTAAAGACTCCCCTAAGATGGATGCCCTGTGGAGGAAGTGGGAGGTGGATATCCCATCCCTAGACAGAGAGGCGTGGGAGGAATGTTTTGAGGACAGTTATAAATTGGTGATCTCCTCTAGGGATAAACTGATACAGACTAAGTTCTTGCACAGGGTGTATTTTACTCCTCAGAGACTGCATGGGATTTACCCGCAGCATTCTCCTCATTGCCCGCGATGCCGCACTTCAGAGGGTTCCTATTTACATATGTTTTGGATCTGCCCCAAGTTGTCCACCTTCTGGTCGGCAGTGTTTGAGACCATAAATGTCAGACTCCACCTGAATCTCCCGATCTCCCCGGAGCTGGCATTGCTGGGGGTACAGGATGATGAGCAGAGGCCTAGATGTACTAAATTACTAATGTCTTTGTTGTTTTTCTATGCTAAAAAGGCAATTTCGTTCTAATGGACCTCTGAGGCTCCCCCTACGTTTGGTGCATGGATGGATGTGGTTAATGCTGTTCTCCCTCTGTATAGAATGACTTACATGAACAGGGGTTGTCCCCTGAAGTTTGAACGTGTATGGGGACCGTGGATTGACCTTCTTTGAGCCTATCTGCCCTGTTGAGCGGATCTCCCGTGATGACCCCCCCCCTCCCCTTTCCCCTTCCCCCCCCCCTTTTTTTGTCCTCTCTTCTCACCCCCTCCCTTCTCCTAACCCATCCTTCTACCTCCGGGTTACTCTCAGTGGGTTCAGTGTGCCCTGTCGGGTGTTTGTCGTCCCTAATGTTATGTTCTGTATGTCCATTCTGCTGTTTCATACATGCTAGTGTTGTGGCTGCTACTTCTTCTGCACTATGTACTGTACCACTTTTGCCTTAATAAAGACCAACCTTGTTGTTAAAAAAAAAAAAAAAAAATTGTAGTTATCTGAGCAGTAGTAGGCTCAGAGGGATTGTGTCTAAATTGTGGCTCTATCTCAGTTTAGCTGGTTGCATAATTTTCCTCCTGACGATGGGTGTCGCTGTCACCGATGGTCAGGGTTGGAAAGGCAACGGGCTGGATGCATTGGGTACCTCTTTTCCCAGAAGCAGCCCAGAGGGTGTGGTGAACCCGCTGTGCATTCTGGGAGAGGGTACTTAAGGGCAGACACCATTTTGTGTCGTTCATCTTCCTGGCCTCAGAAATGTGTTGGCAGTTTCCGCCTCGGGGTCACATTGGCCTGAGGTCTCACAACCTGGGCTGGATTTGCTCTCCCTGCCGCCCCAAGGCCAGGTTCCGCAATGCACCCCCTACCGCCAACCGAACCGCCACCCCCCCTCCCAAATCAACAGAGAATGGCAACCGGATGGCAGGGGCGGCACGATTAGTTCAAATATTTTTTTTTTCTTTTTTTTTTACTTTATAATTTTAATTTTTTAGCTTATCGCTTACTTTTTTTTTTTTTTGTATAATTTTCTTATTATTTTTCTTCTCTTTTACTTTTTTTTTTATTAATTTAATTATTATTTCTTATTATTGTTTTATCATTTATTTTTCCACTTAACTTTTTTTGATATCACACAGGAGAAATCAATTCCCTGTGTGATAGCAATTGGAGGTGACAGGTTCCCTTTATTGACCCTGTCATCTCCAAAACAGGAGTCCTAGACCTGTGCTAGAACTCCTGTCAACGGTTGAGATGGGAAGAGCACAGCTCTCCCCTCTCACTGTGTACATCGGCAGCAGGAACAGGAGACAGACTCGGTGGCCGGGGGGAGGACGGAGTCCCGAAGACAGAGCCAGCAGAGAGAGGTATGTGGGGTAGGGGTGGAGAGGGGAGGACGGCAGCACACATTTTACAAGTGATTTTGGTGACATTGCCGCAATCACTTGTTAACGAGCGAGCGGATTCCCCCATAACTTACCGCCCTTAACTCTATGTTCCGGGTGTCGGGGGACTCCATGCCACTGCCGCCCCTTGGCACCCTGCCGCCCCAAGGCCTGGCCTCAGTGGCCTTGTGGGAAATCCGGGCCTGCTCACAACTGAGATGTAGGCCCAGGAGTTACTGGGGCCTACTGATACAGGGATGATCCTGTGTCGCCTTGCCTGATGAAAGGGGCCGAGCAATTGAGGACTCAATTGGAGGATGTATCCGAAGTTTACCTCACAGTGCTGCCGGAATGGCTGAGAGATCCTGGCACTGAGAACTGTCTTCTTCTTCAGAAGCTAACCCAGTGAGGGGTTGCACAAGTCTGTGGCAGAGACTATTGAGCGAACACTAAGTTCACCAAGTCTGTGGCAGAGGCTAATGAACAAAAGGCTGCATTAGAAGGCCCAAACTAAACGGATTTGACTTTTGTTATTGGATGTTACAGTGGTTACTTGATTGGAAGCTCCTGATCCTAAACAAAGATTAGGAGCTGTCCACGAAAACTTTGTCACTGTACTGGGAGCATGCAGTGAGTGCATTCTCAACTCAGAGAAAACATTCTCCCCCACCACCCAGCCACAGCATATGTGCATACAGCTGGCAAGAACAGGGTAACCACCAGAACCTTATAACTAACCTCCAGGAAAAAATCTAGATGCACAGATGAAATACTTAGAGCTATTTTAACTGTCAATGGATCAGTATTTTTGTCCTGAGATTTCTCTGTTAAGCCGCGTACACACGGCAGAGAACCTCGACGGGCAGGACACATCGTTCCGCCCGTCGAGGTTCTCTGCCGGCCGTCAGATTCGGCGACCCGCCCGTCGGGAATGGCAAACAGCCATTCATCCAGGCGGGCCGTCGAGCAAATAGAGAACATGCTCTCTATTTCTGCTTGACGGCATTCCCGACGGGATGCTCGCCGAGAGCGTACACACGGCCGAGGTTCTCGCTGGAATGCAGCTTCCAGCGAGGTTCTCGCTGGTTTCTAGCGAGAACCTCGGTCGTGTGAACGCCGCCTATGCCGCGTACACACGGTTTTTTTGCATAAAAAAGACATTTTTTAAAACATTTAAATTGATCGTGTGTGGGCAAAACGTCTTTTTTGTTCAAAAAAACGACCCAAAAAAAATTCCAACATGGAATTTTTTGCGTCGTTTTTCAAAACGTCGTTTTTTTGTTTCAATATGTGTAGCAAAAACGTGTTCAAAACGACGTTTTTCCCCGCGCACAAAGCTAGTTATGAAGCACTTCAATGGAAAAGAGTTGAACGTAGCTTTTTGTGAAAAACGATGGTGTGTATGCAAAATTGTCTTTGAAAAGTACTAAAAACTGTTTTTTACTTCACAGAAAACGTCGTTTTTTTTCATCGCAAAAAACGACCGTGTGTACGCGGCAATGTTCACATCTTGTTCTTGGGCAAAAAATATCTGTTTTCCACAAACACTGGATTTAGGTGTCTATACTACTGTGGATATAAATGTTGGAGTATTTTCCTGACACTCATTAAAACGAAAGAAGTGGCTTGGATAAGCTAAGAAATGTCTTTAGCAATTAAGAACAAGTCCGGTTGAATGTAACTAAATACTACTAGTATTATATGTGTGCCTCTGGCATCATATCAGATCTCTATAATTCTGCCCCATAGGTGTGGTGAAATGTGTCAGAGGAGCCTAGCCAGCAGGATTTCAGGCTTAAACTATATCTCTGTGGGCCAGATTCAGAAAGAACTTACGTTGGCGTATCTGTTGATACGCCACGTAAGTTCTAGGATGCGCGGCGTATCTTTTTTCTGTATTCAGAAAGCAAGATACGCCGGAATTTTGCTAAGTCTCTTACGTTGTCGTATCTAAGTTGCATATTTACGTTGGCCGCTAGGTGGCGCTTCCGTCGATTTACGCGTCGGATATGGTAATGAGCTAGATACGCCGATTCAGAAACTTTTTTACGTTGTTTGCGTAAGGCTTTTTCCGCCGTAAAGTTACCCCTGCTATAGGAGGTGTAGCCAATGTTAAGTAAGGACGTCGGGACAGCGTCAAATTTTCCGTTGTTTACGTCGTTTGCGTAAGTCGTTCGCAAATAGGGCTTTACGTAAGTTACGTTCACGTCAAAACCAATGAGTATTTGCGTCGTTAGGCGCGTCATTTATGTGGGGTCACGGATGATTTTAATACAACACGCCCCCCACCTGCCTAATTTAAATTACGCGCACTTACGACGGCACATTTACGCTACGCCGCCGTAACTTAGGACACAAGTGCTTTGTGAATACAGCACTTGCCTCTATAAGTTGCGGCGGCGTAGCGTAAACAAGATACGCTACGCCCGCACAAAGTTACGCCCGTCTTTCTGACTCCGGCCCTGTATCTTTATCTTTCTACAGTATATCTGTTTCCCGACCACCTGCTTCAGTTGTACTGCGGCAAGTCACAGGATACCGAGAATTGCTGTCATTGTACTTCTGTGCTGTTCCTTCAGAATAAAAAATATATATAAGAGCAAAATGGAGAATAAAAGCAAGCTGCTTTATTTTTGTTCCCACATAGATTCTTGTAATATACTCTAAACAAACAGACTGGGTGCTGAAAGGACAGCGCTGATTTTCAGGAGGAAGTTGGTCGCTGGCAAGCTTCCTGTGTGCTTTTCTGTGCCCATAAAAGCAGCCCCTTCTATGTGTTATTTCACTTTATCTGTAAACATGTTTTTATACAAACTCACACATACAGGGAGTGCAGAATTATTAGGCAAATGAGTATTTTGACCACATCATCCTCTTTATGCATGTTGTCTTACTCCGAGCTGTATAGGCTGAAAGCCTACTACCAATTAAGATATTAGGTGATGTGCATCTCTGTAATGAGAAGGGGTGTGGTCTAATGACATCAACACCTATATCAGTGTGCAAATTATTGGGCAACTTCCTTTCCTTTGGCAAAATGGGTCAAAAGAAGGACTTGACAGGCTCAGAAAAGTCAAAAATAGTGAGATATCTTGCAGAGGGATCAGCACTCTTAAAATTGCAAAGCTTCTGAAGCGTGATCAGAACAATCAAGCGTTTCATTCAAATAGTCAACAGGGTCGCAAAGCGTGTGGACTGCCAAACAGAAAAGTCAAGCGTTTGCCACTTGCCACTTTGCAATTTCAAGCTGCAACATCACTGGAGTGCCCAAAAGCACAAGGTTGTTCAGAGACATGGCCAAGGTAAGAAAGGCTGAAAGACGACCACCACTGAACAAGACACACAAGCTGAAACGTCAAGTGGGCCAAGAAATTAAGAATGATTTTTCTAAGGTATGGACTGATGAAATGAGAGTGAGTCTAGGGCCAGAATGGGCCCGTGGCTGGATTGGTAAACAAAGCTCCAGTCCGATACAAATGGAGGTGGAGTACTGGTTTGGGCTGGTATCATCAAAGATGAGCTTGTGGGGCCTTTTCGGGTTGAGGATGGAGTCGAACTCCCAGTCCTACTGATCAAGACACCTTTTCAAGGTGGTACAGGAAGAAGTGTCCTTCAAGAAAAACACGTTTTCATGCAGGACAATGCTATCAGTGTCCAAGTACTCCACAGCGTGGCTGGCAAAAAGGGTTAAAAGAAGAAAAACATGACATGGCCTTTGTTCTCCTGACCCCTACCTGTGGTCCACTCAAATGTGAGATTTACAAGGAGGGAAAACAGTACACCTTCTGACAGTGTCTGGGAGGCTGTGGTTGCTGCTGCACGCAATGTTGATGGTGAACAGATCAAAACACTGACAGAATCCATGCATGGAAGGCTTTTAAGTTCCTTGCAAAGAAAGGTGGCTATATTGGTCATGATGTTTTTGTTTTGTTTTTGAATGTCAGAAATTATATTTGTGAATGTTGAGATATTATATTGGTTTCAGTAAAAATAAATAATTGAAATGGGTATATATTTGTTTTTTGTTAAGTTGCAAAATTATGCATAATAGTCACCTGCACACACAGATATCCCCCTAAAATAGTAAAACAAAAACAAACTAAAAACTACTTCCAAAAATATTCAGTTTATTTAATGGTTTTTTGTTCATTGAGAACATGGTTGTTGTTCAATAATAAAATTAATCCAAAAATAACTTGCCTATTTTCTCCCTGTATTTTGTGACAGTTGGATTGTGGAGAAAGGATCTGGTAAACAAAAAAACATGCATACCATCTAATCTGCCAGGTTAAAATCGGAAAGACTGCCAAACAGTTTTTACTTTGCAACAAAGCTTGTTTTTTGTTCAAGTAATTACTTACTCTAGAGAACAAAACAAAGAATACAAATCCATGCACGAGTGATCATTTGGCTGTGGTGTTAAGACTTGAAATTAAATTTTTGTACCCCTACACTTACTTTCTGACCACAAATGCCAGGACTGTTTATTAATTCAATGACTTCAGTAACAAACATGTGCTGTCATTGTTTATTGGTGTTGCATACCATAACATTTTCTACTGGCAATAGTACTCATTCATACCATAGTAGGGTATGGTATGTGGGAGGAATTGGATGAGAAGATTGACTACATATAGCAATTATTATAGTAATTATAGTAGATCATTATCGAAAGTCTGAGAATGGGTTGCTGAGGCGTTGAATTTACCATCTGCTCCAACAACACTGGTACAAAAAAAATATGTGGCAGTGATGATGGCATGTTAGCAAAAAGCATTGCTCTGTGCTGTGCTTTTCCTTCAATCCAATGCAGCACACTCTACCTTAGGTAGGTGCTAGAGTAGTGTTTGTGTTTTTGCTGTCAGTGCAGGTAAATTTAGGCAGGCCTAGCTGTGAGCTAGGCCTGTTTGTTTTTAATCTGGGGGCAGGGGAGTGGTTTAGTGCAGCAGCAGGTAACTGACATTACCTCAGGTCTTGGGACCTCCTCTGTTTCCAGTGAGAAGGTTCTGGAAAATAGGCAGGGCAGAATGCTGGAGTAACATGGGGGGTATTTGGGAGCCCTGACTAATTCCCAACTAGGATTGGCAGGAGTGGGCCTCCTAAATATACCCATGGTCATCCTGTTGTGGGAGGAGTGGTCGGGTGGAAGAACTGAATGATGACGTGTTAGGCTGTGGTGGCCCTTAAGGGACCCCCTTTCTGGGGAGTGTCCTCAGGCCTGGAGCTCAGGAGCCTCATTGAGAGGTCATTGAGAGGTGGCCTGGAACAGGAGCAGGAGGAAGACAGCGGGGAGCCCCGGGCAGGAAAGTCATTCAGGAAGGATCCATGCTGGAGTCGGTGAGAGGGAAGCACAGTGAGAAGCTCTGGGAGAGACATGCCAGGATTGGATGTGGAGCCAGAGGGAGAGACTGTGGTGCTGTTGAAATTAAGTCACTGCAGCCAGGAGGGTTAGCAGGACTTGCATTGGATGCGCTGGGAGAAGTAGTCCACCAAGGGTCAGTTAGCACTATTATCTTCTTTCATCCAAAATGGCTGGGGCGCCCCTCTAATCTCTATGCGCCTGGCCCCTAATCTCCATGCAGGGTGCCGGATGCATAGAGTTCTACAGGGATTTTTTTTGTGAATATCAAGATTCGGAGGTGCTAATTGGCTTCAAAAAGGGTGGGCTCAGGGCACAGAGCACTGCACTCTGAGCCCACCCACTTGTGACAGCAGCGAATCAACACTCCTTGTTGTCTTCCTGCTTCTCCTCTCACCAAATCAGGACAGGAAGCAGGTTCTTAAACTGGATTGTCCGAGAGTAGAAGTGACCAGATTGTCCGGGAGGAGAAACCGGGAAGCCGCTGAAGCCACCTGGGACCTGCATGGAGTAAGTGCAGGGCTGGCCGGCTTGTGAGCGGGGATGGCACGCGGGGATGGCGGAGGGGTCTCTGCTGCCCCCCCCAAAAAAAATGGAGCACCAGCCACCACTGGTGACAAAACTCCATTGGTGAGTGACAATTTGTAAATTAACTTTTAGGAATTTATTTGCCTCGTTTTTGTGTTTATTTAAAGCACTCCTAGTCTAGAACAAAATTAGATTTGGCTAGTAAGTACATTTTACAAAAACAAATGGAAATATTCTATAGAAAGTAAAGTATTTCTACAGACATGACATGTTGTAAAAAGTAAAACTAAGAAAAAAGCATTTAAAAAAATAACATCATTATGATTTCATGTTAGTTGTAGTAGTAGTTTGGTGTGACAAGTTAACCAAATGATAATCAATAATGGTTACCAACTATCAGTGGGTCTGGTCATCTATGGCTAAAGCTAGGTCTTGAAATGCCAGAAAGTAATTATTTCAAATAAAGAAACCCCAAAAAAAAATTCCCACTAGATTTAAAAATGTGTATTGAATGAATTGTAAACTATTCCTGGGAAGTTATAATCCTAGAAATCCAAACATGTAGCCACTAACAAGAAACAAGAAACTAAAGTACCAACATACTATAGAAAAAGAAAAAATTATATGCAATTTCAGAAAAGTAATAAAACTTTTTTTGGATGAGAAAACACTCCCCAGGCCTCAAAGACTCCGTTCAGACCTGCAGAAAGATTGCGTGCCTCTGAAAAGTGGTCTGCACTCGGTTCAGATGACTTTTCAGAGCCATTTGAGGGGTGGCAAGGATAAGATATATAGCCCCATCACTGCCTGTTGTAAACCTGTAATTGCCACAACACATACTGTATTTATTGGCGTATAATACTCACTTTTTTACCCTGAAAATAGAGGTTAAACTGTACCTGCGTGATATACGCAGGGGGCTGTGGAAAGTTTTTTTCCTGAAACTTCCCTCTTAAAGTTAGGGTGCGTGTTATACGCCGATAAATATGGTAATTACGTTGTGGGGTGGTTGCAACCCTGGGGGATAACTTTTGCCATTGCTGAGGGCAAAGCATTGCATCCTTATATGTGAACACCCACATCTGCTGCCTTTGCCAGTACTTTACTACCCCTCCAACCATAAAGTCTAGACAAACCCAAGTCATAGGTGTGAGCAGCCTATTGCATTAGGGTGTGCACCCCAAAGCTCAAACACACCTGTATACATACACACACTCTAAATAAATGTAAAAATGCTGTAGGGCAGTGGACGGTGTCAGTAAAGCAGTGGTAGTTTTTAGACATGTGCGGTTTGTTTTGTTCCGAGTGAAAATTCAGATGAATTTTCGTTATTTGGACATTCAGATGTATCCAAATATCTGATATATAAAAAAATATTACAGTAGTTACTACTGCTGTATGCATCATTCACCCCTAGACATCCCGGACAAGCCCCCACATGTAGCGGTACCCCCGAAGAAGCTGCTGGTAATTTGATTGGGTGGCAGATTTACCTCATGGCTCTTTCCGAATGTCTAGGGGTGAATGATACATACAGTACATACATACATACAGCAGTAGTAAAGGAATGTCCGCAAAAAAATGTCTTTTTATGTGCTCTTTATTACCCAGCTGGGTATAAACAGTGAACAGGTGATGAAAGGGATAGAGATGTAAAGGAGAACAGCAGATTCAGGCGTAGTATTTGGAACGGTCCTGTTCCCATGCGTAACACTTTTCTTACCACTCCTATTTGAGTGGGCTTAGCGTACCCGCGGATAGGCCTCTCTCACTGACCTAGCCGAAGTATCGCTCGAACCTCTTCAGGACAAAGTCTCTGCCACAGACCCTCCCGAATGAACGTCAGGAAGACGCCTCTGCCACAGGCCCTCTCCGATTGCAGATACGGAGGTAACCCTCCTAGGTAAAGTTACGCCTGGATCTTCTTCTTAGCGTCGGCCAGGTACCGACTGAAAGAGGAGTCAATCTTTCAGTATCCGGCTACCTTGATCCTCGGTGGTTCGTCAGAATCCTTTTGGTCCGCCAGCCTCTCATCAGCGTTTCTTAGATGGACTCCCCACCAAACAGCGACATGTAGAACAACAATTTTTTTTTTTTTTCAGATCATCAGAGAGTTCTTTGCCATGAGGTGCCTTGTTGAACTTCCAGTGACCGGTATGAGAGAGTGAGAAAGATAACACCAAATTGAACACACTCCATTCACACTTGAGACCTTGTAACACTAATGAGTCACATGACACCGTGAAGGGAAAATGGCTAATTGGGCTTTGACATTTTCACTTAGGGTTGTGTCTTTAATTTTGTTGCCAGTGGTTTAGACATTAATGGCTGTGTGTTGAGTTATTTTGAGGGGACAGCAAATTTACACTGTTATACAAGCTGTACACTCACTACTTTACATTGTAGCAAAATGTAATTGCTTCAGTGTTGTCATATGAAAAGATATCAAATTTTTACATAAATGTGAGGGGTGTACTAATTTTTGTGAGATACTGTATAAATTGAGACATTGTTTCATTATAAATGACAAAATAATGTTTGGTTGGACTACAGTCGTTGTATAGATTATAGAGAAAAATACAGCATGAATAGCAGGTGATATCTCAATGCTATTCTCTTACAACAGGGGAGATAATACAGAATGTTAAAATTAGAGACCTTAAAGTGAGAGCAAGACCCGAGGGAGAGAACAGAAGACGTTCAAGTAAAAGATCTAAAACAAAGGACTGAGGACATTCAGCTGAGAGATGCAGGGATGAATAGACTCCAGGGCAAACAAGTGACTACAGAAATACAAAGCAGAGAAGAAAAGCTGCTAAAGGAATAGACAAGTTAGCAGAAGAATTTAAATGGGTATATCCAGACAGCAGAGCAACCCTTTAATGACTTAAGCCTTCATGAAGTCCTTGCCAGAAATACATATATTACCAAAAGTACTCGGACACCTGCCTTTACATGCACATGAACTTTAATGGCATCCCAGTCCTAATCCATAAGGCCTCGTACACACGATCGGACATATCCGATGAAAACGGTCCACGGACCATTTCCATCGGATATGTCCGATCGGGAGTTTGATCCGATGGCGTGTACACACCATCGGATCAAATTCCCCGCCGCCGGACGGCGCGGTGACGCGGCGGTGACGTTGACGCCGCCACGTCACCGCCACGTCACCGCACCAGGAAGTTAAACACTTCCGCGCATGCGCCGAATCCATTCGGCGGCGGCGCGGCGGCGGTGGGGGACGACATGTCTGCTGGTAAGTGTACTAACCAGCAGACATGTCGGGCGGACAGATTCCACCGGATGGATTTCAAAGCATGCTTTGAAATCTGTCGGGTGGAGAAATCTGTCCGCTAGCCCATACACACGATCGGAGATGTCTGCTGAAACGGTCCATCAGACCGTTTTCAGCGGACATATCCCCTCGTGTGTACGAGGCCTAAGGTTCAATATTTAGTTGGCCCACCCTTTGCCGCTATAAAAGCTTCAACTCTTTTTGGAAGGCTGTCCACAAGGTTTAAGAGTGTGTCTATGAGAATGTTTGACTATTCTTCCAGAAGTGCATTTGTCAGGTCAGGCACTGATGTGGATGAGTGGTCCTGGTTTGCAGTCTCCACTCTAATTAATTCCAAAGGTCCGGGCTCGGTACAGGCCTGTCAAGTTCCTCCACCCCAAACTTGCTCATCAATGTCTTTATAGACCTTGCTTTGTGCACTGGTCCAAATCATTTGGTGGAGGAGGGGTTATGGTGTAGGTTTGTTTTTCAGGGGTTGGGCTTGGCCCCTTTGTTCCAATGAAGGGAACTCTATACTAAGACATTTTGGACATTTTTTAATTCTCCCAACTTTATAAGGACAGTTTGGGATGGCCCATTCCTGTTCCAACATGGCTGTGCACCATTGCACATAGCAAGGTTCATAAAGACATGGATGAGCGAGTTTGGAGTGGAGAAACTTGACTGGCCTGCACAGAGTCCTGAACTCAACTTTAACTACTTTAGCCCCGGACCATATTGCTGTCCAAAGACCAGAGCACTTTTTGTGATTCGGCACTGCGTCGCTTTAACTGACAATTGTGCGATCGTGCGACGTGGTTCCCAAACAAAATTGGCATCCTTTTTTTCCCACAAATAGAGCTTTATTTTGGTGGTATTTGATCATCTCTGCGGTTTTTATTTTTTGCGCTATAAACAAAAGTAAAGCGACTATTTTGAAAAAAATGCTTCGAGCCAGGCCTTCTCATCCCCATCAGTGCCTGACCTCACAAATGTGCTTTTGGAAGAATGGTCAAACATTACCATACACACACTCCTAAACCTTGTGGACAGCCTTCCCAGAAGAGTTGAAGGTGTTATAACTAAAAAGAGTGGGCAAACTCAATACTGAACCCTATGGACTCTGCACTGGGATGGAATTAAAGTTCATGTGCGTGTAAAGGCAGGTGTCTCAATACTTTTTGTAATATAGTGTATTTAAGAGAACTACATATTGGGGTTGATTAACTAAAACTGGAGAGGGCAAAATCTGGTGCAGCTCTGCATAGGAAACAATCAGCTTCCAGGTTTTATTGGCAAAGCTTAACTGAACAAGCTGAAGTCAGAAGCTGATTGGCTACCATGCACAGCTGCGCCAGATTTTGTACTCTCTAGATTTAGTAAATCAACCCCAGTGTTTTTAGATATATATTTTTTTTTTTTTTTATTATTATAAAATGATTTAGTAAATACATTTAACATTTCTTTTTAACTGAGTAAATATGAAATATTGCTTATGAATTATTGCTATTTAACACTTACAAAGACAAAGTTTTGCACTATGTTTTTTTTTTTTTTAAATCAAACAAAGCGTGTTTATTGAGCACAAAAGGTAATCACACAGACATGGTTCAGAGCGAAGGAAATATACATTCCAAAAAAAAAGAAAAAAAACTGCAAGGTTCAGCATACATAAGAGCAACATAGTATACAAAACAAACCGAAAGAACATTGGCAAACCACTCTCCATTGCAAGGATCCAACCCCCCCACACCAACCGTAAGGAACATAAAAAGAGTAACAATAATAGAACCTAGAACAAACGGTCATAAACCAGATCTAATGGGGCTAGTCCGGGAACGGCCAACCATGGGGCCCACATTCTATCAAATTTACCCTTCGTACCTCTGTGTTGGTAAATCAACTTTTCCAAGCGAATGGTGTCACCCATTTGGGTAAGCCACTCCTGCAAAGTAGGGGGCTCTGTGGATTTCCAGTGCCTCAAGATCAGCTTTCGAGCCTGGAAGAGAGCCCTCGCCACAGCTTGTTTATAAATGTCCTCCAGTGGTAGTGTGTCAAGTATGCCCAGCAAACAATGTTTAGGCTCGGCAGGGATAGTAGTCTGAAATACTCTAGTAAGAGTATCCAGGACCTGTGACCAATAAAGATGGAGCTTCGGACATCTCCAAAGGAGATTAATCAAATCTCCGTGATCCCTGCTGCACCTAGTACACTCGGCATCTGCTCTCACCCCCATACGAGCCAGTCTTGCTGGCGTATAATGCACCCTCAAAAGAATAAATAGCTGCGATACCCGCTGAGCCACATTCAGAGAGCACAGGGGAACAGCCTGTAAGGCCTCCTCCCACTGCTCCTCTTCAAAAGCTCCCACATCCCGCTCCCACCGCTCCGCCACCTTCAGGGGGAAGCCCTCATGAAAAAGGCCGAGGAGCATTGTATAACTGTAAGAGATAAAGCCCTTATATGTGGTGCTGTCAAACATGTAATTGAAAATAGGGGTGGAGTCCAAGGACCACTGGACCCCCTCGCCCTGGGCTCCAACCGCATGCCGAAGCTGCAGGTAGTAAAAATACATTGTGGTAGGAAGTCGGAAGGCCTCCTTAAGCTCCGAGAAAGGTCTCAACTGTCCCTCTCGGAAAATATGGGTCAGGTGTGATATACCAAACTGTAACCATTTGGTACCATAGGGTAAATTTTCAAGTTCCGGGTAGCAATTATTATCCCATATGGGGCTATACTTGGTGAATCCTTGCACCCCCTGCATAGTTCTTACCTTATTCCAATTTTTTTGCATAAGTATATAGGTAGGGAATAACTTATTGGACTTACTAAAACGCAAGGCCTCAAGACCATCCGCCACCCCCGACCCCGTGGTAAATCGAAGGAGTGCTGGCGTGGAGTCCAGCAGATTCACAGGTAACTCCGGCTGGGTGTGAACTGCCCTCGCAATGTGTTGTAGCTGGGCGGCTAGGTAATAAAGCCAAGGGTTGGGCAGCGCCAATCCTCCAGCATCCTTCGGACGCTGCAACTGCTCCAGTTTTATCCTGGCCGGTTTTTACGGCCAAAGGAGCGACCGAAAAATCGAGTTAATAATACGAAATTTACTCAAAGGAATAACCATCGGGGTATTGTGAAGCACATAGAGCAACCGTGGCATCATAATCATTTTAAGAAGGTTTACACGACCCGCAAGGGATAGCTTGAGTTTGCTCCAAACTTTAACACTATCCCGACAGCGAGTAAGCAAGGGGGTCAAATTGAGTCCAATATATTCTAGAGGCCTGGGGGTCACCTGTACACCCAAGTATCTAAAGGATCTTGCAAGCGGAACATCCTGTAAGGTCACCACCGAGGGTTCTGGCATCTTATCCAGCAACATCAGCGACGACTTGGTCCAGTTTATAACTAGGCCAGAATATTCCCCAAACTCCCTTATTACCCTCATAGCCTCCCGAAGGGAAACAGAAGTATCACCCAGAAACAGCATCGTATCGTCAGCGTACAGCATTACTTTTTCATGTAGTTCTCTGTACCTAAAGCCCTGTATAGATGTATTAGAGCGAACCATTGCAGCTAAGGGCTCTATGGCCAGGGCGAACAACAGAGGAGACAACGGTATAGCAGCTGAACCCATGAAATAAACCTATCCCCAAACCCAAATTTGCGCATAACCGCCCAGAGATAGGTCCACTCAATGCTGTCAAAAACTTTGTGGGCATCCAGGGACAGTAGTGCCCGGTCCCCACCATTATCCGCCTGGAACTGGATATTGAGAAAGAGCCGGCGCAAATTAATGGCCGTTGATTTTTGGGGCATGAATCCAGATTGATCAGAGTGGACAATCGTGGCGATCACCATATTAAGACGTAATGCCAGGACTTTCGCCAAAATCTTGACGTCCGTTTGCAAAAGGGATATAGGACGATATGAGCCCGGGTCAAGGGGGTCCTTATGCGGTTTCAATATTAGGACAATCGTGGCTCTGGACATAGATTGGGGAAGCTCCCCTCTCTCCCTGGCCTCATTAAACACTTTCAGTAGTCTAGGTAGCGGAGTCTGCGTACTGCTTGTAAACTTCTATAGGTATCCCATCATCACCCGAGGCCTTAGAATTAGGGAGCGCACCGGTCGCCAACTGCAACTCCTTCAACGTTAAAGGAGCATCTAATAGCACCCTAGAGGAAGAGGACATCTGGGGAAGCTGCACCGCATCAAGGTACTGGTGTAGGGCATCAGTCGTGTAGGCCTGTTTAGACCTGTAGAGAGAGGAATAATAATCAACTAGGGTGGACACTATCTGAGGGGGAGAATTAGTCACCCGCCCAGTGCTAATGCGCAGCGCCCCAATAGAGGGGGACACTTGATGGGCGTGGGCAATTTTGGCTAGGAGGCGACCCGTGTGCTCCCCCTCCTCATAGAAGGCCAGCCTATTAAAAAATCTCTTTCTCTCTGCCCCCGAGGTAGTTACCTGGCTCAGGGCCGCCTGGGCAGCCAGCCAAGCCTCCCTATTACGATCCATGGGATCCGCCACAAAAACTCTTTCTGTGTCATCCGCCAGTCTCTCCATGTCCTCCCTCTGAGCACCAGTGTGTCGTTTAATTGCCTGTATCTCCCTAATGAAGACCCCTCTAAGCATCGCCTTAAAGGCATCCCAACTAACACCGGTATTTACCACTCCCCCCTCATGAATCCCCCAGAAGTCTGCAATTTGTGTCACAATCTGCTCATGGGAGGGGAAGAGTTGGAGCCAAAAAGCATTCAGTTTCCATGGGGCTCGGGCCAGATCTGAAGGCCAGCGAACCTCTAACTGCACCACCAACGGGGAATGGTCTGACACACTCCGCGGAGCATATGTAGCCTCCGCCACATACCTTTCTGCCGTAAACGAGCAGATACATAAATCAATGCGGGATAATGATTGATGACTTTTGAAAAAGCAAGAGAAATGCTTTAACTCTGGGTGTTTTGCCCTCCACGGATCCCTCCAACCCACCTCATCCATAAATTTTTTCAGTGCAGTACGTTTGGTCTAGCTGTGACCGGGGGATGTTTATCCAAGATTGGGTCTGTATAGCAATTAAAATCCCCCATAACGTATAAGGGAACTTTCGGGTGTTTAACCTGAAAGTCTAACAGTGCCCTAAGGGTCAGATTGTTATAAAGCGGTGGGATATAAACAAAGGCAAGAATACAGGTAAGTGAATATAAACGACAAAGTAAGAAAATGTACCTACCCTCCGTGTCTATTACTGAGTCAATTTCCTCATAATCCAGTGAGTTATGTACCAGTACACTCACACCTCTGGAAAATGAAGTGTGAGTGGAGTGGTAGGATTTTCCCACCCACCTAAATCTCAGATAGGCAACAGAGTCAGCAACCAGATGCGTCTCCTGCAAGGCACAAATGGCAGGTAAATATTTACGTAGCAAAGTTGACACCATGGTACGTTTTAAATGGTCATTAAGACCTCTAACGTTGCAGGAGAGTACTGACACAGTGGCCATTCACAAAAATTGTCCGTATGGAAATTGCAAAGTAATGAGCTACCCCAAGCAACAGGCGGATCAGTTCCACAGATCCGTGCCAACAGTCCAGGAGAGATTCGGATGCCGTGTCGGTCGGAAAAGTAACCACCATGTATGCAAAGTCTGATCGTTCCAATGCTCTGAAAAAATAAAAGCAAAAATATAGGCTCAACGAGCACAACGGTGCTCCAAACTGTTGCAGTGCGGCATTACAGGCAGGAAAAGAAGCCTGAGGAGGCCAAGCAGTGTGTGGACCCTTCACAGCCTGTATGCCCAAACACTGAGTTAACCCGAACAACTTCTGCCATAGTGTGGACAACGTGTCCTCGGTACTATGCACATGACTGCCAATTGCAGAAAAAAGGGCAGCAGTAAGTAACAATCCAGGGAATTCCATAGATAAACACAGTTCCGATTTCGCATTTCAAAGAACTGTAGATCGATGTATATTTCCAGCAGCATTCTCGTCCCGTGGGAAGAGATGGGCAACTCAGGGGTGTATACCTGAAAGTGCCAAGATGACAGGGCACTCAGTCCTCATCGGCCACCGGTTCCCGGGCCTGTCGGAGAGCATTCTCATTTGCGTCCAGCCACTCTGAAGCATCTGCCGCATTCTCAAAGAAGTGGGTTCGTCCCCCGGAGGTGATACGGAGTTTTGCAGGGCATAGCATTGCGTAGGAAGCCTGCAGCCGTTGCAGGCGCTTTTTAACATCAGAGAATCTAGACCTGCTCCGCTGAACCGCAGCCGAGAAATCCGGATAAAAGGAGATCCGTGTGCCGTTAAATTGTACGTTCCTGCGTTCCCTCGCCAGCCGGAGAATGATTTCTCTATCTCGATAGTTCAGTAGTCTCGCCAGCAGCGGGCGCGGAGGGTGGCCCGGAGGTAATGGCCTGGTAGGGACTCTATGGGCACGTTCTACTGCATACAGATGGGTAAATGCTTCCTTGCCAAAAACATCAAGTAGCCACCGCTCCACAAATTGAGTCGGATCTCGACCCTCCACCTTCTCAGGCAGACCTACAATTCGCACATTATTGCGCCTCAAGCGATTTTCAAAATCCTCTGCACGTAGGTCAACAGCTTTAGCCAGACGGGCAGCAGATTGAGAGTCTCTAATCATGGCTGGCAGTTTATCCTCAATATCACTGATTCGACCCTCAGCAGCTGTCGTTCTTTCCCTTATCTTCTGCAGGTCCTGCCTGACCAAGCTGACCTCCTCCTCCAAACTTCCAAAGCGGGCTTGTAGCTTATTGACTGATGCTGTGCACTTGTTAATAGCTTTCAGGATAACTGCTAAGGTCGGTTGCTCACCCTCCTCCTCCTCGGTGGCATCAGTCTCCTCCGTGTCCTCAGCAGCGCTGTCTGTCTGCACCAACATGGCCTCCCCGCCCCTCCTCACCATCCTCCACATTCTCATCTCCGTGTCCCGCTCTTGCACCCGACGGGGCCGAGAGGTCAGTCTTTTCAGTCAGTTTCAGTGCATAATAGCGCATTTCTTTAGGCGGGTCTCCGGGTTTGTCCTTAGAGTCTTTCGTGGCTTTGCTTACCCCCTCCTTGGTTTTGTCTCCCCCACGCGCCTTCTGTGTATAGGACGGAGCGCCGCCATGTTGGGAATCCGACTTCGGACCTTCTCCTTTGTTTTCCCGAGTCATCATTGCCCGTGTTCTACCGACAAGGTAAGCGGGCTATGCAGCAAGTATTCCTGTCGCTATAGGGGTCAAAACCGGCGAAGTGCACTGCTGGAAATCGGATCAGTTCAGGGTAATGTGCGGGAGCTCTGTGCTAAAGCGTCCGCTCACATGCCGTGCTGGCCACGCCCCCTCAAGTTCACTATGTTTTTGTCATTCTACTACTAAGCTGTGAATAGAAATAAAATTTGCTATAAAAACAAATAAACAGCTGTGGGAGGAAAAACAGCTGCCTACCAATTTGTTCATATGGCTCCATGTGAAGACTTAGTTTCATATTGAAGAGAAAGTAAGGCAGCAGCTCCAAATATAGAATATTACAAACTTAAAGCATGTGCTATCCACACAGCATTCATAATGTGCAAAAAGCATCCACAATATATACGGTATATGAGAATAAATCCAATGCAAAAGAGTCCAAAATATGTGTTAAAGCGGAGGTTCACCTGAATTTTTTTTTTAAAAGCCAGCAGCTGCAAATACTGCAGCAAAAATGGACACTTACCTTCCAGATCGCCCATGACGTCGGCAGCTACCGCTCGGCTCTCGGCTTCCCCCGCCTCCATCCTCAGTGAGGGAATCAGGAAGTGAAGCGTTGCGGCTTCACTGCCCGGTTCCCTAGTGCGCATGCGTGAGTCGCGCTGCACCGTCCTTACTGTGTGTTTCCCAGAACGGGGGGGGGGGGGGGTGGTGCGAAGGGGCGGGACTCCCACGGGAGTCTATACCCAAAGTGGTGCAAATACCTGTTTTATACAGGTATCTGCACCCCCTCCCCCCTGAAAGGTGCCAAATGTGACACCGGAGGGGGGGAGGGTTCCAAAACGCATGTCACAAAGGGTGTCTTCCACCAGCTAATAAAAATCCTAGTACAACTAGTACTAGCGTCCCCTGAAGACATGCATTTGCATGGAGCATGTTGGGAAAGGAGCTACATGCTGACGTCTCGCCGCCACTTCCATGCTTGGAACTGCTGGCTCTCTTTGGAAGTGCAACATTTTATTTGCCATGACAATTGTTTTACTGGCATTTGGATGAAGCCTTTTACTTTTTTATACGGCATCTATACTTTTTAATACTGTAAATATACTACATTTGGTCCCTTGCATGTGGCTCCATGTGGTGGGTGCCTTTTTCCCCCAGACAGTATCAAGCAAACCTTTTGACTGTCCCCAGTGTTGAGAAGCTGTACTCTGGGGTGTCCCCATTGTGAGAATGGAGCTGGTTGATCACGTATGAAGGATCCTGTTGACACAAACATGCATGTTGCTGCTTTCCCCTGGCAGCTTTAGGTCGCTTTCACACTGGGGCACGATGTGCGGTGGCTGTATAGCGCCGCTATTTTTAGAGGCGCCATACCGTCTGAATTTCCGTGGAATTGCGGCGGTATTCGGCCGGTAGCAGTGCGGTATTAACAACCGCTAACGGACGAAAAAGGGATAATACCACCCACAATACGCCTCTGCAGAGGCGCATTGCCGGCGGTATTACCGGGGTGCCCATTGCTTTCAATGGGAAGGAGCGGTATACACACCGCTCCTCTCACCGCTCCAAAGATGCTGCTGGTAGGACTTTTGGAGCGGTCCCGCCAGTGCATCGCCTCAGTGTGAAAGCCCTCGGGCTTTCACATTGAGACTGCAGGGAAGGAGTTTTTCAGGCGGTATTTAGGCACTATTTTTAGTGCTTAACCACCTGAAAAACTCCTCAGTGTGAAAAGGGGCCTTAATGTTGGTGTGTGCATTTCAGTTTTGTTGCTCATGCAGGGTAGACAGGATTTTCATTAGCTGGTGGAAGACATTTTCAATGCGGCGATATTTACAGTGCATCCGGAAAGTATTTACAGCACTTCACTTTTTCCACATGTTGTTATATTACAGCCGTATTTCAAAATGGATTAAATTCATTATTTTCCTCCAAATTCTACAAACAATACCCCATAATGAGAATGTGAAAGAATGTGTTAGAAATCTTTGCAAATTTATATAAAAAAAAAAATCACATGTACATACAGTAAGTACTTGCAGCTTTTGCCATGACACTCAAAATTGAGCTCAGGTGCATCCTGTTTCCTCTGATCATACTTGAGATGTTACTACAATTTGATTGGAGTCCGCCTGTGGTAAATTCAGTTGATTGGACATAATTTGGAAAGGCTCACACCCATCTATAGATGGTCCCACAGTTAACAGTGCATGTCAGAAAACAAACCCAGCCATGAAGTCTAAGTATCTGCAGACCCCCGAGACAGGATTGTATTGAGGCACAGATCTGGGGAAGGGTACAGAAAAATGTCTGCAACATTGAAGGTCCCAATGAGCACAATGGCCTCCATCATCCGTAAAGAGAAGAAGTTTGGAACCACCAGGACTCTTCCTAGAGCGGGCCGCCCGGGCAAAATGAGCGATCAAGGGAGAAGGGCCTTAGTCAGGGAGGTGACCAAGAACCTGATTCTCAACATGGCATAGCTCCAGCGTTTTTCCGTGGAGAGAGGAGAACCTTTAGAAGAACAACAATCTCTGCAGCACTCCACCAATCAGGCCTGTATGGTAGAGTGGCTAGACGGAAGCCACTCCTCTGTAAAAGGCACTTGGCAGCCCACCTGAAGTTTGCCAAAGTCCACTTGAAGGACTCTCAGACCATGACCAAAAAAATTCTCTGGTCTTATGAAACAAAGATTGAACTCTTTGGCCTGAACGACAAGCATAATGTGTGTAAGAAACCAGGCACCGCTCATCACCTGGTCAATACCATCCCTACAGTGAAGCATGGTGGTAGCAATCATGCTGTTGGGATGTTTTTCAGCAACAGGAACTTGATTAAAACCTTCTCCAGAGCGCTCTGGACCTCAGACTGGGGTGAAGGTTCATCTTCCAACAGGACAACAGCCCTAAGCACACAGCCAAGATAACAAGGGTGTGGCTACGGGACAATTCTGTGAATGTCCTTGAGTGGCCCAGCCAGAGCCCAGACTTGAACCAGATTGAACATCTCTAGAGAGATCTGAAAATGGCAGTGCACCAACGCTCCCCAGCTTGAGAGGTCCTGCAAAGAAAAATGGGAGAAACTTTTTAAAAATAGGTGTGCCAAGCTTGTAGCATCATACTCAAAAAGACTCGAGGCTGTAATTGGTGCCAAAGATGCTTCAACAAAGTATTAAGCAAAGGATGTGAATACTTATGTACATGTGATTTTTTCGCTTTAAAATTTTTTATAAATTTGAAAAAAATTCAAAGAGAAGTAAAGAAGAAAAGGCTGCACATTGATTAAAATCTAATTAGCCGTTTATTGAATCACCAATTTGACATCAAAGGACACCAATATACAGTCTTGTAGACACATTTCACACAATACACAGTCAGAGCTAGCACTTGATTGAAGCTCCTTTCAGACACAGCTCATTCACCTGGAGTGGTAATTTCTTAATTTCTAAAGATTTCAAACAAACTTCGTTCATGTCATCATTATAGGGTATGATTTGTAGAGTTTTGAGAAAAATTTTAAATTTTATTATTTGGGAATAAGGCTGTAACATTACAAAAAGTGGAAAAAGTGACGCGCTGTGAACACTTTCTGCACTGTATCACATATTTTCGACTCTTTTGCAATGGACTTTATTTACATTGATTTATTTTTATTATCATTTTTGAATATTGAGAATGCTTTTTGCACATTATGAATGATAGAACATGCTTTAAGCTGGTAATATTGTATATTTGGAGGCACTGCATTATTTTATTTGTTGGTTTATGTTGGCACTGACCCCCTTTTATGTTTTTTTAATATTAAAAAGCTCAGCATCCTTTTCAAATACAGCAGCTTTAAAAAAAATCCCTGAGTTAAATGTTGCAAATCATATTATACAAATAATAAAAAGATAAAATAAAGATCAGCTTGTAAACTTAAAAATATTTAACAAACGTGCAACAAATATTTTAATGAAAAGCAGACATTTAGACTCTGGAGAGACTAAAAATTCACTGCACTCAAACTTTGATCTCAATAGCACTGAAGTTAGGTGGGGGACCATTTTTGTGTTCATCTCTAAGGCCTCGTACACACGATCGAATTTGTCCGCTGAAAACGGTCCGATGGACCGTTTCAGCAGACATCTCCGATCGTGTGTATGGGCTAGCGGACAGATTTGTCCACCCGACAGATTTCAAAGCATGCTTTGAAATCTATCTGGTGGGAATCTGTCCGCCCGACATGTCTGCTGGTTAGTACACTTACCAGCAGACATGTCGTCCCGCTCCGCCGCCGTACCGCCACCGAATGGATTCGGCGCATGCGCGGAAGTGTTTTGGATTGGATTGGATTAAATACTTATAGAGTGCCAAATGCAAGTTGTGATACTCGCGTCTTACTTCCTGGTGCGGTGACGTGGCGGCGTCAACGTCACCGCCACGTCACCGACACGTCAGCGCGCTCTCTGCTGGCGGGGATTTTGGTTTGCTCGTGTGTACACGCGAGCAAACCAAAATCCCAGCAGACAGATTTGTTCAAATCTGTCGGACGGACAGATTTGAACAAATCTGTCCGCTCGTGTGTATGGGGCCTAACATTTTGGATGTCTTCTAGGAAGCGTAATGTCAAAGAAATAGCTAGTGGGATGTTTGCCTCTAAATGCTATGGTTTTTTTTTTGTTTTGTTTTTTGTGTTTTTTTTTCTTGACACAATCAGGGTTATTTATGAAAGGCAAATCCACTTTGCACTACAAGTGCAAACTACAGGTGCAAAGTGCAATTGAAATTGCACTGAAAGTGCACTTGGAAGTGCAGTCGCTGTAGATCTGAGGGGGACATGCAAGGAAAAATAAAAAACAGCATTTTAGCTTGCACACGATTGGATAATAAAATCAGCAGAGCTTCCCCTCATTTCAGATCTACCCCTCAGATTTACAGCGACTGCACTTCCAATCCAAGTGCACTTTCATTGCAATTTCAAGTGCACTTTGCACTTGTAGTTTGCACTTGTAGTGCAAAGTGGATTTGCCTTTAGTAAATAACCCCCTATGTGTCTTTAGTTAGCATCCTAAATAACCTAAAGAAACAATACACTATGGGGGGGGGGTATGTATGAAAAACTAGCAGACAGATTCTGCGGCAGCTTGGCAAAGTAATAAGTAGGAAGGCTGGCTGGAGGCCGGCCTGTGTTTGTGGGAGGAGTCCGGGGCTTCATAGTCCGCCTCCTCCTCCTCGCTTGCGTCGGCTGGGTGTTTGTTGTGACGGGGCGGTCACATCAGCGGCGCGTGCGTAATTTCCGGTTCCGGTCCAGGCGCGGAAGTGCAGGCCTGTCGGAGGTCTCGGCGTGTTGTGGTGGCTGGTCGGCGGCGAAGGTAGGGGCGATCGGTCCCTACAGGGGGGGGGAGGCTCTGGGGGGGCGGCATTTCGTACAGCACGGGGGCGATCATAGCGGTCGGCATGTCAGCGCATGCCTGGGGGGGGGGGGGCGCTGTTCAGGTTACAGGTAGGCCTGGGGGGGGGGGGGGCGGGTCACGAGGTGGGGGGTGGGCGGCCTGCGGCGGCATCAAGTGCTGCAGGGCTTGGCTTTACAACTGCTGTTATTATTACTGACCCGGGAAAGCGACCAATAGCACTGCCAGCACCCAGCACAAATGCTGAGCCTTGTAGTTCCACAACTGCTGGTTTATGTTTGCCTCACCACCATGTTCATGGGAGTGTTTTACGGGTCTCATGTGGCTGTCATTTTGTTACAGGTTTTCCTCCCTTCTTCTGTCAGTTGCCAGGGTGCAGGAGTACTTGCTCTTCTCAGATTATAGCAGGTGCGTGCAGGTTTGGCAGGGTCCTAGGGTTGGGGGGGGGGCGCTGGATCATGCGGCATGCTAGGGTTTTTTTGTTTTCTTACTTTGGTATTCCTGTCATTTCTTTTCCAGGTTTGTCTGCAGTACAGTGTATTTGGTTGCAGGTTTTGATTTTCCGGTGACAGTCTTGCATTTTCCCTGTAACGACAGGTGCGTGCGGGTTCGCGTTGCTGGCATGGGGGAAAGGGGGGGGGGGGATTTGGGCGTCCGGTTGCTGGAAATTTTAAGTCGGTTTTTTACCCTCATTAGTGTTATAGGTGGGCGTTTTCAGTGGCATTCGGCTCTCGTTAGTTAAGCAACAGGTGCGTTCTTTTGTTTTTCTGGTCACGGGTAGCATAAGGGCAGGGCATTTAGGTCTTTCGGGCCAGAATTTTATTGTACGTGTCATACAGATTCTCGGCCGACATACGTCATACGTTGCACTGCACTGATTATACTCATATTTTATACCCACCACGTTCTGTGGGTATCACAGCCCTGAGTGTTCGTTATTTAAGTACCCGTCTTAGCGCGATGGGTGTCTCGGGCTTGTTCATTACATTTAGTCACGGTGGTTTGCGCATCAGGGTCATTCACGCGCTTTGACACTTGTCTGCACCTTTCTGGTTACATGGTTGGGTTGGGGGTGGGGGGGCGGCGGGGAGTCTCGTGGGGGCGGTATGCTTTTCACGTGTGTTGTTTTTTACGTAGGTGCAGCATGTCACATGTGTCTGAGAGTGAGGGGTCCTCCAGGATCCCACCATCACTCCCCGGGGGTTCGGAGCACAGCGGCATCCCATCACTGAGGAGTTGGACGGTGCCCAGGCTCTCAGCGGAATTACGTCGTAGGGGTATTGTGTTCCCGGCATCTGCCAGGAAAGCCGAACTTTTCAAGTTATTGTTCCCTGTCCCACCGCGGTCTCTTCCTGAGGATGACCTGAGTCAAGGGTCCGTGCAGAACTCGCTCACGCAGATTCACGCCCTGTTGAATACATTATCTTCATCCATGTCGCAGATTCAGGACAGGATGGATGCTGTAGGCTAGCGCTCACGTGGCGCCAGCACCTTCGGTTCCAGGGCCGGTGCTTCCTTGCACCCCCGTAGGTAATTCGGCCATCCCTTTACCCGTGGCAGCACCTTCCCCGTTGGCGGCCTTTCCATCAGTGTCACCGGCACATTTTATTCCCGCCAACCTTAGGAAGGATATTCTGGAGGGGAAGGATGTTAACTTGGCTTCCCTGTTGATTGCATCTCAGGATATTACGGAAAATAAATCTTACGCTTGTGGCGAGGTCTCGGTGGTCCTGAAGACCAAGGACCCCAGGCTGAACCGCAAGCTCAGTGTGGCCGAGTTTGTACTGGCGTTTGGCATTTTCCGGGATATCTTGTGTACAGTCAGTCCGGATAGGAGGGTGGAATTGGACTTGTACTTGCATAAAGTGGTGGATCTGGCTCATAAATACGGTGGTTGCAGCTTTTATGATTACCACCGGTCGTTCTCGGCCAAAGCTGCGGCCACCTGGGCCCAGTTCCAGGTTGTCATGTGTTGGAGTAATGTCGATATGGAGTTGTTTTGCAGACACTTCGCCAATCAAAGGTCCCCAGTCTGCGGCACATGCCAGTCCACTACCCACACCTCTGCATGGTGTCCTATGATGGAGGTTCCGGGTTCCTCGGGGGTGGGTAGAGGCATGCCCGGTACGGCCGCCGCGGTTGCTTCAGGTCAGGTGGATAAGTTGGGTAGGCCTGTCCATTTCTTGGGTAAGTCGCAGGTCTGCAATAATTACAACAATGCGGGGTGTAGCTACAATCAGTGCAGGCTCCTTCATGTGTGTTCTAATTGCTTTAGAGCGCATCCTAAATCTGCCTGTGGGGTTAAACCGTTTTCTGCTTCATGACTGAGCCGGGTCAATATTGGGGCGCTAGGCATGTATCTGGAGGAGCATCCATCTCCCTGTGTCAAGCGGTTTTTGGTGGAGGGGTTCTCCACTGGCTTTCACACAGGGTTGATCACGCTCCCCACGGTCACTTGGGAATGCGACAATCTCTTGTCTGCGGGCCTGCATGCTTCCTTAGTCGACGAATTAGTGGGGGTGGAGGTGGACAAAGGGTTCGTTATTGGGCCATTCAGTACTGCTCCGTTTGGCATGTGGAGGGTCAGCCCTATTGGTGTCGTGTGTGGCAAATTCTCCAATAAATATCGTTTGATTTACGATTTGTCTGCACCTCATTGCTCACCTATTCCCAGTCTGAATGCGCTGATTCCTGCGGAGGAGTTTTCGTTAAAATACTCGTCGGTGGATTCAGCCATTCAGCTCATCCTGCGGTTGGGTAGGGGGGCTTGGTTATCCAAAGCGGATGTCGCAGATGCGTTCAAATTACTGCCTATCAAGCCAGCACTTTGGCAGTGGTATGGCATCAGGTGGCGGGGGTTGTACTACTTCGCCACCAAACTAACCTTTGGATCTCGCAGCAGCCCCTTTTTGTTTGACGTTTTCGCACAGGCACTCCATTGGATCCTGGAACATGTCAAGGGCTGTCGCGGGGTAGTGCATTATCTGGATGATTTCTTGATGGTAGAGCACTCTGGCCAGGCACCCAAGGATTTGCAGGAACTGAGGCAGTTGTTCGCTATGTTGAATGTACCTTTAGCTTTGCACAAAGTGGAGGGCCCGGCTACAATTATCAATTTTCTGGGCGTCACGTTGGATTCTGGTCGCATGGTTGCCAGCTTGCCCAAGGTGAAGTTGGAGAGGATTCGTTTGGCGGTTCATAGGTTCGTTTGTTCCGCGGTTTGTAATAAGAAGGATCTACAGTCACTCTTGGGCATGCTCAACCATGCTATGAGAATAATCCCGCAAGGTAGGGCGTTCGTGTCCAGGTTATTGGCTCTCTTGCCGCCGTGTCAGGATGGCGATGCTCGCGTCAGCCTTCAGGCCGGGGCGCGTGCTGATCTAGTCATGTGGGACCTGTTCCTGCAGGACTGGAATGGTATTTCCTTACTTATTCCTCAACCTTCTAATTCGTCCCCCAGGGTGTTCACGGACGCAGCAGCTTCTGTGGGTTTTGCAGCTATTTGCAGGACGAAATGGCTGGCGGGTACGTGGCCTCAGGAGGTTTTTCATCTGCCCAAATTTGCGCAGACGTCTGCTTTATTTGAGGTATATCCCATAGTGGCGGCAGCAGTCACTTGGGGGTCTCAGTGGGAGGGGAGGTCTGTTGTGTTCTTTACTGACAATCTGGCTACTGCCAGCGTTGTTAATAAAGGTAGGTCAAATTCCCTGGTCATCATGGCTTTCATTCGCAGACTAGTTTGGTTGAGCTTGCAGTACAGGTTCTACTTCCAGGGGGAGTTTATCAGTGGGGTTTGCAATGTGGCTGCTGATGCTTTGTCCCGTGGTAAGTTCGATCAATTTTTCTTGCAGCACCCGGAGGCGGATCGAGTGGGCAAGCCTATCCCTCCATTTTCACTGCTCATCATGGATTGACGGGGTTCTGGTTGCAGGCGGTTGACTTGGCAAACGCCTCTTTGGCCGGCAACACACGCAGGGCTTATGCTACGGGGTGGAGGTGTTTTCACAGGTTTTCCAGGCTGCATCCATCCAGTTGCCCGTGGGACATCAGAGCCATCATGGCGTTTGCCGTTTACTGTCACTCCGTTTTAGCTTTATCTGCTAGCACTATCAGGTCCTATCTGGCCGGGGTACAACACTTCAGGTCTCTGCTGGATCCCGCCTGTACGTCTATTTTTTCGGCTCACCCTCTCAAAGCATTGTTAAGGGGCATTACTAAATCTCGGGGGTTGGTGCAGGTCGCTAGGCGGCCTATTACCGGTCAGATGATTCGGGATATGTCAGTTTTGCTTTCTGCTTCCCCGTTCGGGGTGGGTCCCAGCTTGGTGATCAAGGCGGCTATCCATCTTAGTTTTTTCGGGTTTCTCAGGCCAGGGGAGGTTACCCGCGTCAATTCGCTGGCCCCTTTCTTGCCCCGACGCAGTCTCAGCCGGGGCAGTGATCATTTTGCACTTCAGCTTAACAACAATAAAACTAGGCAGGTCGGTCGGGGTCATGTAGTTAAGTTTTACGGTACCTTGCAGTCCTGCTGTCCGCTGGCTGTGCTAGAAGCTCTGTCTGGGTTTTTGGAGTTGGCCCCGCCGGGCAGCCCCCTGTTACCATTTCCGACTGCCCCATTATCTACTAAGCAGTTCTTGGCTCATGTGAGAATTCTGGTGGGAAGGTTGGGTTTCAACCCCAAGTACTTCACCGGGCACTCATTCAGGATTGGGGCGGCATCGGCCGCGTCCAAGCAGGGGGTACCTCCGTTTATTATTAAACACATGGGGCGTTGGAGGTCCTCTTGTTTCAACAGTTATATTCCTGAGCCTCACGCTGAGGTTGTTAGGGCTTTTGCCTCTTTACTTAATTAATTGTGTGTATTTTCATTAAACCTTTCGGTTCACACCTACTCTTGTGTCTTTTGCCCTCTTTTCAGGTATACCGTACGGGCAGGCCAAGGCACACCTCAGGCCTTGGTTCTTGGTAGGGTCGGGAGGACTCTGATTACAAGTAGGAAGGCTGGCTGGAGGCCGGCCTGTGTTTGTGGGAGGAGTCCGGGGCTTCATAGTCCGCCTCCTCCTCCTCGCTTGCGTCGGCTGGGTGTTTGTTCCCACCCTCCCGGCCCTCCTTTTCAGGGTTTTCTTACATCATTTGCTTACAGGGTATGCCCTCTTTTCAGGTATACCGTACGGGCAGGCCAAGGCACACCTCAGGCCTTGGTTCTTGGTAGGGTCGGGAGGACTCTGATTACAAATAAGCTTATAGCTCCATCCTGTTCAGTAAAGCTTTGAAAATGACAGGTGGAAACTGATTGGTTCCCATGCACAGCAGCTCCATATTTTGTCTGTGCCAGTCTTAGTAAATACCCCTCTGTGTGTGTATATATATATATATATATATATATATATATATATATATCCTGAATATTCTGACACTGTTTTCAGCTTTTATTTTTATCAACACTACACGTCGTTTATTATTTTACTTCATTCATTCATATTATTGTTTCATGATTGTTCACTAATTTATGTCTGAGTTCAAGAGGTGGTTTATGTATACACAGATGATATCATTGCCTGTCAAACTCAGTATGCAATTTGTGAATAATGGACTCCACTGTGCTACTGAAGCCCATATGTTTTGCTTTGTCTTTTAAGGTCACTTAGCAGTACAAGCAAGAAAGCATAAAAGATCTCTGTAGTGTATTACTGTGCTATACTAAACATAAATGCTGTATTCACGCAAAACTTACATTGTTAGGAAAACAATACACGACACACACACTATTACAAGATAGGCATACAATATACGCATGCACAAGCTATCTATCTTTCCCTAGCAAAAGAACATGGATGATGTATGTGACTTGGGTTGTAGGTTTGGTGTTTTACCCAGGTTAAAGTTTTACCCAGGTTGTAGTTCCCTCCTTGCACAGACTTCCTTTGTTGTTAATGGAGCATCCTTCTTTCTTTACTATGTCGTTGTCTTCCTTCTATCCAGGATCTCTTCCAGACTGCGTTTTTCTTCTTGGAGCTCTCCAAAATATAATTATTATTGTCTTCAGCACATATATGATAATATCTCATATCCCCTTGAAAATGTCAGCCTCTTATGAAATGCGTAGGGAAGGGTGGTCACATCATAATATACAATGGCCTTACGCAGTCCGCCTTTGCCAGTATTGCTTTTGGTATTTAAAGTGGTTGTAACCCTGAACAAAAATGTCCCTGCCCCTTTAAGGCACAGTATATAGCAATGTGTCATTTGTAATAATATATGTGTAATTTGTCCCATTCTATATTGTACAATACCTGGTTGATCATGCTTGTTCCTGTCTTCCCCCGTTTTAACTGACTACGTTTATCATGGCTTCTGATCCAGTTTACGTTCCTCCCTCATCCTATTCTCTCCTCAGCATCTCTTCATCTCCGTATCCCTCTCTCCCTGTCTGTGCTGTAGTCTGTGAGCGAGCCAATTTTCTCCTCGCCCCTCCCCTCTCCTCTCTTCGCCTCATCTCTCCTCTCCGTGTAGTTCTTTTCCCTGTAGCTGCTCCAGTGCCTGTAAAGTAAAATAAAAAAAAGGAATTAATTACTAATTACTACTAATTACTCAGTTATAAGTCCCTGTGTGTGTTTTTCTAAAACTATATTGATAAATATCTTCTTTCCAGAGTCCTGCTGTGAAGATACGTGACCCACCTCTGCCAGCTGGAGTTCATCAGAGGGGAATCTCAGCCCCTCCCATTGTACTCAAATCAGGAAGGAAAGGTCACATGACAGCACAGCAAGACTCTGCAAAGAAGGTATTTAGCAGTGCATCTGCAACTTTCCTGAGTTTGCTGCTCTTAGCCATAGACTTCTATTATATATTTTCAGAATGTGCACCAAACCCACAGGATATAATAGAAGTCTATGGCTAAGCACAGCAAACCTGCAGGAAAGCTGCAGCTACACTGCACTGCACCAGTAGTGTGGTTAAACCTCAGCACCTCAGTGTGAAAGCAGCCCCATTCTATTATGACTATTGCTTCACACTGACTTGAAGATTTCTGAGTTGTGATAAAAATGTATAGGGTAGGAGCTACTGCCCACATCCCTAATCAAACAAGCTATACAAAGAATATTTTCTAATAGGACTTTAGGGGGCGGAAACTCCTCAATGATGAAATGTAGTTGTAAAAAAAATATTGTGTTTTTATTAGAAAAGTTAAAAAAACACAGGGACAGATTCTCAGCGGCGTTACGACGGAGTATCTCAGATACCTCGTCGTATCGCCGTTTTTTTTTTGCCTCGTATCTATGCGCGTGATGCTTAGCTTCACTTTTGCATAGATACGCTTCTACATCCGACAAGTGTAAAACCATTACACTTGCGGATCGTAGTTGTAATGACAACTCCGGCCACTAGGTGGCCTTTACGTTGTTTTCTCATTTGCATATGCAAATGAGGTACTACGCCGATTCCCGATCGCTTTTACGCCGCCCCGGCGTCGCGTACGTCGTTTTCGTCCGCGTAAGGTTACACCAGCTTCTATGTGGAGTAACCTTACGAAGTACCGTCGGGTGCCGTCGGATGCCATGTTAAGTATGGCGTCGGGTCAGCGTCGGCTTTTTTCCGTCGCTTACATCGTTTTACTAACTCGTTCGCGAATAGGGAGTTGCGTAAATGACGCTCACGTCGTTTTGACGTTGGTTTCAACGACGCTTTCCGACGTGAGCTGGAGCATGCGCACTGGGCTTTTTCCCCGGCCGGCGCATGCGCAGTTCGTTCGACGCGGGGGCGCACTTAATTTAAATACAAGCCGCCCCATTTGAATTGCGCGGGTTTACGCTGGGCGATTTACGTGACGCAGGCGAAAACTACGGAGCAAGTGCTTTGAGATTAAAGCACTTGCTCTAGTACGATGCGGCGGCGTAGTGTAAATGGCTTACGCTACGCCGCCGTAATTCTATGAGAATCTGGCCCACAGATGGGAGAAATATGATAAAAATTCACAATGGATGCATATACAGGTATAAGTGCAAATTTGCATGATATGCAAATGACCACTGGACTCTGTTGAGTATTGTGTACGACAGAGGATGCCCAACACATTTCAAGTTTATAACATTGATCCTTTTCTTCAGGGGCAAGTGGTTCTAAACAAAGCGTTTTATGTCTAAATTGAACAAAATAGCAGAAAATAATTAATAAGCATTCATCTTACATTAATTATACAATAGAAAAAAATATACAGTTGAACCTCGGATTACGAGCATAGTCCGTTCCAGGAGTATGCTCGTAATCCAAAGTTCTCGCATATCAAAGCGAGTTGTCCCATTGAAGTCAATGGAAACAAAAATAATTTGTTCCGCATTGATTTCAATTGGATGCAATGCCGAATGCGGTCAGAGGTGAGGGGGCGCCAGAGAGCGCCAAAAACGTCGGAAAAGGCCCGAGGACACTTCAGCTTATTTCATGCGCCCCCGTACCTCAGGCCAAATTAGGTACTGCAGGCCAACGTTCTGTTTTTCTTGGCTCCTGCACCCCTGTACCTCAGGCCAAATGAGGTACTGCAGGTCTATTTAGCTTGAACACTCGCAAACCGAGTGAGAATTTAAAACGCTCTCAAACCAAGTTACTCTTAAATCGAGGTTCCACTGTATACAAACAGTAATGTACATATACACTAACCATGTGGTTTGCATGGAATATCATTAGTATTGCATCATATTAAAACCACGGAAAACTTGCTGCCATAAACCAGACAAGACCACTAGGTGGAGCTGCACGACAGGCCCAGCCAGAAACACCCACATAGGGCACCCTGTGCCTGCCCCATGCAAAGACGCACCACAACAGCAATCTAAATAACCAGTGTCCCTAAAGGAAAAAGTGTTACTAATTACTAAAGGTAAGTAGAGTAAAGCATGGATAAATCCACTGGACTAAATGGTAAGTGGTCACTCAGCCACTATACAAACCTTTTATTGCTGGATGGATTTGCACCAAAGGAGGCAGGAAATCAAAAAAGTCCCATCCTGTGGTGTGGAAAGTACAGAGAGAACAACCAAACTGGGCTGTTAACCTAATTCATGGGAAGAGGAACAGAGCAACTGCATAAGTGTGGATTTGGGAAAACAAAAGGCATTGGGCCAGATTCAGAGAGCCGTAACTCCTGTCTAACTGGTGTTAGACTGGAGTACTTTTTAATTACGCGCGTTTTTTCACTAGTTTGAATCCTCAAACCATGAAAAGACTGCTTTGCGCTTCAATCCGACTGGCTTAAAATTGCGGCCGCTGGGTGGAGTTCCCGTCGTTTTCCACGTCTGGGTATGCCAATGAGCTTTTGCCGACTATCTACGAAATTACGAACGTCTATAGCAATCTCTTACGGCATCTTTAGTCATCTTTTTGCTGCGTAAAACTATACCAGCTTTTTGCTGGTCTAATATTAGACAGCCCATGTTAAGTATGGCCGTCGTTCCCGCGTCGAATATCAACGTTTTCCGACGTCTTTTATTATTTTTGACGTAAAACGTCCGGGAATAGGAATGTCCATAAACGACGCTACTCAAACAACGAATGACGTATCGACGTTATTTCGCGCAATGCACGGCGGGAAATTTCTGAACGGAGCATGCGCAGTTCGATCGCTGCAGGGGCGCGCCTAATTTAAATGCTTCACGCCCCCTAATCGTGTATTTCGATTACGCTAGCTACGCCGCCGTATCGTACGGGCAAAAATCTACCAGAATTTTCTAGAGCCTGGTAAAATACGGCTGCGTAGCGGATCTCGGATACGCTGCGCAAATGTACGTGTACCTGAATCTGGCCCATTGTGTCTAGCAAGCTGATGACGATCCATAGAGCATTATATTTTTCCTTCTGATCAAGAATTGAGCCTAATGCCCTGTACACACAATCGGAATTTCCAATGGGATAAAATCCGATGGAGTTTTTCTTCGGAATTCCATTCAAACTGTCTTGCATACAAACTGTCAGGCCGCGTACACACGATGAGACATCAGATTTTGGTCCGATGGCGTGTACACACCATCGGACGAAAATCCCCTCGGGCTGAGCACGTTGACACCGCCACGTCACCACTCCAGGAAGTAAAATATTTCCACGCATGTGTCGAATCCATTCGACGCATGCGCAGACATTTCTGTCCGCTGGTGAGTGTACTAACCAGCGGACATATCCGACGGACATGTCTCTGGCGGACAAATTTCAAAGCATGCTTTGAAATTTGTCCGCTGGGAAAACATGTCCGCTAGCCCGTACACACGATCGGATATGTCTGCTGAAACGGTCCATCGGACCAGTTTCAGCAGATATATTCGATCGTGTGTAAGCGGCCTGAGACGTAAAACACCAAGATGAGCCGAGAAAAATGAAGTTCAATGTTTCTGAACATGAGTCGACTTGATTCTGAGCATGCGTGTTTTTTTCTCCGTCGGAGTTCCACACAGATGATCTGAATTTCCGAATTTACATTTTACAATTTACATCGGAAAAAAAATAAAACATGTGCTATTTCTAAACTCTGATGGAAAAAAAGCTTCAGGGGGTCGACACACAGTTGGAATATCCGATGAAAAAATTACGTCTGACTTTTTTCATCGGAAATTCCGATCGTGTGTACAAGGCATTAAGATTTACCTGCGGTGCAGTTAAGAATCTGTTCAGTTCAGGCATATGTGTGTGGCTCTTAAGTATATGTTCGCATTTGCACATAAGCATGCTTTATGTTTTTTTTTTATTATTATTATTTATTTCAACAAAAATTATTTATTTTTTTACACTGTTTCTTTAATTTTGTTTTATATTAACTTTATTGCTATCACATGGGATGAACAAAATCCCTTGTGACAGTATTGGCCATGATACAGTAGGTCCTCTTTATGGAGAGATCTGGGATCTATTAGGCCTCGTACACACGAGGCAATAGATTTGTTCAAAACGGTCTGTCCGACCGATTTGAACAAATCTGCCTCTTTGGATTTTGCTTTGCTCGCGTGTACACACGAGCAAACCAAAATCCCCGCCAGCAGACGGCGCGCTGACGTGTCGGTGACGTTGACGCTGCCACGTCACCGCACCAGGAAGTAAAACACTTCCGGGCATGCACCGAATCCATTCGGCGCCGGTGCGAGACGACATGTCTGCTGGTAAGTGTACTAACCAGCAGACATGTCGGGTGGACGGGTTCCCACCCGATAGATTTCAAAGCATGCTTTGAAATCTGTCGGGTGGCCAAATCCGTCGGCTCGCCCGTACACATGATCGAATCTGTCTGCTGGGACGGTCTAGCAGACCGTTTCCAGCAGACAGATTTGATCGTGTGTATGCGGCCTTAGTCCCCAATGCAGCAAATCAGACACAAATCACTCTGATTGGCTACTTTCCTTGCTGCTAACAACCAAAGCCAGAGATGAAACTGGAAGTGATGAAATCCTCATTGCTTCCAGCTTCTGGGGTCACAGAAAACAACATCAGTTCCTCTCGCTCTGTGTGGTGACACTGTCTCTGCCGGTCGCACTGGCCAGCCTGGAATGGAGGTGGTGGGAGAAGCATGGGACCCCATTCCACCACCCGCAGAAGTGATCGAGTAGAACCAGGGCCGCCATCAGGAATTATGGGGCCCCTTACACAGCTTCAAGCATGGACCCCCGAGCAGAGAACCGGGGGGGGTGCTCTGCCGCCTCTGAAATTGAGAAGCGGGGGGAGCTGACGCAAATTGAGAAGCGGAAAAAAAAAGAAAAATAGAAGAAATAAAGAAAAGTATATATAAAAAAAGGGGGGGGAGGAGCCATCCTCCGGGGCCCTGGGGACCTCTGGGCCGTGTTTAATAAAAAGAAAAAAATAAATACAAAATATATATAAAATATATATATATATATATATATATATATATATATATTTTTTTTTTTTTAAAGGGGGTTGCCATCTGGGGCCCTTTAATAATAAAAAAAATATATATAAAACCATTTTTTTTTTATAAAAATAAATTACAAAAAAGGGGGGTTGCCATCCGGGACCTCTGGGCCCTTTAATACAAATAAAAAAAATAAACCTCTGGTCCCTTTAATAATAAAATATATATATATATATATAAAAAATTGTCCCTTTAATAAAAAATAAAATAAAAAATATATTTTTTTATAAAAAAATAAAAAGGGGGGTTGCCATCTCGGGCCCTGCCAATCTCGGGACCTCTGAACCAAAACCTAAAAAAAATAAAAACAATAAAAAAAATACTTTTTTTTTTTTTTTTTAAATGGGGTTGCCATCCGGGCCCCTTACAGGTGTACTGCCTGTACCCCCTGATGGCGGCCCTGAGCAGAACCACTCGAATCGGTTCTGCTGAACATAGAATCGCCAGCTGCAAATCTTGATCCTGTGATGACGCCTGTGATCATCCCGTTATGACTACTTCAACCTAAGGACGTTATAGGATACGATAAGAAGTGGTTAAATAATGATTGTATTTATTATGTGTCTGTTAGATTCTAGCTTGTGATGCAACAATAAACACATATTTTTTAGGTACAATGGCTGTGACACATGTGTGCCATGTATGAGTCGTTTTTTTAACAATGCCTCTTTAAGCCCCTCCCACTGCTGGTGCCCAAGGGCGCTCTGAGTTTTTTTATCCCAGTTTATTCCTCTGATTTGTGCTCAAACACGCTGTCAGCTCAGTCTAAAACAACCAAACTATCCTTGGGGCGAAGATCAATGAAGGCAGAAAATGGAATAACTTCTGCCTGTACAGTATATCACTAATATTTTCAGAAATATTTATAATAACTTATTAGTCCTATGGTAGTTCTTTGCTGTAGCAGAACACTCTAACCTATTTACCATTGTTTAAATATCTATGCTAATGAAACTAGCACAGAATATAGCCGGTTCACACTCCAGCGGCACGACTCCGGGGGCGGCTCTGCAAGGCGTCCTGAGGACGACTTGCATTTATATGTCTTAATCCCCAGTTAAGAGTAAATATACCATGGATAAATAGTTTTTTGTTTACATTGCACATAGTTAAATTATTCTCTATATACTTTTTTAAGCCATTGTGTATTTTTTCTTGTAAACTGTCAAAGTGCATGAAAAGCATCACCTTCAAGAGTGAAAATTATACAGTTAGAGGTTAGTAGGCATTTTATATAACCACAATTCAAAGTCTTTGAAAGCGTAGCATAAATTGTATTATCACGAACGGGACTGTGCTGCTTTCAGCTGTCTTTGTCAAAACAAAGCACAATTATATTAAATCCTGATTAAAACTTCAAATCCATAAATAAATTACAATCAAATATAATGTATCTTAGACACACACATTGTAAAAAAGCAATTAAAAAAGAATTAAAATACAAAACAATCTATTTCAAAATGAAATAAAAGAGATCAGTAACAGTATATACATATTAGTATTAATGTATGTGTATAGACCTCAGTGAAAATGAATCACTTACAGTTAATGATATGTGAGAGTGTGATATTACCTCTGTTTAGTTATAGCAGGTTGGAAAAACATGGCTCTGGTTAGGCCCCGTACACACAACGAGCAAATTAATCTGATCAAATCGGTCTGACATACCGATTTTGATCAGATTTGTCTGCTGGCTGTTTTGGTTCGCTGTACACACACGATCAAACCAAAATCCCCGCCGGCAGCGCAGACAGTACGTGGTGACGTGGGCGGTGACGTTGACGCCGCCACGTCACCGCACCAGGAAGTAAAACACTTCCACGCCATGCGTCACAAAATCTCCTAAAGCATGTGCGGGCAGATATGTCTGCTGGTTAGCGTACTAACCAGCAAACATATCGGTCTGACAGGTTCCCAGCAGACAGATTTTAAGCAGGCTGGTGCTGCTGTGCCAAATCCGTCTGCTCCCGTACACACGATCGAATCTGTCTGCTGAGACGGTCTGTCAGACCGTTTCCAGCAGATAGATTTGATCGTGTGTATGCGGCCTAACAGTTCAAAATGATCAATAAGGAGTGAATTCACAGAAAAGTATAGGTAATAAATAGTAATAATATGTACCGTATATACTCGAGTATAAGCCAAGTTTTTCAGCCCTTTTTTTAGGGCTGAAAATACCTCTCTTGGCTTATACTCGAGTCAGTGTACCTTGGGCATCCATTTTTTAAAGCTTGCAGCTTCCTCCTGCACCCTTCCCGTTCCATGATAGGCGTTTGACACTGTGTTCAGTGTTCCGCCTATTACGGACGTTCTTTCATTCTCGGACTCAATTTCCCAGCAGACACTGTGTTCAGTGTTCCGGCTTACACGGACCTTCTCTTGTCTGAGGATGAAAAAACGTCTGTGATTGGCGGGAACACTGAACACAGTGTCAAACACCTATCCATAGGCGTGCGCAGCCTATTGCATTAGGGTGTGCACCCCAAAGCTCAAACACACGTGTGTGTGTATGTTTTTTTAAATATATATATATATACACACACACACACACACACCCTTATAAATAAATGTGAACAAACATTTTAAAATGCATTAAAGTATTTTTATCAATGTTATCTTTATCAATGTTAAAAAATAAAAATAAAACACTTTATTTATTTTTTACTTATTAAAACATTTAATTGTTTACACTAGTGGTTGAGGGGCAGAAAAACTCTGTAGCTGAGCCATTCTTTTACTACCCCTCAACCGCTACCACCTTTTAGCTGTAGAGGCAAATGCAGCAGCTGCAATTATACCACCCCTTTTTGCTTTTCAGCAGGTGTAGCACCCGTTGACTTCACCCAGTCAAGTGAATGATGGCACTTTGCAAGCTCCCCGCAACTGTGTGCAGAGTAGAGTTCAAGGGGTTAAAGTAGGTGGTGTGGAGGCGATACAACACCTCCCTGCCACCTCTAAAATGCTCTATGAAGAGCGATTTGTTTGCGTATCGCTCTTCAGAAATCAAAGTATTTGTGAATGTGCTCCTACATATGTCACAGTTCTCCCCTCAAATCTGAGTCCTCCATTACATCACAGTCCACAGCATTCCGCCTTACACCAGAATCAATAGTGTTACATCTTATCTCACAGTTTACCCTTTTACATCAGAGTCCCCAGAGTTCCCCTTTAAACTGGGAAACCTGATGTAAAGGACTGTGGTGTAAAGGGGAACTGTCATATAAGGGGGTCTTAGGTCACTAGAGTCCCCAGCATTTCCTCTTATATCAGGATTTTCCCACTTTCATCAAATTCCCCCTTTATATACACTGTAAGGGGGGGCTCTGACACAAAAGGGAGCTCTTCAGACTGTAATGTAAAGGGGGGGCTCTGATGTGAGGGGGTCTCTGGTTACCACAGAGTCCACTGAGATCCCACTTACATCAGAGTTCCCTTTTACCCCAGAGTCTGCAGAGTTCCCCTTTAAACCAGACAACCAGTATTTCTAGAAGGGGGCAGTGACGGCTGGTGATCAAAAATTTTGGGGGGCCCAAACAAACTGAAAAGAAAACCGATCAAATTGAAGCCACTGTGCCCATCAAATGCAGCCACTGTGCCCATCAAATGCAGCCACTGTGCCATCAAATGCAGCCACTGTGCCCATCAAATGCAACCACTGTGCCCATCAAATGCAACCACTGTGCCCATCAAATGCAACCACTGTGCCCATCAAATGCAACCACTGTGCCCATCAAATGCAGCCACTGTGCCCATCAAATGCAGCCACTGTGCCCATCAAATGCAGCCACTGTGCCCATCAATTGCCGTCACGGTGCCATCAAATGCAGCCACTGTGCCCATCAAATGCAGCCACTGTGCCCATTAAACGCAGCTACTGTGCCCATCAATTGCCCTCACAGTGCTATCAAATGCAGCCACTGTGCCCATCAAATGCAGCTACTGTGCCCATCAATTGCCATCACAGTGCCATCAAATGCAGCCACTGTGCCCATCAATTGCTGTCACGGTGCTATCAAATGCAGCCACTGTGCCCTTAAAATGCAGCCACTGTGCCCATCAAATGCAGCTACTGTACCCAAACGCAGCTACTGTGCCCATCAATTGCCGTCACGTTGACATCAAACGCAGCCACTGTGCCCATCAAACGCACCAATGTGCCATCAATTGCCGCCCTGTGCCCGTCAAATGCAGCCACTGTACCCATCAATTGCTGCTACGGTGCCCATCAATTTGCCCAGTGTGCCCATCAATTGCCGCTACTGTGCCCATTAAATGCTGCCAGTCTGCAATGCATCCCCCACCCAGCACTTACCTTGTCTTGGTGGGGCAGAGGTGTTCTTCATGCTCCTCAATGTCTTCTCCTGTCCTTTGCAATGATTGGATGCCTGATAGGCATCCAATCACAGCGCCTGTAGTTTCAGCCAATCAGGTGACAGGTAACAGACCTGAGCACCTGACTGACTGAGAAGCGTGTCAGTGTTAGAAAAGCAAAAATTGATTTGCTTTCCTAACACAACGATGAGTGAACAGCGAGCGCCCAGCATGGCGCCCGCTGTTCACCCTTTTGTATGCCTATTAGAGCCTTTGGCTCTAATCGGTGCTTCCAAAATATACCCTGCCGCTGTTCTCTTATTTGCCCGGTGACACGTCATATTCGGCTCCCCCATCACAGAGCGCTCCGGAAGTGCTGTGTTGGGCAACTGCGCATGCGCGATGCGTTCCAATGCATTTACGACACTGCACACCAGCGAAGCCGTCATTCAGAGTGACGTGGACTTAGGGGAAAGTGGCCAGTCGGCCTCACGTCCTCGCTTCGCTCGGACGGCTCGCTCGGCCTCCTGGCTCTTTTTTTAACATCCTCCAATCCACGGGCATGTTAAGGAAAGAGCTTGGATGCCGACCGAGGTTTCGCTGGTGTGCACTGCTGTAAATGCATTGGAATGCATCGCGCATGCACACTTGCCCACCACAGCACTTCCGGAGCACTCTGTGATGGGGAGCGGAGTATGACGATACACCGGCACCCAAAAAGGGGGCAGCAGAGGTGACCATAGATAGATTCATGCAATGCAGGAATATATCTATGGTGATAGACAGAGGCAGGAGAGAGGGGCACTGCCACAGGGGTCAGGTCAGGTCAGCCATAGCAGCCCCTCACAACACAGATTATTTTACTCTAGATGACCAGCCCCCTTCCCCAGTATGTGTGTATATTGCCCTCCCCTCAATGGTACTACAAATCCCAGCATAGCAGGCTGGACTCCCATTTCTCAGCAGTTTTCCTGTCACACACACATACAGTGTGACTTGCACTGAAGGAGAGGACATCCTCTCTCCCTCCCTGCCTGCTGTAGTGCTGTCCACACACACATGCCAGAGTCTGTGCTCCCACTCTCTTACCAGTGACATCTCCAAAGTCCTGTCAGGTCTCCTTCATTGTTGTCAGACTCGAAACTCACTGCAGGGCGGAAGCCGGGAGGCGGGGCACTCAGAGGCAGAGCAGGGAGGAAAAAGTTACATCCTCCTTCTCTGCCTGGGACGATCCTGGAATGGTTTTCTCGGCAGGAAAGGACAGTTGTGGGCTGCGGAAGCCCCATGCTGGGAGCGGGCAGGACTGGATTACAAAGATCAGGTGACAAAATCAGCGGGGGTTAATCCAGCGCTGATGCTACTTCTATGGGTTCAGCTACAACATCCCTGACAGCAGGCAGCGGAGTGATATTCAGCTATCAGGGTTGCTGTAGCCGGAACTATAGAAGTAGCATCGGAAAATGCGGCCACCTGCCTGCTCACTCCGCGATCAGTGGCTGCATTCACAAGAGTTACACAGCCAAAGAAATGATGGTCCCAATCGCAGAGTAGCAGCGCAGCCATTGTTAATAACCAGAAGTGCCAAAATAGACATTCTGCTGGCAAAAAAGTCCTGGGGTGTGATGGATGTGCCTGTGTATTAGGGTGTGCCCAGGCACACCCGGCACACCCCGTGTGCACGCCTATGCACCTATCACAGAACGGGATGGGACCAGGAGGAAGCTGGGAGTTTTAAAAAAATGGATGCCCACAGCGCAGTCTGTCAAGAATTTCAGGTACGCTGCAATGGACTAAGTGAGGTTGTAATGAGCACGGTGAGGATGGGAACAGTGAGGTAATGGGCGCAGTGAGGTAATGGGCACAGTAAGGATGGCTACATTGAGGTAATGGGCACATGGAGGTTGCAATGGGCACAGTGGGGCGTTAAATGGACATTGTTGACCCTCTTTTCTGCTTACAGTAGCTGCTGCATTTTCACCCTAGGCTTATACTCGAGTAAATAGGTTTTCCCATTTTTTTTGTGGTAAAATTAGGTGCCTTGGCTTATATTTGGGTCGGCTTATACTCGAGTATATATGGTAATATTAAACATTACTTAGCGCTAGAGATGACCAAATCATTCTGAATGGGCCATGGATGTGAGCAGCCTATTGTCAATGCTCAAACACACATATACAATCTGTACACATATACACACACAGAGAACCAGTGAATGAACCTTATTTTTGTTATATTTTTGTTTTACACTTTTAATTATTTGTTGCAATTTTTTTTTTTTTTGGTCCCTTAAAAAGTGGGAGGTACATATACAAACTGTTGTAATTCTTACACCGTTCACCTGATTTGGATGTAAATACCCTCAAATTAAAGCTGAAAGTCTGCAGTTAAAGAAGATCTTGTTTGATTAATTTCAAATCCATTGTGGTGGTATATAGAGCCAAAAAGATTAGAATTGTGTTGATGTCCCAATATTTATGGACCTGACTGTAGATGTATAAAGAATTGCCATAAATCTATCCCCTATATTGTAGACGCTATAACTTTTGCGAAAACCAATCGATATACATTTATTGCAATTTTTTTTACCAAAAATATGTAGAAGAATACAGAAAAAAAAAACACTTTAAAAAAATAAATAAAATGGGTATATTTATTATAGCAACTATAGCATTATAGTTTTTTTTTCAAAATTGTCGGTCTTTTTTTGTTTATTGCGTAAAAACTAAAACTCGCAGAGATGATCAAATACCACCAAAAGAAAGCTCTATTTGTAGGGAAAAAAATTTGTTTGGGTATAACGTTGCATGACCGCGCAATTGTCAATTAAAGCAACGCAGTTCCGCAAAAAATGGCCTGGTCATTCAGCAGCCAATTCTTCCGGGGTTAAAGTGGTTAAGCTGCCCATAGATGTATCAGAATTCGACCAGTTCAGAAGGGAATGGCTGAATTTTGATCCATTTGTGGACATTCCCAGTTGATTTAATGATCAACTTCTGTCAGAAGAAACAAGAAATGATCTGGCACAAACCACAGTGACAAGCCTCATCCCTATTATTAATAGTGTACATTTGTACAAGAAAAGGCTAAGGTCATGGGACTTTATATGAGGGGAGTCACTAGAAACATAATATAATGAAAATATGTAAAAATATAAATATAATTTATTCTGAAATCCGAATCAGACCATATCGCGATCGGGTACATCAAATACAAAATTCATAAAAAGCTATGAAAAACTGATATATATTACATAGTAAATAATACATTAATGGTATACAGTTACATAATGAAATTAGTGCATGAAGAAAAACATGATAAATATTGTATATATCAATCTAATTTCAATCTTATATATCAAACTAATTTCATTATGTAACTGTATACCATGAATTTATTATTTACTATGTAATATATATATATCAGTTTTTCCATTAGTTGTTATGATTTTTTTTATTTTTTATTGCAGCATGTACCCAATCCTGTTATGGTCTAAATCGTATTTCAGAATAAATTATTTTTATATTTTTACATATTTTCGTTATATTATCTGTAGCGCCTAAGTACTTTATGGTACTGGTGCTATTTAAATTTAAGGTTAGATCAGAGTGTAGTTAAACTTTGATCCAAAATTGTTAGTTGTAAAATAGGATCTCTGTCTCAGCTTGGCTGTGCTGTAGGCTTATCCTGTTGTACTGGGGTGTTCTTCCAGCCCCGGTGCTGCAGGTGGCAGCAGTGGAGTCAAGGTTTGGGTGCTCTTTCCCAGCAGCCAATCAGGATGGTTTGACCTTGTTGTGCTTGCTGGGGAGGGGTATTTATGAGGCAGACGCCATTGGTTCTGGGTCTTTTTCGTCCAGTTTGGCACCCACCTTTAGGGTGGCCACACCACGGTGCCCTGTCGTTATGGCCTACCTGGCCGGGGCGTGCGTGCCAAGCGGTGTTCCTGGTTCCGGAGCCATGCTGGCCCGGAGGATCTGAACAGCGACGGGCACCCAGTGAGTGACAGTCAGTCTGAGGAGCGCCATTGAGAGGCTGGCAGTCCAAAAGGGCCTGGACAAACCACCGGGGATCAAGGTAACCGGACACTGAGGGATTGATCAACTGTCAGTCGGTACCTGGGCGACAAGTTGAAGGAAATCCAGACATAACTCATCCAAGGAGGGATATCTCAGAGAATTCAATCCAGAAGGGGGCTTGTGGCAAAAGTACCTTTCTGAGGCTCACCGAGGAGAGTCTGTGGCAGAGACTTTCTCCTCAAGTTCAAGTTCACCAAGGAGGGTCTGTGGCAGAGACTTTATCCTACAATTGTCTGAGCAATACTCTGGCTGCCAGGTCAGCGAGAGAGGCCTGTCCGGGTACGCTAAACCCACTCCGGCGGGAGTGGCGCAGAGAAGTGTTACGTTTGGGAACAGGACTGTTTCCTTATCATAAAGCCTGAATCTACAGTTCTCTCTTTTTCTTCAACTTTACTTTCCTCACCACAAGTTGTTGTTTTTACCCGGCTGGGTAATAAAGAGCACAGGAAAAGAGCACCTGTCGTGGACATTCCTTTACTTCCACTATATGCAATACGCATCATTCACCCCTAGGAATTCGGAGGAGCCAAGAGGTAATACGCCACCCAAACATCCAGCAGCTCCTCCGGGCGTAGTGCTACATATCTTTCTGGTGACTCGCTTAATATAAAGTCTGATGATCTTAGCCGTTAAAAAAAAAGACTTTCGATAGTAAAACATTTTTTATTTCTGCCAGTAAATACCTTATACAGCCCACTTCCGGTTTATTGTCTGGTAAAAATGACATCATACACAGCCCCTCTCACTCTCACGAGAGTTTTCCAGGATGGAAGGGGTGGTGAGTCATAAGAGGAGCAATGAGAGCTGCAGTGTTGCAGAGCTGGAGGTGTGTAAATCAGGGAAGTGAACAGACAGCAGCTTCAGTTGGCCAAAGTTAAATTGAATACAGCCAGAATCAGTGGAGGGAGATTTCTGCAGCATATTTGGCAAATACAGGATCACAGTATATATAAAATAATATGCAAAGTAGTAGGAGGGAAGCTTCAGTATGGCAAATATGTTTTTTTATTACAAATTATGGGAGCAGACTACAGTTCCTGATGAAAAAGCTACAGTTTTTAAAGGCTGGTGCAATGGGGAATAGCAAAATAAATGAATTGCTTACACAAGAGATTTTTTAGAGCAGCATTCCAGACCCCGATTTGTACACATCAGATTGACTAACTGACTGATGGATCTATACTTGTATTTATGTTGATGAGCTGTTTACTTTGAGAAAGAAGCTGATGAAGCTATAATACAAACCCTATATCAAGACACAAGACAAATGACCTTGGGCCATAAACTTTAGCTAGGTGTTTGAATCAAAAGCAGAAAAGATGGCAGATTTCTTAACAAAGGGCACAAAATTCAATAACTAATGAAGGCTTAAAAGATGCAAAATCAGTAAATTCCTTAATAGAAGCTAAGTACATACATAGTCAAAGGAATTAATTTACTAAAGTCAAATAGGCTGCTCATTGAGCAAGGGAAGATGCACTTTGCAAGGGAATTTGCCCCAATGTGGCAAAGTTTTACTTTAAAAAAAATATCCAATCAGAGGCAAGGAAAAAAAAGTTGTGTTATGAAATAGAATGCTCTTAGATAAAAGCTATACAGTATGCAAGGACCTGGACACTGTCCTTGTTTTTTTTTTAGAGGGATGAAATGTGGTTATGACAATGATTTGAACAGTTATCTTTTATCAATAAATATGTTTGTGATTTATATGTACTGTATGTGTTCATGTGGATTAAACTGAGCAACTTGGAATCTATACCTAACCTGACACAATTGGGTTGATTCACTAAAACTTTTTCACAAGTTCAGCAGCCTTTTGTAGAGGAACTACAGAGCTCAGAAGAACATGGATGGCAAAGTTGGTGAAGGTAGGAGACCAGCAACAAGGACATGGAGAAAATAAATTTGCCCGGAGTTCTGCTTTAACCATTTTCCCTTAAGCCACACCCAAAAGATAATGCAGTGTGGCCTTGTTGTTTCTCAGTGTGATAAACTCTATGTGCCACATTTATTCTTCATCCCAAGGAGTCCCTTCTTTTTCAACTTCCAAAGTTGGGAGCTATGGAAAAAAGTATCTGAGAATCAGTGGTGGCTGGTGCTCAAATTTTTATGGGGGGCGCAAACAAACAAAAAAATAAATAAAAAGACAATTGCAGCCTCACTGTGCCCATCAAAGGCAGCCACTGTGCCCATCAAAGGCAGCCACTTTGCCCATCAAAAGCAGCCACTGTGACATGCCATCAATTGTTGCCACTGTGCCATCAATTGTCGCCACTGAGCCATCAATTGTCACCACTGTGCTATGCCAAACGCAGCCACTGTGCCATCAATTGTGCAGTTTGGTCTTGTTGGTTCTCAGTGTGATAAACTCTATGTGCCACATGTCTTCTTCATCCCAAGGAGTCCCTTCTTTTTCAACTTCCAAAGTTGGGAGCTATGGAAAAAAGTATCTGAGAGTCAGTGGCGGCTGGTGCTCAACATTTTTAGGTGGGAGGCAAACATACGGAAAAAAAAAAGACAATTGCAGCCTCATTGTGCCCATCAAAGGCAGCCACTGTGCCCATCAAATGCAGCCACTGTGCCATGCCATCAATTGTCGCCACTGTGCCATCAATTGTCGTCAATGTGCCATCAATTGTCGCCACTGTGCTATCAATTGTCGCCACTGTACCATGCCAAATGCAGCCACTGTGCCATCAATTGTCGCCACTGTGCCATGCCAAACGCAGCCACTGTGCCATCAAACGCAGCCATTGTGCCATGCCATCAAACGCAGCCACTGTGCCATCAATTGTCGCCACTGTGCCATCAATTGTCACCACTATGCCCATCAATTGTCACCACTGTGCCGTGCCAAATGCAGCCACTGTGCCATCAAAAGCAGCTACTGTGCCATGCCATCAATTGTAGCCACTGTGCCCACATAAATTGCCTCCACTGTGCCCACATCAATTGTAGCCACTGTGCCCACATCAATTGTTCCCACTGTGCCCACATCAATTGTCCCCACTGTGCCCACATCAATTGCTCCCACTGTGCCCACATCAATTGTAGCCACTGTGCCCACATCAATTGTCGCCACTGTGCCCTGTAAAATGCTGCCAGTCAGATTGCCCCCCTGCCCGGCACTTACCTTTCTCGGCTCAGCCACCCTCCTTCCACGGTCCCTCAATGTCTTCTCCCATCCTCAATGACGCTTCAGCCAATCAGGTTACCAGTAACCAAAACTGGTGAACCTGATTGACTGAGATGCCTGTCAGTGTTAGCCAGGGAACGCACCCGCCGTGCGTCCCCTGGCTAACTATTTGGAAGCCAATTACAGCTTGAGGGCTGTAGTCGGAAAGCCTATCAGAGCCACTGGCTCTGATAGGCACTTCTAAAGCCAAGCAGCTGTCGCCATTCAGATGGCCGGCGCTCACCAGAGGGCCGGCCATCTGAATAGTGGGCGGCAGCAACAATACATAGATTCATGCAATGCATCAATCTGTGTATTGTATTCGGTGGTGATGCAGGAGAGAGGGGGGCGGCGCTCCTGCCCCCTCTATGGATGCACCGCCACAGCTGAGAATCCAAAGTCTGTGTTACATGACATACAGTAGACCTTTAATAAATCTCTCTCTTCAATATTGCTTTCATATTCCCTCTTTTATAATACATTGCTGAACTGCTGGTGACTGCAGGAAAAGCTTGTATTGAAGAAGAAGATGTTCCACTCTTTGAAAATATATTTTTTAAGGAATAAAAGGAACACAGTGGTGCAGATTGAAGGCCGTACTTCATTTTTTTCAGAAAAAAATCTTACATAAAGTTAATAATGTCTATATGTTAAATGGCTTTTTGCTGACTGGCAACAAAGGCCTGCTCAGCTGCGCGCTGATTTAGTGGGATTTTTTGATTGTACAAGCAACTGTGCCAGGGAGCCTGACTGTGTGAATGCCACTGAATGTAAGTAATTTACACAGTACCAACAATGAAATCTGAGAATGAGATTCGCAGAGAGAGGGAAGCAAAGCAGCATGCAAAATGTCACACAGCAAAAAGTTGTGGTGTATACACGTTGCACTGTTAGTAATGCAGTAGGGACCATTGTTATCTGTTCCTGCAGAGGCGGCGTTGAACATATAACATTCCTGTCCTCAAATGAAACATGTAAGCCTGTGTTCATGAACCTAGGTTATTTAAAGTCTATATAGAAGCAAAACAAATCTAAATAAATGCATTGGACATCTTGAATTCAGCCTACATTCATTACATTCATTCATCGGATATACGGGTACATAAACAGGCCAGTTTTCCACTGCAGCTTCCTTAGTTCTTTTGCTGTTTTTTTTTTGCTTCATACATTTTCTGTTGTTTTGAAGCCAAAATGTATCGACTTTTGTGCTAAGGCTGCAAATTACTCGTAGTGGCTGTTTTACTGACAGTAATTTACTGCACCAGCAAGTGAGAGAATATCTGTTGTTAATATGACCCTCCATTCTTATAGGTAGGGCTAGCAAACACTTGGCTGCTTATCCGGACTATACCCAGTTTTGTATATTTTATCATATATGGCCAGCACCTGGCGGGTTATCTGACAAGAATATATGAAATATATGGAATTATTTCTATCTATCAGTATAATCGTTCTTCCAGTACTCCATCTATGTAAGACCCTGGATTATAACTGCAAACCAGCTCAATTTATACACTTTCTTAATTAATGATAAAGGTAAGTGAGGTCTATATAGACTATGTTGATCTTAGCCTATACCCTCACTTACACAGTTATTTTTGTCCTTGTTTACACAGCTTGGATTGTCGGACTAATTTTTGGTGTATATACAGTATACTATTAACCCAAGGTATATCCTCACATGGGCTAGCGGGCATGGAAAGCTACTGGTTCTCTCCTTTACACCTCTGCATTTTGCCCTTATCCTCTCTGGGGTAAGACATTTTACAACACTAGCAGATATGGTATGTATTGTTTTTTCACTCCTACTGTATCACGAGCAATGTATAAACCTATATCAAATAATGTATATTTTTTTTACACACACACACACACACACATATATATATATATATATATATATATATATATATATATACAAATATGGTTGTGGCCCTAAGACCGAGACAGATGTGGGTCACATAAACACGCAACAAGACTTACAACATAAATAGACCTGAGGTGTGGCTTTTGGTTGTCTGGTAGGTAAGCCAATAAAAGGGGCCATACCCAAGATAAATAATGGATGATTGTGGAGGAGAATGTGTTGAGAAATGCTGTAAAAAAGGGAAAAGGGAGGGAGGGTATCGCACACTGGAACCAACAAGGAACAAGGTGGTCAGCTTAAATACCCACCGGTCCCCTCCCATAAATTCAGGCCACCATACAGGCCTTCCAACATATACAGTATATATAAAAAACATATTTTTTTTGGTACTTATACAGTATACAGTATATCTATTTATATCATGTAAAATGTGACTGGCCTTGTACCTATGAAATATACAAATGTGATATAAAAAAACATAAAAAAACAAGATAGGCTAAAAAAAATTCTCTGTAGATTTGTTTATATGTAGAGGCTAAAAGAATGGACAGCCGAACCCCCAAAAAAACCTTAGGTTGTCTTTATTTAAAAAAAAAAGTAGATGGAAAATGCATTAAAAATAACAGCAAAGGGTGGAAATAACAGCCTACGTGTTTCACACTACGATCAGTGCTTAGTCATGACTAAGCACTGATCGTAGTGTGAAATGCGTAGGCTGTTATTTCCACCCTTTGCTGTTATTTGTAGTGCATTTTCCATCTACTTTAAAAAAAATAAAGACAACCTAAGGGTTTTTTGGAGGTGCGGATGTCCATTCTTTTAGCCTCTACGTTTTCCTTTGTGCATTTCCGGCACTCCTGGTCTCCTGAGAAGCCACTGATTGTCCAGCATACCCACCTGGAGCAGTCATTTTTCTTACTCCAGATTTGTGTATATGATTGTAAGCAAGCTCTCTGAATAGTAAAAAACATGGAAAAAACTGCGCTAGAACCCAAGTGGTGTAAAAAAGCTGCCAGCTCTCTAACTAACAAAGTCAAACAGCAAAGAAAAATTAATAGTCTGACGCTAAACAATCAATAATAAGTGATAAACTCATCACTGCCCCCTTGAGGACTGGATCTCGTACTGGATCAGTCAGTTAGTCAGGCAGCGGAGTAGCAGCAGGAGCCCCCATCGGCACTCGCTCCTAGGAGTAGGAGCGTGCTGCTTTAGCTCCAGGCAGGTGTAAGCAGCAGGCAGGCAGGGTCTCCCCCAGTCCATCCAGCCTCAGCTCCTACCGTATCTCCTACCTGCATCTGGATCCGGATCTCCTTCAGCCTCCTCCGGGCCTCCTCCAGCCTCTCTCCATCAAACCTACTTTGGACTCCATCTGGCAGGTAAAACCTGCCCCCCCCCCCTGGAATCAAGGGCGGCCGTCCTTTTCAGGACAAGCTGAAACTTGTTTTAAGCCAGGAATCAGCCCACCCTCACCACAGGCCACAACCGAGGCACCCCCCCTCGCCACCCCTCCCCCCGCAGTCTTTTTCGGCGGTCCGCGCCAGCCTATGCTAGGTCCGCGGCATCCACGGCTCAGGAAAGTCCGCGGCTTCAACCGCGGCCTACCGGCGCACCGCAACATCGCTCGGGATCACCCCCAGATTCACCCTGCATACCCCCCCTCACCCCTGGAAGACCCCAGCCATCCCCGATTCACCCAACCAGCCCTCTCTGGCTGTCTCCAGCCAGTGTTAGCTCCCCAGCCTGGGCCCTCTGTCGGCGGCCATCTTGGTACACCTCCCCTTCCCCAGCTTTGGGAATACCTTTCACCCCAGCCCCTCACAATCGTATCAGCATTTGATCCAGGGTTTGTACCGATCGCCTCTTAGGGATCAGGAAGGAATTTTTTCTCCCTGCCCAGCACATTGGCTTAGCTGGGCCAGGGTGTTTTTTGCCTTCCTCTGGACCAAATAAAAAATAGCTGGGAGAAAGGATTCAAGGATTCTTCTCCCCACCACCAGCTGATCATCGCCACCAAAAGGAACGACTTTTTCCCCGGTGAATGGCGACCATGGCTAATCTGCGGTACTCCGCAGAAACCATTAGGAATTTGAGGCGTTTCGCCGCAATACTGCCAGCCATCACCAAAAAGACCCTAAGAATTGAGCACCTTTTGAGGATCGATCGACGATCGACCGTCAAAATTTTTAGCCGTTTACCCCAACCTAAGCGCATTTCATGTGCTCTGATCAACACAAGATCGGCAGTAAAACACCGACTTGAAATCCATGATTTCATTCTACAACACGACCTAAACTGCCTCTTTATTACAGAGAGCTGGCTCACAGCCGACTGTAACACCATTCTAGGAGAATTGGTGCCAGAAAACTACCGTATTATAACGGAAAACAGAATAGGGCAAAGAGGAGGAGGACTGGCAGTGATCCATAAGACGCGTCTTGCGATCACAAAACCAAGCCTCCAAAACCCTCTTCCGTTCATGGAAACCCTTACTCTTCAACTGCAAGTAAACGGCCAGGAGACCGTCCGGATTCTACTCTGCTATAGGCCACCTGGCCCCAAGTCGCAGCTGCTCCCATCTTTGACGGACTTTGTCTCCACCTATACCCTGAATAGCAAACACCTTTTGCTGCTCGGGGACTTCAACCTTTGGGCCAACTCCCCGCAAGACCCCATTGCTGACGCCTGCATCGACCACCTGAAAGGATTAGGGCTTCAGCAACTAGTATGTGGGCCCACACATGCTTCAGGTCATACGCTCGATCTTATTTTCAGACAAGATCTGGAAATAAAAATCTTGGAAAATGAACCATTGCCATGGACAGATCACCATGCAATTAAATTCATTATTTCCGAATTCCCCCCCTTAACAAAAACATCAAATCCAGTGACAACACACTGGACCAGATGTCAGAAGAAGCTCCACTCGGAACTCTTCAAAGCCACGTTAGGGGAAAAAATAAACACAATTCAGCCGCACCAAACAGCGGAAGAAACACTAGAGGCCATAAACACAGCACTATTGCAGTCAGCTGACTTGATAGCGCCGAAACGAAAGACCCAGATCAGGAAAAATAACTCCGGCTGGTTCAACAACCAGCTGGCGTTACTGAAGCAAGAGCGTAGAAGGGCAGAAGCAGCCTGGAAAAGAAGCTCCTCAGATGAGAACCTCGCGATTTACAAGGCAATAACCAGAAAATACTACAAGCAAATCTTCGAAGCCAAGAAAAACTATTTTTCTGAGGCTATCAACGGTGCCCTAAATCGCCCCCACGAACTCTTCAAGCTGGTCACTCAGACCATGAATCCAGGATGTCTTGAAGCCCCCAACTCGGATACACAAGAATTTTGCGATGAGTTATCGGATTGCTTCATTAACAAAATTGAGGCAATCCGGCAAAGCATTCAGCGGAACAATTGCCTTCCCAGCCCCCCTCGTAGTCATTTACACAGCACCGGCAACAATTCACCACAGTTTGGTGAGTTCACGCTGGAACCCATCTCCATTCAGACCACTAAAAATATCATCGGCACTCTGCGCAACAGCACTGCGCCAAATGATATTATCCCCACCAAACTGCTGAAGGAATGCGCCGACATCCTGGCACCTCCTGTCACGCAGCTTATTAACCAATCCTTCAGGGAGGGCAAAATGCCCTCCCAGCTGAAGGAGGGCTTCATTCAACCCATCTTGAAGAAAGCCACCCTGGATCCTAAGGATCCACTCAACTGGCGCCCCATAACAGGCCTAAATGTTCTCTCCAAGGTAATGGAGAAAGCAGTGGTACAGCAGCTGCAACAGCATCTAGATACCCACAACTTACTCGACCCACTGCAATCAGGATTCCGTCCCGGACACGGGACAGAAACAGCATTGCTTAAGATATGGGACGACGTTCTTGAGGCCGCAGACGAAGGAGAATCTTCTCTTCTGGTTCTGCTGGACCTAAGCGCAGCCTTTGATACAGTTGATCACAAGCTGTTATTGACTCGGCTAGCTAAAATAGCCAAAGTCGCAGAAAGCGATCTATCTTGGTTCTCCTCTTTTTTGGAAAACCGATCGCAAATAGTCAAGCTAGGACCATTCACTTCGGAACAACGCACATTATCGTGCGGGGTCCCTCAGGGATCTCCCCTGTCGCCAATGTTATTCAACATCTATCTGCGTCCTCTTTTTGAAATCATCAGCAGCCAAAAACTGCTATATCACTCTTACGCAGACGACACGCAACTGTACTTCCGCATTAGCAATAAAAAGGATCACCACCTCGATCTAGAGACATGCCTCTCTTTGATAGAGGATTGGATGACAAAGAGTTATCTCAAACTCAACGGAGCGAAAACAGAACTTCTGCTGTTTCACGCCAAGCGTAGGAATCAATCGATAACAACCTGGATCCCCCGGCCCATTCTGGGCAAAGTCATCACCCCTAGCGCCAAAGTCAAAAGTCTTGGGGTCATCTTTGACTCCGACATGACATCGAACGCACAAATAGGGGCAGTAGTCAGCGGATCTCACTATCTGCTGCGCCTACTACGCAGACTCACGCCTTTTATTCCGAAGAAAGACATAGCGGTCGTGGTGGGAGCGATTGTAAACTCCAGATTGGACTATGCAAATGCCCTTTACCTCGGACTCCCCAAGTACCAAATCGCTCGTCTTCAAGTCGTTCAAAATACGGCCGCCAGACTTGTGACTGGGAAAAAACCCTGGGAATCAATCTCACCTTCGTTGAGATCCCTTCACTGGCTACCAGTCAATGACAGAATCACCTTTAAAGCACTCTGTCTAACGCATAGATGTATCCATGGGAATGCTCCCCATTATCTATGCGAAAAATTAAAAATGTACAATCCCAATCGTATTCTACGATCCAACAATCAAAATCGGCTTCAGATACCGAAAGCCAGATACAAGTCCAAAGGAGACAGGAGATTCGCTGTCCAAGGTCCCAGACTATGGAACGCCGCATGTGCTGCGCTATACAAGTTCTTCATTCATTCATTCATTCATAAACACACAAAAAAAACACAAAAAATTAATGTGGTCATAAAATGAAGGTAAATGTGAAAACAATATTGAAATACATCAACGTTCAATAATGGAGCCAAGAGGCTTCAACAAGTGATATGAAGAAAGTCCATATAGAAATAAACTCAGTGGTGAATATCTTCCCATATGATGGCACAAAGTACAGGAACAACAAGTTGACTGCTGAAATTCTCATACTCTACATGCAATAAACAAATGAGGTACTCTTACCGGAACTGGTGGACTCATCTGTTATATAACAGTGGGTCAAACAGGCTTAGGATATTAGAGATCTGGATCAATGTAGAGGGATTTCTATGGTTCCCACAAATCTGGATCAATCCTGTTATATAACACTGGGTCAAACAGGCTTAAGATATTAGAGATCTGGATCAATGTAGAGGGATTTCTATGGTTCCCACAAATCTGGATCAATCCTGTAGAGAGTGGTCCGATGTACTGGGACATAGGATGCACACTTTCTCCACTAGCGGATGGATGTCAAAGTAGATCTGAGCATGCTTTGTGATGGCTTGCTGGGAGGAGAAGTGCAGTGTGTAGGGTGGTGGGCACAGGTGATGTATTTCACAAGCTCATTGAATATACAAAACCTTTGTGGGTCCTGACCCCTGAAGAACCAATGTATCCACGAAATGCGTAGACCTTATCGCAAAGGACACAGATTGCTTGTCTTTGTGATGTATCCAATGTCTATTATGATTCCTATATAACTTATATGTTCTGTTGAATCATATATAAGTGATACTAGGGGTATATTTAAAGTCCCAAAGCCTCCCTTACCTTTCCTTCACTATACAGCAAAGCAGAAACAGATCTGTAAACTTCTTCTCAGAAAATTTTGCTAGCAAATTACACTTGCTAAACCGAGGCCAAAGTGCACATTAGAGTCACTTTTCCAAACCTTTTAAATGTGGAAGAACCCTTAAACTTTTAGGTCTCAACACAATGTGGCACGCATAGCTTATTTGACATCAGAATGAGCGCAAGGAGAAAATTAGCAGAGATAAAATGCGGCTGAACACTAAAAGATGTTTCACATACTCCAACAGTCGATATTATACAAAGGAGTGCAGCACAATATTAGGGTTCATTAAAACATTTATATATGTGATAAAAAGTTTATATAAATCCAAAAAAAAAAAAACGAAATCAGAAGGTGGACTAACCAGCAAGCAAAGAGTCCCAGTGATAAATTTCATTGCAAGGGTGACTTTCCCTCCACCTCCAGGACACTCGCTTCGCTCATCTCTAGGAGTGGACCACTGAGCTAACAGATGGTCAACAACGCATGTCCTTCATAGGTATAATCTCCAAACAGTATCCAAATCCACCTTCCATATCCCAGGGGTATAATATTAAGAGAGAAGCACAATCTAAGTGCACACTGATGATTTTCTTTAAAAAAAGCTTTATTTAGCAAACAAATGGCTACTCACATGGGCTTCATAGAAACAGCACAAATAGGAGAAGACACATTAAGCATGGAGTTACAGAATGACAACGGGTGATGCCAGAATGTGGCTCCTACATTCACACAAACTTCCTCAGCGGGTCGGACTGTTTGGAGATTATATCCATATGGGACATTCGTTGTTGACCATCTGTTAGCTCAGTGGTTCACTCCTAGAGGTGAGCGAAGCCAGTGTGCCGGAGGTGGAGGGAAAGTCACCCTTGCATTGAAATTTCTCACTGGGACTTTTTGTTTGCTGGGACTGTTAGTCCACCTTCTGCTTTAATTTTTTTGGATTTGTATGGACTTTTTATCATCTATGAAATGTTTTAATGACCCCTAAAATTGCGCTGCACTCCTTTGTATAATAGCTTATTTGACACCCAGGAATGCTCTGAATGCTCTGTACAACAAAACAAATTTCAGTAATAATAAAGAAATTAAAGTGGTATTAAAGCTTGTTTTTTGTTTTTTTTTAACTTACATACCTGCTAAGTGCAGTGGTTTTGCACAGAGGAGCTCTGATCCTCTTCACTCCACATAGTGAGCCCCCCCCCCCCATACACACTCTCCTCATTGGCTATGATTGGCAACAGTGGGAGCCAATGAGGAGGGAGAGTCAAGGCTATCGTGAACATCACTGGATCACAGGGAGCTTAGGTAAAGATTGGGGGGCAGGGGGGAACGCTGCACACATAAGGCTTTTTTCCTTCATGCATGAAGACATTCAGAGAAGAAGGTACTTCTTCAAAGCACCACTATTCCACCTCGTTTCCAACTCCTTCTGTATCAGGTGTCAGCAGAAGGGTGCCCATCTATGATCTGTGAACCTGCTGAGTACAAACAATGGGCCACAAAATGATGATGATATCACAGCTGCAAGCACTGATCGGATGCCGATGGGCAGCTGTTTTTCCAGAATACCAATTTGACAGAATCTGGGCATTCGAACAGCTTCTGTCGGACAGGTTGCTGTACACACAAGCCCAATATTGGCTGGTTTCTTTTGAACCATCCGATACCGGATGGTATTCGGCCCATGTGTACCAGGATTTAGAGATAAGGCTTAGGCCTCGTACACATGACCAGTTTCCTCGGCAGAATCCATCAAGAAACTCGGTGGGAGAGCTTTTTTGCCGAGGAAACCGGTCTACTAAGATACCCGTGCACCTTCGGTAAAAGTAGCGTTTGTAATAGAAATAGCACATTTGTAACAGACTCAAAAGTGCAAATGTCTCTTACCAAACTTTTTCCTAACAAGCAGTAACATGAGATTAGCAAAAGCAGCCCCTGCCGTTGTATGTGTTAAAGTCACCGCGTTTGAAAACGAGGAGATTTGGTCTTTAACGTGTGTACGCAAAGCAAGCTTGTCGAGTTCCTCGACAAGCCTAACAAGGAACTTGACGAGGAAAACGATGTGTTTCGCCCGACGAGTTCCTCGGTCGTGTGTAGGAGGCCTAAGTCTATAAGGGTTAGATGCATCAGATCAGGGTAGCCGTCGGCAGGGACTCTTATGCCGTGTACACACGACCTTTTTTCATGACGAGAAAAATGCCATTGTTTAAATTGGTCGTTAAAAACGGTTGTGTGTAAGCTCCAGAGCATTTTTCTTGACGAGAACATGTTCTATTTTTCTTGTCGTTTTTCACGTCGTCGTTTTTAACGTTGACCGTTGAAAAACGGTCGTGTGTACGCTTTAACAACAGGGGAAAAAAACGTGCATTCTCAGAAGCAAGTCATGAGACGGGAAATTAGCATAATCAGCCCAAAGGGTGGCGCCATTCGAATGGAACTTCCCCTTTATAGTGCCGTTGTACGTGTTGAACGTCACCGCGTTTTGCTCGAGCATTTTTTATCACGATCGTGTGTATGCAAGGCAGGCTTGAGAGGAATCACGTCGAGAAAAATGTTGTGTGTACGTGGCATAAGTATGTTATTTCTGGCTTCATAAATTTGCTACACGTGACATCATCAGTGTGAGGCTTGATATTTGTACAGAAATATTATTAATAAAAAGACACTCTTACCAATAAAATTGTTCATGCTCCTTCACATTGGTGGTTAGTTTAGGCATACCCCTTGAGTGGAGGCCAGTCAAGTTTCCATTACCATTGGTGGTCAGTGTATGGCCCCTTCACATTAGTGGTTAGTAAAGTGCTCTGTTATGTAAGTATTTGGTGGAGAACAGCCCCACTACTGTACATTACTGGTCAGTAAAAAGAATGCTCCTTACATTGGTGCTCAGTATAGATGAGCTCCCAGTTTGGTCTCAACACAAATTTAGTTTGAGCAAAACTTCATATACAGTAGCAAATTTTCTCCAAACAATCAGTCAGAATCAATCTTTGATAAACAGGAAGTTCTGAAGCAGCACTGACTTTTACAAATAAAAAAAATATTTAAAATAGCAAAAAAAAGATTCTACAGCAAGAATTAATTAAAAAAACTTAGTTTAGAGCCCCCCTAAAATACATGGCAGATCATTTAGACTGGGTCACGGAAAAAGTCAAGTGCGTTCCCATTCACCGTTTCTGGTCTGATTTCAGTCTGAAGTTTTGGCTGAATTTGAACCTGAAACGGACCAAAAGATGCACAGGACTCCTGTTCAATCCACACCAGAGCCGCTGCGAAAAAGTGTGAACCGGGTGCATGGTGATGGCGAGCCGGTCACAAACTCCTGCTATGCGAATAGGATGTGGGGTAACCCACATCCAATTTGAAACAGTGTGAACCCAGTCTCAAGATGATTTACTAAAGCAGGAGAGTGCAAAATCGGGTGCAGCTCTGCAAAGAAACCAATCAGCTTCCATTTTTTTTTGTCAAAGCTTAATTGAACAAGCTAAAGTTGGAAGCTGGTGGCCAGTGAGAAGAATGAACACTGGTGGTCAGTGTAGGGCTTCCTCATATTGGTAGCAATGGTACAAGAATTTTATTTTTATTTTTTTATCAGAATATAGTAAATGTAAAAGTAAATATTAAATAATTAAATACAGAGAAATTATTCGTAAGGAATGCACGATTTAACAAACATATATAAACAAAGACCAAGGGAAAATGAATGGGTAGGTAAACCAGAACTTTTGTTTTCCTGGCTGGGCATGAAAACTTTATGATTACAGAAAGTGTTAAATAGAGAGTGATGTGTAATCAAGGTTGAAGATACTATTGTATAAAATCCATGGCATCCAGATTTCAAGAAATTTTGATTGCGTATCATTAAGAAGAGAAGAACGTTTTTTTATGAATCCTGTGATGCTTGATTTCACCTGTTTAAAACTCATGGATGCATCTTACCAAGCCAACCTGTCATGTAGAAATATAAAGGAGATTAATTTCCGTTCTGATTTAGTAAAGCCAGAAATCGGTCTGTGAAAAAGAGAATCCCATGGGGAATGTTAGGGTTTTCTTAAAAAGAAACAAAATCAAGTTATAGGAGTGTTTCCATAGTGATTGAATGATGGAGCATTCCCACCATATATCACAAAGTATCACAAGAGTTGCAACCTCGGAAACATAAAGAGGAAATAGACAGTGTGAATTTGGCTATTACATTTTGAGTCAAATACCAGCGGAGTAATATCTTATAGGCATTCTCTTGAGCTAAAACATTAATGAAACAATGAGCTATTTCTGCCCAAATCTTATTCCACTCAGAGATGTCTAACAAATTGCCTAAATCAAGTTTGCAGTTAAGGACATGTAGTTAAGTCCCAGGGCCCTTAAGGCATAATGGTGACCTCCAGAATTAGGGACATCTGACATCCATCTGTGTAGAGTGGGTTACAAGGCATGGTGGGTGTAATGCAAAGTAAATTGATGGGCACCAGACACTTCTTGAATGCAAAGAGATTTATTGTCTCAGACAGTACTGAGAGAGAGTTAGGGCCAGGGCACCCTTAAAGCGGATCTCCACCCTAAAGTGAAGATCCGCTGATCGGAACCCTCCCCCCCTCCGGTGTCACAATTGACACCTTTCAGGGGGGAGGGGGGTGCAGATACCTGTCTAAAGACAGGTATCTGCAACCACTTCCGGCCCGCGATCGCTCGTCCTCTGCTGCGGACGCCGCTGGACTCCAGGACAGGTAATTGTCCTAATATTAAAAGTCAGCAGCTGCAGTATTTGTTGCTGCTGGCTTTTAATATTTTTTTTTTGCTGAACCATGTGCTTTAAGTAGATGCAATGTTAATTGGCAGGATTTCTATAGGCAGACAGCCATGCAAGGAAAGGCATCCAGTTAGACACCACATCTGTATGAGTAGGACTGCTGTTTCCTATGGGAACAATCTTGAAACAGTTTCTAACAAATGTTGTCCTGAACTCCTTCACTTCTACAATCTCCCATTGTAGATCTTTACTCAACTGAGCTCCCAGTCTATCACTTAGACTTGCTGATCCACTGCCACTGGATCCCCTGAGCTCTTTCAATCTTCTTACTCAGTATCTTTCTCAAGCGTCACCCCCACGTCCCTGATGGGTCCCTAGCTTGGCACTCACAGATACTCTTCAATCGTCAACCCATTGGTCTGCTTGGTCCCTGGCTTGGCAAACAATAATGCTCTGCAAATTTCACCTCTGCTGACTGGGTCCCTGGCTTGACATCTGCTGAAGTTTCCCAATTATTCACCATCCCTGGTTGGTGAAAATATTAAAATACTGCACTGGTACTTGCTTAAGCTACTCACAGTGGTCCCCGGTAAAAAGGTGGATGGTCCCTTAGTGGAAACAGCTTCCCCTCTACCTCCAACAACAACAGGTTCTCTGGCCAGCAGAACCCTTACTTCTGGTTGGACTTCAAGCTGCAATCCCAACCAACCCTACACTGCTCTCTTGCTTCTGGATAGGCCCTCAGACAGCCTAGCCGCCAGATGTCCCTGGGATAGGCCTCTTGCCTAGCAGCCCGGGGCAAGGCGACACACGTTCACCCAGACAGCCATTCAGGTGGCACAGAACCCTGATCACATGACTCCACCCAAATAAATAGGCTCTCCCAGCAGACCAAGAGAATCCCTGCCCATTGGCTGAGACAGCCTTTTCATTCCTAATCTGTCCTTGCAATGCCCCTGTCTTATCTAATGCCACCAGATACCTGGCCATCTAGTGACAGAAGAGAGAAGTGCAGCAATTCCAGAGTTAAGATGAAATCAATTGACCTCCTAACAATTAGCCAAGGCAACTATCACTTGGCAAATAAATTTACTAGCGACCCTGCCTAAACATCAGGGTGCTGCAGACATATTGGGGTTTGGAGAGGCTTGAAGGATTAATCAAAGCTGACTACAAAACAGAAATGAAGCCTTTGAAATGTGGAGCATTCCTACATATATTTTCAAAGGAAGTTAGCAAAGTTACATTCTTTAGATTGTTGTTAAAAAGTTTGTGAATAAAATCAGAAATTTTATTTAAATGGGAATATTCAGAGGCAGGAAGTTGCCAATGTTCCTGGAGATATGAAAGTGATTTGACTCCATCAAGAGTCATAAGATCTGTATATATTCTATGGCTATGTTTGACTACCAGAGAAAAGCATTTGGATTTCTGAACACAGGAGGAAACTAATGGTTGTGAGTTGTACCTGTAAGTAGAATATGGGGTAAAATTAATGGCTGGAGTATTTAGTAGAGTACCACAATTTGAGGCATTATTGTAATATCGGATCATCAGTTAGAGGGAAAAGTTTTGGGAGAAGCCAAATTAGATTATAGATTACCGGAGAATAGTTCAAAATGTCAAGATGAGTGACAGGGCGTTATTTGAGCTACTAGGTAGTATTTAAAAAAAAAATAGGTACAGTAAGACCACCTAATGATTTTTTCTGATACAATAAATGAGCTGTGACCAGGGCCGGACTTACCATTGGGCTTGACTGGGCTCAAGCTCATGGGCCCCGCCCAATAGGGGGCCCCTCTAAAAAAAAAAAAAAAAACCCTTCCTTTTTTTATTTATTTTTATAAAAAAATATGTTTTTTATATATTTATATATATATATATATATATATATATATATATATATATATATATATATATATATATATACACATATATATATATATAATCATTATTATTATTATTATTATTATTATTATTATTAAAGGGCCCAGAGGTCTCCAGGGCCCCTGGATGGCAACCCCCCTCTTTTTTATAAAACAATTTACATTTTTATATATATATATATATATATATATATATATATATATATTTTTATTTATTTTATTTTTTTATTAAAGGGCTCAGAGGTCCCCAGGGCCCCATGTGGCAACCCCCCTTTTTTTTATAAATGTTTATTTTTTTATTTTTGTTTATATATTTTTATTTTTTATTAAAAGGCCCAGAGGTCCCCAGGGCCCCCGGATGGCGACCTCCCTTTTTTATGTATTTTTTATAAATGTTTATTTTTTTTATTTTTTTTAGGGGTCTGGAGGTCCCCAGGGGCCCGGAGGCCCCCAGGGCCCTGGACAGCAACCCCCACTTTTTTAATTTATTTTTTTATTAGAGCTGCACGATTCTGGCCAAAATGAGAATCACAATTTTTTTGCCTAGAATGAAGATCACGATTCTCTCACGATTCTCACAGCGTAAAATCTTTTACATTTATACAAAAAAAAAAAAAAAAAATGGGCTAACTTTACTGCCTTTTTTTTTCAATTCATTAAAGTAATTTTTTAGCAAAAAAATGCATTTAAAAAGACTGTTGCGCAAATACAGTGCAACATAAAATATTGCAACAACCGCCATTTTATTCTCTAGGCCAAGGTCTTTACTAAAAAAAAAATAATGATTTTAACTTGAAAAGAGCTGTCAGAAAAAGGTTTGGTGTTTAAGTGGTTCAAAATTCCTAATTTACATACAGAAGAAGTTATCCTTTGAAGAGATACAATGTTTAGACTTAACTTTCCACTGATAAAGAATGTTTCCAAAACTTGGCAGATTGCCCAGACTGACTTTTGGCTGAGAGCAGACAGGAAATTCTTTGCATACCAAAGTGCAGAGAGAAAATTATTTTCATGTGAAAGATTGTGAAACCCTGTATCAAGAATCGCAACGGGAAAAAGATCGCGATAACGATTATTGACGATTAATCGTGCAGCTCAACAACTTTAATGTGCACCCCCTCGCTCAACAACTTTAATGCCCCCCCGCTCAACAACTTAAATTCGCCCCCCCCCCCCCGCTCAACAACTTTAATGCGCCCCCCCGCTCAACAACTATGATCCCCCCCTCGCTCCAGGGGGCCCCTTCAAAACTCAAGCCCAGGGGCCCCCACCACCCTGAGTCCTGCCCTGGCTGTGACATGTGTTTTTTGGCTCCCCAAATAAATGTCCACAACATTACATGCTCAATGTGGAGGATAAGTACAGGTATAGAAACAGGCAAGACCCTAAAAAAAAAGTTTAGGAAGCGCAAATCTTACCAAACCAAGACAAGGTGTGTACATGCCAGGAAGATAAAAAAAAACAGTTAGGTTCCTCAAATAAAGCAGTATAATTAGCTTTATACATGTTGTCAAGAGATAGTGAGATATGAATTCCCAAGTAAAGTACAGTGGAGGGACAAAAAAAAGTATATTTGTTTTCAATCTGAGACGTATGAGATTGTAGAGTAGTATTAAGAGCTTTAGACATTTCATCATTAACCTGTAACCCAGAGATAAAATCTCAGCAAAAGTGGATATTGAAGAGATTAGGTAGTATATATGGGGGAAGAAATGTTCAATAAAATAACATTCATGAAAAGCAATATTTTATGATGTGTTTATGCAAAAGTAATGCCATGACTAGATGAATTGGATCTGATGACTATTGCTAAAGGTTCCATGGTAAGTATAAAGAGAATTTGATATAAGCGTCAGCATTTTTGGGTGTCCTGAAGAATGTTAAAAGAAGGAGGTGACAAGCCTGCATATTTATTGGGGGCAGTGAGTTTAACTTATAAAGTATGTATCCATGCTACAAACTAATTTCCAAATTCCCATCTGTGTAGTACATAGAATAATTAAGGCCAAGAGAACAAATCAAATGCTTTTCTGACATTTAGTGATAAGAGCATTGTTTAAAGAGACCTGGATTTATCTAAATTAAATAATTGTAAGATACAAATTATATTATCTCCAGCTTGTCTTGAGGGTACAAAGCTTACTTTCTGTACTTTCTTATGATGTAATTTCAGTATTAAGCATTAAATTGAAATTAGAAGGTATGGAAGGTAAATGTTAACAAAATAATTGACAGAAAGAAAGAGATCTGCCAATGCAAGGACATGAGCCTCCAGGACTTTAACTTGACCTGAAATCAATATAAACTACAAACATTTCAAAATTAGAAAAACCTTTATTGAAAGTTCAACTAGTGTGGACACCGTAATCAAAAAATAATAATAACTACCTTCCACCATCATTAAAAAGAAAACATTGCCTTAGTACAAAAAGCTACTCTTGAGCAACTCTCCATGCTTCCATTATTCTTGCTAAAACTTATTTGATTTACATCACTTTGGAGAAGATAAGGATTTTTAATCTAGATGGATGGTATATCCCATGCCAGGCTGCCTTATTACACTGTTTGTGCTGATTGATTTGCACACTCCTATTTGTTACAATCAAGTGTATGGAGAAATGTGTTTCACATCCATTGTGACATTAAGGCCGTGTACACACGGCAGAGAACCTCGACGGGCAGAACACATCGTTCCGCCCGTCGAGGTTCCCTGCCGGCCGTCGAAATCGGTGACCCGCCCGTCGGGAATGGCAACCAGCCATTCTTCCAGGCGGGCCGTCGAGCAAATAGAGAGCGTGCTCTCTATTTCTGCTCGACGGGCTTCCCGACGGGAAGCTCGCCGAGAGCGTACACACGGCCGAGGTCCTCGCTGGAATGCAGCTTCCAGCGAGGTTCTCGCTGGTTTCCAGCGAGAACCTCGGTCGTGTGTACGCCGCCTAATGGTCATTGCAGTATAGCATTGTGATTTTACCACAGGGGTTATTGTCTGGGAGTTTTTATATACAGTCCCTTACTAATATACTAATCAGTATTCATTCTTGTCAGGAGCATGTAAACACATTGGTTCTTTGACACCTGCTGGTCTCGTTGCAGCATCCTGGTTTTGGTTGTGATACGTTCTCTCTGCCTGTCTACCTGCAAGCTAATTGTTGTGGTCAGTCTCAAGGTGGAGACGAAACCTGATTTAAGCCAGCCAAGCCTGCAGTCTCATGCTTGTGATAGCGTGTGTAATACGTGCAAGCTCTATGGCTTTCTGTCCTGCTCTGCAGTTTGGATTCCTCCTATTAACCACTTAAGGACCCCCGCACGCACATATACGGCCACAGAATGGCACGTACAGGCACAAGGGCGTAAATTTACGTCCCCGCCTGAGTGCGGTTCGGGGGTCCCATCGGGACCCCCTCCGCGGCGTGCGGGGGTCCCCCTACCTCTGGGAGCGATCCGGGATCTGCGGGCGGATGTCCGTAATATCCGCCCCCCCCGCGATCGCTCCCAGCCAATGGGAGCGCGCTCCCAGCCTGTCACTTCCTCCTCCTGTGTTTACACAGGAAGGAGGAAATTATGTATTCTCTCATCGCAGCCCTGTTTCCCAGCGCTGCTGATGAGAGAAGACATCACAAGTAAGTGTGCACCAACACAACACTGACACACACTCACATAGGCATATTAACCCCTTGTGATCGCCCCCCCCCACCCCCCTGTCACAGTGTCACTGAATGCAGTGATTTAATCACTGCATTTAGTGTCAGTGTGACAGGCAGTGTAAAAAACAGTTAGTGTTAGGTTTAGGATAGCCCCCCCACCCCCCCTAATAAAGTTTTAACCCCCTGATCACCGCCCTAGTTAACCCTTTCACTCCCTATTGCCAGCGTCACTAAGCGATCATTTTTCTGATCGCTGTATTAGTGCCGCTGTTCCCGCTAGGTAGCTATTTTTTTTTTATTGCGATTTTTTTTTTTTACTAAAGACATGTGGCTAAATAAATTTTGGCCTAAATGTTTGACTAAAATTTAGTTTATTTGATTTTTTTTTTAACAAAAAGTAAAAAATAGTGTTTTTTTTTCAAAAATGTCGCTCTATTTTTGTATATAGCGCAAAAAATAAAAATCGCAGAGGTGATCAAATACCACCAAAGGAAAGCTCTATTTGTGGGAAGAAAAGGACGCAAATTTTGTTTGGGAGCCACGTCGCACGACCGCGCAATTGTCTGTTAAAGCGACGCAGTGCCGAATCGCAAAAACACCTTGGGTCATTTACCAGCGTATTGGTCCGGGTCTTAAGTGGTTAATGACCTCAGATTGGATATTGACTGTTCTCTGAACTGTCTTTTGACTATGAATTGACCCAGACTATTCTGAACCTTGCTTGCCTTGTACCTGGACTGTCATTGAACCACTCTACCTGTCTGCCAAATGCAAGTACTCGTTTGCTTTGTTCAGTTTGCCTGCCCCGGCATGTGGACAGGCACTATAGCATTGTGTATAAGACCTGGGGACAACCAAGTCCCTGTAGGCCTGCTTGCCTTATGGGAAAGGCAGCTGCTTTAGGTGAAGAACACAGAAGCTAGCTAAAGTGTCTGATCACCTATGTTAGAGGTAAGCTGACATTTCTATAATATGGAATGTATGGATGTGCGTATAACATCTAGACCACAGGTGTCAAACACAAGGCGCACTGGCCGAATCCGGCCCTTCAGGCCATTTCATGTGGCCCTTGCACTTCACCTGCAGTTGCAGGAGAGCTTCAGCCCTCTTCTGCTTCTCTTCCAAACCCCTACTTTCTGCCTTTAAGCAATGCATCCATCTTCTTCCCAGCAGCAGCATAAGGAAAGGGGGTACATTGTGATGTAAGGGAAAGTGAGGGACTCAACTTCTGATGGTGGAGTGGCTCTTGACTAGGGTTGAGCGAACCCGGACTTTTGGATTTTTTGGACCCGGACCCGAACCCGAACAATTTGCTGTAAGTTCGGGTTTGGGTTTGGTGTTCGGCAATGTAATGGCGCGCTGCAGGGCAGCCAATCACCATTTGTTTTACTCGTGTGACCTAGAAGCCATCGCAGCCATGCCTACTAATGGCATGGCTGTGATTGGCCAGTGCAGCGTTTGACCCAGCATGTGACCCACCCTCTATATAAGCTAGAAGCACACAGCACAGCTCGTCACCCTGCTTTAGTTAGGGTAGGGAAAGGCTGCTGCTGCTGCTCTCAGGGAGAGATTTAGATAGGAGTCAGACTGTCCTGCTTCAGAAACACCAGCACTGCATATGTTCCTGTGAGATACTCTGCAAGACAGTTTAGGGAAAGGTTCCCGATTGTGCTTGTAGGGAGAGATTTAGATAGGAGTCAGACTGTCCTGTTTAAGAAACACCAGCACTGCATATATTACTGTGAGATACTCTGCAAGATTGTTTAGAGAAAGGTTCCCGATTGTGCTTGTAGGGAGAGATTTAGATCGGAGTCAGACTGTCCTGCTTCAGAAACACCAGCACTGCATATGTTACAGTGAGATACTCTGCAAGATAGTTTAGGGAAAGGTTCCCGATTGTGCTTGTAGGGAGAGATTTAGATAGGAGTCAGACTGTCCTGCTTCAGAAACACCAGCACTGCATATGTTACTGCAAGATACTCTGCAAGATAGTTTAAGGAAAGGTTCCTGATTGTGCTTGTAGGGAGAGATTTAGATAGGAGTCAGACTGTCCTATTTCGTCTGTCAGCGATGCAGCGTAACTTCGGCCTTCCCGCTCACTGCCTCATATGTGACGTGCCCACAAGGTGGAACTCCACCTTGCACATGCTGGCCAGACTGTGCGAGCAGCAGCAGGCGATTGTGGAGACTCAGCTGCAGCACGCACGCGTGAGTCGCTCTGCTGAACAGAACCACTTCACCACCAATAACTGGGCCTCCATTCGAGACCTGTGTGCCTTGTTGAGCTGTTTCGAGTACTCCACCAACATGGCCAGTGCCGATGACGCCGTTCTCAGCGTTACTATCCCAGTTCTATGCCTCCTTGAAAAAAACGCTTTGGGCGATGATGGGAGAGGATGTGGCACAGGAGGAGGAGGAGGAGGAGGAATCTGTATAATTTCCAAGGCTTTCAGGGCAGTCATTCACAAGTGGCTCTGAAGGTGGGTTCCTGCAACAAAAATTGTCCAGCAAGGGCACAGTTCTGGAGGATGACGAGGTGGAGGAGGATGAGGAGGAGGAGATGGAGGAGGAGGAGGAACCATGTTCACAGCAGGGTGGCACCCAGACCAGCTCATGGCCATCACTGGTGCGTGGCTGGGGGGATACAGAGGACACAGAAACACCTCCCACAGAGGACAGCTTTCCGTTGCCTCTGGGCAAGCCTGGCACACATGAGCCATTACATGCTGCAGTGTCTCCGCAACGACCGCCGTGTTGCCCACATTTTAACTGGTGCTGATTACTGGGTGGCCACACTGCTGGATCCCCGTTACAAAGACAATGTACCGTCCATAATTCCCTCACTGGAGCGTGTTTGCAAGATGCGCGAGTACAAGCGCACGCTGGTAGATGCACTGCTGGTGGAATTCCCACATGACAGCGGGGGCACAGTGGAAGCACAAGGCGAAGGCAGAGGAGCACCACCACGTTTTAGCATGAGGCAGCATTTTAGCAACATGGTGGAGCAGTATGTGTGCACACGCCTACACGTACTGAATGACGGGTCTGCCCCCTTAAACATCTGGGTCTCCAAATTGGGCAAATGGCCTGAGCTTGCCCTTTACGCCTTGGAGGTTCTGGCCTGCCCTGCAGCCAGTGTATAATCTGAACGTGTATTTAGCACGGCAGGGGGCGTTATCACAGACAAGCGCAGCCGCCTGTCCAGAGCCAATGTGGACAAGCTCATTTTCATTAAAATGTACCAGGCATTGATCCCACAGGAATTGTCTGTACTTTGTGCAGAATAGACACGTATACCGGCCTTACCCAGCCATTCTTGTATTTCTGATCTTTCTCACTCTTTTGGGGTGTACCCTTATTTAAAAAAATAAATAAATTAAAAACAAAAACCTGTGTTGGCAACCTCGTCCTCCTCCACCGTCGCTTCCACCTACACCGCCACATCCACCGCTACTTCAACCTCCTACTCCATATGGACCTCGTCCTCCTAGGTTGTACTTGCCATGCTCTTACCAACATTTTGCTGCCATTTGCAACCCTCTAGCCCTTTCCATTCGTTTTTTAGAGACATTTTAGTACTGAAAAGTTTGGGTCCCCATTGACTTCAATGGGGTTCGGGTTCAGGGTCAAGTTCGGGTCCCGAACCCGGACTTTTTTCCGAAGTTCGGCCGAACCCGAACATCCAGGTGTCCGCTCAACTCTACTCTTGACATCTAATGTAAGGGGAGGGGATGCGCTGGACATCTAATCTTAGGCCCTGTACACATGATCAGTGCAAACTGATGAAAACGGACTGAAGTTCAGTTTCATCGGTCCGAAACGACTGTGTGTACGCCCCATCAGTCTGTTGTCCTTCTGTCCAAAAATTTAGAACTTGCTTTAAAATCGGACCGATGGACGCCTACCGATCGGTCAAAACCGATGGTTAGTACGCAAAAGCATCAGTTTAAAACCCGCGCATACTCAGAATCAAGTCGACGCATGCTTGGAAGCGTTGAACTTTTCTGCACGTCGTTGTGTTTTACGTCACCACATTCTGATACGATCGGTTTTTGAACTGATGGTGTGTACGCATATCAGACCATCAGTCTGTGAACCGATGAAACTGAACTTCAGTCTGTTTTCATCAGTTTGGACTGATCGTGTGTACAAGGCCTCACAGTTACAACCAGCCCTTTTGAGGACAATCATAATGCTGATGCGGCCCACAATGAAATTGAGTTTGACACCCCTGATCTAGACATACCTTTGTACTAAGACAACATTGTCTTTTTAAATGTGGTTATTATTTATTTTTTTATTTACTGTGTCTACACAGACATTTTTAAACAAACAAACCACTGGATGAACATTTGTGCACAGATACTCCATACTATAGTATTCTTATAAAATACAAAAACAAACAGTAAGCTACAGTATATTCCTTCAAAATGTTTTGCCCAGACTGATGAATATAACGGTTCTCAGAAGCTCAGAAGTACAATGTCTTATAGAATGGAACCTATTACAGGATGTGATCTGTTAAGATACAGTAATATCATAAATGCAGTGTTTCCCAGAACAGTCTTTAGGAGACCAATAGCATTTCATGTTTAACCAGAGCTTTTTTTTCTCAGAGAATAGTTGCAGGAACTTAACTATACCCCCTACTTTCCACTGAACCACATCTTAATGGTTATCTTAACAGGGCATTAAATACCAGGAGTGCCATTTGTACAGAGTGCCGAATTCAGGAGTGCGCTACATGCAGAGTGCAGGGTTTAGAGGTGTGCTATGTACAGAGTGCATTGTTCAGGGGTGTGCTATGTACAAAGTGCAGGATTCAGGGGTATGCTACATACAGAGGACAGGTTTTAGTTGTACACTATGTACCGAGTACAGGATTTAGGGGTGCACCATGTACAGAGTACAAGATTCGGAGGTGTACTGTGTACAGAGTACAGAATTCAGGGGTGCACTACATACAGAGTACATGATTCAGGGGTGTTCTATGTACAGAGTACAGGATTCAGGGGTGAACTACGTACAGGGAGCAGGGTCAGGGGTGTGATATGTACAGAGTTCAGGATTCAGGGGTACGCTACATACAGAATACAGGATATAGTTGTGCACTATGTACAGAGTACATGATTTGGGGTGCACCATGTACAATGTACAAGATTCAGAGATGTACAGAGTACAGAGTTCAGGAGTGCACTACGTACAAAGTACAGGATTCAGGGGTGCTCTATGTATAGAATACAGGATTCAGGGGTGCACTACGTACAGAGTTTAGGAGTTTACTAAATACAAGAGTGCAGGGTTCAGAGGTGGACTATACACAGAGTGCAGGATTCGGGAGTGCACTGTACAGAGAACAGCGTTCAGGGGTGAGCTATGTGCCAAGCTCAGCTCTTTCTCACAGGTCCTAACATTTGCACACTCCTCTCAGTTCTGACCTCTGCATCACTACACCCATCCCACACCTCTGGAGACACACCCCTACACTGCCGTCATTATATCCCCATCCCCCATCTCTGCACACAAATCCCCTTCACTGCCCTCATCTCTCCTTCATCCGCTACCTATGCATGCAACTGCCCTCAACTCCTCCACCAAATCCAAACCTCTGTACACATACTTCCTTTCTTTCCTTTAAAGCTCGACACATCTTATCTTGTCAAAAAGCACCTGCCTAGCTCTAGTGCCTCACTGCACTGTATGTTTCTCCACACTTATGGTCATCGGCATCTATGCACCCGGGAACTGATGACAAATTTCTTTGGGAAGCAACCTCCTGCCCATGACCATTCTGGACTAGCACCTACATCTCCATTGTCCAAGTCATTTGTACTGTAAGCACTTAAAGTGACTATGAGTCAGACTGGATATCTGAAAATTTGATTTGTTGCTGGTAGCTGAGGACTGGAGTTAGTCCGAATTTTAAAGTAACTTCCAAAAGTACATTTTTTGTATGGGTCTTTTTAACATTCATCCAAGTGATAAAAACTTGCAACAATTCATGAAAATAGGAGACTGATGCAAAATACCTGAACTGCGTGAATATATAAAGGATTTTATTAATATTTTCTAGGTAATTCACAAGTAATTCTCATATTGCAGCAACAAATGATTTCCTTGAAGGTCTTTCGCATTTCCTGACTGCGAAAGGCATATATCAGAGGATCAATGACAGAGTTGCACATGATAAGAATGAGATACATATTAAAATGGGACATAAAACAGACACAATACAGGTTCTGTGGACATGAAATCATCAGAATGAGATGGAGAAAGAACGGAGCCCAGCAAACAATAAAAATTCCAATCAATATGGTTAGAGTGATGGCTCCTTTCATACTTGTTCTCTGGTGGACTGAATTATAGCCTGGCAGAGCAGCTATCCTCTTGACATGCGTACGCGCCAGCAAGAACATATGGATGTATAAAGATACCATGAGGAAAAGCATGGTGAAAAACATACTAATGAGGCATATTATTACATACGTTGATTCATAGTAAAGAATAAATATAATCCCACACCCAGTGCAGAATGTCCATATACAAGCAATAATGGCTCCAGCTCTTTTTACAGTCATGATGTTGTGGTACCGAAGAGCATAGAAAATGGTGATATAGCGGTCTATAGCTATAGCAAGTAAACTGCACATAGAAGCCACCACTGATATGCAGATCATGGAATCAAAAACATTATCTATATGACGTACAAACGCATCTTCCATAACAAGATGTTTATTATTTATGAGGTTTATTGCGATTGTTTCCCATGCATTAGACACACTAACCAACATATCGGCTACTGCTAAGCTACATACAAAGAAATACATAGGGGAATGCAAATTCTTGTTCTTGATAATGGCAAAAATCACAAGGATGTTTTCGAGGAGGCTTAGAATACCAAGCGTCAAAAACACTTCCGCAGCTATTACCACTTGATCACACGAAGACAATTTAGTCTTGCTTGTTGGCATTGTATTATTGCCATCTATGTTGCTTATATTAAGTTCCAGGATACGGTGCTGCACGGACATATTCATCCTTACAAGAATGTGAATGTTCTTTCCCAAGGCCGTTATGCTCCAATTTTGTACTTTGGTCCCATTGTCAGGAAAGATGAGGTATACTGTTAAGAAAGAATATAACAGATCTTAGCATGATTCACTTATGGCATCCTATTACAAAAGAATAAAATTATGATTTTTTTTTTTATAGTGATCAGAGATTGCATTTCAATGCAAAAGTTGGAGGTACATTTCAACATGCAAAATCATATGAATCGCATTGCTAATGAGCCTGAGTAAACCTGGCAATACACAAAGGTATCTATCAGACATGTAGGCAACTGTTTCATGCAACATGCATTCCCATTATACATTGCATCTTGGGCGATCTCCCAATAACTGTAACTAGCAATAAAGGTCTGCACACCACTATTATGTGCACTATTTTGCAACCAACAATAAAAGATTTTTTGGGTGCCTAAACCCTAACAAACTGTATGAACCTGTTAGTGCAATCATTTTAAATATGCTGAGTAAGCACACCATATAAAAAGAATGCTGTTTCAATAAAGTTGTTTTGAGCATATAAACACAATTATTTAATAGGTACAATATCCAGGTATGTCATATCACATCAAGCATATTGCAGTATTTACTGCACTGTTAATTCATCTATATATCCAAAAAGAATACATGCATGTACATAGGTAAAGTGAGCACCACTTAAAGGAGTTGTAAAGGAAAAAAATGTTTTGCCTAAAATGAATGTCTGCAAGGAAGACAGACAGAATAGTGTATGTGCACACTGGAATATTTCGTTTCATTTTTTCGTTTTCGTTTGGAAAATAAATGTATTTAGTTACTCCCGAAAATCGTTTTGATTTATTTTGTTTTTCGTTGTGGAATAGCTTTCGTCCGAAAATCCAATAATACTTGGTTTCTGTCGAATGGTCAAAAGAATATTCGACGTAACATCGAATCTTTTTTGTTTCTGTCGAATGGTCAAAGAATATTCGACGGAACGTCGAATCTTTACGTCGAATCGTACATTTCCGTTCGAATATTCCGCCTACAAGAATTCTAATGGTGTATGACTAGTAATAATGTCGAATCTATTCTCTATAATGTCGAATCTATTTTCTCATAAATCGAAATCTATTCTCTGTAATGTCGAATCTATTATTTCTATAGTGTCAAATCTTTTCTCTATAATGTCGAATCTTTTCTCTATGATGTCGAATCTTTTCCCTGTAATGTCGAATCTCTCTAAATCAAATTTTTACCACAACAAAAACTAAAATAAAGCATTTTTTATGTCGGATCTTTCGGTTTTCGTTTCTTGCACTTTCGTTATCGTTTGTTAAAACGATCACGAAAAAAACAGATTTTCGGACGAAAATGCATTCTGACGAAAACGAATGCACATGTCTATGTGTAATGATTCTGTTAACAAACGAGTAAATACCTATTCAATTCCTTCATCTATATCCCCTCCGGCGTTCTAGTTTCTGTTCTCTCATTCACTTCCTGGTTTGCATCACTTGTTTATGTAAGAACTGCATTTCCCAGTATAAATTGCGGCACGCCCAGTAATTCACACTTCCTTAAAGTCTCTAACACGTAGAGAGCGTCCTGCCACACAGATGTAGTTCCCAGGAGGGGGCGAGCATGTTACTGACCGCCGCAGTAAAGTCTCCCGTTACGGTGATCAGTAAAATCAGACAAGCAGGAAGTGAACAGAACAGAGAAGAAATAGAGAAACTTCTGAGCAAAAACTAACAATGAGGAAGTGAAAAGAGGAATGTCTGCAGGTAAAGGATGCTTATTATGAAAAAAATTATTTTTTCCTTTACAACCCCTTTAATCAAATAACAGCTGACGTACAAAAATACTTACAGGAATTCAGTAGCCAGAACAGAATAAGGAAGAAAACAGAGTCAAACCCTGGTAAAAAGAAAGAGAGGGGAAAACCCAACATGGGGGGGGGCTTGACATCCCCTTTACCAAGAACCTCCTTCCTCAACCAGATAGCTGCCTGTGATGCAGTGTGTTGGCTCTCCTTTCTTCACCCCTGTCTTAAAAGCAGGAAATAATGTTCTTAAAGTCTTCAATATTACTGCTCCCTCTCAATATGTGCAAAGTATAATACCAAGTGTTCCAAAAATGAGTATACAACATTGTTGATCAACATATGACTGCCCTATGTTAGATTAGACATGGGCCTAACACCACCCTGTTTGGTTGGCAGAAGAACTCCTGAACAGGGGAAAGGTTCTAACCCAAATGGTAAACCCCATTGAAGTCTATGGGAGCTGAAGAATAAAAATCAAAAGAAGTGCTCATGTTGAAGGCTTATACAGTATGCAAGTACAGGCATACCCCACTTTTAAGTACACAATTGTGTTTATTTACTAAAGCTAGAAATCGCAAAATAAGGCTCACTTCTGCACAGAAACCAATGAGCTTCCAGGTTTTATTACCAGGCTTAATTGAACAAGCTGAAGTTAGAAGCTCATTGGTTTCTATGCAGAAATGAGCCTGATATTGCGATTTCCAGCATTAGTAAATAAACCCTATTGTGTACTTAAAAGCGGGGTATGCCTGTAATTGGCCATAAAAGGGGTATGAGGATCCAGGTACTGCCCTAGGGGACATGTATCAATGCAATTATTTATTTTTTAAAGATGATCCTTTTTTAGGAGCAGTGATATTATTTATGTTTAACCACTTAAGGACCAAGCTTCTTTCTGCGATTTGGTGTTAACAAGTTAAAAATATTAAAACGGTCTTACATGTGCACTTTGAAAAAAAAAAAACACTTGTTAGTATTAAAAAATAAGACAACAGTAAAGTTAGCTGAATTATTTTTTATATTGTAAAGGTTAATGTTACGCCAAGTAAATTGATACCCAACATGTCATGCTTCAAAATTGCGCCCGCTCGTGGAATGGTGACAAACTTTGACACTTAAAAATCTCTATAGGCAATGTTAAAAAAATGTCTACAGGTTACCAGTTTCGAGTTACAGAGCAGGTCTTTTACTAGAATTATTGATCTCGCTCTAACAATCGTGGTGATACCTCACATGTGTGGTTTGAACACCGTTTTCATGTATGCGTTCGGTTTAGCACGCAAGCTCGGCGGGACAGGGTGCATTTAAAATTTGTATTTATTTTTTCTTATATATTTTACCTTTTATTTAACATTTTTACACTGTTCTTTTTAAAAAAATGTGGTCACTTTTATTCCTATTACAAAGAATGTAAACATCCCTTGTAATAGAAAAAAATCATGACAGGACCACTTAAATATGAGATCTGGGGTCAAAAAGACCTCAGATCTCATATTTACACTAAAATGCAATAATAAAAATGTAATGTCATTTGACGTCGCATCTGGCCTGCAATGATATGGAGACGGGTAGGGGCCATATTCCCCTCACTCGTCTTCATACCAAGCCAGGAAGCAGACGCGATCACCTCCGCTGCTGCCGGTGGCACCTGTAAGCAGCGGAGGGCACCGGAGGGCGATGGACGACCACTGAAGAAGAGGACACCGGGTTATGGCAGCAAGCTGCTGCCACAATAACGATATCCCTCTTGAAAGTACCAACGTAAATTTAAAAATAAATAAAAATAAAGCCCCTTGTAATGTTACGGAACGGTGAATGCGGGGCCTATGATGTCACTGGGGCCACCAGGTGACGTTGCCAGGTGCCCTTGTCCTTACTCATATAAGAACTGTCAAAGTGCAGAGGAAGCATTTGGTGGGCGGCCATCCCAGAAGGAGGAGCGTTTATTTTATTTTTTTCGGGTTGGTTGTAGGCGGTGTAATTGACGAAAAACTTGTGCCCTGTTTTTATTTTTGTGTACACTTTTTTTGGTAAATGAGTAGGGGAACAATGTACCCAATACTCACATGGGGGGTGGGATCTAGGGGTCCACTTTTTAAAGAGGGCTTCCATGTTTCTAAAATCCCGGGGGGCTTTTCTTTAGAAGTCAGGACAGCCACCTACCTGGTCTTTTTATTTCTGTACATTCGTTTTCATGCACTAGGACATAGTGCTTTATTTGTGAGTGCTTTTCTTTCATAATAAATTTTTACTGCCATTGTGATTATACGGAGAGCACTATGTGTCATTTTTATACCTTTTCATGACACCTTTTCACGTGAGAGAGAATTCCGGTTGACCATCTACCACTAAGAGCTTCCAAGGAGACATCGCTGAACCCCTAACCCTCCCTCCGTGAGGGATAGCGCATTTGACCCTTTATTCACACACAGGTCCATCTGTTCAGGTGAGCGGCATGTACTTCCATTTGAGGACACCAGTATGCTGTAGTTGTTACATCTGAATACCTCAGTGAGGCGCAAGAGTCAGCTTGACCACTCCAATTGATCACTTTTTTTTGGACTGGATATTATTATTATTTTGATTTTTATTGTGTTTTTGGTTTTGTTTTGTAGCGCTGCACTGCTTTTTTCTATGTACTCTAAAATCCCCAGCCTGCAGACCCCTACAACCACTGGCCACAGTTGTGGGGATGAGGCCCTTGTCCCCATCAACATGTTGAGGGCAATGGGTTTGTTATAGTTCGCCCCCCGCCCCTCTTCCTAGGCCTGCCCAGCTTAATGCTCGGATAAGGGTCTGGTATGGATTTTTTCAATCGGCACTTTTGTATTTTCAGCTGTCAGCATGGAAACCCATTGACAGCTGATGATTCATTAGTTGTTAAGGATGCTGTGGCCTTTAACAACCAGCTAACACAGCGTCCTGATTGGGTAAAGTTTGCCCAATCAGGGCGCAGAATGCACAGTGCATCACAGGGCGTTCGGTGGGGCAAACATCCGATGAACACCCTGCAAATTCGGTTGGTCGGCTATGGCCGGGCAAGCAAATGTTTGGCCCGAACTCATGCCCTGGCCAAACCGTTCACCCATCACTATGTTAGGCTCCATGTACACGGGACATTTTTAGAACTGCTCCTAAATGATTAAACTTGACAGATAGTAACCCACTTTTAAAACGTCCATTTTGCTGGGTTTACATACCGCGTTTAGCGACGTTTTTCCATGTTTGGAAACAATTTGATGCATGCTCAGAAGCATCGAAATTTATTTTCTCAGCTCATCATAGTGTTGTACATCTACACGTTCTTGACGGATGAAAGTTCAGAGAACTTTTGTGTGACCGTGTGTATGCAAGCCAAGCTTGAACGGAATTCCATCAGAAAAAAACATCCAAAGTTTTTCCGATGGAAAATCCGATCGTGTGTACGGGGCATTAGGTTTTAAAGTTATGAGGTGGCAACCCCTGGGACTATGCAGGCATCATTGGCCCTGGGACTATGCAGGCATCATCCATTGGAAGGTCAATCAGCCATAGCTCAAGGAACCGCCAGGTATCTCTGTAGGAACTCTAGAGTCCTTTAGAACCCTGGTTGAGAATGGCTGGAGTAGGGAATGGTTAACATCTCTGTCAGATATTTTGTTTGTTTGCAAAAACTTTGCTGTCAGTGTCTAATTGGAAGATCTCAATTTACTTCCTTTCCCAGACACACAACAGAAATGTAGATGAAATTTCTCTAGTTAGTTGTCACTGGGAGTGGTAAACAAGTGTCCTCACTGAAAGGTTTTCAGACTCTCCCTAAGCTATAAAGCCTTTTGTTCATACACTGAAGTGGATGATTCATCAGCTGTGACTCATTCTTTATCAGATGGCTCAACATAAGATTTAGTTAAGAGAAGTAATAAGCTGCATTCATACCTGAGCGTTTCAAAGTTGTGTGCTTTTACTGCGTTTTTGCAGCAATCTTGTTCAGGTCACCAATGTAAAAGGGCAGAAATACACCTGTAATCTGCCCCGAAGAAGCTCATGTTCTTTTTTTTTTTTAAGCTTAGGGCATTTTTCAGATGACAAAACGCTCAGATGTGAACAGGTTCCATTGAAATTAATGACATTTTACTTATTGGGTGTTTTTTTTTCGTGTTTTTTACGAGCGTTTTATAAGCTGAAAATGCTTAGGTGTGAATGCAGCCTAAGCCTTGGTTCACACTAATGTGATGTGGGAACCAGCATGATTACAGCGCCTGTTCCTGCATCGCTCCTCTCCCGAAGGCAGTTCACACTGCCTTGTGTGAACCGCTAGGAGTGTCATTAACAAAGTTGATGACGCCCCCAGTCCTGTTTACAGATCGCAGTGCGAACTGTGAACTCGCACAGGAATCAGATCGCATAGGTGAGAACACCCATGCAATACGATTCTAGTGCTGCGCTATTTTCTGTGTGAATCAAATGCGAGTTCAGCCATACAACTGTATGGCTGAACTGGCATTGCTCAGAGATGACATGTGATCGGCACCTGCAGTGTGAGTCCAAATCACATGCAATCTCTGAGATCGCAGCAGTGTGAACTTGGGCTTAAGGATTATTATTTTTTTCCACAATCGTACTTACCTCGGTAGATGCAGCATCGGTTTGATGTTGTATCTGTCCCCCAGTGCCTCTACACTGAGAACTGAGCGATCAAGCATCGCAGATCACTCGGTTTTCACAGCATCCCAAGCGGAGACCTGCAGACACAGTCACAGCTGTCTGCGGCCAGATCAGTCTCTCTGCGGCTTGCTGAGAGACTGAGCTGGGTGTCAGTCTAGCCACCTGACGGATCCAGACTTTATTGTCGCGATGACGCGCTGCCTGGACTGATATCTGTGATGCCAGCAAAGAGAGGACTTCAGGTCACAGGAGTGTACAGTAAAACGAATTGCACTCCTGTGATCTATAGGAGAAGTAGAGGCTGGACTTCTCCTTTAAAGGGACACTAAAGGTTCCTCAAACAAACATATCATACTTACCTCCACTGTGCAGCTTGTTTTGCACAGAGTGGCACCGATCCTGTTCTTCTGGAGTCCCTTGGCGGCTGTCTCGGCTCATCCCCACATCAGCTAACCCCCTTCATGGGAAGCACTCTCCCAAGGGTGTTAGCTTGCGTGCGCGCTCCTGTGATACAGCTGGTGGCTATAGCTACAGACTGTATCACTCAGCCCTGCCCCTCGGAGCGCCGTGTCATTGATCTGATTGACAGCAGCTGGAGCCAATGGCTGTGCTGCTATCAATCAACCAATGAATTAGCCGAGAAGCCAGCGCATTCATGGCGCGGGACTTTCGAGGGGTCAATAAACGGGGGGGGGGGCTGGGGGGGCCGCTAATCCTCGGATGTGTTTTCACCTTAATGCATAGAATGCATTAAGGTGAAAAAAACATGTACCTTTACAACCCCTTTAAGCAAAGTATGAGAAACAGAAGGCTGTAACTTCTGTGCTATCTACTTAACAAATTGCATATTGCTAGTAAAAATAGATGTGAAACAACAGGAACAAACTTACAACAGTTTTTTATTTTGAGGCCGGATTCACACCTATGGTTGCGGCTTAAACCGCATCTAATACGCAGAACATTTCTAAATACATTGTTTTCAATGTGGCTGGTACACATATGTGCGATGCATTCGCACTGCGCATTGCAGAAAAAACGTGTGCAGATTTTATGCCTTGCGGTGCGAATTCAGTCCCATTATCTTCTATGGGTACGCAGCTGATTCGCAGATGTGTTCAGTTCTCTTCAGGAATTTCTCTCATTCTGCTCAATACACTTCTCCCCCACTCTCCTCTCACCCGTAACTTCGCCCAGGTCTCCAAATTCGCAGCTAAAACGCAATGGATCTGCTAAACACTTCCCTTATCTATTTGCAGAGATTACAGAGCTGAAATTCGCACCGCACAAGTGTGATTCCGGCCTAAATGTAGCAAAGCCAAATATAAGAGTGCCTATAATGGTAAGCTGACTTGCAGATTACAGGAGGTAGAATGTACAACCCCAGACAATATTTCATATTATATTATAGTAAAGATCCTATTGAAGAGCATTTCCTTAAAGCAAAGTTCCGCTTTAGGCTGGGTTCACAATATTATGAACTGAGTGCTGGCAAACCCGCATCCAATGTGCATGAGAGGAGATTGTGGAGCCGACTCACACATCTCAGGGGCAGACTTGGCTCCATTTGAGGTCCGAATTCAGCCAAAAATTGTTATATCACTGTAAGGCCTCGTACACACAAGCAGACAGATTTGTTCAAATCTGTCTGTCCGACAGATTTGAACAAATCTGTCTGCTGGGATTTTGGTTTGCTCGCGTGTACACACGAGCAAACCAAAATCCCCGCCAGCAGACGGCGCGCTGACGTGTCGCTGACGTTGACGCCGAGTCACCGCACCAGGAAGTAAAACACTTCCGCGCATGCGCCAAATCCATTCGGCGGCGGTGCGGGACGACATGTCTGCTGGTAAGTGTACTAACCAGCAGACATGTCGGGCGGACGGATTCCCACCCAATAGATTTCAAAGCATGCTCGGGTGGCCAAATCCGTTGGCTCGGCCGTACACACGATCGAATCTGTCTGCTGCAACGGTCCAGCAGACCGTTTCCAGCGGACAGATTTAATCGTGTGTACGAGGCCTTAGGCTGGATTCACACCTATGCATTTTAGTGCTTTTTGCATTTTGCGGATTTGCACTACAAAACGTGTTCCATAGAAAACCATGTTAAAATGGACTGTAGTGCAAATCTGGAAAATACAAAAAGCACTAAAACTGCATAGGTGTGAATCCAGCCTTATAAGCAATTGTTTTAGCTGTCATGAATGGCTTTCATTTTTTGCAATAAATTTACTATTGTAAGCTGTGACTGGCTACAGTTAACCATATGGTAAAGAGTGCTGTGATTGGCCCAGGTACCATGTGATATCTGTGGGACAATCACAGCATCACAATACTAAGCAAAATAGTCATGAATGGAAGCCGCTGACATTCTAACCATGTGATTTCAAGGATCAATCTTTGCAATCACGTGATACCGCAGCCACTCGCAGCAGCACAGGTTCATGCCACTGCACGTCCCATGGGGCATGCTCAGCAATGCATCAGTATATTGCTGAGCCAGCAGCTGTGCCCGATTCTCAGTATATTTACTGTGAGAGGGTTGGCAGGTGGTGAAGGTATATCTAAACAAAGATGCAGCTTACTGTGGCTGTATGCACACTTGCACACTGCAGCTATCAAATGCATTTTTGAATACATTTTTTAGGTATTGATTTTTTTTTTCTGCCCCTTAACCACCTCTATGTGAGCCTATGTGTCATGTACACATAAGCAGTTGCAAGCATTTAGAGGCAGGGGTACTTAGCCTAGGTGCACATTGGAGCGACTGCACTGTTCCAATCTGTGCGTCAATGATTTTTGCGGCTCTGCACCGATTTGCCAAAGTAGTTCCTGCACTACTTTTGCAGATTTCAGGTGCGACTTCAATAGACATCTGTGCATGAAGCCACACAGGTATCTATCAAGTAGCAGCTGAAATCACGCTGACCTTGCTACTTTAAAACCGGGCTTAAAGCGGAGCTCCACCCTAAAGTGGAACTCCCGCTGATCAGATCTCTCCCCCCCTCCGGTGTCACATTTGACACCTTTCAGGTATTTGCACCCACTTCCGGCCACAGTCTGTGAGCAGACTGCAGGCAGGATGTCACCTCTCGTCCCTCCCCCCGTTGTGTTCTGGGAACACTCGCCTCCCAGAGCAGTGTTTTTCAGCAAGGCAGCCAGTCCCTCAGCTGTGGTGATTACTAAGGCAGCTGAGCAATGCCTGACATCACTGCACTGCGCACAGCAGGAGCCAGTCAGCAGGCGCAGCGCGACTCACGCATGCGCCGTAGGGAACTGGGCAGTGAAGCTGGAGCGATTCACTTCCTCGTTCCCTCATCGAGGATGGCGGGGGGCAGCACAGAGTGACGAGCGATCGCTCGTCCTCTGCTGCGGAAGGCGCTGGACTCCAGGACAGGTAAGTGTGCCGATATTAAAAGTCAGCAGCTGCAGTATTTGCAGCTGCTGACTTTTATTTTTATTTTTTTCAATGGACATCCGCTTTTAACGGCAGAAATCTGAACACATTAAAATCTATTTCAGGAAAGCAGCTTTTGGGCAGAAAAAAAGGCACACCTGGAGTTAATCTGCAGCAATTTTATGTAAAATGTAAAAAACTGTCATAGTCCCTCTGTTATTTAGATGCATTCCCTGTGCTAGTTTTAAGTCAATCTAATTGGTTGCTCATATAGACTTAAAACAGCTCTATCTACTTAGTTAATGTGACGCACTCGACTCAACTATTATAATTTAATTTAAAACGGTGGACTGCAGCTAATTTTTCTGACACCTGCAGCTAACTAGAATGTATCAGTTTTGCTTACATTTTAACAAGCACTGATGCTGAAAGTGTTCAGCAGGCGTAAAGCAGGAGTAGTGATTTCCCCTGTTACTGCTGATGGGTTCTGTGTTGTGCAATGACTCTCTGAACTTCTCAGTCTCCACTGACACACCTGCCTGGTTGTAGGTTAAACTTCATTCACACCTGTGTTGCCTCGTACACAAGATCAGAATTTCCGATTAAAGAAAAAGTCCAACTGACTTTTTCCAGCGGAAATTCCGCCTGTGTGTATGCCCATCTGAGTTTTTCCATTGGATATTCCGAGGGATTCTGTCGGAGTTTACATAGAGAACATGTTCTCTTTTCCTCCAATGGAATTCCGATCGTGTGTATGTGGCATGTGACTTAAACTTTAGTAAGCCACCACTCTATGATGATGCACATAAATTAGGCCACAAGCAACTTGGTGATTAGATATTTTATGGCAATGAAGTTAAACAGATGTATTAACAGATAAACAGGTAATTAAACAGATTTAACCACTTGCTGGCCACAATATGTATTTATACATATAATATATATATGAGGCGCCCTGCTCCTGTTGAGTAGGCGCTATTTGTAAATTTAGTTGTCTGAGCTGTAGTTTAGCTCAGAATTCTATGCCAAATTATGGGTCTCTGTTCCAGCTCGGCTGCGTTGCGCATCTTCCACCTGACTGTGGGTTTCGCTGTCAACAGGGGTCAAGGTTGGAACTGCAATAGGCTGGGTGTATTGGGTGCTCCTTGCCCAGAAGCAGCTCAGTGGCGTGGTCCCCGCCGCTGTGCATTCTGGGGAGGGGTACTTAAGAGCAGACGCTATTCTGACCTGAGTCTTCCGATTCTGACCTGATGGCCCTGGGATGTATTAGCAGTTTTTGGTCTTGGGGCCTGCTGGCCCGAGGCTCCGTTACTGAGAGTAGGCCCAGAGTTTGGGGCTTACTAGTCCAGGGATAGTCCTGTGCTGTCTTCTCTGCAGGAAGAAGCCGAACAATTGAGGATTTAATTAGAGGACGCATCCTGGCCAATTTACCTCACAGTGCAGCTGGTTTGGCTAAAAGATCCTGGCAACGTGAGCTGTGTAATTTCTTTTGGAACTTTGCATGTGTGGTTGCATGGTCCTGTGGCAGAGCACTGTGTAATGACTCAACGACATTCATCAAGTCTGTGGCAGAGACTTTTGAACGAGCTTCGCACCGGCTGCTAGGTCAGTGAGAGAGGCCTATCCAGTGGTCGCTGGATCCAGTGTGGGAACAGTTTGTCCTCTGGATCCAAGATCATACCCGCAATCCGCAAAGCAAGGTACCTGAATCTTCCCTAATGCCCCTTTCACACTGGGCACGTGAGGTGCGGTGGCGGCATTATGCCATCGTATTTACCGCGATATTCGGCCGCTAACGGTGCAGTTTTAACCCCCACTAGCGGCCGAAAAGGGTTAATACCAGCGGCAATGCGCCTCTGCAGAGGCGCATTGCCGGCGGTATTACTGTGGTTTCCCATTGATTTCAATGGGAAGGAGCGGTGTAGGAGCGGTGAACACCCCGCACCTATACCGCCTTCGGGCTTTCACACTGAAGACTGCAGTGCACGATTTTTTCAGGCGGTATAGCAGCGCTATTTTTAGCGCTAAACCGCATAAAAAACTTGTCAGTGTGAAAGGGGCCTAACCCTCTGTCCTTTTTAAGGAACTTGTTTATTAAAACACTTGAAGAAAAGGAAACCAAGTGTTGATGTGGACATTTGTAACTCTTCAAGAAGGACTCCTAGGACAAGCTGTAAGATAACGGCAGGCCCAAATCTAAACCAGCAGCTCCTTCGGGGGTCGTGCTATATATGTATATATCAGCCATAAACTAGGTAGACCCCTTTCAAACGGGGACTCCGATGGACCTGATCGCACACTCCACTCACTTCTATGGAGTGGCGGATGTCAGCAGTGACATGTCCGCTGACATCCCCTGATATCCAATCCGATCCTGTCTGTGGAATCCAGACAGACGGAGAGACTATTTTCTATCCGTCTGGAGGATCGGATCAGATCGGATCGCATGTTAACAGACAGACGTCCATTTTCAGCCGATCTCCCATAGAGGAGAGTCGGGCTTTGACAGGTACGTCTCTGCAGAGTGAGTGGAGATGGACCTGTCACCAGCCTCCTCAGCAGGGATCAGTGGATCGATCACCTGCTGAGCAAGCGGAACCCGTATTGGGTTTTTTCCAGCTCATGGAACACTTTCAGAAGCGGCGGAAGGGAACATCCCCCTTTTCCCACTGCTTGCCGGTGTTTCTCAGGCTGACCGTTTCGACCAGCTTGCCAAAGAAATGATCCGACGGTGGTGCTGGCTGGTCACAGAGGCGACAAATAGCCATCATAAAGAGTAGGGATGAGCTTTATGTTCGGGTCGAACATTTGGCTGTTCGCCCGTTCGGCGAATAGCGAACAATTTGGGGTGTTCGCGGCAAATTCAAAAGCCGCTGGAACACCCTTTAAAAGTCTATGGGAGAAATAAATCAAAAGTGCTATTTTTAAAGGTTAATATGCAAGTTATTGTCATAAAAAGTGTTTGGGGACCCGGGTCCTGTCCCAGGGGACATATATCAATGCCAAAAAAGTTTTAAAATGTCAATTTTTTCGGGAGCAGTGAATTTAATAATACTTAAAGTGAAACAGAAAAGTGAAATATTCCTTGAAATTTTATACCTAGAGGTGTCTATAGGATGCCTGTAAAGTAGCGCATGTTAATAACAGTCCCTGCACAAAAATACATTTCTAAAGGAAAAAAAGTAATTTAAAACGGTGGACTGCAGCTAACTGTTTCTGACACCTGCAGCTAACTAGAATGTATCAGTTTTGCTTACATTTTAACAAGCACTGATGCTGAAAGTGTTCAGCAGGCGTAAAGCAGGAGTAGTGATTTCCCCTGCTACTGCTGATGGGTTCTATGTTGTGCAATGAATCTCTGAACTTCTCAGTCCCCACTGACACACCTGCCTGGTTGTAGGTTAAACTTCATTCACACTTGTGTTGCCTCATACACAAGATCAGAATTTCTGATTAAAGAAGTCCAACTGACTTTTTCCAGCGGAAATTCCGCCTGTGTGTATGCCCATCTGAGTTTTTCCATTGGATATTCCGAGGGATTCTGTCGGAGTTTACATAGAGAACATGTTCTCTTTTCCTCCAATGGAATTCCGATCGCGTGTATGTTGCATGTGACTTAAACTTTAGTAAGCCACCACTCTATGATGATGCACATACATTAGGCCACAAGCAACTTGGTGATTAGATATTTTATGAAGTTAAACAGATGTATAAACAGATAAACAGGTAATCAAACAGATTTAACCACTTGCTGGCAACAATATGTATTTATACATATAATATATATATATATGAGGCGCCCTGCTCCTGTTGAGTAGACGCTATTTGTAAATTTAGTTGTCTGAGCTGTAGTATAGCTCAGAATTCTATGCCAAATTATGGGTCTCTGTTCCAGCTCGGCTGCGTTGCGCATCTTCCACCTGACTGTGGGTTTCGCTGTCAACAGGGGTCAAGGTTGGAACTGCAATAGGCTGGGTGTATTGGGTGCTCCTTGCCCAGAAGCAGCTCAGTGGCGTGGTCCCCGCCGCTGTGCATTCTGGGGAGGGGTACTTAAGAGCAGACGCTATTCTGACCTGAGTCTTCCGATTCTGACCTGATGGCCCTGGGATGTATTAGCAGTTTTTGGTCTTGGGGCCTGCTGGCCCGAGGCTCCGTTACTGACAGTAGGCCCAGAGTTTGGGGCTTACTAGTCCAGGGATAGTCCTGTGCTGTCTTCCCTGCAGGAAGAAGCCGAATAATTGAGGATTTAATTAGAGGACGCATCCTGGCCAATTTACCTCACAGTGCAGCTGGTTTGGCTAAAAGATCCTGGCAACGTGAGCTGTGTAATTTCTTTTGGAACTTTGCAAAGTGCATGTGTGGTTGCATGGTCCTGTGGGAGAGCACTGTGTAACGACTCAACGACATTCATCAAGTCTGTGGCAGAGACTTTTGAACGAGCTTCGCACCGGCTGCTAGGTCAGTGAGAGAGGCCTATCCAGTGGTCGCTGGATCCAGTGTGGGAACAGTTTGTCCTCTGGATCCAAGATCATACCCGCAATCCGCAAAGCAAGGTACCTGAATCTTCCCTAATGCCCCTTTCACACTGGGCACGTGAGGTGCGGTGGCGGCATTATGCCGTCGTATTTACCGCGATATTCGGCCGCTAACGGTGCAGTTTTAACCCCCACTAGCGGCCGAAAAGGGTTAATACCAGCGGCAATGCGCCTCTGCAGAGGCGCATTGCCGGCGGTATTACTGTGGTTTCCCATTGATTTCAATGGGAAGGAGCAGTGTAGGAGCGGTGAACACCCCGCACCTATACCGCCCAAAGATGCGGCTCGGACTTTTGGAGCTTTCACCGCTTCAGTGTGAAAGCTGGGCTTTCAAGACTGCAGTGCACGATTTTTTCAGGCGGTATAGCAGCGCTATTTTTAGCGCTAAACCGCATAAAAAACTTGTCAGTGTGAAAGGGGCCTAACCCTCTGTCCTTTTTAAGGAACTTGTTTATTAAAACACTTGAAGAAAAGGAAACCAAGTGTTGATGTGGACATTTGTAACTCTTCAAGAAGGACTCCTAGGACAAGCTGTAAGATAACGGCAGGCCCAAATCTAAACCAGCAGCTCCTTCGGGGGTAGTGCTATATATGTGTGTATATATATATATATATATATATATATATATATATATATATATATATATATATGTTGCGGTTTGCAAGGGGTTTATCTGGATTATGGTTGAATATATCAGCCATAAACTAGGTAGGCCCCTTTCAAACGGGGACTCCGATGGACCTGATCGCACACTCCACTCACTTCTATGGAGTGGCGGATGTCAGCAGTGACATGTCCGCTGACATCCCCTGATATCCAATCCGATCCTGTCTGTGGAATCCAGACAGACGGAGAGATTATTTTCTATCCGTCTGGAGGATCGGATCAGATCGGATCGCATGTTAACAGACAGACGTCCATTTTCAGCCGATCTCCCATAGAGGAGAGTCGGGCTTTGACAGGTACGTCTCTGCAGAGTGAGTGGAGATGGACCTGTCACCAGCCTCCTCAGCAGGGATCAGTGGATCGATCACCTGCTGAGCAAGCGGAACCCGTATTGGGTTTTTTCCAACTCATGGAACACTTTCAGAAGCGGCGGGAGGGAACATCCCCCTCTTCCCACTGCTTGCCGGTGTTTCTCAGGCTGACCGTTTCGACCAGCTTGCCAAAGAAATGATCCGACGGTGGTGCTGGCTGGTCACAGAGGCGAAAAATAGCCATCTTAAAGAGTAGGGATGAGCTTTATGTTCGGGTCGAACATTTGGCTGTTCGCCCGTTCGGCGAATAGCGAACAATTTGGGGTGTTCGCGGCAAATTCAAAAGCCGCTGGAACACCCTTTAAAAGTCTATGGTTGAAATAAATCAAAAGTGCTATTTTTAAAGGTTAATATGCAAGTTATTGTCATAAAAAGTGTTTGGGGACCCGGGTCCTGTCCCAGGGGACATGTATCAATGCCAAAAAAGTTTTAAAACGTCAATTTTTTCTGGAGCAGTGAATTTAATAATACTAAAAGTGAAACAGAAAAGTGAAATATTCCTTGAAATTTTATACCTAGAGGTGTCTATAGGATGCCTGTAAAGTAGCGCATGTTAATAACAGTCCCTGCACAAAAATACATTTCTAAAGGAAAAAAAGTAATTTAAAGCTACTCGTGGCTATAATGAATTGTCGGGTCCCGGCAATACAGATACAAGTCATTGAAAAAAATGGCAAGGGTCCCCCCACAGTCCATTACCAGGCCATTTGGGTCTGGTAAGAATGTTAAGGGGATCCCCGAACCAACATTTAAAAAAAAGTGCATGGGGGTTCCCCTAAAAATTCATACCAGACCTTTTAGGTCTGGTATGGATTTTAAGGGGAACATTGTGCCAACATTACATTCCCCGACGTGACGTTCCTCCCAAAAATCCATACCTAACCCTTATCTAAGCATGCAACCTGGCAGGCTGCAGGAAAAGAGGGGGACAAGAGAGCGCCACTCCTCCTGAACCGTACAAGGCCACATGCCCTCATCATGGGGAGGATGTCCGCATGTTGATGGGGACAAGGGCCTCATCCCCACAACCCTTGCCCGGTGGTTGTGGGGGTCTGTGGGCAGGGGGCTTAATGGAATCTGGAAGCCCCCTTCAACAAAGGTCACCCCAGATCCCACCCCCCTATGTGAATTGGTAAGGGGGTACATTGTACCCTACCACTTTCACAAAAAAATGTGTCAAAAATGTTAAAAACCACAGTAGACAGCCTGGGACAAGTCCTTTATTTAAAAAAAGAAAAAAAATCCAACCATGTAATCCATTCTTGAGCGATACGGAGAAAAAAAAAAACCGACTAGATCCTGCCTCCATGGGAGGCAACCGCGGAATGACGCTCTCCCTCCATGTCAGCTCTTTTATAGCTGAGGGCGGGGCCATCCGTCACATGCGCTGGTGACCCTGTCACACAATGGGGAAATGCCAAGGTTACTCAGTGACGTGTACGGGTGACCCATTGATACATGTCTCCTGGGGCAGGACCCAGGTTCCCAAACACTTTTTATGACAATAACTTGAATATTAACCTTCAACAATGAGCGCATTTGATTTTTCATGTTCGTGTCCCATAGACTTTAAGGCCGCATACACACGATCGGTCAAAACCGATGAAGACGGACTGAAGGTCTGTTTTATCAGTCCAAACTGATCATGTGTGGGCCCCATCGGTCAGTTATCCTTCTGTCAAAAAAAAGAGAACTTGCTTTAAAATTTAACTGTTGGACGCCTGAGGCGGCGTACACACGACCGAGGTTCTCGCTGGAAACCAGCGAGAACCTCGCTGGAAGCTGCATTCCAGCGAGGACCTCGGCCGTGTGTACACAGAGCGCTCGCCCCGCCCGTCGGGAATCCCGTCGAGCGAAAAGAAAGCACGCTCTCTTTTTGCTCGACGGCCTGCCTGGATGAATGGCTTGTTGCCATTCCCGACGGGCGGGTCGCCGATTTCGACGGCCGGCAGAGAACCTCGACGGGCGGAACGATGTGTTCTGCCCGTCGAGGTTCTCTGCCGTGTGTACACGGCCTAACTGATAGGTCAAAACCGATCATTAGTATGCAAAAGCATCGGTTAAAAAGCCGCGCATGCTCAGAATCAAGTCGACGCATGCTTGGAAGCATTGAACTCCTTTTTTTTTTTGAGCGCGTTGTTGTGTTTTACGTCACTGCGTTCTAACACGATCGTTTTTTTAACCGATGGTGTGTAGGCACATCAGACCATCAGTCAGCTTCATCGGTTAACTCAGGGATCCTCAAACTACGGCCCTCCAGCTGTTGCAGAACTACACACCCCATGAGGCATTGTAAAACTCTGACATTCACAGACATGACAAGGCATGATGGGAATTGTAGTTCATGAACAACTGGAGGGCCATAGTTTGAAGACCCATGGGTTAACTGATGAAAACGGTCCTTCGGACAGCTCTCATCGGATGGACTGATCGTGTTCGCACCATGTTCTGCTGGGGGTGTTTGGCTCTTTCCTAATAAAGAGCAACAGTATGCCTGGACTAATTACAAAACCATTACTGATTCTTAATATGTATGCATACCTAATACATTTTTACATGGTAAAAAATGCATTTTAAATATATTATTATAAATCCACATCTCTTTTTAATATGTCCTGTTCTTTTTTTTTTATAATATGTCCTGTTCAGTTTCCCAAGTAAATAGCCAATCTTTCTTTAACATTTATAGCCATATTAAAAGTTTAGCTTCTACATATTAATGAATACTTTCTTCCCGGAGGTTATTTTATTTGCCTTCTAATAAATGCATATTTCGTTTGCTGCATATGGAAATCAGGCTTCACACTTGAATTAAAATAATGAAGCATAGTATATACCAATGATAAAAACCTGCATGAGCTCATATTTTTATTTTCCATAATACCCAAGAAATTGCAGTTGCTGTACGTATACTGTGTCCACATCTTTTTCAAAATGACATCTAGGCTGTTTGTACTAACTGAAGCATATCAGTTAGTTATGTCATGCCATTTTATGGTGATTATCTTCTTATCTTTACATGCAACCATTATTTAGCAGTAGAGATAAATAGGTCCTTCTTGGATCGTTGGATTTTAGTGCCCAGCAACAAGAATGAATGAAGTGAAAACTGGTAAACTTCAAAAGTAAGGAGATCGTATCAAGCAAACTTTTATGTACATTAAAGCCCTTATATTATCAAGGTCCATTTATCCTGGAATCACATTCCATTTGCAAAAGCAAAGATACATACTGTTAAACGCATAATATATGGGGTATAGGCAGAAAGTGAAATTGGAATTTAAAAATTCTCTTTGTTGTTTTTGGACTTGGATGCTAGAGAGACCCTGCCTCAAAATCAATCCATAAAACAAGATATTTTCCTATTGTAAACTATGTGTAGCCACTTACCATTAAAAATGCGTAAATTCCCCCAGGAAAGTCCCGGCCTGGTTATTTCTAGTTAGCCACAATGCTTGGCACAGCTTCTGAGTGCTGCTATCTTGCATAGGACAGCAGACTTAAAGCGGACTCCTATGCTCAGCGCGCCTCATCTCGCACGGGTAAGATGGCGCTGCAACAAGACGCTTCGCTGCCAGCTCCTGAGGTGTCTCCCCCTGTATCCCAGGAATCGAGGTGGACCAGCTGCGATCACGGGTCTACCTGGAAGCCATACGGCCTCAAAGCTGAGCTGGTGGGTCTATAGACTGCCTAGCGTCAGAATGCAATCTTATTCGCCAGACCTGACAAGATCAGGGGAAGGCTTACCGAAGCTGAGGCCCGTATCCCGGGGTGGAGGATGTCCCCGTACGCATGCCTCAATTAGCGGAGCTCATGACATGCCGGTCCTTCAGCACAGAGAACGAGGACAGGCAACGACGCAATCATCCGCTTGTCGCTCGAGGGGGCAGAGGGAACGTCAAAGCAGCCACTTCTTCTGAGCGCCTTTTCAAGACCCCGCTGGGCCTGGGAGATCTGCTCCCACCTACGTGTTGAAAGGGCCCAAGAGTACCAACTGCAGCTAGACCATCCGTGCTCCTCCCCGACCGTTCCTGGTCCGGTTTCTGAACTATAGAGACGTGACTCGCTTGCTGAGGCGAGGAAACATAAGGAGCTGAGGTATGACAACGCTGGATCATGCTTTTCCCGGACTTCTCCGCGGAGACGCAGAAACGCCGGCGATCCTTTACCGATGTGAAGAGGCGACTAAGAAAAGGAGCTAAAATACAGCATGCGTATCCCAGCCGTCTCCGAGTCGCGGGATCTGTGAAATTCTTTGCCCCGCAAGATGCCGATTGGATCTCCAGTGAGGTCACTGTTCATGTACTGCCCTGGGTGGCTTCGTCGGCGCTCCAGCGGGGTCGTTTTCCTGTTCTTACAGTTCACTCTGCCTACAGTCTCAATGCGGGTTGGTATGATCCCCCCTTCTTTCTTTTGCAACTACATTGTCCGCTGAAAAAAAAAAATATTAAAAGCCAGCAGCTACAAATACTGCATAACACAACGGGGGGGACGGGAGGTGACGTCATACCCGCAGTCTGCCCGAGACTGTGTGGCCAGAAGTGGGTACAAATACCTGTCTTTAGACAGGTATCTGCACCCCCTCCCCCCTGAAAGGTGTCAAATGTGACACCGGAGGGGGGCAGGGTTCCGATCAGCGGGAGTTCCACCTTAGGGTGAAGCTCCTCTTTAAGCTCTGTACGCACAATCGGACCTTTGTCCGACCAAAATCACATCAGAATTCCGACAGCGTAAAAGAGAACATTTTCTCTATCTAAACTCTGATGGAATTCATCGGAGTTTGGAAACTGTCCGTCTGACTTTTTCCATCGGAAATTCCGATTGTGTGTATGGGGCTTAAAAGAAACAAACTTAAGCCCACTTGAACTTTCAGTTTAAATTGGCTAAATACAATCCAAGTAGATCCAAACAAAAAGTGTAGAAAAACTACTATTTTCTTTTAAAAGAAGTCACATCTTGACTAGAATAAACTATCTCTTACCGGCATGCCACAGTGTAGGACCCTTGCCCTGTTTAGGGCCAGCGGTCTCTCTGCAGAGGTTCACTTGCTGTGGCCGACCTATAGGTATGCTTTTAGCAAAGCTTTAGCTCTAACTCAGTAGGGGGCATATTGGACCTCTGTAGAGAGATAAATGCCACACCCACAGATTTAAAAAAAAGTATGGGGACTATGAATGTCATTTTAAACCCTAATGTCGCGTACACACAATCGGAAATTCCGACTAGAAAAACGTGGATTTTTTTCTGACGGAATGTTGGCTCAAACTTGTGTTGCATACACACGGTCACACAAATCTTGTCGGAAATTCTGACCGCCAAGAAAGCAGTGACGTACAAGACGTACAACGAGCCGGGATCAAGTTCAATAGGCAAAGGGAGTTCAATAGGCAGTTCGACTCTTCTGATTGATTCTGAGCAATGCATGTTTTTTTTGCGCGTCGTAATTGCATACAGACAAGCGGATCTTCTGATAGGAACTTTTTCTGTCGGAAAAATAGAGAACCTGATCTCAATCTTTTGTTGGCAGAAATTCCAACAGCAAAAGTCCGATGGAGAACATACACGGTTGGAATTCCAGAACAAAAGGTCACATCAGACTTTTCTTGTCGGAATTTCCGATCGTGTGTATGTGGCATTTGGCTTCATGTACACTACAGCTCCTAACCTTTTGGCTTTTGCCATTTTTTTGCCAAAGCTGCTAAACTCAACTCCATAAAAGCCTATGGCCCAGATTCACGTACATCTGCGCATTATTGGAACGGCGTAGCGCAACGCCTTTACGTTAGACTTGCGCAATTTTGACGCGTAATCACCCTATTCTCGTAGCTTTTGCGCAGAAAATTGCGCATGCATAACGTTATTTCAGAGGCGTAAGGCGGAGTAATACAAATTGGGAAGGACATGGGCGTGTTACATTGAAATGAGCCGTGACCCCATGCAAATGAAGGGCCGGCCGGCTCGCGCATGCGCGCTTGAAGGAGACCATGGTCAGCTCCGATGTGCGCATGCTCACAACTCGGGAGCGGCGCAATCAGTGAAATTGGAAATGGACTAGGGCAACTTTGTGAACTACGCAAACAGCATAAATAGACAGACACAAACGCACTTGCATTGCAAAAGTACATCCCTTTGTCCCTTCCCATTTAACCAAGTGCTTTTGTCCTGTTGTTCGTTGCGTTGTGTTTTGTAGTTGTCAGATTAGTGTTCTGTGTGATCAAGTGTTTGTTAGTAGATCTTTGAAAGTGTTTTTTGATAAATGTTTGAGAGACTGTTTGTTTGATTGATATATTTCTGTTTGTTTGTTTTCTTGCAGTTTTTTTGCTGTTTGTTTTTGTGACTGTTTCTTGCTGAGTGCTTGTGTGATTTTTTGTTTTTTTCTCTTTGTGTGTGTTCTTGCTTGATTGGTTGTGCTTGTTTTTGTGAGTGATTTTTGTTGACTGGGAGTGATTTTTTTTGGAAGTATGACAGAGAGAAAGCGAAAGCTCAATTTTACTGTGGGGGAAAAAATAATTCTTGCCCGGGCCATTAGCGATTATGGGCGTTTCCTCCACGGCCCAGACAGTGCCAACACCACCCCGGCCAGGAGGAGGGAGATTTTGGACCTCATCACTGAGCAGGTCAATTCAGCGGGGAGGGGGAGACACGGACCCGGTCTGGGATTGACAAAAAAATTAATGACCTCCGGCGTCTGGTTAAACAGAAGTTGGCCAGAATGCTTGCCCATGCCAGGGGCACAGGAGGGGGCCCACCATGCCGTATTAGGCTGACAGCGGAGGAGCGTGCGGTGGCCCTGACCTTTCATCGGCATGAAGTTGAGGGCCTGCCCGGCTTTGACTCAAGTCTGGAGCCCGTGGTGCCAGGTAAGTATTTTTTTTAATATCAGGTGTGTAGCATGTGTGGGGGAGGGGGTGAAAGGGAATATGTGGCAAGTGTGTGGATCCTCCAACCTGTGAATGTTTTGTGTCATCCACAGATGTGCAGGAGGGTGCAGGGCCATCTGGCCTGACCGCACCATCCCCAGGACAGCAGCCTAATGAGGCCCCCCAACAAGGCTGGAGTCCGCGGAGGAGGTTCAAGAGGAGGAGGAGAATCATAAGGAGGAGGAGTCCATGTCAGGCACTGGACTTGTGGTTTTTGAGGACTCTTCCCCTCTGGCTGGCAGCAGGCAGCCCTCCCTAAGGGGGAGCCCCCCCCCCCCTCCTCCCCCAACATGGCTCCCCTCCCAAGGGCCTCCCCTTCTCCATGGGCCACAAGCATCAGCTGGAGGCAGGATTTCGTCCCGGAACACCAGGGGGGTGGCCGATCTCCTGCCCGCCACTCTGAGAAGGGACCAGGCCCTTCAGACCCGCCATCTGGGACAGGTCAGCCAGACATTGGTGCGGATGGAGGAGAGCCTGTCCTCCATCAGGGATACGCTGGGGAACCTGGACTCCCACTCCCGGGCTTTCAAAACCTGCCTAAACGACCTGCAGACTACATCAGCAGGCGTTGGGCAGGATGTGAGGGCCCTCACCCAGGCTATCCAGGCCAACACGGCAACACTTGGTGCTGCCCTGGACAGAATAGCCGTGGCCTTGGAGGGCAGGCCGCCAGGTGGGCAGAGATCAGGGGCTGCTCCTCCTTCCCCGGTTTTACCCCTCCCCCATGAGTCTCCCCTGAGGAGCCGGGGCCGTGGCCGGGGGCGCCCCAGGCGTGGCTCACGTAAAGGGCACTAATTTTTTTTCCCCTTTTTTGATTTTTTTTTTTTTTTTGCTGGAAATTTTTTGATTTTGCTGGTAATTTTTTTTTTTTGGGTTGTGAATGCTGTTTGAATGTGGGGGTGACATTCCTGCCGGAAAAGGGGTGTCACCCTCAATTTTGGTGGAGAAGGGTTCCCCAGGACCAGGGAGAAGTGATCCCCAGGTCTGTGTGAATGGTGTATAAATGTACAGTGACATAATTGGAGCCTTGGCGTGGCGTTGCTGCTCACAAGTCCTGCATGGTGGACTGGTGCCAATCCAATTTGATGTGGATGTGGGGTGTGTGTGCTAGGGACCACAGTGGTGTGCATGCATGCATTCTCATTGTGCTATGATTAATGTGTGTGTTTAACGTGCAAAGATGCCCAATGTGAGTTGTCTCCTGGCTGCTCTTCCCTCAGAAGACGGGGTAGCCTCGGTTAGGGGGGGATTGTCTGGTTCAGGGGTCAGGTCATCACGTAGGTCAATCTGCAGGCCCTTTCTTACTGCAAAGTTGTACAGCATGCAACATGCTCCGATGATATGGCACACAAAGTTTGGGGAATACAAGAGGGTCCCCCCAGACTTATCCAGGCATCGGAAACGTGACTTCAGGAGGCCAAAGGTGCGCTCCACCACTGCTCGTGTTTGGGCATGTGCTTGATTGTATCTTTCCTCTTCTGGGGTTTGGGGGTTCCGGATAGGAGTCATGAGATGGGGTCCCAGTGGATATGCAGAGTCACCTGTAAGGGAAAAGACAGGAGGATGTTAGTCATGCATGTGCCCCTTGTGATGTGTGCATCATGGGAGGGTATAGTCATGCCTGCCACCCATGTCACTCACCAACCAGCCAGGTGTCCCCATACACGTTCTGATCGAATTCCATTCGGATGTGGCATTGATTGTATATGTAGCTGTCATGGCTGGACCCTGGGTGTTTGGCACGGACGTGCCATATGAGGCCTTGGGCATCGACTATCACCTGTACGTTGATGGAGTGCCAATGCTTCCGATTGCGGTACATGTGCTCTGTCTCCTGGGGGGGGGCTGGAGTGCCACATGTGTGCAATCAATGGCCCCGATGGTGCGTGGGAATCTGGCAATTCTGTAGAAATCTGTCATTGCCTTCAGCCGCAGCTCCTCAGTGGTGGGTTTGATGATTTGGTTGGCCATGCGTCTGAGGATTGCATGGACAACCTGGTGCACACATCTGCTCATGGAGGATTGTGACATCCCAGCCACCACTCCACTTGTACGCTGAAAAGAGCCACTGGCAAGGACATGGAGTGTTGCCATGACCTTGACCAGTGGCTGCACTGTATGTGAGCGTTGTGTTGGGCTGGTGATGTCCTCCTGCAGGGTTGTGGTTAATTCCAGGATGACATGAGGGGTGAATCTGAAGATGCGATACACCTCAGAATCACTCATGCCAAACAGGTCTATGCGGGTGCGGTATATCCTCTCCCGTGCCATCCTCCGTGCCCTCATCCTTCTTTGTTCATCTAAAGTCAGTAGTATAGCTATGTGCGACGATGCCCCTGGCATGTTGGCATACAGATTGTTGTGCAACACGTGTGACTGCTGAGCTCCTCACTAACAGTGTTGCTTTATCTAACAAGTAGACTTTTTTTCTCTTTTTAGACCAGCTTTTATATGGTCTAATTTTAGACAGGACATTTTGCTGTTGCGCACACTGCGTAGCCTGCGCTGCCCCAACGTTCTTTTGTGGATCCCCGTAAGTCCCTCATTAGCATATTTGACTAGCAAATCAATGGTCTGTCTAGCGCACTTTTGCGCGGACGGATGCGCCAGTCTAACGAAATTACACGGGACAAGAAAAAGTAGATTTTTTGCGTATCTCGTTCTGGGGATGCCGTGCATCAAAACGCACGCGCACATTTAGACTTACGCCGCGCATCTCCTGTTGCGCAGGCGTAATCGCTCTGTGAATCTGGGCCTATGTGTCCATGTACACATAGACAATAAAGACATGTATGGCTACACACCAAGGTACTGGAAAGTCCCTTTATTATTGAGTCAATAAAACATGGAATGACACCACAGGATGGTAGTAAATACAAATGGTAGAGGCATCTCACCCAGTGACCCGGTGCTTACCCAGGATGCAGCAGGAGGTGGTGGGCACTGCCGATAAAAGTGATCATGCGGCGAATCCACCGCAGAGACCACTTTTATCTAAAAGCGGACTGTTATAACAGTTTCAACGTTAAAGTGCCGACGTACTGTATAACGATGGAGGGCGGTCCGGAAGTGATTAACATGATAAATATACAGTACTAAACTGTGTACAGTTAAATGCATATATATATATATATATATATTTTTTTTTTTTAAACTATAAATGCCGCTTGTCCCCTTTTGGGGTGCGGGGGGAGGATGGGGCGGGAATTCCAGATATCTCAGTATGTAACAGTTTTACTCGCTCTTTCATGTTCCTTTGGATATGGCGATTTATTGTCTTACATTTGCTCTGGTCACTGTTTGCCTTATTTTTTTCTCTGTATTAATGCAAATTTTTAATAATAAAAAAAAAAAAACTATAAAAGGCCCACTCCACCTAAGATTGCTGGTTGCCTGGATGTCATACTCATCCAACAGCAGCAAACCAAGTTTGGCAATATACAGCAGGCACCATACCTTACTGCCCGAAAGTCTGCATTTGCATTAGGCCCCTTCCACATGGGGACGGATCCATCAGCGGTGTCTTCCAACTCAACGGGAGATCTCTCCATTGATCTCCGCTGAGTCGGCAGATAACAGGTTAGTCTCTGCTCACTGAGCCCGGAGGGTCTTTTTTGAGCGCCACTGCATGTCTATGGAGAGATCAGACGAAAAAGGACTGCATGTCCGTTTTCATCAGATCTCACCTGATCCAATCCAGCAGGACGGATAGCGACGTATCGTCATTCGTCAGGTTTTAGCGGATCGGAAGTCAGCGGACATGGTCACCGCTGACATCCGATGCTCTACAGTGGTGTATTTAGGTTTTGTGCTGCCCTAGGCCTGACTCAATTCTTGCACCCCCTAATTTAAATATGACCCACTCCTTTCTGTCAAGACCAAACCCCTTGCTATTAAAGACAGGCCCTGAAATGTTCTAGTCTGGGCTGAGAGCCTGGTAGTGGGGTGGGAGGTGGGCAATGAATTCCCTCAATTTGGATAGATTTCCTCTGACTTCCTATTTGGCTTTTGTGCAGGACAGGGATGGTACAAAACCCTCACTTACTCTATCAAAAATGAAAAAAATGTTGCCTATATTAATCACAAATTTCTGATAATTTGATGGAGAGGTTTAAGAAGATATAACCATGCCAATGGTGCAGCAGAAAACATATAGCACAGTGAGGAAGGTTTGTGGTCCAGGATGATAGGACAGTCAAAATTAGAAGCAGTGTTTTCCCCCCAGTTGCAGAATGGCGGCCGCCCGCATACCGGAAGCAGTGCGGCTACTTTATGGGTAGTGTTGAGCAGAATATGCCATATTCGATTTCGCGATATATCTCGAATATATAGTCGAATATTCGAGATATATTCGCTAAATACGAATATTCGTGATATTTTTTGGAAATGAAATGATTGCGAATTTTCGCTATTGCGATTTTTCGCTATTGCGAATATTCGAGAAATGCGGAATGGAGCACTCTGATTGGCTCAGAATATTCGTGATATTTTATAATACAAAATAATTGCGAATATTCGAGAAATGCGGAATGGAGCACTCTGATTGGCTCAGAATATTCGTGATATATTACAATACAAAATAATTGCGAATATTCGGCAAATGCGGAAGGAGCACTCTGATTGGCTCAGAATATTCGTGATATATTACAATACAAAATAATTGCGAATATTCGGCAAGTGCGGAAGGAGCACTCTGATTGGCTCAGAATATTCGTGATATATTACAATACAAAATAATTGCGAATATTCGGCAAATGCAGAAGGAGCACTCTGATTGGCTCAGAATATTCGTGATATATTACAATACAAAATAATTGCGAATATTCGGCAAATGCGGAAGGAGCACTCTGATTGGCTCAGAATATTTGTGATATATTACAATACAAAATAATTGCAAATATTCGGCAAATGCGGAAGGAGCACTCTGATTGGCTCAGAATATTCGTGATATATTACAATACAAAATAATTGCGAATATTCGGCAAATGCGGAAGGAGCACTCTGATTGGCTCAGAATATTCGTGATATATTACAATACAAAATAATTGCGAATATTCGGCAAATGCGGAAGGAGCACTCTGATTGGCTCAGAATATTCGTGATATATTACAATACAAAATAATTGCGAATATTCGGCAAATGTGGAAGGAGCACTCTGATTGGCTCAGAATATTCTTGATATATTACAATACAAAATAATTGCGAATATTCGAGAAATGCGGAATGGAGCACTCTGATTGGCTCAGAATATTCTTGATATTTTATCGTAATTTCGCAAAAATGCGAATGAGAAATTTATTGCGGAATTTCGACAGTAACACTCTGAAATCGAATATATGTGTTATTTTAGCTAAAAACAATATTGCGAATTTCTCGAAAATAATCGCGCGATATCGCTATTGCCGAATAATCGCATTGCGATTTTTCGGCAATATAAATTGATCGCTGCAGCTACTCGGCCCAAGGTCTCTAATCATACCAGCAATGCTTTTAGACGTTGATGGGGATCTCTAGGATGTGATCTGTTCTAAAAAATAAATAAAAAAAATACGAATATTCGAAATAGCGAATATTCACCGCGAAATTCGCAATATATCGCGAATACTCGAATATGCCATATTCGAGCCGAATATTCGCAATACGAATATTCGTGAGCAACACTATTTATGGGGGCGCTAGACTAATTTGCTTCTCAGTCCAGTCCGCCCCATAAGACTAGCACTACACTAACAGTGTAGCGCAAGCTGGCGGGGACACATTCCATGCTGCCCCCCTGCAAAGTGCTGCCCTAGTCCTAGGCCAGGATACAGCGTTGATGCTCCATAGACAAGCGTGGAGCGCCCGTTCAGGTCCGCCGAATAAACTGACAGGCGGACTTTAATGGTCCGCCCGTGTAAGAAAGAGGCCTTATCCCTTGTGTGCTATATGACACCTGACAGATTGTGCATGTAGGAAAGAGCCATCTGCTGTACCATTACTTTTCTTTTGCTTTTATTTATAGGTTCACATTAAAAAATGACCCAGTCACAGTTGAACTTGACCTATTATAATGCTGTAGGCTTATTTATGAAAAGATCATATTTATGAAAAGGTCATATTTCATATGAATATTTTCTGAAGGGGGGGCAAGGAACAACCAATGGGAACTGAAGATGTGTACATTGAAACAGGCTACAGATAAACCTAATGAGATTATGGTAAGTAGGCAGCCTCTCAATACACACCCCCTGCGAAGAGACGTCTCCACTCCAGTCTCCATTGTCTATGTGTCATGAATCAACACAATTAGGCACAGCAACAAGGGGGGGGAGAAGGGATGTAGCATTACATTATCTCAATGCCAGCTTCAGGTCTCCAGTATTTTCTGGCCCATAGTCTGTCGGTAGAAGGCCCGCCCCCAGTCCCTTCCAAAACACACAGTGACAGTGGGTTCTGTCACAATATGCAAGCCATTGTGGAGAAAAAAACATGGAAGGCTGGACACAGACAAGTAAAAAAAAAAAAAATACAATACAGGGAGGAGGTGGTCTGATGATTGCATATTCAAAGGCAAAAACAGAGAAAACACCAATCTTTTAAATGAAATGTTTGAGACATACATTTAAAGTATAACTTTTAGTTTTAAATAGGTAGAATGCTTGTCAAATTGTATTGCTGTGCTCCCTTAAGGAGATTCGCCTTCTCTATTTGTCCTGTTTACCATTATCATTATGGGTTGTCCCCAGAAAAGTAATAAAGAGGAAATCTTCCCATGGTAACATTAGTTCTGTGACCTGGGGGTCCCCAAGGAATACCATCAATGTGCAGGAATTTCCTCTCACTTCCTGTTTGGCTATGGGACAGGAAGTGAAGGGAAATCTCTGCAATGGGACACAGATGGTGAAGAAAAATCTGCCAGGTGTTATAAACCTCTCTTGCTCTATCCAAAATGAACAAAAAAAGTTTTGCTTATAACTCTACTTTAAAGTGGATGTAAACCCACTCTCATCCTTTCTAAACTACTGCCATAGTGCTGATCCATAAGGATATAGATGCCTCCTGCATGTATCCATACCTGTCAAATGTCTCCCCTCTGTCTGTTATGAGACCTGAAAAACTGCAGATTCTGTGGTAGGATCTGTTGTCTGGAGCTCAGTGGGTGAAGTTGTGATGTCAGTACACTCCCGGCCCTCCTCTACACTCCCCTTGTCAACGTGCATTTTTTTCTATGTATTTCTTACACTGAATTCTGCTATGATCACTAACATCCAGTCAAAATCCAGAAAAGTAACCACATGACTTCAGAAAGGAGTGGGGGTGGAAATTAAAAAAATAATGCCTGTCTCCAGGCTAGTGCATGAGATATGTAAATAACCTGTTGCTCACAGCAAGGGGGCGGAACGGAACAAGGTTTTTCTCTGTAAGTCCGTTTTTTTTCACTGAACAATGAATGAATGAATGAATGAAAAACTTATATAGCGCGGCACATGCGAACCAAATCGCCTCTGGGCGCTTGTTGTATCAGTCTCTCTTGACATCAAAAGAGAAGAGTTTTAATCTGTCTTCTGAAGGTCAGGTGGTTTTCCTCCAACCGAATGCAGGTTGGCAAAGCGTTCCAAAGTCTGGGACCTTGGACCGCAAACCTTCTTTCTCCTTTGGACTTGAGTCTGGCTTTGGGTACTTTGACCAAATTTTGGTCACTGGATCGCAGAATGCGATTGGGATTGAGGGGTTCTATTTTATCGCAAAGATATTGCGGGGCTTTCCCATGGATGCATTTATGAGTCAGACAGAGAGCTTTAAAAGCAATTCTGTCTTTTACTGGCAACCAGTGAAGGGATCTCAGCGACGGTGAGATTGCTTCCCAGGGTTTTTTCCCAGTCACCAGTCTGGCGGCCGTATTTTGTACGACTTGCAGACGTGCGATTTGGTACTTTGGGAGTCCGAGGTAGAGGGCATTTGCATAGTCCAGTCTGGAGTTCACAATTGTTCCCACCACGACTGGCACATCTTCTTTGGGAATGAATGGAATAAGTCTGCGGAGTAGGCGCAGCAGATGGTGAGATCCGCTGACTACTGACCCTATTTGTGCGTCCATTGTCATGTGGGTGTCAAAAATGATCCCGAGACTTTTGACTTTGGCGCTAGGGGAGATGATCTGGCCCAGAATGGGTGGAGGTGTCCAGGTTGTTGCCAGTTGACTCTTGCGACTGGCCTGAAACAGAAGAAGTTCTGTTTTAGAATTGTTGAGTTTGAGATAACTCCTAGTCATCCAGTTTTCAATCGAAGAGAGGCAATTCTCTAAGCTGAGATGATGATCCTTTCTATTGCAGATGCGAAAATACAGTTGCGTATCGTCTGCATATGAGTGATAAAGTAGTTGTTGACTACTGATGACTTCAAAGAGAGGTCGAAGATAGATGTTGAAGAGCACCGGTGACAGAGGTGAGCCTTGGGGGACTCCACATGACACCGTGCGTTTTCCAGAAGTGAACGGTCCCAATTTCACCGTTTGAGATCGGTTTCCCAAAAAGGAGGAAAACCATGGTAAATCACCCTCTGTGACTCCGGCTACCTCATTCAGCCGAGTCAGTAGCAGTTTGTGATCTACGGTGTCAAAGGCTGCGCTTAGGTCCAGCAGAACCAGGAGACAAGATTCTCCTTCATCTGCGGCCTCCAGAACGTCGTCCCATATTTTGAGTATTGCTGTTTCCGTCCCGTGTCCGGGACGGAATCCCGATTGCAGTGGATCGAGTAGGTTGTGGGTATCTAGATGCTGTTGCAGCTGTTGTACCACCACTTTCACAATAAACAATAAAAGAGGATTGCTCAGAGCTGGATTAACTCGATGTGGCAAGACTGGGCACAGATGATAGGAAATCTGATACTATATATTGTGACAAAAAAAATAAAAATAAATTGGTGTTACAGAATAGCATGATTTTTAAGGTGTCATTGGGAATTCTTAGGCCGCGTACACACGGCGGAGAACCTCGACGGGCAGAACACATCGTTCCGCCCGTCGAGGTTCTCTGCCGGCCGTCAGAATCTGCGACCCGCCCGTCGGGAATGGCAACCAGCCATTCATCCTGACGGGCCGTCGAGCAAATAGAGAACCTGTTCTCTATTTGCTCAACGGGTTTCCCGACGGGCGGGGCTCGCAGAGAGCGTACACACGGCCGAGGTTCTCGCTGGAATGCAGCTCCCAGCGAGGTTCTCGCTGGTTTCTGGCGAGAACCTCGGCCGTGTGTACGGGACTTCACACATAGATTGGATGTGTAATTGATTTTATAACTTTAACATTTAAATGTTGTCATTTCACCTTAGAAGAAAAGGCTTTTTTATGTAGTTTTGGCTGCAACATCTGATTTTTATTTTCTTTATCCCGGCCTGAATTAAAAGGAGCAAGTGGCAGCCACAACAAATATAAAGGCTATAGGAAAGTTTTCTCTTAAAAAAAAAAAAAAAGCTAAAGCTTTGTAGAAATGCTACAGGGTGGCAGCTGTGTGCAGGATCACATATGTATGCGTGATCCTGCATTTCCGTCTGCAGGGGGCATGCTGCATTTATTCACAGCAGGAGCTGATCTGCGGGTGTCGGCACTCAATGTCTGATGGCACCCACTGGTCATCAGGCAAAGATTCAGAACTAGACATGTGCAGAATGAAAAAAAATGTGCTTAGTTTCATTTTGATTGGTTATTTACATAAATTTGTTTCATTAAATTAATTAAATCCATTTAATTCATTTTCGGAATTTATTTTGTTTATTTGTATTTAAATCAATTTGAATTAGGGAATTCAAATTTTGATTGATTCGAAAAGTTTTCTAAGCAATTTCAAAGAGTTTTCTAATTCAAAAAGTTTATGAATTCAAATAGTTTTCCAATTTCCAAAGAGAATAAAATATAATAGAAAATAAAGGAAAAACATTTAATAAAATAGAGTAGAATAGAAAAGAATATAACAGATAATAGAAGAACAGAATATAATAGAGTAAAAGGGAAAAACAAATAAAAAATAAAAAGAACAGAATAGAATAGAATAACAAAAATGAATTGAATAGAAAGATTATAACCATCTTCTGAAATTCGAATAGAATAGAAAAGAAAATAATTAAAAAAACTATGAAGTAGAATAGAAACAATTAACCATTTTCCAAAACTCAAATAGAATCAATTTGAATAGAATAGAAAATAACACAAAAGTATAGAAAAAACAACAGAATAGAATGAATATAACCATTTTCCTATTAAAATCTATTATTTTCTATTCTATTTATTATTTTATTCTATACTATTGTTTTTTTATATATATATATATTTCAATTTTTTATGCTATTATATTTTATTATTTTCTATTCTATTCTTTTATTATCTATTCCATTCTATTAAATTTGTTTCTATTCAAATTCAATTCTATTCAAAATTCTAATTTTGGAAGATGTTTTTATTCTTTCTATTCTGTTATTTTTTTCTGTTATTCTCGTTTCTATTCTAATTTATTCTTTTCTATTTGAATTTTGGGAAATGGTTATATTGTTTGTATCTATTCTATTTTTGTAATCCTATTCATTTCCATTCTATATTAGTCTATTCTATTCTTTTTTATTACATTTTTAACCACTTAAGGACCCCCGCACGCACATATATGGCCACAGAATGGCACGTACAGGCACAAGGGCGTAAATTTACGTCCCCGCCTGAGTGCGGTTCGGGGGTCCCATCGGGACCCCCTCCGCGGCGTGCGGGGGTCCCCCTACCTCTGGGAGCGATCCGGGATCTGCGGGCGGATGTCCGTGATATCCGCCCCCCCCGCGATCGCTCCCAGCCAATGGGAGCGCGCTCCCAGCCTGTCACTTCCTCCTCCTGTGTTTACACAGGAAGGAGGAAATGATGTATTCTCTCATCGCAGCGCTGTTTCCCAGCGCTGCTGATGAGAGAAGACATCACAAGTAAGTGTGCACCAACACAACACTGACACACACTCACATAGGCATATTAACCCCTTGTGATCGCCCCCCCCACCCCCCTGTCACAGTGTCACTGAATGCAGTGATTTAATCACTGCATTTAGTGTCAGTGTGACAGGCAGTGTAAAAAACAGTTAGTGTTAGGTTCAGGATAGCCCCCCCACCCCCCCTAATAAAGTTTTAACCCCCTGATCACCGCCCTAGTTAACCCTTTCACTCCCTATTGCCAGCGTCACTAAGCGATCATTTTTCTGATCGCTGTATTAGTGCCGCTGTTCCCGCTAGGTAGCTATTTTTTTTTATTGTGATTTTTTTTTTTACTAAAGATATGTGGCTAAATAAATTTTGGCCTAAATGTTTGACTAAAATTTAGTTTATTTGATTTTTTTTTTAACAAAAAGTAAAAAATAGTGTTTTTTTTTTCAAAAATGTCGCTCTATTTTTGTATATAGCGCAAAAAATAAAAATCGCAGAGGTGATCAAATACCACCAAAAGAAAGCTCTATTTGTGGGAAGAAAAGGACGCAAATTTTGTTTGGGAGCCACGTCGCACGACCGCGCAATTGTCTGTTAAAGCGACGCAGTGCCGAATCGCAAAAACACCTTGGGTCATTTACCAGCGTATTGGTCCGGGTCTTAAGTGGTTAATGATGCTTAAAGTGAAAAAAATAAATTAAAAATTCCTTAAAATATCATACCTGCTGGGTGTCTATAGTAGTGGCACGTGTTTAGAACTGTCCCTGCACAAAATGAGATTACTATAAGAAAAAAGTAATTTAAGACTGCTTGCGCCTTTAATGTAATGTTTGGTCCCTGCAATATGGATAAAAATCACTAAAAAAAATAGCATGGGTTTCCCCGCCACCACTCCCCCCAGGTCATTACAAGCCCCTTTGGCCCTATATACTTTGCACAGCAGTATACAGGCGGTGCAAACAAGACAGTGACTGTAGGTTTGTTGTTAAGTAGGATCTGTTTGTAATTTTCAACTGGTACTTCTTTAAAGTGTAACTTCAGCCATAAAAAAAATGTTAAGCTTTTCTGAAAACATAGAGAAGGGTTATTATCACCCCTGTAACATTTGTTTTGCTGTCTGTGTGCATCTGTTCAGAAGATTGCACCTCACTTTCTGTCCCAAAGACAATTTTTTTTTGTTTGGTGAAACAAGGATTGGTGATAAAGCATCAGTGGACAGGAGACACCTTTTACAGAAGAGAATTTCCCTTCTTAACCTCCCTGGCGGTGTTCCCGAGTCTGACTCGGGGTTAGATTTCTGTGCTACGATCGGTAACCCCCGAGTCAGACTCGGGCTCGCCTCGCAGCATCCACAGAGACTGTTTACTTACCTTCTCCGTGGATCCAGCGATGCATCCGCGCTGTGTGAGCGAGCGGGTGCTCGCTCGATTCACACAGCGTCCCCGCGCGCCGCCGATCTCCGTTCCCTGCGATGTTACGACGCACAGGGACGGAGAACGGCGCCAAATTCAAAAATGTAAACAAACACTATACATACAGTACACTGTAATCTTATAGATTACAGTACTGTATGTAAAAAATACACACCCCCCATGTCCCTAGTGGTCTGCCCTGTGCACTACATGTCCTTTTATATAATAAAAGCTGTTCTTTCTCCCTGCAAACTGTAGATTGCCCACATCAACCAAAAGTGTCCCTTTATGGCAAAAATTGTTTTAGAGCAGCAAAAAAACAGCGATAATAAATCAGAATCACTTGGAGAATTTAGCGATAGCGATTTGTGGGGAAATTCGTCATACAAAAAAAATAATGACAGCAAAAATTCTGCAACTGAGCAAATTTCAGTGATTTTGATTTGATAACATTATTGAATAATTTGTACTATAATTATATTATTATTTGTTATAATTTTTTATAATTATTTATTATATTATAATTTTTAATAAAAATAAATTAAAAAAATCATACCCGGGATGCCTATTAGACTCTTGTTTGGATAGATTTAAGTGAGTTATTCCTAAGAATTACAAGCCTACAGTACAACACGCTAAATTCCCTTGCAAATAATGGTACCGCTTTCAGCACCTAAAATCTGAAAGAATCATACCGACAGGGAGGCTAGGGGTAGATTTCCTCTCACTTCCTGTTGTCTCCTTCCGTTTCCAAGTAGGAGTCGTTTGTAAGTTGGATGTTTGAAAGTAGGGGCCTGACGTATATACTCTGCAGAAATTAGGGCCCTAGTTGTTGGTGTTGCCACAACACTGTTAGATTTGGTGGGTGCTGGAACGCCCTGCTGTGAAATATTAGATCAAGAATTGTAATTCCCCCTGTAGAAAAATTGGGCCTTAGGCACTGGTGCTGGTGCCACAACACTGCAACCCCTTACAGATACTGTAATTGGAGCGCAGCAAAGAGCCACATGCAAAGTATTGCATCAAAAATTGTTTTTACACGCCCCTGTTAAACAGGGGCAGAAAAATTGGGCCTTAGGCACTGGTGGCGATGCCCAGAACCAACAATGTTCATACTAGCAATCAGCATGATCATTAAGGAGGAAAAGGATATTCAGTCAGCATAACAGGATAGTCACTCAGCATTAGCATAAGCAGTCTCCAAGGGATCTAAAACTTCCAAAAAATTATTCAGTTACATCAGCATCAGGTGCTTGGTAGCTGGTGTTGATCCAAGCCTGATTCATTTGTATGAAGGTCAGTCGATCGACGGAGTCGGTGAAGAGGCGCACCCTGTGATCGGTCACAAAGCCTTCTGCAGCACCGAATGTGCGTTCTGAAAGAACGCTGGATGCAGGACAAGCCAGTAGCTCAATTGCGTACTGTGCAAGCTCTGGCCAGTGATCCATCCTCAAGACCCAGTAAGCCAGAGGATTTTCGGTGGAGAAGGTGTCCAAGTCTGATCTTGCCCCTAGGTATTGCCGCTCCATGTAAACCAGACGCTGGCGATGGTTGCTGGAACCGGTCATACCTTGGGGCAGGCTAAAAAATGATCAAACAGCCACCTTCTCCACCGCTCCTTCTGTGATTTACCGAAGCCTCAGCAACACGTTGTCCAGCACCAGGATTTGGTAATTCCCCAAGTTCTGGGAACACGTTGCACAGGCCTTTCTGCAAGGCCTCCCGAAGATTTTTCATCTTCTGCTCCCTCTGCGACGGCAAGATAAGGTCCGCAACCTTACCCTTGTAACGTGGATCAAGGAGAGTTGCCAGCCAGTAATGATGCCTCTCCTTGATACCACAAATACGAGGATCCTTAAGCAGGCTTTGCAGGATCAGGGAGGCCATGCAGCTTAGGTTTGCTGAGGCTTTTGGGGCACAGTCCTCTGGGTCACTGAGGATGACAGGATCCGCAGCCACATCATCCCAGCCACGTAAAATTCCATGGGTTCCTTGGGACTGTAAAGGATCTTTTGATGACTGCTGGTGCTGATGCTGAGTGCTAGGCTCCACCTCCATGCTGATGATACAATCATCCTCCTCCTTCTCCTCCTCCTCCTCGTCCTCTTCCTGTGTGCTAGGCGGGCAAGCAGGACCACTGTCTTGAGAGGTTAGGAAGTCCTCCTCTTCCTCCCTCTGTTCTGCCTCTAGGGCCCTGTCCATTATTCCATGAAGCGTGTGCTCCGACATGTGAATAAGAGGGACAGTCTCACTGATGCATGCACTGTCACTGCTCACCATCCTCGTGGCCTCCTTAAATGGTGACAGGACAGTGCATGCATCCCTGATCAAAGCCCACTGGCGTGGGGTAAAAAACCCAAGCTCCTCTGACCCAGTTCTGCTGCCATATTGTCACAGGTACTCATTGATGGCCCTCTGCTGCATGTGCAGCCGCTGCAGCATGACCAATGTAGAGTTCTATCTGGTGGGCATGTCACAGATTAGGCGGTTCTTGGGCAGGTTGTATTCCCTTTGGAGGTCTGTCAGCCAAGCACTGGCATTAAATGACCTTCGGAAATGCACACAGACTTTCCTGGCCTGCTTCAGGACATCCTGTAAGTCTGGGTACCTGTCCAAGAACCGCTGCACTACCAAATTCAGGACATGAGCAAAACAGGGCACATGGGTCAGTTTTCCCTGTCGCAGGGCAGAGAGGAGGTTGGTGCCATTGTCGCTAACCACCATTCCAGGCTTAAGCTGGCGTGGCGTCAACCACCGCTGAGCCTGCCCCTGCATAGCTGACAGAACCTCGGCCCCAATGTGGCTCCTGTCTCCCAAGCACATCTCTTTGCCTGCATTCCTGCGTAGCCCCTCATACGCCTATGGAGCACGGCTGGTTTTGAGAACACATCAGCACAGGAAGAGGCCACAGAGGAAGAAGAAGAGGAGGAGGTGGAGGAAAGAGGTGTGTCACAACCAGTAGTGGTGTTTTGGAGGCATGGTGGCGGAACAACCTCCAAAACTACTGGACCTTGCCCTGCGTCCTTCCCAGCTGCCAGCAGAGTCACCCAATGCGCCGTGAAAGAGAGGTAACGCCCTTGTCCATGCCTGCTGGACCATGAGTCATCAGTAATATGCACCTTACCACTGACCGCCCTGTCCAGCGAGGCATGGACATTGCCTTCCACATGGCGGTTGAGAGCCGGAATCGCCTTCCATGAGTTTGGAAACTTGCCACTGAGGTACTGAGGTACCGCATATTCCACAAACTCACAGAAGGGGGCAGAATCTACCAACTGAAAAGGCAGCAGTTGAAGTGCTAGCAATTTTGCTAAGCTAGCATTCAACCACTGGGCATGTGGGTGGCTGGGAGAGTACTTCTTACGGCGCTGCAGCAGCTGGGGCAGGGAAATTTGGCTGGTACAATCTGACATCGGTGTACCGATAGTAGATTGCCCGCATGTACTACTAGGTTGCGACACACCTAATTCTACACCTTCAGTCCTATCAGTGCAGGCTTCAGAGAGGACTGAGGGTATAGTGGGGTTGGAGATCCCAGCTGATGAGGGGCAAGGGGAGGTCCGCTTTGTTCTTTGGTGTGGGTCTTTCAGGTATGCTTGCCAATGAAATGCATGGCAGGTCAACATATGTCTGGTCAAGCATGTGGTGCCCAAGCGGGTGATGTTTTGGCCATGCAAGATACACTTGAGACATATGTTGCAAATAGCAATGGTGCGAACTGACGCACATGTCTCAAAAAAGGCTCACACCAAAGAACTTTTGCAGTAACGCTGAGACACAGCAGCGCCCTGCACAGGTGTAGCTCTGCGTTGTAATGCAGTTGGTGTGCTGCCCTTTAAGCTGTGCCCTAAAGGGCATCCTGCATCAAGCACACTTGCAGTATACACCAAGTAGGTTTAGGTGCAAACTATACAGCACAAGTGCAGTAAACACATAGTACGTTTAGGTGCAAACTATACGGCCCAAGTGCAGTAAACACCTGGTACATTTAGGTGCAAACTATACAGCACAAGTGCAGTAAACACCTGGTACGTTTGGGTGCAAACTATACAGCACAAGTGCAGTATACACCAAGTAGGTTTAGGTGCAAACTATACAGCACAAGTGCAGTAAACACCAAGTAGGTTTAGGTGCAAACTATACAGCACAAGTGCAGTAAACCCCAGGTACGTTTAGGTACGTTTAGGTGCAAACTATACAGCACAAGTGCAGTATACACCTGGTACGTTTGGGTGAAAACTATACAGCACAAGTGCAGTATACACCAAGTAGGATTAGGTGCAAACTATACAGCACAAGTGCAGTATACACCAAGTAGGTTTAGGTGCAAACTATACAGCACAAGTGCAGTAAATACCAGGTACGTTTAGGTGCAAACTATACAGCACACGGGCAATACAACACGTTAGAAGACTGCAGCTAGCACAATCAACTGCCTGACAAATAGGAATAGCTGATCTAGCTAAACTATACAGTGTATAAATATATGTACAACTCCTGGGATGTATATATATCCTCTACACACTGTAAATTTAACTAAACTGACTAGCCTGCCTGCTCTATCTATCTATCTATCTAGTAAAAAAGAAACTGTCTCTCTCTAGGACTGATCTTTTCGTTAACACTGCCGCAACACACTACACGAGGCCGCCCAGCAGGCGGCCTTTCATAGTGCGGGGCGTGTGCTAAAGCCCTGAGCCATAATTAGCCAAAGCCACCCTGGCTTTGGCCAATTATTGCTCTCCGTTTTTTGCGCTGTAATTGGCCAAGCATGCAGGTCATAGTGCATGCTTGGCCAATCATCAGCACGCAATGCCACAGTGAATTATGGGCCATGACGCATCACTTAAATTTGGCGCAATTTGTTCGAATTTCGACAAACAATCGAACAGCCAATGTTCGATTCGAACATGGGTTAGAGTCGAACGCAAAGCTCATCCCTAATATTCAGTATCAATGTTGATGAATTATGCAATTTTAACCCTATTAACTGTTTTTAATTAGATATTGAGATGTTTGTATACTTTTTGGGCCAGATTCAGGTAGATGGGAGCATCTTTGCTCTGGAGTAACGCTTCTCATTTACGTTACTCTGCCGATATTTTAGGAGCAAATGCTGTTATTCATGAAGCACTTGCTCCTAAAGTTGCGGCAGCGCATCGCAAATGAGCCGGCTGATTTCAAATTGGGCGGGTACGGGGCGTGTATTATTTAAAATAAGCGCGATCCCGCGGCGAACGTACTGCACATGCGTCGAGTGTGAATACATCCCAGTGCGCATGCTCCAAATTCTGTCAGTGAACGTCAATGACGTCACATCCCCATTCATGAACGTTTTACTAAAACGACGCAAAAAAATTTTTTCCCGATGCTCTGACGACAGCTATACTTAACATAGGATACTCCACTAGGGGACTGCTTTATCTTTACGTCGCATATCGCTTACGGAAACGTCGGAAAGTCACTGCGTCGCGCCCGAAAACTATCGTGAATTTCCGATTCCCGCTGATTAACATATTTTTTCAGCATAAATCAGCGGGATCGCCCCCGGCGCCATTTTTAAATTAAATTTGTGATACGATGGCGGAATTCAATTGCGCCGATCGTATCGGAACACCAACCCGGCGTTTCTTGTTTTCTGGTTACAGAAAACAGAAACGCTGGCTTAAAGTGACAGTTAGGCTGGAGTATCACAGATACTCCAGCCTAACTCTACCTGAATCTGGCCCTTTGATATGAATTAAACAATGTAAATGAATTAATTATTACATATTATATTCATTAAGTCATTCTCTTGCAATCACGTGCTTCACAACTTTTTGTTTTGTTCTCGTATAATGATAGGGGTGGAAGTGCATGGCCTTACCAGGCCATGGCTTCACATAAAGTCCCACCGATCTCCTTTCACTTTCCCCTTTTTATAGTATTCAGTTTTGGGATTGAAGCACGTGGCATCCCACAGAGGGAGAAGAAGATTACAGTCTGGTGGAAAATCTGTTGGTCAAGAGAGGAGTGGTGGAGAAGGGGGCCGCCTCAGTGATGCCTTTTAAAAAATGTTTAGTCCTCTGGGCTGAGCTGTCAGCTTCCACATCCCATCAGCAGTGTCTCCTTCATATGGTGGGAGTTTATCTAGGGGCAAAACAGATATGGAGAGCTTTCCAGTTGATGATCCACTGGGTTACTGGGTCATGAGTATAGACCACTGACCAGAACTTGCCCAGTATGCAATAGAACTGCTGGGCTGCCCTACAACAAATGTGCTTTCCGAATGGGCATTCAGTGCTGCCGAAGGTTTTGTAACAGATATGAGAGCGTATCTGTCCACAGACTCCATAGACTGGCTGACATATTTTTGATTGGTTTGCGCAAAAGTGATAGCGTTCAAGTGGTTGAAACCCTTACATATAACCAGACCAGTGAAGTGACTAGCCTCATGTGATACACAGAGAGGAAAGAAATCCTCCCACAGTAATATATTTTTATCTCCAGCCATGTGTCTTGTACAGCCTTCTACAACACACAGAATTTACACAGAATCTGTCAGCACCTCTCAGCAGCACAAAGCAAGTGGTGTGGATCTGAATTCACACACTGCACAGCTAAAGGAGAAGAGCAATGAGCCTGATTGGGGGAAGGGACACACGCCCTTCTCACTGTAGAGGAACAAGCACAGCTGTGGCTGTCAATCACATGCTGTGCGCTCCATCTCTCCTCTCCCACCACCATTTTTCTCTTGAAGTCCAGGAAAAGGTATTAGAAGTGAATTACGTAGATAACAGAGAAAAGTGGTGGCAGAGACAAAAGACACTCAGAGCTAAGTATGCAATATACTGTAGAAGGATGTGCTTTGTTCAGATTTCATGTCTGTTTACTTTCACAGAGGTCAAATATCATCAAGATATGGTACCACAAAGGAAAATCATCTATATATTAAACAACTCTGTATTATACTAGGCATCTGAGTGCAAGCAAGGTTCTTTGAATGCTGTCCTGTCTTTTATGTGTGCATTAGCAATATTATTGAGAATCAGGATTTTACTAGTAGTTGATGTAAATAACAGCAAGTCTCACTATTTAGTACATAAATACTGAAGTTTTATTGTTTGTATTGCAGTATAGTCCACATATAGCATCAAATCTCCATTAATGTACTTTTAGGTTTGAAGGTTTATTACTTTTATTATCCTTGATTATTTACTTTCTTTTTATTCTTACTAATATAGTTTTTCTGTTAAAGATCTATAATTAATGTGTATATTGTGTAAGGGGTTAGCTCGGTAGCGGGTGTGTGTGACCCCCTGGGTGGGTTCACTACACACTGAACTATACAGAGAGGCAGCCGAGGATGATTGAAAACAAAGGTTATGGTTTATTCTTCCATATTGCTGGAAACAAGTGCAAGCATCCAAACAACATAAACAAAACAAAACATAAAATAAACCCTGACCACTTGGGGCATCTACCTTCACAACACAGGAACCTACCTGGAGTCTGGCATAGCCTACTGCTGGGCAGACACTGCTGGTCATACAGCAGAAAACAATAGTCTTTTTGATTTTTTTATCCCACAGAAAAATCAACACCACCTCACCTTCATAAGTCTTTCTCAGCTCACTGCTCTCCTTAACTCAAAAAGCCTCAGAATGCAGCAATCAGTAGTAATACCCTGGATAACTTATAGAGGCGTTGATTGCCTCATTCTGAACAGCTGAAGCTATCCAACGTCCTTAAAGTGAAGGTTCACCCTACCAAAAAATTCTAGTCTGCCACGGACCCCACCCACCCGACCGGCAGTATGCCGGTGTTTTTTTCTTGTACTTACATTTTTACGGGCGCTCTTCCCAATCACAGGACATGATTGACGTCCCTCAGCCGGGGGAATACACCACGTCACGAGATGCCGAAGAAACCCGAATGTCGGCGCAGTCCTATACGGCACCTGCGCACCGACGTTCGGGTTCCTTAGGCATCCCGTGACGCGCTGTATGCGCCAGGCTGAGGGACGTCAATCACAGCCTGTAATTGGAAACGCTGAGTCCCGCGGGATCGCCGGAGGGGATGAGAGCCCGTAAAAAGGTAAGTACGGAACAAAAAAAACACCAGCATACTGCCGGTCGGGTGGGTGGGGTCCGTGGTATACTAGAATTTTTTTTGGAGGGTGAACCTCCACTTTAAACCTTTCTGGCTACCTCTGCAGCCGACACCTGATAGTAATTGGTGAATTGTCTAGACAAGGCAGAAATGTATCTCCTGTCTGTGACAACACCCACAAATGTACCTGACTTCCTGTCACATACCCCCCCTCTTGTTTCAACCCTAGGGTTGGGACACAGGTTGCCAGGCACGCATGCACTCAGGACAAACCATCTGCATTCCCCATTTTAACACCGGGGCGATGCGTTACCACAAAACTAAATTCTTTAAGGGCCAGGAACCACCTATTTATTCTCCTATTGGTCTCCTTGTTCTGTGCCATCCACTTCAATGGGGCATGATTCATCACCAGTTCAAACTGTCTACCCACAAGTTAGTACCGGAGAGAATCCAAAGCCCATCTCACCGTCAAACACTCTCTCAATGGTGGCATAATTCTCCTCATGGACCTTCAACTTTCAAGTGAGGTATATAACAGGCTGTTCCTCCCCCTTGATAATCTGGGACAGTACAGCTCCTAACCCCACATCTGTCTGAACCACAAAGTCCTGTGAAAAATCAGGCACATTTTTAATTGGCTGACTATATAAGGCCTGTTTTAAAGCCTGAAAAGCTGTTTATGCTTCGGGAGTCCATTTGGTCATGACAGACTCCTTCCATTTGATCAAATTGGTCAGGGGAGCAGCCTGTGAGGCAAAATGGGGGATAAAGCGGCGATAATAACCCGCGATCCCCAAACATGCACAAACCTGTTTCTTGTTGGTGGGACGTGGCCAATCCTGAATATCCTCAACTTTGTTTATTTGGGGCTTGATTAGACCTCTTCCAATGGTATACCCCAGATACTTCGCCTCTTCGAGCCCAAGGGTAAATTTTTTTGGATTGGCTGTAAACTCGGCTTTCCAGATGGAATCCAACACAGCCTGAACTATTGGTAAGTGTGAGTCCCAATCCTCACTGTGGATGACAATGTCATTGAGGTATGCAGCAGCATAGGCTCGATGAGGCCGAAGGGTCTTATCCATGGTGCGTTGAAATGTGGCAGGAGCATTCTGTAACCCAAAAGGCATCCTCTGATATTGGAAAGATCCTTCTGGAGTTACAAATGCTGTTTTTTTCCTGGCAGGAATTTGCCAATAACCCTTGGTCAGGTCTAACGTCGTCATGTACCGGGCAGTGCATAGGCGATCAATCAGTTCATCTATGCGGGCCTAGGATAGGTGTCAAACTTAGTGATTTTATTCAGGCGGCGAAAGTCATTACAAAACCGCCAACTTCCATCTGGTTTGGGCACTAAGACAATGGGACTTGACCAATCACTATTTGACTCTTCTATCACTCCCAGCTCAAGCATTTTTTTTACTCCCTGCGAATTGCCTATTGCCAGGCTTCTGGAATTCTATAAGGCTTCAATTTGACCTCATCCCCTGGTGTGGTGATAATGTCATGTTCAACTCCGGAGACCCAACCTGGCAAGTCTGAAAACTTCTCCCTATTACGGGGCACAAATTCTTTAGTCTCCTGTTGCTGAGTTTTGGACAGAGTCTCCGCTATCCCAACTTCAGGGACAGCCAGGTTAAACGGAGCAGAAAATCGGGTAGTCTTAGCAACCAAGGACTCTCTATCCTTCCATGGTTTCAACAAGTTCACGTGATAGAGCTGCTCAGGTTTTCGTCTTCCCGGTTGGCTAATTTTATAATTTACCACCCCCATTTTCTCCAACACTTCATAGGGACCCTGCCATTTGGCTAGGAATTTACTTTAGACTGTGGGGACCAGCACCAACACCCTATCACCAGGTGCAAAGGAACGGACCTGGGCCCCACGATTGTAAATCCTGTGTTGAGCCAACTGGGCTTGGGCTAAATGTACCTCCACAATCGGCATCACTTGGGAAATTCTATCTTGCATTTGTGCCACATGTTCAATCACACTTCGATGAGGGGAACACTCACTCTCCCATGTTTTCCTGGCAATGTCCAGTAGGCCCCGGGGGTGCCTCCCATACAGAAGCTCAAATGGAGAGAACCCTGTGGACGATTGGGGAACCTCTCTTATGGCAAACATCAGATAAGGGAGCAGATAATCCCAATTCTTTCTGTCTTTATCCACCACCTTCCTCAACATTTGTTTTAAGGTTTTATTAAACCTTTCCACTAACCCGTCTGTTTGAGGGTGATATACTGATGTACGTAATTGGGTCACTTTCAGGAGTTTACAAAGTTCTCTGGTCACCCTAGACATAAACAGCTGAAAACCTGAAATAACTCTTTGGCAATGGTTTTAGCAGAGGTTTTTCGGAGAGGAATTGCATCTGGGTAACGGGTGGCATCGTCCATTATTACCAAGATGTGCTGGTGCCCTCTAGTGGACTTCAGTAATAAGCTAACCAAGTCCATAACGATCCTCTCAAAAGGGACCTCAATAATGGGCAGGGGTACCAACGGACTGCGGAAATGTGGCATGGGTGCACTAATCTGACACACTGGACAGGAAGAGCAGTACACTTCCACTTCCTTAGTGATCCCAGGCCAATAAAACCTCTGGGTGATTCTCTCCCGGGTTTTTTCTGCTCCCAAATGTCCCCCAAGAATGTGCCCATGGGCCAGTTCCAAAACCATCTTGCGGTACGGTTTAGGCACTACCAGTTGCTCAATGGGGTCCTCTATCCTCTGTGACACTCGATATAACAGGTCCCTTTCAATAATGAAGTAAGGGAGGGCAACCCTCTGTTAGGGTTAACAAACTCCCCATCTATCTTCACTACATTCTCCCGGGCTCTAAGCAATGTGGGGTCCCTCAATTGCTCAGTGATAAAATGTTCTCTGTGCACCTTGAGGTCATCAAACCCTATCGGCCGCTGTTCCTCTTCTGAGATAGCAGGCTCCTCCCTAGGGACTGGTGTTTCCCCTGCTAAGACTAAGAACGGAAACTCAGGTGAATCCTCACAGTTAGAGGTTTCTGGAGTAGCGGTTTCAGGCTCAGAAGAACCACTTACTGGGGAATCTGGGCAATCCCAGAGTTCCCAGAACTTTTGGAAATCCCTTCCCACAACGGCGTCATGTGGCAGTTGGGGAACTAAACCCACTTGGTGACACAAGTTACCGAGGGAGGTTACAAAGGAAACCGTAGTCATCGGATATTCTTTAGTGTCCCCATCAACACAAACTACAGCCATTTTCCTAGGATGTAAGGTTTTTCCCACCACTAGATCACTTTTCACTAAGGTGACCAGGCTACCTGAATCCAACAATACCACAACATCTTTACCATCTAAGCACATTCTACATAAAGGTTTCTCATTCCCCTTTACTGCAGTGCATGTGGTTGCAAAAAGGGACTGTCATCTCTCTGTCAGAAAGTCACACTGCATGGGTTCATCAACCGCTGGGCAAACCACTGCTACATGTCCCTCTTCCCGGCAACGGTAACAAATCAACCTTCTGTTCCTCTCCTGTGGGATGGATCTTCCAGGCCGCTCTCGACAAACATTAGCAGTAGTCCCGATAATACCTCTATTTGCTCTTTGGTCCCTCTCTCCACCCCCTTCCCTTGATGCAGTCTTACCTATAGGTGGGGAGGGTCTGGTCTTGGGGTGGAAAGTCTGTGCGTCTCTGAGGGAAGAGGACAAATTCTCTGTTGTTAGGTACCTTTCGACCAGGTCTACTGTCTGCGGTTTCCTGACCAACATGTCTCACCCATTTCTGTAGGGTGTTAGGAAGAGACCTAAGAAATTTGTCCATGACTACTCGCTCCAAAATGTTTGGTCCAGACAGAGATTCTGGCTGCAGCCATTTCCTGGCCAAATGGATGAGGTCATACATCTGCGACCGAGGTGGCCTCCTCAGCTGATAACTCCAATTGTGGACCCACTGAGCACGGACAGCCAGGATTACACCAAAACGTGCCAATATTTCCTCTTTTAACCGATTATTGTTTTTTGCATCTGCAAGCTCCAAATCAAAATATGCCTTTTGGGCTTCTCCAGGTAATAGGGGGGGGGGCACTAGTCCAGCCCACTGTTCTTTAGGCCAACTCTCTTTTTCCGCTGTTTCACTCAAACGTGGTCAGAAAAATCTCAGGGTCATCATCTGCAGTCATCTTTGGCAATAAGTGGCTTACCTGAAAAGTCGGTATGTTACTGGCCTGACTCCCAGCCTTGGTCTGCTGTCTCTGAAGCTGTTTCATGATGGCCTCCATTTGCTGCTGGTGTCTCTGTTCCAAGCCTGTAATGCTCTCTTGGTGAGCCTGTTGTTGAGCTGCAAGGCTCCGCTGCAAACCTGCATTTGTCTGCTGTTGATTTGCATTTGCTATAGCCAGCTGTTTCAGTATCTCCTCCATTTTGGGTTTACTTTAACTGCCCGCGGCACTCCATCATGTGGAAGGGGTTAGCTCGGTAGCAGGTGTGTGTGACCCCCTGGGTGGGTTCACTACACACTGAACTATACAGAGAGGCAGCCTAGGATGGTTGAAAACAAAGGTTATGTTTTATTCTTCCATATTGCTGGAAACAAGTGCAAGCATCCAAACAGCATAAACAAAACAAAACATAAAATAAACCCTGACCACTTGGGGCGTTTACCTTCACAACACAGGAACCTACCTATGGAGTCTGGCACAGCCTACTGCTGGGCAGACACTGCTGGTCATACAGCAGAAAACAATAGTCTTTTTTTGATTTTTTTTTATCACACAGAAAAATCAACACCACCTCACCTTCAGAAGTCTTTCTCAGCTCACTGCTCTCCTTAACTCAAAAAGCCTCAGGATGCAGCAATCAGTAGTAATCCTCTGGATAACTTATAGATGCCTTAATTGCCTCATTCTGAACAGCTGAAGCTATCCAACGTCCTTAAACCTTTCTGGCTACCTCTGCAGCCGACACCTGATAGTAATTTGTGAATTCTCTAAACAAGGCAGAAATGTATCTACCGTTTGTGACAACACCCACAGATTTACTTGACTTCATGTCACAATATATATATATATATATATATATATATAGATATATATATACACCAAAAACATTATTTTTTGAAAAGCGTAGAGAAAAGTTACGGGTTTTTATATCTTTGCACCATTAGCCAAATTTCTGTTCACTTCTTGTCTCAGAGGTGCAACAGGAAGTTAGAAGATACAACACAAAATATTCTGCTTGCGTCAATCTAGCAAGGTTACTTTGTAGTACACAAAACTTGTAGTGTACATAAAAAACTATTACAATATTAGGAATACAATTCAACAGTAGAAATACACTTAAAAGTTACTTTACTCAAGTTACTGTATGTTCGTGATCTCCATTGCTCCTAGAGACCAGGCACCTTCTTGCATGATGAGTGGCTTCTAGTGTTAAAGCATGATGAAGTCCTTCCACTATCTCTACTGCTCCTTTTATTTGTCCCAGTTTGTTGACAATGGTTACAAACTTGTTTTCCATAACAACCGACTAATAGTAATTGTTTTAATTTGAGAGACCCTCTCTTATCTGCTTACTGTAGCTATAGAGACAATAGCCTATTCAAACTGTCAATTGAATACAACAATGGTATCTATTTACTCATTGTATACAACAGCATTTGTTTGAGAAATATCTGACAGTAATCTGATTTCTATGACCAACTATTATTGTAATATTGCCCCATGTAATGTTATGTCTGATTAATATAAAAATCATATTCTAACAAACGCAACACATGAGGTGAGGGGAATTCCCCTCTAATGCCGCATACACATGATCGGAAATTCCAACCGTGTGTAGGCCCCATCGGACATTTTCTGTCGGAATTTGAGAGCTGGTTCTCAAATTTTTCGACAAGAAAAGTTCTTGTCGAAAATTCCTGATCATCCGTATGCAATTCCGACGTGCAAAAATCCTACGCAACTTCGGAATCACCAAACTTCATTTTTCTCGGCTCGTCGTAGTGTTGTACGTCACCACATTCTTGAAGGTCGGAATTTCTGACAACACTTGTGTGGCGTGTGTATGCAACACAGGTTTGAGCTAACATTCCGTTGGAAAAAAAATCCACGGTTTACATGTCAGAAATTACGATCGTCTGTACGCGGCATTAGGCAGTTGCCCTTGGAAGAGGTGTCCCCATAAACAGATTTAATCTCTTCCACCACTTGTTTTGGAGACAAATTTAACATTTTGTATTTTCCCTCACTTTCTTTCTAAAAAGACAATGGTCACCAGTAAAAATAAAGGGGCACATGTTCTTAAAAGGGGCACAGACAGCAATAAAAATGTGGCAGATGGTCTGATCCTTCCCTACTCTATTTAAAAAAGAAAAAAAAACTGATATACTTCTATTGTTTGGTTTCTGTTTACTTCTTTCCTTCTATCCTTCTCCCTTCCTAAACAAAGCGCCCCTGCAAAATGTATACACCATCAATCACTCTTCGGACAGTAAGCTTACTTTCTGCCCTTGGGCAAGAAGAAGCCAAAACATCCTTTTTCATAATGAACACTAAAGGCAACTACACTTCAATAGAACATAGAGATTCGGAGCAGATAAGAGAGCACGTAAACCACACTAACCACTATATTTCGAATGAAATATTTGTCCCACATACAAGTTTATGAGGAAATGTCTGATACTAGAAGAGAAATCAATCACAGGACCTAGGACTAGACCATACTAGGACTTAAAGAAAGCAGAACGGAGGATTATTAGCATAGTCATGAGAGTAAATTAATTTAGGTTTTAACCCTCCAATACTCTATCAATTTTTATTTATTTTTTATAAAAAAAAAATATTGGCTTTAGATATACTTTACCTATGGGCTTATTTATCAAGATAACCACAAAGTACATTGACTGCATCCACAGTAACCCAGGGCGACTGATCAGATTCCACATTTTTACTCATGTGTCTACACTTAATTTAAAGGTAAATGCCAGCCAGAAATAAAAGTCATACATTAGTGCAAGTCTGTATGCATCTCTACACAGTAGAAATTGACTTAGTACCAGCCTCTCAGTCCCTGTACAGCAGTGCTTAGCCTGGGGGAGGAAGGAGCAGCACAAGGAGCCAATCAGTGGTGATGCAATGCAGGGAGCATGTTGATTGGAGGAGAGAAGAGAGTAAGATAGAGATAAGCTCTTCAATCGTCTTCTACTTCTTCTACTTCTACTTTTACTGTAAATTCACAAGGTAGAGTTGGGGAGAAGACCAGTGGGTGTTAATAAACTTCAGCAGAAAAATGCAAGACCTCCTCATCTGCCAAGCAGTGTTGTTTGGTATAAAGGAGCTGTATAAATCTCAGAATTACAGGTGACAAATTTGAATATCGTGCAAAAGTTCATTGATTTCACTAATGCAACTTAAGAGGTGAAACTAATATATGAGATAGACTCGTTACATGCAAAGCAAGATAGTTCTAGCCGTGATTTGTCATAATTGTGATGATTATGGCTTACAGCTCATGAAAACCCCAAATCCACAATCTCAAAAAATGTGAATATTACATGCAAATCGATAAAACAAGGATTGTACATAGAACAATATCATACCTCTGAAAAGTATAAGCATGCATATGTACTCAGTACTTGGTTTGGGACCATTTTGCAGCAATTACTGCTTCAATGTGGCGTGGCATGGAAGCTATCAGCCATTGGCACTGCTGAGATGTTACGGAAGACCAAGATGGTTAAATAGCGGCCTTCATCTCTTTTGCATTGTTTGGTCTCATGTCTCTCATATTTCTCTTGGCAATGCCCTATAGATTCTCTATGGGGTTCAGGTCAGGCAAGTTTGCTGACCAATCAAGCACAGTAATCCCACAGTCGTTGAACCAGGTTTTGGTGCTTTTAGCAGTGTATGCAGGTGCCAAGTCCTGCTGGGAAATGAAGTTAGCATCCCCATAGAGCTTGTCTGCGGAAGGAAGCATGAAGTGCTTCAAAATCTCCTAGTAGACGGCTGCAATGACCCTGGACTTAATGAAGTACAGTGGACCAACACCAGCAGATGACATGGCTCCCCAAATCAACACAGACTGTGGAAACTTCTCACTGGACTTCAAGTATCTTGTAGTGTATGTGCCTCTCCATTCTTCCTCCATGCTCTGGATCCTTGGTTTCCAAATGAGATGCAAAATTTGCTCTCATCAGAAAATATGACTTTGGACCACTGAGCAACAGACCAGGTCTGTTTTTCTTTAGCCCAGGCAAGACGCTTCTGACGTTTGTTGTTCAGGAGTGGCTTGACAAGAGGAATACGACATTTGATGCACATGTCCAGGATCCATCTGTGTGTGGTGGCTCTTGATGCACTGACTCCAGCCTCAGTCTACTCCTTGTGAAAGTCCCAAAATATTTTGAATGGCCTTTTCCTGACAATCCTCTCCAGACTGCGGTCATCCCTGCTGCTCGTGCACCTTTTTCTTCCACACTTTTCCCTTCCACCTAACTATCTATTAATGTGCTTAGATACAGCACTTTGGGAACATCCAACTTCTTTTGCAATTACCTTTTGAGGCTGATGATTTTCTGCACAACTGTCAGGTCAGTAGTCTTTCCCATGATTGTGATTCCTACTGAACCAAACTGAGAGACCATTTAATAGCTCAGGAACTCTTTGCAGGTGTTATGGCTTAATTAGCTGATTAGACACTTGAGTGTGAGACACTTTGAGCCTAGAATATTGAATTTTTTCACAATATTCTAATTTTCTGAGATTGTGGATTTGGGGTTTTCATGAGCTGTAAGCCATAATCATCACAATTATGACAAATCACGGATTGAACTATCTTGCTTTGCATGTATTAAGTATATCTTGTATATTAGTTTCACCTCTTAAGTTTCATTAGTGAAATAAATGATCGTTTGCACAATATTATCATTTTTCGAGTTTCACCTATAGATGGGCAGCACAATAAATTGTTTACTTATATATATTTTACCTTTATAAATTGTATCTGTTTGCCAAGATTTTAGCTTTAAAGTGTATCCAACCCAAGAACAAACATGTAAAATATTGTAGTTAAGTGCAGCTTACCAGTCCTTAGATGTGGTTGCTGCACTAGTTTTAATTTTTATAATTTTTTTGTTATAAAAAGGTGGTCAGGTGTAGGGCTTTGTAATTTAGAGCACAGAGCACTGTCAGAGCTCTGATTCAACAAAGTGATGATGACTTTGTCCAATCATGGCTCGCTCAGTGCTCATAGTCACACCCCACACTATAAAAGGCTCCTTCCACTTGTTGTTGGAATAGAGAAAGATAGAGCAGGGCTCAGTTTGCTACTAGCCAGTCAGTGTGTTCACTTATTGTGACTCTGACTGTAGAGTTAAGATAGTGCAGTGTTAGTATAGTGTGTGAGTACAGTGTCTCAGTATAGTGTCTATTGTATAAGCATAGTGTGAGTATAGTGTAGTGTCAGTGTAGTGTGTGAGTGTAACACAGCATTACATAAAATGTAGTGCTGTATACAGTGCTGTATACCCTTTTAATTTTGGTTACAACAGCTTTTAGGTTTCTCTTATATCCTCCTCCAATATACTGAGAGCAATTAGAGTAGAAAGAGCCAAACGGCACTACGAATGCCTGTGGTATCAGAAGATGCTTTTAGGCAACTGCTTATCTTGCATTTATCAAGACACATACCTGTTGCAGCATTGTGTATGTAGTCATATTAACTGACAAAACCCTTAAACTTCACAATGAGTGCCCACGTTTTATTTTTAGTTGTATGCCCACATTAATAACAAATTCAGAATTAGTTGTAAATTGTTACTCCTTAGTAATGTATTTAACTTCCTCTGCACTTGTTCATATCACATCTAATTTTACCACCATAGTCAGAAAAGGGAATTCATTTTTGATAGCTGTATTTTTCTAGAAGGCTTTTTTCATGTCCAATTTTTGAAGATTCTGAAGATTGAAGATTCTGGCGTAAGCACTTCAGTGCAAGATGAAGATCTTCCATAAACACATAAAGCTCTATACACTGGGGCATTCTCTTTTGACAAAATTCTTCTCTCCCGTTATCTTCTCTCCCGTAATCTTCTTATATGTCATACTATCACAGCAAGCTAGTCCTTTTGTATGAATTCCAAGAGATCTTAAAGCTCATTTTTTGAAAATATGACACCCACTTTCCAACTTTAGTTTCTTAAACATTTTATTGAACATAGAAAAGGCATTCCAATTATGACATAGACATTTAAAAATAGGTATAGCACATGGCAACATAAGTTTCAAAGCTAAAGCATGTAAAAAAATATACAGAACACAAACACAAGGCCTTCAAAGCTCAGTATGGCTAACTGAATGGTAGATTAGTGGAACATATAAATCAGTGAGAACTAGTAAACCCTTGAACCAAATAACACTTTCTAATTTTAACCACTTGACAACCAGGCCAAATCTGACACTTCGTTCCTACTAGAAATTTACATAGAATCCCCAAACATTATATATATGTGTTTTTTTTTTTAGCAGAGACCCTAGAGAATACAATGGCGGTCATCTCGCACAGTATTTGTGCAGAAATTCTTCAAACGCGTTTTTTTGGGGGGAAAAAAAGTTTCATGCAAAAACAGTAAAATTAGCCAATTTTTTTTGCATAATGTGAAAGATGAAATTATGCCAAGTAAATAGATACCTAACACGTCACGCTTCAAAATTGCACACGCTCGTGGAATGGCGCCAAACTTTGTTACTTAAAAATCCCCATAGGCGACGCTTTAATTTTTTTTACTGGTTTCATGTTTTAAAGTTACAGAGGAGGTCTAGGGATAGAATTATTGCTCTTGCATTCGCTGCAACACCTCACATATGTGGTTTGAACACAGTTTTCATATTTTACTTAAATGGATTTAGTTTGACACTTTAAAAAAATATATATATTGATCACTTTTATTCCTATTACCTTGTAATAGGCATATGACATGACAGGTCCTCTTTACAGTGATATATGGGGTCAACAAGACCCCACATCTCACCTCTAGGCTGGGAAGCCTAAAATAAAAAAATAAAAAAAAAGATCACCGCTTCCCAGCCGAGGCGGCAAAGTTTTTTTGAATGCAGAGGCTGGGCGTGAAGTCAGACCATCTGGTCTGCCGGAAATCTCTATGGTCCAGAACAGGGGCCGGCAGATCCTGTCACCGACTCACCGATTGCACAGGTGAGTCGGTAGAAGCACTGGAGGGGGGGCAGGAGGGGGGATGTCCCCTTTTGCCGCCCGTAAGAACGATCAAGCAGTGGAATAGCCGCTATGATCATTCCTATGGTGTGCAGAATTGCCGGCAGAAAATGCCAATATGAAGCCAATGTGAAGCTACAGGCATCATTCAGATATCACTGCTAGGGATGAGCTTCGCGTTCGATACGAACGTATGTTCGACTCGAACATTGTCTGTTCGTACGTTCGACGAAATTCGAACAAAAGCTGTCGTTCGCACCAAATTCAAGTGACGCAAAACGACCCATAATTCACTGTGGCATTGCGCGCTGATGATTGGCCAAGCATGCTGTATGTCCTGCATGCTGGGCCAATCACAGCGTGCAAAAAACGAAGAGCCATAATTGGCCAATGCCTGGGTGGCTTTGGCCAATTATGGCTCAGGGCTTTAGCACACGCCCCACACTATATAAGGCCGCCTGCTGGGCGGCCTTGTGTAGTGTGTTCCGGCTTGTTAATGAAAGCAGTCAAAGAGACAGAGAGATTGTCTTTTTAGATAGCTAGATAGAGCAGGCAGACAGGCTAGTCAGTTTAGCTTAATTTACAGTGTGTAGAGGATATATATACATCCCTAGGAGTTGTACATATATTTATACACTTTATAGCTTAGATAGATCAGTTCTTCTAATTTACTGGCAGGCAGGTGATTGTGCTATTTAAAGACGTTATCACAGGTATAGACACCAAGCAGGTACAATATTTAAAGGATTTTTTTTTTTTTTTTTTATTTAAGCATCAATAAAATCACTGCTCCTGGAGCAGTGATTTTAATGATGCTTAACTTTAAAAAAAAAAGAGAAATTCCTTTAAATATTGTACCTGCTTGGTGTCTATACCTGTGATAACGTCTTTAAATAGCACAATCACCTGCCTGCCAGTAAATTAGAAGAACTGATCTATCTAAGCTATATCTATATAAGTCTATAGTTTGCCTGTGAAAACGTCTTTGAGAACCGAGTCTTGCCCGAGGGAACATGTATCAATGGAAAAAAAAAGTTTTAAAAACGGTAATTTTTTCATTAGTCCTCCTCCTTTTTTTCCATTGATACATGTTCCCTGGGCAAGACCCGGGTTCTCAAAGACGTTTTCCAACAATAACTTGAACATTGGTCTTTAAAATGATCGTTTTTGAATTCGAACGTTCGAGTCCCATAGACTTCAATGGGGTTCTAAATGTTTGCGCGAACGGTCGGTCTGTTTGACGGTTCTGGTGCAAACCGAACACGGGGGTGTTCGGCTCATCCCTAATCACTGCACAAAGACCAATGCAGTTAATTTACGGCCAGCAGTTGTTAAGTGGTTAACTGTTTCACCTCCCATACCTGTAAACTCCCTAATTTTTTAATTTCTGCTATGGATGTGTTCATTTGGCAAGGACTTTGACATTACTTAAATAACAAAGAAAAAAGCATTGTTTTTTTTTTTTTGGGGGGGGGGGGGGGTAAAGCAGGCTTTATTTTGTCATAGTGTCACTTTTTTGAGCAATGTTCATTTAAAAAAATTGGTATCGTAGATAAGAAGAATATTTTGCTCTATGGTTTGTCCTTTTCAAAATGTCACTGAAACTATGGTATAAAGCATTGCAAGGTTATTTACAAATAAAATAAAGTTTTTTGTTTTTTTCAAATTTGCACTAACACAAAAACAAAATTAACAAATAACAAAAAGGTTTAATATAAATGGTTAATAAAACATAAATAAACAAAACAAATTAGCGTGAAAATATTTGTTGAAGGGAAAATGGTAAGCTAAGTGCCCTTTCACAGAGCCGGTTAACACTCCCACAGCATAACTTCGGGGGTGACTCTGCAAGTCGTCCTGAGGACGACTTCAGAGGCGACCAGCAAAACGACTTCTGTATAGAAGTCAATGCAGGTTCCCCGAGCCGCCCCCGAAGTCGTGCAGGAACCGCTTTTTAAGTCGGAGCGACTTGCGTCGCTTCTATTAGAACGGTTCCATTGCATTGAATGGGACGCGACTCATCAGTCGCCCCAGTGTGAACCGGCATACGACTTCAAAGTCCTGCGATTTTCCCGTGGTTTTGGGGCCGTGATTTTGCCACGTTTTTTGCGGCCGTGAATTTTTCGGGGATTTGGGATCAGTACAACTTCGACTTTGCCACAACTTTGGCATTAACCAATGAAAACATACATGGTGTGAGGCAATTCCTTTTCCTGTCACCGCAGTTGTCATTGCTGCTGCAGCAGTAGCAGTGCATGAGGAGAAGGAGAAGCGGAGGCAGAGAAGACATCGATATTGGGTACATCCCATCATTGCCAATCATGAAGATAGGGGTCAATTTTGGGTCCTCTATAATGAAGAATGAGAAGAATGGTGGTCAGTGTCGAGAAGAATGCTCCTTACATTGGTGGTCAGTGGAAGGAATGTTTCTTACATTGGTGATCAGTGGGAAGAATGCTCCTTACATTGGTGTCAGTGGGAAGAATGCTTGTTACATTGGTGGTCAGTGGGAAGAATGCTCCTTACATTGGTTGTCAGTGAGAAGAATGCTCCTAACATTGTTGGTCAGTGGGAAGGATGTCCCTTACATTGGTGGTCAGTGAGAAGAATGCTCCTTACATTGGTGATCGGTGGTAAGAATGTCCCTTACATTGGTGGTCAGTGAGAAGAATGCTACTTACATTGGTGGTCAGTGGGAAGGATGTCCCTTACATTGGTGGTCAGTGAGAAGAATGCTCCTTATATTGGTGGTCAGTGGGAATAATGCTCTTTACATTGGTGGTCAGTGGGAAGAATGCTACTTACATTGGTGGTCAGTGGGAAGGATGTCCCTTACATTGGTGGTCATTGAGAAGAATGTTCCCATACATTGGTGATCAGTGGGAAGAATGTCCCTTACATTGGTGGTCAGAGAGAAGAATGCTCCTTACATTGGTGGTCAGTGGGAAGGATGTCCCATACATTGGTGGTCAGTGAAAAGAATGCTTCTTACATTGGTGGTCAGTGGGAAGAATGTTCCCTTCATTGGTGATCAGTGGGAAGAATGTCTGTCTTGTATTCTCGTGTCCACTGGCTGCAATACAACCCCAAAGCATGACTGATCCACCCCCATGCTTAACAGTTGGACAGAGGTTCTTTTCATTCAATTCTGTGCCCTTTCTTCTTCAAACGTACCTTTGCTCATTCTGGCCAAAAAGTTCTATTTTAACCTCTTCGGTCCACATAACTTGTTTCCAAAATGCATCAGGCTTGTCTATATGTTCATTTGCAGTTTAAACGCTGATTTTTGTGGTAAGGACATAAAAGAGGTTTTCTTCTGATGACTATTCCATGAAGACCATATTTGTACAAGTATCTCTTTACAGTGGAATAGTGTACCACAACTCCAGTGTCTGCCAGATCTTTCTGGAGGGATTGTGCAGTCAAACGTGGGTTTTGAATTGCTTTTCTCACAATCCTGCGAGCTGTTCTGTCTGATATTTTTCTTGGTCTTCCAGATCTTGCTTTGTACTTCCACTGTTCCTGATGACTGCCATTTCTTAACTACATTCCGAACAGAGGATATTGACATCTGAAAACGCTTTGCTATCTTCTTATAGTCTTCTCCAGCTTTGTGAGCGTCAACTATTTTCATTTTCAGTTTTCTAGACAACTGCTTAGAAGAACCCATGGTGCTGATTGTTGGGGCAAGGTCAGATGAGTCTGGGCATTTAAAACCTTTGAGATTGACATCACCTGGTCTTCCCAGACAAACATTGAGAACAATCCATGACACTGGCAGGTCTCAGCTTTGCAAAGGGGGCAGTGCATGCAATAAATTCTGCAGGGTGCCCAAACTTTTGCAGATGCCATTTTTTTGTTTTCTGTAATTTTGAAAGTGTAAATGATGGAAATAAAATCTAACTTTTTTTGACATATTATAAGAATGTCTAATCTGTAATTTGATGCCTTGTGGAGATTTTTCAATATTTCCTTGGCTTCGTTATGCCCTAATACAAATTTTTACCTGGGGTGCCCAAACTTTTGATCCCCACTGTACATTGTTGTTCAGTGAGAAGAATGCTCCTTACATTGGTGGTCAGTGGGAAGAATGTCCCTTACATTGGTGGTCAGTGGGAAGAATGTCCCTTACATTGGTGGTCAGTGAGAAGAATGCTCCTAACATTTGTGGTCAGTGAGAAAAATGTCCCCTTCACTGGTGGTCAGTGGGATATTGTCTTTGTAGTTTGTCTTTGTAGTTTATCTTGTCTTTGAAGTTTGGGTCACACAAATCATAAATAGCTGGGCGCTCAAGGATAAATCGAATTATTTGCTCATCATCGACGACGTCTCTTTTTTTTTACCTGTTTGGAACACATTGTTCCTGAGGGAATAACCAGGAAGTGAATGTGTGGTGGAAAAATGTGCTTGAGAGGGGCTACTATGCTGAAAGGATTGGGTGGGACAAGGGTTAAAAAGCTGCTTGTGCTTACAAAGTTGTACTGAAATCGTGTCTACATTATTCAGGTACGATTTGCATGCTACTTGAGGGTTTAACATTGAGGTCTATGGATATCAACTCTCATGGAAGTTGGACCAAAGTAGTGCAGGGACTACTTTAAAGTCGGCACTACTTAAAGTCATGCCAATATGAATGGTGTTCATTGAAAATCATGGAGAATGACTTGTTATACGATTTTGCAGTACAAAATCATTAACAAATCGTATAAGTGTGAAAGGGGACTAAGTGTGAAAGGGGACTTTGGGATAATGAGGGGTTAAATAGAGACCAATGTTATTTAATAAAATCTTTTTACTTTGCACATCTCTATTTGATGCCTAAACAATGTCTGGGTCAGACAGTCTATTTTTACAGCAGCAGCAGCATTTATAAACATAGTGAGATTGTGGGAAAGAAAGGGGGATTTTGAGGTGCCAAATACAGTATCAACTACTACAATATAGATTTAAAAAGATTCATCTAAATTTTATTTGTACAAAAACATAAATGATATATTGGATAAACATTACATCAACATAAACAATATATGACAGTTCTATGCAAACAATGCATAGCAAATGTTTATGGCTCATGGATCAGCGCGTTTCACCCAAAGACAGGCTTCTTCAGGATCCAGTTTGCAGAGTAAACCTGATAACTGATAGAAAGATCAACAAATATGTACATCAGCCATTCATCATGCCTAACAAGGAATTATATATCCACGATCGTATGAATAAATCTTAAATACAAAAGAAAAAAAGGGTCGCCCACATGTATGCGTCATCAATGATTTAAAGATAGTAGGACTCAGTTAGGTGAAAAAGTATGTGAAGAGCTGAGAAAGTCCATCCAAATGGTTCAGAACAATGTGACACAAAAACACCCAAATCCACAAACTAGAGGGGAGGTATTGAAGAAAAAAAGTCCCCTCTATTCCTAAACTTCTTCAACAATGACACAAACGCTGCTGTACTGGCAAATTACATGGCGTCGCCACATAGCGCTTAACATGTGATTTTCCAGTGCCACATTAAGACCTGGGAAATGCTGGCAAGTGGAATGAGGGCGCAGCAACTGGGCAGAAGGACTAGACTACTACACATGCCCTTCTTACTTTTATGACAATTTTTGGGGCATGTGTAGCATTCCAAGTGCCCTAAACTACTTAACCACTTAAGGATCACTGCACGCTGATGCACGTCAGCAGAATGGCACGGTTGGGCACAAGGGCGTACAGGTACGTCCCCTTTAAGATCCCAGCCGTGGGTCAAGTGCATGCCGGTGGCGTGCACGTGATCCGGTCCTGAGCTACGTGACTGCACCCACGGAACCCGCAGACCCGATCGCCACCGGTGTCTCACGATTTGGCCACAGAGCTGAAGAACGGAGAGAGGCAAGTGTAAACAAACCTTTCCCCGTTCTTCCTAGTGGCAGTGGCAGTGATCGTCTGTTTCCTGTCATAGGGAACGACGATCAGTGACGTGTCATGCCAGGCCACGCTCCCCTACAGTAAGAATCACACACTAGGGCACACTTAACCCCTACAGCGCCACCTAGTGGTTAACCCCTTCACTGCCAGTGTCATTTTCACAGTAATCAGTGCATTTTTATAGCACCGATCGTTGTAAAAATGACAATGGTCCCAAAAATGTGTCAAAAGTGTTTAATGTGTCTGCCATAATGTCGCAGTCACGATAAAAATCGCTGAACACCTCCATTATTAGTAAAAAAAAAAACATTAATAAAAATGCCATAAAACTATCACCTATTTTGTAGACGCTATAACTTTTGCGCAAACAAATCAATAAAGGCTTATTGCAATTTCTTTTACCAAAAATATGTAAGAAGAATACGTATCAGCCTAAACTGAGGAACAAAAAGTTTTTTTATATATATATTTTGGGGATATTTATTATAGCAAAAAGTAAAAAATATTGCATTTTTTTCAAAACTGTCACTCTATTTTTGTTTATAGCGCAAAAAATAATAACCACGGAGGTGATCAAATACCACCAAAAGAAAGCTCTATTTGTGGGAACAAAAGGATGTCAATTTTGTTTTGGAGCCACGTCGCACGCCTGAGCAATTGTTAGTTAAATCGACGCAGTGCCGAATCGCAAAAAGTGGCTTGGTCCTTTAGCTACAAAATGGTCCGGGGCTTAAGTGGTTAAAGTAAAACTAACTTTTTTTTTTAAATGGACAAAATATTTTGGAAGCACAAAATAGATACTCCTTGGTTTACATAACACATTTGTTACTTGCTATTTTGATTTCTGAATCATCGCTAATAAGTCTTTAACGCCAGAATGTGCACATAGCATAGCAAATCAATGTCAATACTGCACTATACTTTTTATAGGAAAGCCATCTCCAGGACTGTTGGATTTCATGTGGGCAGTAATGCTCAGTGATAGCTGAAGTGCTGAGCAAAACCACTGTGCACGCTGTGCATTATTAACAGCCATTAATATTGTGCTTTACTTTGACACCTCACCAATCAATCAGCTCTTTCTGTGTTGGAATAAATGTGCAGGGAACAATTCAGGGATTCTCCCAGAAATAAGTACATACTAGATGGAAGGTATCTGTGCTTAAAGAAAAGTATAATGATATTGGTTAACTTTTACTCAGGGCCTCTGATAAGGGGGTGCCACTGGTCCTCCTGTATGGGGCTTGGGCACCATCAGTTCAGCAGGGGGGCCAGACAGCAGGATGAATTGGATCATGGACATCAATGACACTAATCACCACCTTCTGTCCAACCTGTCAGCACTGCCATACTGCCAGCTTGAATGAATGAAAAAACTTATATAGCGCTGCACATGCGAATTAAATCGCCTCTGGGCGCTTGTTGTTCCTGTCTCCTTTGATATCAAAAGAGATGAGTCTTGACCTTTCTCCTGAATGCTAGGTAATTCTCCTCCAACCGAATATTGGTTGGTAAAGCGTTCCATAGTCTAGGACCCTGGACCGCGAATCTTCTATCTCCTTTGGACTTGTAATTGGCTTTCGGTATCTGGAGTAAATTTTGGTTGGTGGATCGCAAGATGCGATTGGGGTTATGGACTTTTATTTTTTCGCACAGATATATGGGAGCTTTCCCATAGATACATCTATGCGTTAGACAGAGTGCTTTAGCTGACGGGGTGCGGCATGACGTGCGTTACGTGACGCGCGCGTGCGGAGGGAGGGACTAGCTCGCGACGCGACCGAGGCTAGGGGAAGGAGAGAGGACGAACACCGCGCTCCGAGCGATCGATGGAGAACCGCCGTCATTTACGCAGCGTGAGAGGCTGCTACATGGAAGCGGGACGCCGGACGGCTCTTTCCCACCCCACCAGCGCATAACATCAGCGCGCCATCCCCATCTCTCCCGCACAACCACCGGGGCTGACGCGGACCGTGCAGGGATGGCTCGTCAGTGACCTGGCCGGATCCGTGATAGGGGACAGCTCTGGTTTCCCTCCCGAACCCCCCCCCCCCCCCATTACACCCAGAGGCCATAGTGCGGACCAGGTAACCCAGCTCCCGCCGTCTGCTATAGCAACTACGCATCAGAGACAGAATTGTGCTGAGAAGGGAAGCCCTCTGGTAAGAACATTCCAATTATTAATGTTTACTGTCTGATATGCATCTTCATCACGGACCTCTTTCCAACGCAATATATGCTCTGTAGTAAGTCTCTGTTTAAGTGCTGGGTAAAGGCTTCAGGGGAAACACCAGTATCATCATAGGATCAATAGTATCAGCTCAATCGAACAGTGTTAACAGAACCCACCCACTCCCAGGGGAGGAAGGGGAGAGGGGCGGTCCGAGGAAAGCAGTCGGGTGCATTTCTGTTTTCCAACGGATGGGAGGTGAATGGCCATATATACGATCCGATACTAAGCCAGACCCGACAAACATAAAGTTAACGATTTCTCCTCTCCCTAAACCCCAAAGGAAATAGCTACTTACCCACCAGTCAGGAGGGGCGTTTTAGCGGTGAGCTCATAAACACCCTGAGCCCCCACACGTCCTAATCCATTCCCTCCTTGCTGAAAACCAACAACATTCTACAGGAGTACCGGGCCGCAATTAAATAATAAATATATGGTGACAGACCGTGTTTCCACTCCAAAGCGACCACGATACCGCCGGGCAAATAACACCTAACGGATCCTAGTCGTGATACCCCTTCCCCGGGTATAACAGGGCGGAAAAACTGGGGAAGCGCATTAGAGCTAGATCTAAGTATAATATGAGCAAGATAACCAGGGGCTCGGCCCCTAAAACCCCTAAAGACCCCCCAGTAACCTCTACCATTAGACAATACATGTCCCAGGGTGCTGGCATCAACAGCCCTGCGCACGAAAAGAAAACTGGTAAAACAGGCACCGCCAAGAAAGGGTGGAGGGGGAGTACAGCAACAGTCTACAGATGTATCAATGGACGGAGATATAGAAACAAGCCACGGGGGGGAAGAACAGCACATGATCTCGATGGATGACCTAGATAGAATGCTAAGGAGACTGGAAGACACCATCAAAGAGGAAATCAAGGGCCTGAGAGTAGACATAAACCATGTCTTGCCGAGAGTAGAAGAAATAGAAAAAAATGTGGATAAAATAGACTCAGTGCTAGACCAATTAAAAAACCAAGTCCGGGAAATGAAGGTCAATCAAAGGAACTTACAATACCGCCTAGAGGACCAGGAGAACAGGCACCGTAGACAGAATTTGAGAATTAGATCTATTAAGGAAGTAAGGGGGGAAGATCTAAAAAACATCATGAACACTCTGTTCACCCCTCTACTGGAGGACAAGGCGGGGAAACCCCTTAAAATAGAGCGAGTCCATCGCCTAGGCAGACTCAAAGAGAACACTAGCGAACGACCAAGAGATGTAATCATAAGGTTCAGGCATTATGAAGACAAGGAGGAGATCTGGCAGAGACTAAGAGGAAAACCGCCTTTAATCTATAACGACTCTGAGATACAAATCTTTCCAGACCTGGCCTGGGAGACCCTAGCAAGGAGGAGACATCTAAAACCACTTACAGAGCAATTGAGGATCCACAATATCAAGTACCAGTGGGGCTTCCCCGGCATGTTTACTGGCTCAAAAAGACGGGATTTTCGCTAAATTAACTTTCCCAGAAGATCTTCCCATCTTCTGCGACAAACTGGACTTACCTAAAATAGAAACCCCAGGATGGTCCGAATGAGCGGGGGAGGGGGGGGGGAGGGCGGGGGAGGGGGGAGGGGAGTGGGGAAACCCCTAACCCAGGCCAGCCTCCTGCCTAATAAAAATCAGGGCCAAGGCGAAGGAGAAGAGCCCTAGGCGGGAGAAGCTCGGGTTAGTGCCACCTCGACATCTCGATCTAGTGGGATGGGGCACGATGACCCCCACAGATCTGAGGCCTTAGACAGGCTGGGGAGGGGGGGGTGGGGGGGAGGTGGGATGGGCACCTAGAGAAGGGGGTTCGAGGGAGGGGGGGGGGAAGGGCGGGGGGAGGGAAGGCGGGGGTAAGGGGAAGGTGGCTCTCAGGGACTCCATAGCGCAACTTAGGACTGCCAGGGTTAAATGGCGGAGGTAAGGTTTTTATCCTATAACGTCAAGGGTTTGCACTCAAAGGGCAAAAGAATGCAGATCCTTGAGGAAATTAAACAATACAGAGCAGATGTGATCCTCATCCAGGAAACACACCTGACCCTGAATTCAAATATTAAACTTTACTCCCCCACATACCCCATCTGGTATTATGGCGATGCGATTACTAGCCGAGCTAGAGGGGTTGCTATCGGCTTCACCAGGGGGGTGGGTTTCTCCCTGATGGCAAGACTGGCAGACCCTGAGGGCAGGTTCTTATTCCTCAAAGGATCTATCGGAAACAGGGTTTATACACTAGTCAATATCTACGCCCCCAATCGACACCCCATAAAGTATTTATGTAAGATCCTGGACAAAATAAATACATTCGCTGAGGGTTATCTAATTCTTATGGGGGATTTAAATTTTGTCATAGATCCCAAGGAGGATAGCACCTGCCCGAGGAGAGATGTCAACAACTCGAATCTAAGGCGATTCACACAAAAAATGGGGGACGGCCAGGTGGTCGATGCCTGGAGGGCTTTCCACCCGGGGGAGCGGGACTATACGTTCTTCTCAACCCCTCATGGAACGTACTCCAGGATCGACTACGCATTGGTAGCTCACTGGTTGTTGGACTACATCTCTGAAATCAGCATAGGGATAATGACCATATCTGACCACGCCCCTATTATGATGAAAATCAAAACTGCAACTACAGAATTCAAGCGTATGCCCTGGCGATTAAATGACTATCTGATTAGAGATGACGAGGGAGTGGCGAGGGTCGGGATAGAACTAAAGCAATTCTTTGACATAAACGATACAGACGAAATCTCCATGGCAACCGTTTGGGAATCACATAAGGCCTATATCAGAGGATTCTAATTAGGGAAGGCTCACGAAGGAAAAAGGAGAAAAATAAGCAGAGGGCAACACTGATCAGAGAAATAGCGGACCTAGAGAAAAGGCATAAAGACAGAGGGCAAAAAAATACATATCTTAAACTAATAATAAAGAGAAATGAACTAAAGGATATAATGGAAACAGAAACAAGGATTAAACTAAATAATATTACTAGGGAGAGATACGTGTGGGGAAACAAACCAAACAAATACCTTGCTAAAATGGCAAAAAAGAAAACTACTAGGAATTATATTGAAAAGATCAAGCGACAAAATGGGGAATTAGTATACGCAACTGTAGATATAGCTGACACTTTTAAAAAGTATTATGAAGAACTTTACGCGATACAAAGATCCGACGGGCAAGAAGCTGTAAGGGGACAAAAATTAAGGGCCTTTTTGGACAGAGCGAAACTACCCACAATCGAAGAGGATTCACGCGCATACCTAGATAGGCCTATCACCGAAATAGAAATAAAAAATGCCCTCAAAAACATGACAGTTGATAAGAGTCCGGGCCCAGATGGGTTTACGGTCCTGTACTACAAGAGGTTCGGTGAAATCTTGATCCCCAGACTGTGTAGGTACTTTAATGGTCTGGGCATACAATACCAACTTAGCCTGGAGGCTTCAGCCGCTGCAGTGGCTATTATCCACAAAGAAGGAAAAGACAGATCCCTTTGTTCGGGATATAGACCTATATCCCTTCTGAATATCGATACTAAACTTTTCTCTCCTAAGGTTTTTTGGCCGACCGTGTCTGAAGGGTGTAATGCAGGACCTGATCCATCCAGACCAAGTGGGGTTCATACCTAACAGGGAGGGAAAGGATAAACGCCATAAGAGCCCTACTGTTGATGCAAAAGACCCAGACAGAGGAGATCCCCAGTCTATTCCTGTCAATTGATGCCGAGAAGGCCTTTGACAGGGTAGACTGGGGACTCATGACTCACACTCTTGACGCAGTGGGAATGGGGAACAGATTCTTAAACTGGACTAAGACATTATATTATCAGCCGACAGCAAGATGTAAGATTAATGGCACCCTATCAGATACCATAAAGTTGAGCAACGGGACAAGACAGGGGTGCCCCTTATCTCCCCTCCTTTTTATCTTGTCCCTTGAACCCCCTCCTGTCCGTGATCAGAAATGACCCTGAAATCACAGGAATCCGGGTCGGTGAGGAAGAGCATAAGCTGTCCGCCTTTGCGGACGACATATTGTTCTATATCACCACCGACCCGGAAAAAACCATCCCCAAGATCCTCCTGACGTTAGAACAATACGGAGTAATTTCTAATTTCAAAATTAATACGACCAAATCAGAAATTTTAAACATTAATCTCAATAAAAACCAAGTCAGACGGGTAAAGGAGATCTCCCCCTTTCCTTGGCAAAAAGAACTCAACTACCTGGGGATTAAGCTGGCAAATACAGAAAGGAAGATCTACAAGATCAACTTCATTTCTTTATTAAATGAAATTAAAGGTGAACTAACAAAAATGAAAAAATAAACCCATCTCTTGGATGGGCAGAATAAATATCCTAAAGATGATATATATTCCTAAAATACTATATAAATTTCAGCTATTACCAATCCCTCTACCCTCTCAATATCTGAATAAATTAAACTCTGTGGCAATGAACTTCATCTGGAAAAACAAAAAGTATAGAATCTCCCTATTAAACTTGAAACAGGACAAACTGGAGGGAGGCCTGGCTGTCCCAGACATTAAAGGTTACTATAAGGCGGCAGTACTCTCCCGAGCAGTAGAATGGGCTAGAGATAAAAATGAGAAAAGGTGGGTCCAAATCGAGAAATCCCTAACCCAGAACCAACTAAGTAAAATTCTATGGAATCCCCACACAAAAAAACGACCACAGCAGCACAAACTACTAAAACTCACAAAAAGTACTTTGAGAATGTGGGAGACAGGGCCCTGACATTCATTAAAATTCCACCTAATTCTCCACTTATGAATTTAAAAAATAATCCATATTTTGCACCGGGTGAAGAAAAAAATACGGAGGAAGTGGATTAAAAAAGATACGGTATATTCTAGGGATGTTATCAGGGAGGTGAATTGATGACCTTCGAGATTTGAAACTAAGGGTAGATACATGGACCTTAGATTTTTTGGCACTATTCACAAATCAAACACTTCACTGGAAGCTTCCACAGCCTTTGCGAGCGGGGACGGAGCTGACTCCCTTGGAGAAAGGCTGTGCACTACTGGTAACACTAGGGGCACGATATCTAAGCTATATAAAATACTCACTAAGATAGGGAGCACGAGGTGCTACACCACTAGTAGAAAAATGGGGAAAAGGAATTAGGGATAGATAGAGGGAATAACTCGATTAATAGGATAATGCATCTGACCCACACCTCCGCCATCGATACCGTCGATGGCGGAGATGAATTACAAATGTATCTCCGGATGGTACCTCACCCCTGTACAAATGAGTAAGTACAAAAAAGATCAGTCAGCGGACTGCTGGAGGGGGTGCGGTGAGAGAGGCACAATGGCCCATCTTTGGTGGACATGCCCCATAATCAAAAAGTACTGGGCCCTCGGTATTGTCGTATATAAACGAGATTACGGGAGTCAATTGAAGTTAGATCCGTGGACCTGCCTTTTCCATTGTAATGAGGAAGGAGTGAAGAGATATAAACGATCGCTACTCCCGCACCTTCTGAATGCAGCTAAAAAGATGATCCCAATGAAATGGCAGGAAGGGGAAGGCCCACGGATCTGGGAGTGGATAGAAGCTGTGGACCAAATACACAGGATGGAGAACTGAAAGACTCTGCCACGGGAATGAATAATGACTACTGCTCCAAATGGAGCAAGTGGGGACTTTTTAAGACAACATGGAACTTTGTAGAGGGACAGAGGAGGTAGAGGGAGTTGGCTGTAAAATGAAATGTATGGGAGGGGCCCTGAGACGTTATCTCTTTCAACATACCCAAATTTTCTTCTTTTCCTAGTGGCAAATAGAGAATATAGGGGGGGTCCCGGGAGCCACCTAGGGCAAGGGGGGAGGGGGGAGGGGTCTTCGGGGGGGGGGGGTGGAAAAATTTTCTTTGTATCTCTTGATGAAGACAAGGAAGGAAAAAAAAAAAAAAAAAAAAAAATTTCCGCAAAGGTTAATAATCTAGCGAAACAAGCACAGCCTTAAAACGATTCACAAATGATGCAACCGCTAGTAGAGACGATTGAAGCCTCAAGCATGAGCGGGTCTCACATGTATGGTATGAGCTGATGTGAAAGAAAAAAAAAAAAAAAAGACAGAGTGCTTTAAAAGCAATTCTGTCTTTCACTGGCAGCCAGTGAAGGGATCTCAGCGAAGGTGAGATGGATTCCCAGGGTTTTTTCCCTGTCACAAGTCTCGCAGCCGTGTTTTGCACGACTTGCAGACGAGCGATTTGGTACTTCGGGAGTCCCAGGTAAAGGGCATTTGCATAGTCCAGTCTGGAGTTGACAATTGTTCCTACCACGACTGCTACGTCTTCTTTAGGAATAAAAGGAGTAAGTCTGCGTAGTAGGCGCAGCAGATGGTGAGATCCGCTGACTACTGACCCTATTTGTGCGTCCATTGTCATGTAGGAGTCGAAGATGACCCCAAGACTTTTGACTTTGGCGCTAGGGGTGATGAATTTACCCAGAATGGGTGGGGGGGTCCACGTTGTTGCTGGTTGGTTCCTACGCTTAGCGTGAAACAGGAGAAGTTCTGTTTTCGCTCAGTTGAGTTTAAGATAACTCTTGGTCATCCAGTCATCTATCAAAGAGAGGCAATTCTGTAGATTGAGGTGGTGATCCTTTTTATTGCAAATGCGGAAATACAGTTGCGTGTCGTCTGCATATGAGTGATAGAGCAGTTTTTGACTGCTGATGATTTCAAAAAGAGGACGCAGATAGATGTTGAATAACACCGGCGACAGGGGAGATCCTTGAGGGACTCCGCATGATACTTTCCCTCGTTTTTCCGAAGTAAAAAGTCCTAGCTTCACTATTTGCGATCGGTTTTCCAAGAAAGAGGAGAACCAGGATAGATCGCCTTCTGCGACTTTGGCTACTTCAGCTAGCCGAGTCAATAGGAGCTTGTGGTCAACTGTGTCGAAGGCTGCGCTTAGGTCCAACAAAACCAGAAGACAAGATTCTCCTTCGTCTGCGGCCTCGAGAGCGTCGTCCCATATCTTGATCAATGCGGTTTCTGTCCCGTGTCCGGGTCGGAATCCCGATTGATATGGATCAAGTAGTTTGTAGGTATCTAGATGCTGTTGCAGCTGTTGTACCACTACTTTACTCCATGACCTTGATACGAAAAGAGAGTTTAGGCCTGTTATGGGACGGCGGTGAAGTGGATCCTTGGGGTCCAGGGTGGGTTTTTTCAAGATAGGTCGAATTATACCTTCCTTCAACTGGGCAGGCACTGTGCCCTCGCTAAAGGATTGGTTAATAAGCTGCGTGATAGAAGGCGCCAGAATGTCGGCGCATTCCTTCAGCAGTTTGGTGGGAATGATATCATTAGGCGCAGTGCTGTTACTCAGAGTACCAATGATATTTTAATGACATGGGTAGAGACGGGTTCCAGCGTGAACTTACCTGGTTGTGGCGAGTTACTGCCGGGTGCTATGTGAATAGTTCCTGGGGGGGCTACGGGGGGAGTTGTTCTGCTCAATGCTTTGCCGGATTCCTTCAATTTTATTAATGAAGTAATCCGATAGCTCATCGCAGAATTCTTGTGAGTCCGAATTGGGGGCTTCAAGACATCCTGGATTCATGGTCTGAGTGACCAGCTTAAAGAGCTCGCGGGGGCGGTTAAGTGCATTGTTGATGGCCTCAGAAAAATAATTTTTCTTGGCATCGAAGATTTCCTTGTGGTATTTTCTGGTTATTTTCCTTGTAGATGGAGAGGTTCTCATCTGATGAACTTCTCTTCCAGGCGGCTTCTGCCCTCCTGCGCTCTTGCTTCCGTAACGCCAGCTGGTTGTTGAACCAGCCTGCGTTATTTTTTCCGGATGTGGGTTTTGCGATTCGGTGCTATTAAGTCGGCTGACTGTAATAGTGCTGTGTTTATGCCCTTCAGAGTTTCCTCAGCCTTTTGATGCGGCTGAATTGATTTTATTTTTTCCCTTAATGTGACTTTGAAGAGCTCCGAGTGGAGCTTCTTCTGACATCTAGTCCAGTGTGTTGTCACTGGATTTGATGTTTTTATTAAGGGGGGGAATTGAGGAATAATGAATTTAATTGCATGGTGATCTGTCCATGGCAATGGTTCATTTTCCAAGATTTTTATTTCCAGATCATGTCTGAAAATAAGATCGAGTGTGTGACCTGACGTATGTGTGGGCCCACATACTAATTGCTTCTTCTCCTCTTCCTGTCGTAGACTTTCAGCTGCTACAGGGAGGGACTACAAGGGACCTGTATTCTGGTAAATGCCCCCCCACTTTGCTGCACTGATCACCCAATCCTGTAGATGATCTCCTTCCCCTGCTGCTGGGGCCCCCTGTGTCCCCCTCCAGCCACGCTGTCAGCTTCCTCTCCCCCCTCTACCAGCTGCTGAGGGACACGGGATCACTTCAAGGTGGAGAGCAGGGAAAGGCATTAGTAAATATGTCATATTTACCGGTCCCTTTTCCTGAATGAGCACAGTGAGTGATCCATGCTGAATACTCACTGTGTTCATTTATAACAGAAGCATTTTCAACTGTGGTTACTATGCTTCAGTTTATGAATGAACAAGAGCCTCTGTACAGAGTGATTCCTGTTCATTCATCTACCGTGCAGCTGAGGCTACAGAGAAAGGATTAGTGATCTGTGTCTCCAGTCCCTTTCTCTGTCTGAATAGTGAGATGTCTGTTTAGACTCCTGACATTTCACCCAAGCTGTATGCTGTATGAGACCCCCTGATTTTTTGCAGAAGCCCTGATTTATTTATTAATTTCAAATGAACACATTTTAAACTGATATATAAAAATATACCCATACTATTAATCATTTAACTAGTAAATATTTAATATATGATGCACAGGCTGATCTCTAGGTATGTTTTTTTTTGTTTGCATTGTTACATTGGTTCAGCTTGGATCAATTTAAGAATGTACATTCCATACCTGTGAGACCACTGTGGAAGCAGAGAATCTATATAATAGTTGCCTCTTCTTCAGTGATCACCGTGGTCTTTTATGTCATAGTAAGCACAGAGGGTTCGTTGCTCAGCACGGCCACCATTTACATAATGGAAGAGGTGGAGATTGGTTTTACCGCTCTACCTCTTCCAATCTGAGAATGCCTTGTATTCACTGGAAAAAAAAAATACAAGGCATTTTTATACAGGCTGTGCTGAGTGAGCAACCCCTTGTCTGTGGTTCACTGTATAGAAGGGTAGGCTTAGGACCAGAAAGATCACTGTAGTAGTGGAAACAGCTTCCATAGTCCCACAAGTATGGAACATGTATACGTACATTGAATAAATAAAGTGTAGCTCTTATATGATTAAATTAGGAATTGTAGCCCAATTGGTAAATAATAATAAAGGGATATGCCCCTAAAAATAATGTGCTCACTGTTACAGTGATGATAATACATGTGATATTAACACAACTCTACAAAAAACACATATGAATAGCTTTAAAGTCCATAGAAAGAAATGAAGTCCACAATGTGTCAAATAAAGAAACTGTGAAGAAGGAACATCAATGACATCAAAGTGCATGTGCAAACTTCTGGACAGGGAACCAAAGCTCTTGCATGTGATGTGCAGACCCACCACTGGTAAAGATGTAGGCTTTCCAGAAAAATTGGACTCAGGGGAGAATACGTCTCAATGAGCCTAAAAAGCTTATGTTGTTGTAAACCAACAAGGTGAGAACTGCAGAATCCTTTATGGTTATATATTATGGCATCCAGACATCCACAGTAACCAGATCTATGCATAACACTGGAGGTAATGGCCCAATGGTGCCCGATGAAAACTCACACCGATGTTGTATCAAATTATAAGGAAATGGATGAAGAAGAATAAGGCCACATCACATGATACCATTTAAAACTATGTAAAAGATATTTATTAAAAGCTGATAAACTCACATTTAGCAGAATGGTTTCAATCGCCGATAAATATATAGGGTGGCAGTGGAGTCCTTCCGGCGCGTTTCGTGTCAATACATTTCATTTTGGGTGTCCCTCCACTGCAGCCATGTAACATTTATAAAGAATATGACCCCCAACAATGAGAGCCCAGCCCACTGCATTGCGTTGACAACTATGCGGGTCACTTTCGGTTTCCTGTCCAAAATGGCGGAACGGTGTGCATCCCCCACGCCTCTGCGTGGTGACGCTGCTTGTGTTCCAAGCCTCAAAAGGAATTGGTGTAGAGGTATTAGAACACACGTGACCCCCGTGACTTGACATGACGACGTCACATGCATTCCAGGCCTCATTATGGGAAGAAGATGTGCCGGAAACAATGTCTGCGTGCGCCCATGTCAGACGTCGTGCCTTATGTGTGTCATGCCTCAATCTGAATAGGCTATTTGCATTCCATGCTGCTAGCTGGACGAAACAACCCAATTCCAGACGTACATAAATGAGAAGGGGCATGGAAGCAGAAGATGACCTAAATATGTCTATGTTAGCAATACTGGCATGAACAATATGGCAATATCTGCCGTTATAAACTGGATAGTAAAAAACAATACAGGTAATTAGATATGAGGGCAGTGCTGTGAACCCACGATCTCAAAATTACAATGTGTGCAGATATCTCGTTGTCTGGATTATAAAATTATAAAACATCCAGTTAGATGGAAACTGACCTATCCGTAGATGGATTCTGTATCAAAAATTGAATGTATAAAAATATAAGAAAATGTAAAAAGTCTGCATTGATGACCACATTTAACCGTGAGGTGGACTCTCATGTAATAATGCCTGTACATATATATATATATACATATACTGTATATACAAATGGATATCGATACCCACAGAAATACTGAACTATACATAACCAACTGTGTATATGAATGTTAAATGTGAAATGAAAATTAAAAAGGTGAAAATTGAAACTAAATAAAAACAAAAAATAAAAAAATTAAAAATAATATTATGAGTTATGAAATAGAGACATACTTACATTGGTCAAAGCTGGATCAATATAATTATAAAATAAAAAACGGCATGGATGCAGCCCTCTGAAGTTTTAAAATCATTTTTTTAATTAAAGCATATGAAAAAGAGATGCAACCTCTAGAGGAATTACCAGTAAGAAATATTTGGATGCAATAATTTAAATTAACTTTTGCTAAAAAAGAAAAAAAAATGTTTTAAAAATAATACCGTATTTGCCGGTGTATAAGACGACCGGGCGTATAAGACGACCCCCTAATTTTAAATTTTTTTAAAGATTTTTTGCCTATACTCACCGTATAAGACGACCCCCCTTCCGAGGCTTCCGACACATCATATTTCTTCCTTCTGGAGCCATATTCTTCTTCCTTCTTGCTGGAGCTGGAGCCAATCACTGCAAGTGATGTATTCTATTAATGAATACAAAGCCTGCTTGGATTGGCAGAGGCTGTAACATCATCAGCCCACACCTCTCTGACTCTCAAAGCCAATCCGAGCAGGCTTCTCTATGTAGCCTGCTCGAATTGGCAGAGGTTGTTACTCCAACCCGAGCAGGCTCTGTATTAATTTGAATACATCACTCATCGGGATTGGCTAAGCGGTATATAATGTATATAGCCAAAGCTACATCTAGTATTACCACACATCCAGCAGGCATCCGAGCAGTTGACCCGGCGTGTAAGACGACCCCTGCCTTTTGGCCATTTTTTTTAAGTGTAAAAGGTAGTCTTATACGCCAGCAAATACAGTACTATAGATAAAAAGTTTCAAAATAAACTGAACATAAAAATAACATATATACAAAATACTATAAATCCCCCCCCCCCCAGTAATGCAGAGAAAGATGATACTAAGGCACCTAGCAGGGAAGGATCCATCAAAAGGGGAGGAGTTACAATTGTCTCACTTGGCTGTAAGAGCTACACAATGACAATTACCATTGCATTTCCCAGGAACGGGGAAAATTATTTGTGAATTCTCCATCTTTTGCAGATATAACACATGCTGTTCACCTTATGTCTTAATAACTTTGCTGTCCTTGATCCTTGTTGTCTCCAACTAATACAACACATGTATTTGTAGACCCACTTACATATTAGTTTTGAAAAGGACTTCCAGCATACAAGTACATGTACTATGATTACCATCTGGAATGTCAAACTACTCCATCTGTCTAAAAAAGCCAATAATGTTTTAAAGGCCACACACGGCAATTATGCACATCAAAAATGTTCTTTGGATCCCATTCCCTTTCTTTCACTATATATCATGTGTAATTAGTGCAAGTAGAAGAGATGAGTCCCAAATCAGTGGATGTTCAAAAAACAATACAATACAATTACAAAACAATACACATGGAGCACCATCTGCTGTTCTGGTATATATTAACTACACAGTTAGTGACCCCTATCTAATTCCTTACTGTGTAATACATATTGGTGACTAGGGATGACCCTGATGATCGAGTCGAATGTAAGTTGGAAGTTTGACTCGAACATCGGTTCACCGAACAGCGAACAATATGTGGCAAAATTCGAAAAGCCGCGGAACGACGTTAAAGTCTATGGGACACTAACATTAAAAACCAAAAGTGCTAATTTAAAGGCTTATATGCAATTTATTGCCATAAAAAGTGTTTGGGGACCCGGGCCCTGCCCCAGGAGACATGTATCAATGCAAAAAAAAAGGTTAAAAATGCTTAAAGTAAAACAATAAAAATGAAATATTCCTTTAAATATCGTGCCTGGGGGTTGTCCTTAGTATGCCTATAAACTAGCGCATCGTTAATGACTTTAGAATAGTACCACAGCAAAATTACATTTCTAAAAGAAAAAAAAAATCATTTAAAATTACTTGTGTCTCGCCCTTTGGGTCTGGTATGAATATTAAGGGGAACCCTGCACCAAAAGTAAAAAAAAAATTGTGTGGTGGTCACCCCAAAATCTATACTAGGCCCTTCTGGTATGGATTTTAAGGGGATTCCTGCGCTATTTAAAAAAAATAATAATGTAGGGGTCCCCCCAAAATCCATACAAGGCACTTTAGGTCTGGTATGGATTTTAAGGGGAACCCCCGAGCCTAAATTAAAAAAAATCTATATTAGCAATACTGGCATGAACAAAATGGCAATATCTGCCGTTATAAACTGGATAGTAAAAAACAATACAGGTAATTAGATATGAGGGCAATGCTGTGAACCTACAATCTCAACATTACAATGTGTGCAGATATCTCGCTGTCTGGATTATAAAATTATAAAACATCCAGTTAGATGGAAACTGACCTATCCGTAGATGGATTCTGTATCAAAAATGTAATATATAAAAATATAAGAAAATGTAAAAAGTCTGCATTGATGACCACATTTAACCGTGAGGTGGACTCTCATGCAATAATGCCCGTACTTATATACGTATACTGTATATACAAATGGATATGAAAAAGAGATGCAACCTCTAGAGGAATTACCAGTAAGAAATATTTGGATGCAATAATTTAAATTAACTTTTGCTAAAAAAGAAAAAAAATTGAAAAAATAATACTATAGATAAAAAGTTTAAAAATAAACTGAATAAAAAAATAACATATATGCAAAATACTATAAATCCCCCACTCCTGGTGCTCCCCCCTCCTTTGCCCAGTGCTGCCTCCAGGTTTGCGCATTCCAGCTATGATGACATCTCTACTGCACATACACCTGGGAGTACCCATTTTGGCTTGGCACTCTCTGCAATCAGCCCACTCAGTGTTCCATGAATGCAAAGAGTATTGCACATGCACCAGTGATGTCATCCTCTGGAGCCGATGTTAATATCTACTAAACAGCACAGGTTCAGGCTGTTTTCAAGGCACCTAGAGTTAAGACATGTTATAGGCTTACCTGTATGAAAAAGTTAAACATTGGACTTCTATACCACTTTTCCATAAATGAAAGTCATTTTTTAAGTGTGTAGTACGTGAGTGAGCAAAAGGAGGGTTGCCTTTATGGGCCTTTTTATGCTTCTTAGAGTAGGATGACTAGACATCCCCTTATCCCGGGGACAGTTCCTGGATTAACCACTACAGATCCGTGCTATAGACAAAAGACATCCACAGCGCGGACCTGAAGTGCCGGGATCACGTCTTTGGACATCATGTTATTGTAATTCCCCGCGCGCGCCACTGGGTGGCGTACAGCGGGGAAAAACAGTGCCGTCGCATCCCTGAGTATTCGATGCGTGTACCCGGCGGCCGCGGTGTCCCTCAGGTACACGCGATCGACGGTGACAGAGCAGGGACGTGGAGCTCTGTGTGTAAACACAGAGCTCCACGTCCTGTCAGGGAGAGGAGACAGATGCTGTTTCCCTTGTACATAGGGACACAGCATCGGTCACCTCCCCCAGTCAGTCCCCTCCCCCCTCACAGTTAGAACACACCCAGGGAATACATTTAACCCATTCCTCACCCCCTAGTGTTAACCCCTTCAATGCCAGTCACATGTATACAGTAATTAGTGCATATTTATAGCACTGGTTGCTGTATAAATGTGAATGGTCACAAAAATGTGTCAAAAGTGTCCGATGTGTCTCCCGTAATGTCGCAGTCCCAATAAAAATCGCAGATCGCCGCCATTACTAAAAAAAAAATAGTAAAAAAAATCATAATTTTGTCCCCTATTTTGTAGGCGCTATAACTTTTGCGCAAAGCAGTCGCTTATTGCGATTTTTTTTTTTACAAAAATACGTAGAAGAATACGTATCGGCCTTAACTGAGAAAAAATATTGTTTTTTTTTTAAAAGAAAATTGGGATATTTATTATAGCAACAAGTAAAAAATATATATATATTTTTAAATTGCCGCTCTTTTTTTGTTTATAGCTCAAAAAATAAAAACCGCACTGGCGATCAAATACCACCAAAATAAATCTCTATTTGTGGGGAAAAAAGGACGTCAATTTTGTTTGGGAGCCACGTCGCTCGAATGTCAGTTAAAGCGAAGCAGTGCCGGAAGCTGAAATTTCGCCTGGGCACGAAGGGGGTTTATGTGCCCAGTAAGCAAGTGGTTAAGGACACTGTCCCCAGACCAAGTCTGTCCCTTGATTGGATTTGAACAGGGGCTGGGGCAATTTCAAAGACAGTCAGTGCAGAATAATTCAGATTTTTTTTACACACCTTGCTCCCCTCTCCTACTAGCTTAGGGGGTGTTTTTTTTCCCATTATCTGTGCCCCTTTCTGATGATCATGTGCTGGTCAGAGCGGAGGGAAAATGTAAATAAAAAAATCTGGTCACCTTATCCTAAAGGTGTCCTGCACCTAACAACTTATAAACCATCAATGACAACAGACATGTTTTCTAGAGTACTTTCAATGCTCTTTTTGCCGTTTATTGTGTAGTAATCACTGCCGAAGGAGGGCTGCCTCATGTGCACTTCTAGGCTACCTAGAGGTGTCCTGTCCTGTAATTTTCAATGCTCTTTTTGCAGTTTATTGGCTCAATTATCATTAGTGACAACTATCAGCTATCTATTACTTTAGTCCTAATTATCTTCCAGTCTTCCAGCTTCTGCCACAGACCAGCTATGGATTCTTTAGGTCTCTACCACAGACCAGCTTTGATTTTTTTAGGCCCAGACAGGAAGCTACCTTTCTGCTTCTGACTTCCTCCCCAAAGCAAGGACCTTGGGTGGGTGGGCGGTTAAGTGAACCCTCAGAGCTACAAACTCCCCAGGCAGCAACTTGGGAGGGACATCTTGGGTGGCAGGGCCTCTTCTAAAATATTGTTTTCAATATTTATCCTCTTCCTCAGCCCACATAAAAAACAAAAAAACAAACAAAGTGACTAGCCAAAGAAGAGTATAATTTCCTAACCCAATACATTGTAATTTCCCCTTCTAGCTACTGTCAAACACTCAACATCAACAGGCAGAAACAATCAATGCCCCTAGCTTAGGACAAAACCAAATAACATACTGTAGATAACCCAAACACAGCTAATGCAATGACAATGAAATGTAACCATGGGCATTCCAGTTGTGCAGAGGTCCCTGGAGGTAAAATAAATCCATATTTATAAGAAGATGTTTTTGCTTCGAGACAAGCCATTGTCTCTTTCAGTGATTTACTTTATTTAAAGTTGGGTAGAAATGAAACCCCTGACCTCTGCTGTAGCCTGTGGAGCCCACTAGGGACATGTCCCCCCATTTCCTGTCAGGATATGAAGTGATGGAAAATATATATATAGTTGGGAGGCAAACTATGACAAACTACTCTTTTTTTTTTTCAGTAAACCAGAAAGGGACTAGAAACCTCTGTCAAACGAATCCCTGTCTGAATCTTCTTGTCGCAAATAGAAATGCTTCTCTAATTTCTTTCTTGCTGTCATAGGTACAGGGACTGTGTTGAAATGCTCCTAACAGGATCAAGAACAGTAATACAAACTAGGCATATTAATGTATTCCATATACTGTACATCCATTCAAAACGAAGAAACCTTTAAGACTGAAGTTGGACTTTAAAAGTCCTCAAATCATTTTTTTGCTTTAATAGCAAAGACTTGCAGAGCAAAGACCGTTTTTAATAGAGACGAAAGGTTACTAACTCAGTCAGGTTTTATTCTAATTGAAGAAACTTACAAGAACTTGGTGTCCTGTTGACAGGGCTTACTGGCACAGAGGGCAAAGAAAACGTTCCTTACAGGAACATAAACAGCAAAAAGTTTACAGAGGTCCTTCACTCTACTAAAACAATAATTGTGTTGTTGTCTATGCCCCAGCTTTCCTCATTTCCACAAGCAGTGAGCACTATAACAAAGACAGGAGATAAGTAAACATTTCTACAGCAGGTTTAATCCAAGATATCACCAGAACACACTGTTTTGACAAACAGAAAGGACACTTTAACCACTTAAGGACTGGAAGAATTTGCCCCCCCCCTTTAATGACCAGGCCATTTTTTGCGATACGGCACTGCGTCGCTTTAACTGACAATTGCTATTTCTGTGTATGTGTCAGCTCAACCACATCTTCAACCTTTAAATGAAACTGGGATCTTCTTGATATTTCTGTATATGTGCTTTTGGTAATCTATGCTGCCTTCAAATTATTTACCTGTGTCCATATCACTGATGTTTATTTTGCTTTCTTATTGTCTAAACCTAAATTATGAGCTGTTCTTATCTTTATAACCGTGACCAGGGCAGGACTTAGGGTGGTGGGGGCTTGAGTCACTTTCAGGCCCTACCTTCTATACATTACTTTAAATAGAATAAAATGATACATACACAAGCTATGTATTAGAGCTACACAATTCTGGATAAACTGAGAATAAAAATAGAGATCACGATTCTGACGTGAATGGCATCCCATTTTTGCAGTTTTTCAATTATTAAGTTATAACAGCTCATCGCAATGCAATACATATATACATATTACATCACAAAAAAGTTATTTGCAGGCCTTGTTTTTGGGATATATATATACTGTATATATATATATATATCCCAAAAACGAGGCCTGCAAATACCTTTTTTAGGATGGTTTCATTCTCTGTATCTCCAGCGCCATTCGTACTTCTGTTATGTGATTCAAATTATGACGTTGCTTCCGCCCTTACTGTGTCCCTGTCAGTTATATCGTGCATGCGCCGTTGCGCCGTAACCATTCGTTGCTGTGTCTGCGGCTGCGGTGTTCTTTCACTCCCCTTTTGTGATATCTTTTTTAGTCACACGGGGGAGTATCAGGAAGAGTGGAAGGTGCTGGACAGAGGGAAAGTTCTCACAGACTGCATTCCGGCAAGCTTTAAATGCCGGTTTAAAGGGGCTAATGTGCCCAAGCACGGTGTAGTCATGCAAATGATCAGCTGCCTGTTTTATGGGCTATTTTTTAAGACAATGTTGTGTCCGAGGGTTTACATTAGAACCACTTTAAATGACTGGCATATTATTGAAAAAACATAAATGTAAGGGGCCCCCTATTGGGCGGGGCCCATGGGCTTGAGCCCAGTCAAACCCAATGGTAAGTAAGGTCCTGACCGTGACCCTTCTGCTTTCTTGCTGTGTCTTGTAGTCTGCCTTTGTGAGAAGTTTGTTTTGTTAGCCATGTGTTCCTCCTATACAATCCTGACTAATTAATTGGCAATACCCCCACCCAAACTCAGTATAAATTTAGGTCTTCTTTAGGGCATGGACAGCCAGGGGTTTGCACAGGCAGGGATTGCATTGGCATCTTGGATTAAGTATTACACTTCAGCTCAGCACTTCAGCAAATGCAAAAAGCGAAAATCCACAACAAACTACTGCAGAACACTAAACAGACTAAAGGTGACCTGATTCTCCATCAAACGTTTTCATCCCTCATTCAGGCTTCCTCTCAATCTCACCACTCTGTATCATGCACTCCTTACTTTTCCTTCTCACAGTTGCATCCTCTCTCCTTCACCCATCTTCTCCACCCCACAGCTTATATATATATCACCCTTACTCCTGCCTTCACCTTATTACTGAGTGAGTGAGTAAGTGAGTGAGTGAGTGAGTGAAAAACTTATATAGTGCAACATATGCAAACTGAATCGACTCGGGGTGATCAGCTCCTGCTAATTCTGAACCCATATACCAATAAAACCTCCAGGACAATGGGACGTGTCCCCCCACCTAAGTCACTCTCCCATATCAACTCTCTCACCCTTCTGTTCGCCTAACTTCTGGAGATATTTCCCCAAATCCTGGACCGCTATCATTTACCTTTGGCCAACATAACCTGCACCCCCTATCCTCTGATAGCAGCTGCAATCCACATAATCTCATTTATATTCCTCTTCTGTCTGGAACCAGCCTTCCCTTCTCCTCTGCCCTTTGGAATGCATAAACTCCCTGAATCTATTTGTAATTACCGATACCTGGTTTCAAGAATCTGACTTTCCTTCTCCTGCTGCCCTCTCCTATGTTGGCCTCCTGTGGACTCACTCTCCCAGGCCTAGGGGACAGAAAGGAGGTGGTGTGTGAATCCTCATATCCCCTCAAAGCACTTTTCAAGTTCTTCATCCATCTCCCTCTCTGTTCCTCTGCTCAATTAAAGCTCACAGTTTTCATCTTTTTTCTCAAGTTTCATTGAGAATTGCTGTGATCTATCAGCCTCCTGGACCGAAATCAAGCTTCCTTGATGACTTCTCTGCCTGGCTACTTTCTCTCTTCTGAAATTCCAACAATCATTCTTGGTGACTTCAACATCCCTGTTAATCTTAACACTCCCGGTACTTCTAAACTCCTGAGCCCAACCTCCCCTTTTCACCTAAAACAATGGACACACACTTCTACTCAACTGTCTTGACCCCATATTCTCCTACCTATGCACCTATTCTCCTAACTATACAACTTCTCCAACATTCCTTTTCCTCTCTCTGATCACCACCTTATTAGTTTCACTCTTTCCTTATCTTCCTCCTCCATACTTTCAAACTACCAAACTATTACCCATAGAAACCTTCACCATCTTAACCCTTCTCTTCTTTTTTTCTGCTACAGATTGTCTCTATAACAAAATCTCATCCTTGTCCTGTCCCAACCTGGACACTTCTGTCTACAACAGTTCACTGTCATCCACCCTGGATACCGTGGCCCCCTCACTACACACAGAATCAGGCCCTGACCACTATAACCCTTGCAGACAGAGAAAAACAGAAGCCTCAAACAGAGTCATGCTCTTGAGCATCTGTGGCATAAGACTAAGTCACAGCAAGATTTCAGCCAATATAAATCTGCCCTCCAAAAATACCATTCTTGCCTTCACACTGCCAAACAGACCTACTATATCACTCTCATTAACACCCTCTCACGCAGTTCCCATCAACTCATTTCTACCTTTACCACTCTACTTCGTCCTCCATTAACTCAACCCACTAACTTAATCTCCTATTGCTAATCACTTCAAAAAATAAGATTGAGACAATTTGTCTTGATATCTTTACTCTACAGATATCTCCCTCACTTTACACTCCTTGTCCTCCTGCACAATCAATACCTCCCTCTTTTAAAACTGCTATTATAGAGAAAGTCACTAACACCCACCTAACCTCCTGCCCCCTGGACCCCATTCCTTCTCAAATACTTACGTCAACATATGGATCTATCCTACACTGTTTACCTCATATCTTCAACCTCTCCCTCTATACTGGCATCTTCCCCAACCCTCCAAAAAATGTGCTAATCACTCCCATACTACAAAAGGCCTCACTGGACCCCACCAATCTTAACAACCCAAGACCCATCTCTTTACTCCCTTTTGCCTCCAAACTCTTTGAACGGTCAACCGATTGAGCAACCACCTTATTGAGAATAACCCCTTCAGGCTGGATATCTGCTACAGCACTCCACAGAAACTGCCCTCTTAAATCTGCCAAACGACTTACTAACAGTCAAAACCAATGGTCATTATTCCATACACTTACTCTTGGACCTTTCCGCTGCCTTTGATACAGTTGACCATCAACTCCTCCTCAAAAAACTCAACTTGCCTCTCCATGCCTGCGCTCTCCGTTTGTTCGAATCTTACCTATCTCACCAGAACTTCAGTATCATGTACAACTCCACTTCCTCCTCCACATCTCCTCTTATGCCACGTACACACGACCATTTTTCACGAAGAGAAAAATTCAGTTTTTTAAAATGGTCATTAAAAATGATCGTGTGTAGGCTTCAGAGCATTTTTCTCGATGTGAAAAAGTGGCATTAAAAATTTAGAACATGCTCTAAATTTTGTCGTCGTTTTTCACGTTGTCGTTTTTTCACGTCGTGTGTAGGCTTTAACAACAGGAAAAAATGCACATGCTCAGAAGCAAGTTATGAGATGGGAGCATCATTCTGGTAAAATTAGCGTTTGTAATGGAGATAGCACATTCATCATGCTGTAACAGACTAAAAAGCACAAAGACTGAAAACCGTCTGATAGACGCAAGTGAGGATAAGCCGATACATGGCTTTTCCTGTTTACACCGTGGTCAGCTGTGATAGTACACAGCTGATCACGTGGTCAGAGACTCTTTACCTAGATCGGAGTTGTGGTGTGTCAGACTGACACGTCGCAACACCAATCGCCGCGCAGCGCACCCCGCAGAGCGGGCGCCGGCTAGTTATCCTGATCACATTATATGATGTTTGATCAAGATAACTAAACCACTTTGCTAATGTCATTATGCTATATGGCTGGAGGCAAGTGGTTAACTAATGACACCACCAAAATTCGAATTCACTTCCTAGTTATCTCTCGCCTTGACTACTGCAACTCCACCCTCATTGGATTACCTTTACATAGACTATCCCCCCTTCAGTCCATAATGAATGCCGCTGCAATACTCCTCCTCCTTACCAACCATTCAGTGTCCTCCACCCTTCTCTGCCAATCCCTCCACTGGCTTCCACTCAACCAACTTATACAATTTAAAGTACTAACAAAGCCATCCATTACTCTGCCAACAGCGACATCACTAACCTAGTCCAAAAATACCAACCAGTCTGCTCTCATCGGTCCCCCCTAGACCTCCTGCTCTCTAGCTCCCCTGTCACCTTCTCCCATGTTCGCCTCAGGGATTTCTCCAGAGCTTCTCCCATCCTTTGGAACTCCCTACTCCAATCTGTCTGACTGTCCCCTAACCTATCCATCTTTAGATGATCCCTGAAAACCCTTCTCTTTAAAGAAGCCTATCCTGCTTCTAATTAATACACTGTTTACTTTCTTCATCAGCTCTAGGGATGAGCTTCGAGTTCGAGTCAAACTCATGTTCGACTCGAACATTGCCTGTTCGCCGAACAATGAACAATTTTGGGTGTTCGCTGCAAATTCGAAAAGCCGCGAAACACTCTGTTAAAGTGTATGGGAGAAATCGAAAGTGCTAATTTTAAAGGCTAATATGCAAGTTATTGTCCTAAAAAGTGTTTGGGGACCTGGGTCCTGCCCCAGGGGACATAAATCAATGCAAAAAAAGTTTTAAAAACGTCATTTTTTTCGGGAGCAGTGAATTTAATAAAGCTTAAAGTGAAACAATAAAAGTGAAATATTCCTTTAAATTTCGTACCTAGGGGGGGTGTAAAGTATTCATGTGAAATAGCACATGTTTCCCGAACTGTCCCTGCACAAAGTGTCATTTCTGAAGGAAAAAAAGTCATTTAAAAATGACTCACGGTTATAATGAATTGTCGGCTCCCGGCAATTCAGAGAGAATTCATTCATAAAAAAAAGATAAAAGCGTGGGGGTCCCCCAAATATAAGAAATGTCATCAGTTCCAGCCGCGTCATTCGCCGGGCTGTCTCTGATGGAGACAGGCGGCTGGCGATGCTGCGCTCTGGATGGATGGATCTTCTCATCGCTGGACCCCGGCGGAGAGGAGATCACACATCGCTGGATACCGACAACGTTGGAGCCGGGACCGAGGGTGGATTTTTTTTTCTTTTTCTTTTTAATCAATGACTTTTTTCCAAAGTGTGCAGGGACAGTTCTAAGTATGCGAAACATGCGCTATTTCACATGCATACTTTGTACCCCCCCCCCCCGGTACGAAATTTAAAGGAATATTTGACTTTTATTGTTTCACTTTAACTGGTTGCCAACCGCCCGCCGTCATATTACTGCAGGAAGTCGGCACATCTGGGCGAGAGCCGTAGCTCTACGTCGGCTACTTTGCGGCCACTAGGGGGCGCGTGCGCGCCGCCGCCGATGGCACACCCGTCCCCGGTCGCCCCCGAGTCCCACGCGCGTGCCAGGCGGGTACAATCGCCGCCTAGCACACGCGATCGCTCGGTACAGAGCGAGGACCAGGAGCTATGTGTGTAAACACACAGCTCCCGGTCCTGTCCGGGGGTTAAGTGGTTAAGCATTATTAAATTTATAGCTCCCGTTGTTAAAACTTTTTTTTGCATTGATACATGTCCCTGGGGCAGGACCCAGGGCAATAACTTGCATATTAGCCTTTAAAATTAGTACTTTAGATTTCAAACGTTTGAGTCCCATAGACTTCATGGGGTTCTAAAGTTCACACAAACATTTGGTGTGTTCGCAGGTTCTGGTGCGAACCGAACAGGGGAGTGTTCTTCTCATCCCTAATCAGCTCGATCCCCCACAGTTATTACCTTTTGTATCAATTGACTCTCTCTTTTCAGATTGTAAGCTCTAATGAGCAGGGTCCTCTTGTACCAAATTGTAATGTAACTGTTATGTCTGGCTTAATTTTCTTAAGCGCTGTGCAAACTGTTGGCGCTATATAAATCCTGTATAATAAATAATACTATTTTTGGGATCATTGACATTTATACAGTGATCAGAGCTAAAAATAGTCACTGATTACTGTATAAATGTCATTGACAGGTAAGGGGTTAACACTAGATGGCGATTAAGGGGTTAAGTGTTCTCTAGGGAGGTGTTTCTAACTGTTGGGGGAGTGCAGTGACTGGAGGAGGAGACATATCACTGTTCCTAATCACTAGGAAGAGCAGATCTGTCTCTCCTCCCCTGACAGAACGGGGATCTGTCTGTTCACATTGACAGATCCCTGTTCTGTCTCTCTCCAGAGTAATCGCGAGTGGCTGGCGGACATCGCTGGTCCTTAAGTGGTTAATGTCACCAACAGAAAGCAAATTTCAAGGTCACTAAGAGCCACTTCCACATGCAGCAGTACTGTCGCTGTTTCTCAAAATTACCTAAATAGTAGTTTTTTGAAGATGCTTTCTACTGGATTAGAATCTTAAGTTGCAAATAAGATGCCCTCTCCCCTTTCCTGTGATAGATAAATGGGTTATAATTAACCACTTCCTGACCGCCGCACTCACTTTTACATCAACAGAATAGCACGGCTGCGCAAATGGACGTATACATATGTCCCCTTTAACCACTTAAGGACCGCCTACCGATGATATACGTCGGCAGAATGGCACGGCTGGGCACAGGCACGTACAAGTACACCGCCCTTAAGAGCCCAGCCGTGGGTCGCGCACACGTGACCCGGTCCGAAGCTCGGTGACCGCACACGGGACCCGCGGACCCGATCGCCGCCGGTGTCCCGCAATTGGTCACAGGAGATGAAGAACGGGGAGAGGTGTGTGTCACTGCCACTTCCCCATTCTTCTGTGTGGCAGTGACGCTGATCATCTGTTCCCTGATATAGGGAAAGATAATCAGTGACGTCACGCCTACAGCCACGCCCCCCTACAGTAATAATCACTCCCTTAGGGCACACTTAACCCCTAATGCTGCGTACACATGATCGGTTTGTCTGATGAAAACGGTCTGATGGAACATTTTCATCAGACGAACCGATCGTGTGTGGGCCCCGTTCGTTTTTTTTATAAATTATCTGATGGTCAAAAAACCGACAGAAAAAAACGATCGTCTGTGGTGAAATCCATCGGTTAAAAATCAACACATTCTCAGAATCAAGTCGACGCATGCTCGGAAGCATTGAACTTCATTTTACTCAGCACGTCGTTGTGTTTTACGTCACTACGTTCTGACACAATTGTTTTTTTTTTAACTGATGGTGTGTAGGTAAGACTGATGAAAGTCAGCTTCATCGGATATCTGATGAAAAAATCCATCAGACCGTTTTCATCAGATGAACCAATCGTGTGTACAGGGCATTAGTGTCCCCTAGTGGTTAACCCATTTACTGCCAATTGTAATTTTCACAGTAATCAGTGCATTTTTATAGCACTTTTCGCTGTGAAAATGACAATGGTCCTAAAAATGTGTCAAAAGTGTCTGATGTGTCCGCCATAATGTCGCAGACATGAAAAAAAAACGCTGATCGCCGCCATTACTAGTAAAAAAAAAAATATTAATAAAAATGCCATAAAACGATCCCCTATATTGTAAACGCTATAACGTGTGTGCAAACCAATCAATAAACACTTATTGTGATGTTTTTTACCAAAACTATGTAGAAGAATACGTATAGGCCTAAACTGAGGAAACATTTTTTTTTTTTAATATATATATTTTTGGGGGATATAGCAAAAAGTAAAAAATATTGATTTTTTTTCAAAATTGTCACTCTATTTTTGTTTATAGCGCAAAAAATAAAAACCGCAGAGGTGATCAAATACCACAAAAAAAAGCTCTATTTGTGGAGAAAAAAGGATGCAAATTTTGTTTGGGAGCCACGTCGCACGACCGCAGTGCCAATTTGCAAAAACTGGCCAGGTCCTTTACCTGCATAATGGTCTGGGTCTTAAGTGGTTAATTTGCGAGGCGTGTGGTCGCACACGCCTCCGTCGGCACGCTTGCAATCCTGTCACGGACTCGTTGTCCGCCGGTGTCCCACGATCGGGTCACAGAGCTGAAGAAGGGGGAGATGTCAGTCTAAACACAACATCTCTTAAGAGACAGAGATTTCCGCTCTACACAGGTCTTGTTAGGTGCAAATCTTCTTCTCAGGAACTGAGGGTGCTAGCAATGCACATGGCAATTAAGAACAAAACATGATCAGGACAACCGCACTCCAATCCAACGTAACTTTAATTTAAAAAACTGGAAACAGCTATGAGTAAACACTAAAGTTAGTGTGAAACGCGTCAGCTGTTCTAGGTTCAGTTGCTGTGACTTGTAGTGCCTGTTTCCATTTTTTTTACATTAAAGTTAAGTTGTCCTGATCATCTTTTGTTCTTAAACACAACGGGCCAGATTCACGTACATCTGCGCATTATTGGACCGGCGTAGCGCACCGCCTTTACGTTAGACTGGCGCAATGTAGCGGTGCAATCACCCTATTCTCGTAGGTTTTGCTGAATTATAGCTAATTTGGATAAAAATAGCAAATCTGAAACTAATTTATGTTGATATATTTATGCTGAAGTTAAGCTATGGTGTTATTGATACAAAAGTATTTGTTAACCCTTACCTTGTAAAACAACCCATGCCGTTTAAAATATAAATGAAAGGCAAACATTTTTGTGTGTATATATACTGTGGGCCAGATTCAGGTACATCTGCGCATTATTGGACCGGCGTAGCGCACCGCCTTTACATTATACTGGCGCAATGTAGCAGCGCAATCACCCTATTCTCGTCGGTTTTACGCAGAAATTTGCGCCTGCGCCTGCGCAACGTTATTTCAGAGGCGCAAGGCGGAGTAATTCAAATTGGGAAGGACGTGGGCGTGTTACATTGAAATGAGCCGTGACCCCATGCAAATGAAGGGTCGGCCGGCTCGCACATGCGCGCTTGAAGCAGACCATGGTCAGCACCTCTGTGCGCATGCTCACAACTCGGGAACGGCGCAATCAGTGAAATTGGAAGTGGACCCGGGCAACTTTGTGAACTACGCAGACAGCATAAATAGACAGACAGAAACGCACTTCCTTTGCAAAAGTACATCCCTTTATATCCCTCCCTATACAGCAAGGTGCTTTTGTTCTGTTGTTTGTTGTGTTGTGACTTGTCTTTGTTATATTTGTTGACTGTTTGATCTAGTGTTTGGTAGAATATATTTGAAAGTGTTTTTTGCTGACTGGTTGTGAGACTTTTTGGTTGTTAGATTTTTGTTCGTTTGTTTTGTTGCTTGATTTTTCCTGCTTGTTTTTGTGAGTGATTTTTGTTGATTGTTTGGGAGAGAGTTGTTGGATGAGTATGACTGAGAAGAAGAGGAAGTTAAATTTTACTTTGGGGGAGAAACAAATAATTGCCCGGGCCATTACCCATGATTTTGCTGCCCATTACTGACCAGGTGAATTCAGCGGGGGGGGGGGAGACCCAGACACGCCAGGGGATCGAAAAGAAGATCAATGATCTCCGGCGTTTGGTCCGAAAGAAGCTGGCCAAAATGGCAGCCCATGCAAGGGGCACAGGAGGGGGCCCACCATGCCCTGTTAGGCTGACAGCGGAGGAGCGTGCGTTGGCCCAGACCTTTCATAGACAACAGGTGGAGGGCCTGCCTGGCTATGACTCAAGTCATGAAGGCGTGATGCCAGGTAAGGTTTTTTTTCCCTATCAGGTGTGCAACATGTGGGAGGGGGGAGAAAGGGAATATGTGGCAAGTGTGTGGATCCTCCAACCTGTGAATGTTTTGTGTCATCCACAGATGTGCTGGGCCATCTGGCCTGACCGCACCATCCCCAGTACAGCAGCCTGATGAGGACCCCCTGACAAGGTCGGAGTCCTCGGAGGAGGTTGAAGAGGAGGAGGTTGAGGAGGAGGAGTTTGAGGAGGAGGAGGAGTTCATGTCAGACAGTGGCCTATTGTTTTTGGAGGACTCTTCCTCTCTGGCTGGCAGCAGCCAGCCCTCCATAAGGGCTAGCCCCTCCTACTCCTCCCCCAACAGGGCTCACCTCCCAAGGGGCTCCACTTATCCCCGGCCACAAGCCTCAGCTGAAGGCAGGAAGGTGACCCACAAGACCAGGGGGGTGGCCGAGGTTCTGCCCGCCAATCTGAGAAGGGACCAGGCCCTTCAGACCCGCCATCTTGGACAGGTCAGCCAGACTTTGGGGCGGATGGAGGAGAGCCTGTCCTCCATAAAGGATCCGCTTGGGGACCTGGACTGCCACTCCCTGGCTCTTACAAACTGCCTAAACGTACTGCAGACTACAATAGCAGACGTTGGGCAGGATGTGAGGGCCCTCACCCAGGCTATCCAGGACAACACGGCAACACTAATGCTGGCCTGAACAGAATTGTCGTGGCCTTGGAGCGCAGGCCACCAGGTGGGCAGAGACCAGGGGCTGCTCCTCCTTCCCCGGATTACCCCCCCCCATGAGTCTCCCCTGAGGAGCCGGGGCCGTGGCCATGGTCGCCCCAGGCGTGGCTCACGCCAGCGGCATTAATTTGTTTTCCCCCTTTTTTTCGTTTTTTTTTTTTTTTTTGCTGGAATTTTTTTTTTTTTTGCTGGGCAATTTTTTATTTATTTTTTGTGTTGTGAATGTTTTTGGAATGTGGGGGTGATATTCCTGCCGGAAAAGGGGTGTCACCCTCAGTTTTGGTGGAGAAGGGTTCCCCAGGACCAGGGAGAAGTAATCCCCAGGTCCGTGTGAATGGTGTATGAATGTACCGTGACATAATTGGAGCCGTGGCGTGGCGTTGCTTCTCACAAGTCCTGCATGGTCGGCTTGTGCTAATCCAATTTGATGAGGATGTGATGTGTGTGTGCTATGGACCACAGTGGTGTGCATGTATGCATTCTCATTGTGCCATGATTAATGTGTGTGTTTAACGTGCAAAGATGCCCAATGTGAGCTGTCTCCTGGCTGCTCTTCCCTCAGAAGACGGGGTAACCTCGGTTAGGGGGGGATTGTCTGGTTCGGGGGTCAGGTCATCACGTAGGTCAATCTGCAGGCCCTTTCTCACTGCGAAGTTGTGCAGCAGGCAACATGCACCGATTATCTGGCACACAAAGTTTGGGGAATACAACAGGGTACCCCCAGACTTATCCAGGCATCGGAAACGTGACTTCAGGAGGCCAAAGGTGCGCTCCACCACTGCATGTGTTTGGGCGTGGGCTTCATTGTATCTTTCCTCTCCTGGGGTTTGGGGGTTCCGGATAGGAGTCATGAGATGGGGTCCCAGTGCATATGCAGAGTCACCTGTAAGGGAAAAGACAGGAGGATGTTAGTCATGCATGTGCCCCTTTTGATGTGTGCATCATGGAGGGGGACAGTCATGCCTGCCACCCATGTCACTCACCAACCAGCCAGGTGTCCCCATACACGTTCTGTTCGAATTCCGTTCGGATGGAGCTCTGATTGTAGATGTAGCTGTCATGGCTGGATCCGGGGTGTTTGGCACGGACGTGCCATATGAGGCCTTGGGCATCGACTATCACCTGTACGTTGATGGAATTCCAATGCTTCCGATTGCGGTATATGTGCTCTGTCTCATGGGGGGGCTGGAGTGCCACATGTGTGCAATCAATGGCCCCCACGGTGCGTGGGAATCTGGCAATTCTGTAGAAATCTGTCATTGCCTTCAGCCGCAGCTCCTCAGTGGTGGGTTTGATGATTTGGTTGGCCATGCGTCTGAGGATTGCTGGGACAACCTGGTGCACACATCTGCTCATGGAGGATTGTGACATCCCAGCCACCACTAGCATATTTGACTAGCAAATCAATGGTGTGTCTAGCGCAGTTTTGCGCGGACGTATGCGCCTGGCTATCGAAATTACGTCAGGCCAAAAAAAGTAGATCTATTGCGTATCTCGTTTTGGGGATGCCGCGCATCGAAACGCACGCACAAATTTAGACTTACGCCGCGCAGCTCCTGTTACGCAGGCGTAATCGCTCTGTGAATCTGGCCCAACATCTCCCCGTCCTTCCCCTGACATGTCACTGATCAAATGTTCCCTGTCATCGGGAACAGCGATCAGTGGCATGTCACGGCAAGCCACACCCCCTAACAGAAGCACTCCCTAGGTCACACTTAACCCCTTCATTGCCCCTACAGGTTAACCCTTTCACTGCCAGTGTAATTTTTACAGTAATCAGTGCATTTTTTAAAACATAAAGTTAAAAACGTACTCACATTGTGTAAGAGTATTGTAGGCACATAAAAAGTTTGTTGCCGGCCGGCGAACACAAAGGCGGAGCCCTTCCTCCTGAACGCGATGACGTCACCGCACGTCCTCCCAGACGCATTTCGTCATTGGACGTTGTCAACGCGTCTGGGAGGACGTGCGGTGACGTTCAGGAGGAAGGGCTCCGCCTTTGTGTTCGCCGGCCGGCAACAAACTTTTTATGTGCCTACAATACTCTTACACAATGTGAGTAAGTTTTTAACTTTATGTTTTAATAAATAACCTTTGCGGGATTACACTATGTCTGCTATTCTCTATACATGACCGCGTGGTGGTGTCTGGTGTTTGGCTGATGGACTGGAGTCTGAGTCTGCTGAGTTCCATCTAGGAAGTGAATTTCCCTGCAAAGGCCGCGGCTGGGCTATAGCCGACTGCTGTCATTTATAGTTCATCTGGTAAGCTGCTAATACAACTGGTGGTGGGTCTCACCGAACAGTGAAGTGTGCGATGTATCACGTTGGTGACTGTTATATTCCGCCCCAAGCAGATACATATCCCTCCAAGTTGTATATAACATAGACTCTTTTTCATCTTCAATTTGTGTGGAAGAACAATTTATCCTATTGGGATTGAGGACTATCGGTTCACACTGTGTCCGGATGTCATGGCGCAGCTCTAACCCCCCCGTTTTTATCTTGTCTTCTTAGTGCAATTTGCATAAGAGCTGCTGCCTTCCTGTTGTAGTGTTTGTTATCATTTTGCCTTTATTGGTATTTGAGAACCATTTTTTAGATAAGCGCAATTTTTTCTTGTTAATATCTCTTGTACCATGTCTGCAGTCTCTAACCATCTCTTGTACCATGTCTGCAGTCTCTGACCATCTCTGCAGTCTCTGACCATCTCTTGTACCATGTCTGCAGTTTCTGACCATCTCTTGTACCATGTCTGCAGTCCCTGACAATTGTCTACAAACTATGGGATAGATTTATGGCATTTATATTTAAATATTTTTTACTAGTAATGGTGGCGATCATTGATTTTTTACCGGTACTGCAACATTGCAGCGGACACATCGGACACCTAATTGAGTTCTGTAAGCAACACCTTATTTTCTGGCAGTGCCCCTCCCGAGACTAGACTCGGGATCCGACCTTGCCTGCATCTTGCTACAGTCTAAACCATGGGTCTTCAAACTATGGCCCTCCAGTTGTTCAGGAACTACAATTCCCATCATGCCTAGTCATGTCTGTGAATGTCAGTGTGTTACAATGCCTCATGGGAAGTGTAGTTCTACAACAGCTGGAGGGCCGTAGTTTGAGGATCCTTGGTCTAAACAGACTATAGAATACAGGCACAGGTGTTTTAGTTCAGTTTCCTGTACCCCACCCACCATAAAGAAGACATGCATGGTCACATGACAGAACTTTTTAACCTTGTAAAAAAGATAAAAGATAATTTATGAAATTAAGCAAAAGCTGTTATGTTAACTGCAGTTATAACTATATTAGAAAGTGCCTATAACATTGTATGTTCACAATTACTTGACTATGTTTCTCCAACATTTCATATTACTGATATGTGTTAGGCATGTGCAATTAGAAACGATTAGAAAAAAAAAATCAAAACAGGTTCAGTACAGTATACTAAAAGTGCATGCATGTGTAGCGCCTGGTTACTTTCCAGGACCAGTGCTATGTAAAATCTAGAGGGGGCCAAAGAGTTAGTTGACTCTGACCAGTAAGATTTGTTCAAATTTGGGTCTCTGTCTCAGCTTTAGCTGTTCTGTGGGACCATTCTGTCGTTTCTGGGGTGCTGATCTTACCCCAGGTCGGCAGGTGACAGCAGTGGAGTCAAGGATTTGGTGCTCTTGCCCAGCAGCCTATCAGGAGGGTTTGGCCTCGCTGCGTATGGTGGGAGAGAGTATTTAGGAGGCAGACGCCATTTTCATGGGCTTCTCCTTGTGTGGCGCCCACCTTTAGGGTATCCACCTCACGCCGCCCCAGCAAATGGACTTCCGGGCCACGGTGCGTGTGCAACGCAAGGATCTTGGCTCCGGGACCACGTAGGCCCGGAGCAATTGATCTGCTGCTTGGGGACTCAGTAATCGACTGGATCCCACCTAAGCAGGTCCTGGGCCATCCATCCAGTTGGAGGAGTCCGTACGGAGGAGAGTCTGCCTGAGGAGTGCCAAGGGAGGCTCGTGTTCCGATAGGGGCCTGACCATCCATCGGGGACCAGGGGAACCGGACACTGAGAGGCTGAATGTTAGCCGCCTGTCAGTCGGTACCCTAATATAAAACTAGGAGATCCAGGTGCCAAGTCTGCTAAGGAGGATTATCTCCTCTGTTCATTTATCAGGAGGGTCTGTGGCTTGCAACTATGAGCTTATTCACAAAGTCCATCCACCATCTTCAGCATACAAGTCTTTTTCATTTGAATGCAGAAGTTCTCAAACACACACCTTCAAATGGAAAACACAGCATTTGGCCTCGTACACACGACCGTTTTCCTCGACAGAATCCATCAAGAGACTTGGTGGCAGAGCTTTTTTGCCGAGGAAAACGGTCGTGTGTATGCTTTTCATCGAGTAACTGACGTGGAAGTCGACGAGAAAAAAAAAGAACAAGTTCCCTTTTTCCTCGTCGGAGTCTCAATTTCCTCGTCGTGTTCCTCGTCGAGCTGGTTTTCGAAGAGAAACACGTTTGTGTGTATGCTTAGAAACCCGCGCATGCTCAGAATAAAGTATGAGACGGGAGCGCACTTCGGTAAAAGTAGCGTTCATAATAAAGATAGCACATTTGTCACTAGGGATGAGCTTTGAGTTCGAGTAGAACTCATGTTCGACTCGAACATTGCCTATTCGCCGAACAGCGAACTATTTGGGGTGTTCACGGCAAGTTCGTGTGAACTTTAGAACCCTGTTAAAGTCTATGGGACTCGAACGTTTGAAATCTAAAGTGCTAATTTTAAAGGCTAATATGCAAGTTATTGTAATAGAAAGTGTTTGGGGACCTGGATCCTGCCCCAGGGGACATGTATCAATGCAAAAAAAAGTTTTAAAAACTGCAGTTTTTTTGGCAGCAGTGATTTTAATAATTCCTTTAAGTGAAACAATAAAAGTCCCTGCACAAAGTGTCATTTCTGAAGGAAAAAAAGTTATTTAAAATTACTCGCGGCTATAATAAATTGTCGGCTCCCGGCAATACAGAGAAAAGTCATTCATAAAAAAAAATGTTTGGGGGTCCACTGCATTTATTTTTTAAAATTTGGGGTGGAGTCCCCCTTAAAATCCATACCAGACCTGAAGGGTCTGGAATTGATATTTAGGGGAACCCTACATAATTTTTTTTTTATTTGACACAAGGTTCCCATACCTGACACTAAGGTGAGTGATTTTAAATGACTTTTTTCCTTCAGAAATTACATTTTGTGCAGGGACAGTTCTAAGCACAGGAAACAAGCGCTACTTTACAGGAATACTATACACCCCCCTAGGTACGAAATTTAAAGGAATATTTCAATTTTATTGTTTCACTTTAAGCATTATTAAAATCACTGCTTCTGAAAAAAACGGCAGTTTTTTAAAACTTTTTTTGCATTGATACATGTCCCCTGGGGCAGGACCCGGGTCCCCAAACACTTTTTAGGACAATAACTTGCATATTAGCCTTTAACCACTTGACCACTGGGCACTTAAACACCCTTAATAACCAGACCAATTTTCAGCTTTCGGTGCTCCCACAGTTTGAATGACAATAACTCAGTCATACAACACTATAACCAAATGAAATTTTTGTCCTTTTTTTCCCACAAATAGAGCTTTCTTTTGGTGGTATTTCATCACCTCTGCGTTTTTTTTTTTTTTTTTGCTATAAATGAAAAAAGAACAAAATTTTGCAAAAAATAATAATTTTTCTTCATTTCTATTATAAAATTTTGCAAAAAAGTAATTTTTCTTCATAAATTTGGCCTAAAATGTATACTGCTACATATCTTTGGTAAAAAAAATAAAAAATGTTGGATATTATTTAGTCTGGGTGAAAGTTATGGGGTCTACAAGCTATGGTACCAAATCCTGAAAATTGATCAATTTCATCACACCTGAAGTACTGACAGCTTCTCTCATTTCTTGAGACCCTAACATGCCAGAAAAGTACAAATACCCCCAAATGACCCCTTTTTGGAAAGAAGACATTCCAAGGTATTTAGAAAGAGACATGGTGAGTTTTTTAAAGTTGTAATTTTTTCCCACAATTCTTTGCAAAATCAAGATTTTTTTTTTTTCCATCAAATTTTCATATTATTAGGTTATTTTTCACACACAGCATATGCATACCACAAATTACACCCCAAAACACATTCTGCTATTCCTCCCGAGTATGGCGATACCACATGTGTGAGACTTTTACACAGTGCAGCCACATACAGAGGCCCAACATGCAGGGAGCACCCAGGCCAATTCTGACATTTCTCTCCTACATGTAAAAATCATCATTTATTTGCTAGAAAAATACATAGAACCCCAAAACATTATATAAAGATACCTCACGTGTGGTTTGAACACCGTTTTTATATGTGGGCGGGACTTGCGTATGCGTTCGCTTCTGCATGCGAGCTCGCAGGGACAGGGGCTGCTGTATGCCCAGAGTATTGCTAAGTATGCCCAGAGTATTGCTAAGTATGCCCAGAGTATTGCGGAGTATGCCCAGAGTATTGCCCAGAGTATTGCCCAGAGTATTGCCCAGAGTATTGCCCAGTATGCCCAGAGTATTGCAGAGTATGCCCAGAGTATTGCAGAGTATGCCCAGAGTATTGCAGAGTATGCCCAGAGTATTGCAGAGTATGCCCAGAGTATTGCCAGAGTATGCCCAGGGTATTGCCAGAGTATGCCCAGGGTATTGCCGAGTATGCCCAGAGTATGGCAGAGTATGCCCAGAGTATGGCAGAGTATGCCCAGAGTATTGGCAGAGTATGCCCAGAGTATTGGCAGAGTATGCCCAGAGTATTGGCAGAGTATGCCCAGAGTATTGGCAGAGTATGCCTGAGTATTGCCGAGTATGCCCAGGTGAGTATTGCCCAGAGTATTGCAGAGTATATGCAGCAGGGATGGCTGAGCAGGGAGGGATGGATGGATGGATCTGTGACTACATTTGTCACAGATCCATCCCGCAGCACTGGCGCTGCCATCCGCTCCCTCCCCTCTCCTCTCACACTGTACCGATCGGTACAGAGAGAGGAGGGAGGAACCGGCGTCAGCACATGACGCCGCTCTGTTGACAAGTGATCGCTCCGTCATTGGACGGAGCGATCACGTGGTAAACCGCCGCTATCAGCGGCGATTTACCGTGATCCGTGATGCGCCGGGTCCTCTGGACCCGGCGGTCACGGATGTTCCCGTGTGCGCGCCTCAGGAGGCGCGCGGGAGCGCGATTCTGACAGGCCGTTAATTAACGGCCAGTTAGAATACAGCAACCGCCCTAGAGCCGTACTTTCGGCATAGGGCGGTTGCAAAGTGGTTAAAATGAGTACTTTATATTTCAAACGTTCGAGTCCCATAGACTTTAACAGGGTTCTAATGTTCACACAAACTTTTGGTCTGTTCGCAGGTTCTGGTGCGAACCGAGCCCAGGGGTGTTCGGCTCATCCCTATTTGTCACGCTGTAACAGACTGAAAAGTGCAAATGTCTCTTACCAAACTTTTACTTAACATGCAGTAACACGAGATTAGCAAAAGCAGCCCCAAGGGTTGTGCCAGTGGAATGAACTTTGCCTGCCTTCGTATGTGTTGTACGTTACCACGTTTGAGAACAAGGAGATTTGGTCTTGACTGTGTGTACGCAAAGAAAGCTTGTCAGGTTTCTCCACAAGCCTAACAAGGAACTCGTCGAGGAAAACTATGTGTCTTTTACGACGAGTTCCTCGGTCATGTGTACGAGGCCGTAGACATGAAAAGTCTTAATAGCCTCAATAGGGCAAGCTGTGTCCAATGCAACGCAAGTCAAACAAAACAGTCAACAGTTTCCCCAACTCCAGTCCTCAAGTATCCACAACAGGTCATGTTTTCAGCAGGTCAAGGTCTTGCCATTATTTTGCACATGTGATTTAATCAGTTTCACTGGCTAATGCCGCGTACACACGACCATTTTTCACAATGTGAAAAATTAAATTTTTTTTTTATGTCATTAAAACGATTGTGTGTGGGCTTTCAGAGCATTTTTCGCAACGTTGAAATGATCGTGTGTAGGCTTTAATGACATGAAAAAAACGTGCATGCTCAAAAGCAAGTTATGAGACGGGAGTGCTCGTTGTGGTAAAACTAGCGCTCGTAATGGAGATAGCACATTCATCACGCTGTAACAGACTGAAAAGCACAAATCGTCTCTCACCAAACTTTTACTAACACGAAATCAGCAAAAGCAGCCCCAAGAGTGGCGCCATCCGAACGGTACTTCCCTTTATAGTGCCGTCATACGTGTTGTACTTCACCACGCTTTGCTTGAGCATTTTTTTTTCACGATCATAAGGCAGGCTTAACAAGAATCGGTCGAAAAAAAAACGTTGTTTTTTCTAGACCATTAAACATGGTCATGTGTATGCGGCATAAGGCTAGGTTCATCGAGATTTTACCATGATTTTGCGGCTGCGTTTTTGCCTTGATTTTGCTGCGATTTTAGGGAATGACAGTTTATAGAGCTGAATTTGTATCGCACATGGATCAAACTTGCACAGGACCCTTTGTTCCCGCAAGTTATATTCGCAACGCATTGTTGTGAATGGCACTAATGTTAAACTATGTCATTTAAATGACTTGCGAATTTGAGAAATTGCAACAGCTCAAATTCGCAATAGAATTTGCAGCAGTGTGAATCTAGCCTTAGTAATTACCACAGCTGTTTCATCTAAGTGAATCTTGAAAACATGACCTATTGAGGGTACTTTAAGGACTGGAGTTGAGAAATATTGATCTACACTACTCGGTTGAAGTCAATGGAAATCTAATGACCTGCGTTTGACACACGTGAGCATACATGTGAGACTACAGTATATGAGCTGTCTCAAATTCTACTCCTAATTAAATGAATGCATAGTTAGGCGTTTCCATAGTTTTGCTCACCCTTTGTACATGCCTGTCAGAGAAAATTAGTATTCATGAATATTAATTAGAGTACGATTATAGTACTATACATACTAAAAAATTAAAAATTATATGCATTGTCCTAGAAAATTATTCTTTGATATCAACAGTTGCCGCTTTTGACTAATTACTTTTGAATGATTGCTTAAGGTTGGTGTCAGATGAAACTCTGCCTCTCATTAATAGCTAAATAGTGCCCAAGGCTTCCATGCCATAAAGGAGTGGGGGAACTGAATTATAGCTAATTTGGATAAAAATAGCAAATCTGAAACTAATTTATGTTGATATATTTATGCTGAAGTTAAGCTATGGTGTTATTGATACAAAAGTATTTGTGAACCCTTACCTTGTAAAACAACCCATGCCGTTTAAAATATAAATAAAAGGCAAACATTTGTGTGTGTATATATACTGTATATTTAACACCCCCCCCCCAATCCATACCAAGTCCTTCTGGTCTGGCATGGAATTTATCAGGAACCCCATGCCAAAATTAAAAAACAGTGTTGAGTTCCCAAATTCTATACCAGACCCTTATCTGAGCATGCAGCCTGGCAGGCCACATTCCCTCAGCATGGGGGGCGGTTTGGAGCACCACTTTATTGGTGAATGTGTAGGGGTACAATGCAACTAGGGATGAGCTGAACACACCCCTTGGTTCGGTTTGCAGCAGAACATGCGAACAGGCAAAAAATGAGTTTGAACACGCAAACACTGTTAAAGTCTATAGGACATGAACATGAAAAATCAAAAGTGCTAAGTTTGAAGGCTAATATGCAAGTTATTGTCATGAATCGTGTTTGGAGACCTGGGTCCTGCCCCAGGGGACATGTATCAGTGCAAAAACAAAAAAAGTTTCAAAAACTGCAGTTTTTTGAGGAGCAGTGATTTTAATAATGCTTAAAGTGAAACAATAAAAGTGAAATATTCCTTTAAATTTTGTACCTGGGGGGTGTCTATAGTACGCCTGTAAAGTAGCGCATGTTTCCAGTGTTCTGGTATGGATTTTAAGGGGAACTCCGTGCCACAATCTAAAAAAATGGCGTGGGGGTTCACCCCAAAAATCCATACCAGACCCTTATCCGAGCACGCAACTTGGCAAGCCGCAGGAAAAGAGTAGGGACAAGAGAGCGCCCCCCCTCCTGAACCGTACCAGGCCACATGCCCTCAACATGGGGAGGATGTCCTTATGTTGATGGGGACAAGGGCCTCACCCCCACAACCCTTGCCCAGTGGTTGTGGGGGTCTGCGGGCAAGGGCTTATTGGAATCTGGAAGCCCCCTTTAACAAAGGGGACCTCCAGATATCGGCCCATTATGTGAATTGGTAATAGGGTACATTGTACCCCTACCATTTTACTCAAAAAAGTGAGAAAATAGGAAAAAAACACACACAAAGTTGGGACAAGTCCTTTAATAATAAAAAAAAAATTCCAGAGCCTTAATCCTTCTACAAGTCTGACCCACCGCTATGAACGACATCCCCTCCAGTGGGGGCGGGGTCACCCGTGACACCACGGGGAAACCGCCAAAAAACCCTGTTGTGTCATAGGGGGGCGGGGTCACCCATCCACGTCATGGTTGGCCCCGTCCTCGGTTATAAATGAGCTGTCAGACGGGGCACGCATCTTTCGGCCGGAAGCCTCTTATGGAGGTGGTATCGTTCGTAGCGACAGGTCAGACTTGTAGAAGGATTACGGCACTGGAATTTTTATTTTATTTTTTATTAAAGGACTTGTCCCAACTTTTTCTCACGTTTTTGGGTGAAATGGTAAGGGTACATTATACCCCGTTACCAATTCACATGAGGGGCAGAATCTGGAGGTCCCCTTTGTTAAAGGGGGCTTCAAGATTCCGATAAGCCCCCCGCTTGCAGACTCCCACAACCCCCGGGCAAGGGTTGTGGGGATGAGGCCCTTCCCCCATCAACATGGGGACATCCTCCCCATGTTGAGGACATGTGGCCTGGTACGGTTCAGGAGGGGGGGGTGCTCTCTCATCTCCTCTCTTTTCCTGCAGCCTGCCAGGTTGCATGCTCGGAAAAGGGTCTGGAATAGATTTTTGGGGGGAACCCCACGCCATTTTATTTGTAATTTTGGCACGGGGTTCCCCTAAAATCCATTTTTTTTATGTGGTGTAGGGTTCCCCGTAATATTCATACCATACCCAAAGGGCCTGGTAATGGACTGGGGGGGAACTAATGTCGTTTTTTTCAATAACTTTTATCTGTATTGCGGGGACACGACAATTTAATATAGCCGTGAGTAGTTCTAAATGACTTTTTTTCCTTTTAGAAATTTCATTTTGTGTAGACATAAACATGCACTACTTTACAGGCATACTATAGACACCTCCCAAGTACGAAATGTAAAGAATTATTTCACTTTTATTGTTTCACTTTAGCATTATTAAAATCACTGCTCCACGAAAAAATACAGTTTTTAAAACTTTTTTTGCATTGATACATGTCTCCTGGGGCAAAACCCGGGTCTCCAAACACTTTTTAGGACAATAACTTGCATATTAACCTTTAAAATTAGAACTTTTAATTTCTCCCATAGACTTTTAAAGGGTGTTCCGCGGCTTTCGAATTTGCCGCAAACACCCCAAATTGTTCGCTATTCAGCGAACGGGCGAACAGCCAATGTTCGAGTCAAACTCATGTTCGACCCGAACATAAAGCTCATCCCTATATGCAACCCATACTCATGAGTGGGCAAGATCTGGGGGCCCCCTTGTTAAGGGGAACTTTCAGATTACGATAAACACCCCATCCGCAGAACCCCACAGCCACCACCCAGGGTTGCGGGGAAGGGGCCATTGTCCTCATCAACATGGGGACAAGATGTTTTGTGGTGGAGGGGCATCTTGCCCCAAATGTTGAGGGCATGTGGCCTAGTATGGTTCACGGGGCACTCGCTCGTCCACTCTTTCCTGATGCATGCTCGGATTAGGGTTTGGTTTGGATATGGGGGGACCCCAATCCATTTTTTTTAACCACTTGCTTACTGGGCACATATACCCCCTTCCTGCCTAGGCGAAATTTCAGCTTTCAGCACTGCATCGCTTTAAATTAAAATTGCGCGGTCGTGCGACGAGCCTCCCAAACAAAATTGACGTCCTTTTTTTGCGCTATAAACAAAAAAAGAGCGAAAATTAAAAAAAAAAATATATATATTTATATTGTTTACTTTTTGCTATAATAAATATCCCTTTTTTTTAAAAAAAAAACTATTTTTTTTCTCAGTTTAGGCCGATATGTATTCTACATATTTTTGGTAAAAAAAAAAATCGCAATAAGCGTATAGTGATTGGTTTGCGCAAAAGTTATAGGCCCAGATTCACGTACATCTGCGCATTATTGGACCGGCGTAGCGCACCGCCTTTACGTTAGACTTGCGCAATTTTGCCGCGTAATCACCCTATTCTCGTAGCTTTTGCGCAGGAAAGTGCGCATACGTAACGTTTTTTCAGAGGCGTAAGGAGGAGTAATACAAATTGGGAAGGACGTGGGCGTGTTACATTGAAATGAGCCGTGACCCAATGCAAATGAAGGGCCGGCCGGCTCGCGCATGCGCGCTTGAAGGAGACCATGTCAGCTCCGCTGTGCGCATGCTCACAACTCGGGAGCGGCGCAATCAGTGAAATTGGAAATGGACTAGGGCACCGTTGTGAACTACGCAAACAGCATAAATAGACACACACAAACGCACTTCCTTTGCAAAAGTACATCCCTTTGTCCCTTCCCATTTAACCAAGTGCTTTTGTCCTGTTGTTCGTTGCGGTGTGTTTTGTAGTTGTCAGATTAGTGTTCTGTGTGATCAAGTGTTTGTTAGTAGATTTTTGAAAGTGGTTTTTGATAAGTGTTTGAGAGACTGTTTGTTTGATTGATATATTTGTGTTTGTTTCTTTTCCTGCTGTATTTATTTTTTTTTGGTGACTGTTTCTTGCTGAGTCGTTTTCTCTCTGTGTGTGTGTTTTTTTTTGATTGGTTGTGCTTGTTTGTGTGCGTGAATTTTGTTGACTGGGAATGATTTTTTTTGGAAGGATGAGTGAGAGAAAACGCAAGCTGAATTTTACACTTGTGGAAAAACAGATTCTTGCCCGGGCCATTAGCGAGTATGGGCGTTACCTCCACGGCCCACAGAGTGCCAACACCACCCCGGCCAGGAGGAGGGAGATTTTGGATAGGATCACTGACCAGGTGAATTCAGAGGGGCAGGGGGAGACACGGACCAGGTCTGGGATTGACAAAAAAATCAATGATCTCCGGCGTCTGGTCAAAAAGAAGCTGGCCAGAATGCATGCCCATGCCAGGGGCACAGGAGGGGGCCCACCATGCCGTATTAGCCTGACAGCGGAGGAGTGTGCGGTGGCCCTGACCTTTCATCGGCATGAAGTTGAGGGCCTGCCCGGCTTTGACTCAAGTCCGGAGCCCGTGGTGCCAGGTAAGTTTTTTTTTTTTTATATCAGGTGTGTAGCATGTGTGGGGGAGGGGGTGAAAGGGAATATGTGGCAAGTGTGTGGATCCTCCAACCTGTGAATGTTTTGTGTCATCCACAGATGTGCAGGAGGGTGCAGGGCCATCTGGCCTGACCGCACCAACCCCAGGACAGCAGCCTAATGAGGCCCCCCAACAAGGCCGGAGTCCGCGGAGGAGGTTCAAGAGGAGCAGGAGAATCATGAGGAGGAGGAGAATCATGAGGAGGAGGAGTCCATGTCAGGCACTGGACGTTTGGGTTTTGAGGACTCTTCCCCTCTGCCTGGCAGCAGGCAGGCCTCCCTAAGGGGGAGCCCCCCCCTCCTCCCCAACATGGCTCCCCTCACAAGGGCCTCCCCTTCTCCCCGGCCACAAGCATCAGCTGGAGGCAGGATGTCATCCCAGACCACCAGGGGGTTGGCCGATCTCCTGCCCGCCACCCTGAGAAGGGACCAGTTCCTCCAGACTCGCCATCTGGGACAGGTCAGCCAGACATTGGTGCGGATGGAGGAGAGCCTGTCCTCCATCAAGGATACGCTGGGGAACCTGGACTCCCACTCCCGGGCTTTCACAACCTGCCTAAATGAACTGCAGACGACATCAGCAGGCGTTGGGCAGGATGTGAGGGCCCTTACCCTGGCTATCCAGGCCAACACGGCAACACTTGGTGCTGCCCTGGACAGAATAGCCGTGGCCTTGGAGGGCAGGCCGCCAGGTGGGCAGAGATCAGGGGCTGCTCCTCCTTCCCCGGTTTTACCCCTTCCCCTTGAGTCTCCCCTGAGAAGCCGGGGCCGTGGCCGGGGGCGCCCCAGGCGTGGCTCACGCAGAGGGCACTAATTTGTTTCTCCCCATTTTTTTTTTTTTTTAAATAGATTTTTTTTTTTTTTTAATAGATTTTTTTTTTTTTGTCATTTTTTTTTTTTTTTTTGTGCTGGAAATTTTTTGCTTTTGCAGGTCATTTTTTTTTGTTATTTTTTTTTTGTGTTGTGAATGCTGTGTGAATGTGGGGGTGACATTCCTGCCGGAAAAGGGGTGTCACCCTCTATTTTGGTGGAGAAGGGTTCCCCAGGACCAGGGAGAAGTGATCCCCAGGTCTGTGTGAATGGTGTATTAATGTACAGTGACATAATTGGAGCCTTGGCGTGGCGTTGCTGCTCACAAGTCCAGCATGGTGGACTGGTGCCAATCCAATTTGATGAGGATGTGATGTGTATGTGCTAGGGACCACAGTGGTGTGCATGCATGCATTCTCATTGTGCCATGATTAATGTGTGTGTTTAACGTGCAAAGATGCATAATGTGAGCTGGCATGAGATGGGGTCATGAGATGGGGTACCAGTGCATATGCAGAGTCACCTTGAAGGGAAAAGACAGGAGGATGTTAGTCATGCATGTGCCACTTGTGAGGTGTGCATCACGGGAGGGGATAGTCATGCCTGACTCCCATGTCACTCACCAACCAGCCAGCTGTCCCCATACATGTTCTGTTCGAAATCTGTGGGGATGGGGCTCTGATTGTATATGTAGCTGTCATGGGTGTCATGGGTGGTGCCATGTGTTGGGCTGCTGATGTCCTCCTGCAAGGTTGTGGTAATTCCAGGATGACATGAGGGGTGAATCTGAAGATGCGAGACACCTCAGAATCACTCATACCAAAGATGTCTATGCGTGTGTGATATATCAAGTGAAGAGTGAGGGGCTTGTATCAGATAAGAATATTGTATTAGATTACATTAAATTGTAAATTTTATATAAGCAAATAAAAAAAATAAAAAACATCTCCCGTGCCCTCCTTAGTGCCCTCCTCAGTGCCCTCCTCAGTGCCCTCATCCTTCTTTGTTCATCTAAAGTCAGTAGTATAGCTATGCGCGACGATGCCCCTGGCATGTTGGCATACAGATTGTTGTGCAACACGTGTGACTGCTGAACTCCTCACTAACAGTGTTGCTTTATCTGACAAGTAGACTTTTTTTCTCTTTTTAGACCAGCTTTTATATGCTCTAATTTTAGACAGGACATTTTGCTGTTGCGCACACTGCGTCGCCTGCGCTGCCCCAACGTTGTTTTGTGGATCCCCGTAAGTCCCTCATTAGCATATTTGACTAGCAAATCAATGGTGTGTCTAGCGGGATGCCGCGCAGCGAAACGCACGTGCACATTTAGACTTACGCAGGCGTAATCGCTCTGTGAATCTGGGCCATAGTATCTATAGAGGAGTGCACAAAGAATAAAGGAGCGGACAACAGCAGACAAATCCACTGTGCACTTCCCGGTGCCAAGGACAGGTATTACTTGAACTAAGAGTTGGTTAAATCCAAGGAGTAGACCAACCGTATATAGTATATAAAATAAAATAAAAATAATAAAAATAACATATACAAATCTCAAGAAAATTAAATCTCTACTGAGAGCAATCAAGCAATATATGTTACTGTGAGCAGCTGTTTAAAATAAGATAAATAAATTCATCTATTAAAGTATAAAACAAAGTATCAAACAAATTAACCACTAGAAAAAACTGATTAAAAATTGATAAAACAGCGCATAAAGAGTCCAATGTAGATTAAGATGTCAGATAAGGTCCATATATCAGTAAGTGTAGACAAAGCTGAAATAGCGTGAGGAATGTTTGGGAACAAATGGTGATGTACCCTCCACCGATCTCCAATTTCCACCAAAACGTGAGGCACACGCCCCCTCAGGGGTTCAAACTCACCACAAAATGCAAAAGAACAAGCCTTGTATATCAATAGATCTTCCTGACCAGACCTCCAACATCAGTCACGGGGCAGCAGGGGTTAATTTGTAGAGCTCCAATACATATGGATCATAAAGGAAAACAGAAGCACCATATAGTGTAATACTGTTTTAATTTAATAAAAATATGCCCATATAACGCCGCCCCGCATCTTATCTACGTACATAAAACATTTAGTAAATGAACAAAAAAAGAGTGTATAGTTCACCGCTCTCCTCCGCACACTGGGGGTCGCGCTTGTCCCGCAGTCACGTTGCTGAGGGCGCCTATCTTGATAGCGATAGTATAGTGGTGGAACGCACTCTGTATGTTTCCTGGTTACGCCGTCGTAGCCACGCACTGACGCGTTTCGTCACATCCGACTTCAACAGAGGGCGTGACCTTATCTGACATCTTAATCTACATTGGACTCTTTATGCGCTGTTTTATCAATTTTTAATCCGTTTTTTCTAGTGGTTAGTTTGTTTGATACTTTGTTTTATACTGCAAAAGTTATAGTGGCTACAAAATAGGGGATAGAATTCTAACATTTTTTTTATTATTTTTTTTTTACTAGTAATACGGCGATCTACGAATTTTGTCACATCAGACACTTTTGATACATTTTTGGGACCATTCACATTAATACAGCGAACAGTGCTATAAAAATGCATTAATTACTGTATACATGTGACTGGCAGGGAAGGGGTTAACACTAGGGGGTGAGGAAGGGGTTAAATGTGTTCTGTGTGTGGAGGGGGACTGACTGGGGGAGGCGACCGATGCTGTGTCCCTATGTACAAGGGACACAGCATCTGTCTCCTCTCCCTGACAGGATGTGGAGCTCTGTGTTTACACACAGAGCTCCACGTCCCTGCTCTGTCATTGCCGATTGCGGATACCTGGCGGACATCGCGGCCACCAGGCACGCGCATCAGCATCTCAGGGACGCGCCGGCTGTGCGCCCCCCAGTGGCCAGAGGACGCGAGGACGTCAAAAGATGTCCTCCCGGATTTATAGAGCCACCTTGAGGTCGTCTTAGTTAAAGAAATGTTGGCATGGGGTTCCCCTTAAAATCCATTTATATTTTCAGAATTTTTTATTGCTGGCATTCTTTTTTTAAATTTGAGCTTTCAGCGGGGAAGCCTGCTGACAACTGATGAGTCATTGGTTTTTAAGGACACGGCGTCCGGCTTCCCAGTCATTGAGCTCCTTAAAGCTGTGTTTCAGCCCAAAAATTATTTAAATTAAAAGCCAGCAGCTACACATACTGCACCTGCTGGATTTCAATAATAGGACATTTACCTGTCCTGGAGTCCAGCGATGTCAGCAACGCAGCTGATGTTTCCATCAGCTGTCGGGTGCTGCCGCCGCCATTGTGGGTTAGGGAACCCAGCATGTGTAGCCTTTCGGCTTCATGCCAGGAACCCTACTGCAAATGTGCGAGGCCCGCTTCTCTCTCCTTATTGGCCCAGTGGCTGGGGGAGGAGGAGGAAGCTTTGCGGTGATGCCCGGACTCCCGAAAGTGGGTAAAGATACCTGTCAAAAACAAGTATCCCCCCCCCCCCAAAGGTGCCAATTGTGGCACTGGTGGGGGGAGGAATGAGATGAGCAGAAGTTCCACTTTAGAGTTGAACTCCGCTTTAACAATAAGCTATTATTTACTCCGAATTCAAATCGGTCGATAATTTTTCGAATTTTTCTGAATAGTTCTAAAAATGTGGAATTAGTTAGAAAACTAATAAACTGAACTAAATTTGATACAATTTCATTTGGAGATTCAAATACAGAAAAAACAAACATTTGTTCGAAATTACATTCGGATCAAAATGAATTGCACATGTCTAACACATATCAGTAATAGGGATGAGCCGAACACCCCTGGGTTCGGTTCGCACCAGAACCTGCGAACAGACCAAAAGTTTGTCTGAACTTTAGAACCATGTTAAAGTCTATGGGACTCGAACATTTGAAATCTAAAGTACTAATTTTATTAAACATCAAAAGTTTATTATAAAAGTAATTAAGCAGTACAAATCACAGCGTATTCACCGTATAGATAGCATGTTACATTACAATCAGTATTAACATGTCATTTCCACAACAGGGCAAAAAGTTATGACCCATGCAACTATGGGATAACACAAGGCCCCTTAATTGATAACAATTACATGTACAGTAGGGATGTCTAAAGTACTAATTTTAAAGGCTAATATGCAAGTTATTATCCTAAGAAGTGTTTGGGGACCCGGGTCCTGTCCCAGGGGAGTGTTTGGGGACCCGGGTCCTGCTCGAGGGGACATGTATCAATGCAAAAAAAAGTTTTAAAAAACTACCGTTTTTTCAGGAGCAGTGATTTTAATAATGCTTAAAGTGAAACAATGAAATTGAAATATTCCTTTAAATTTTGTACCTAGGGGGTGTATTGTATGCCTGTAAAGTAGAGCTTGTTTCCTGTGCTTAGAACTGTCCCTGCACAAAATGTAATTTCTGAAGGAAAAAAGTCATTTAAAATCCCTCACCCTAGGGTTTGGTATGGATATTAAGGGGAACCCTGCGTCAAATAAAAAAAAAATATGTAGGGTTCCCCCCAAATATCCATTCCAGACCCTTCAGGTCTGATATGGATTTTAGGGGAACTCCACCCCAAATCTTTACAAAAAAATGCCGTGGACCCCCACACATTTTTTTTATGAATGACTTTTCTCTGTTTTGCCAGGAGCCGACAATTTATTATAGCCGCAAGTGATTTTAAATTACTTTTTTTCCTTCAGAAATTACACTTTGTGCAGGGACAGTTCTAAGCATGGGAAACAAGCGCTATTTTACAGGCATACTATACACTCCCCTAGGTATGAAATTTAAAGGAATATTTCACTTTTATTGTTTCACTTAAAGGAATTATTAAAATCACTGCTGCCAAAAAAAACTGCAGTTTTTAAAACTTTTTTTTGCATTGATACATGTCCCCTGGGGCAGGACCTGGGTCCCCAAACACTCCCCTGGGACAGGACCCGGGTCCCCAAACACTTTTTATTACAATAACTTGCATATTAGCCTTTAAAATTAGCCTACTTTAGATTTCAAATGTTCGAGTCTTATAGACCTTAACAAGGTTCTAAAGTTCACACGAACTTGCAGCGAACACCACAAATAGTTCGCTGTTCGGCGAACAGGCAATGTTCGAGTCGAACATGCGTTCTACTCGAACTCGGAACTCATCCCTAATCAGTAATATGAAATTTTGGAGAAACATAGTCAAGTAGTTGTGAACATACAATGTTATAGGCACTTTCTAAAAAAAGTTATAACTGCAGTTTACATAACAGCTTTTGCTTAATTTCATAAATTATCTTTTATCTTTTTTACAGGGTTAAAAAGTTCTGTCATGTGACCATGCATAACTTCTTTATGACAGTGGGTGACAGGTTACAGGAAACTGAACTAAAACACCTGTGCCTGTATAATATAGTCTGTTTAGCCTGTGGCAAGATGCAGGGTGTGTTTGCGAACAGGGCGTTTTTAAAAAAGAAGGCTGTGATTGGGAGGGTGTGTGTGCCAGAAGCAGGCTGTAATTGATCAGGGGGGAGTTCTGGCTGAACAAACTAAAACATATAGGCATGTTGTGTAAGTGCACAGTGTCCTGCACCTCTGAATGGCCAGACAAAGCATGACAACTGATCGCACTAACCCAGATTAGATTCTCTGATTTGTGTGGTCACTTTAGAACAAGGAAAACAGATGATTGGCAGGATAGACCAGGTATCTTAGGTATGAGAAATACATGAAAATGATAGAGACTATGATTTATAAAATACACATATGTAAGCACTAGGGATGAGCACCGCGTTCGATTCGTACGTATGTTCGACTCGAACATCGTCTGTTCGTACGTTCGTTGAAATTCGAACAAAACGGGTCGTTCGCACCAAATTCGAGTGATGCGTCACGGCCCATAATTCACTGCGGCATTGCGCGCTGATGATTGGCCAAGCATGCACTATGACCCACATGCTTGGCCAATCACAGCGCACAAAAAAACGGAGAGCCATAATTGGCCAAAGCCAGGGTGGCTTTGGCCAATTATGGCTCAGGGGGTTTAGTACACGCCCCACACTATAAAAGGCTGCCTACATGGCAGCCTCGTGTAGTGTGTTGCGGCATTGTTAAAGAGATCAGTCCTGTAGAGAGAGAGAGAATGACAGTGTCTTTATTACTAGATAGATAGATAGAGCTAGTCAGTTTAGTTAAATTTACATTGTGTAGAGGATGTATATACATCCCAGGAGTTGTACATATATTTATACACTGTAGAGCTTAGCTAGATCAGTTCTTCCTAATTTACTGGCAGGCAGGTGACTGCTATTTAAAGACGTTATCACAGGTATAGACACCCAGCAGGTACAATATTTAAAGGAATTTTTTATTTTTATTTTTTAATTTAAGCATCATTACAATCACTGCTCAATTCCTTTATATATTGTACCTGCTGGGTGTCTATAGTTTGCCTGTAAAAACGTCTTTGGGAACCCGGGTCTTGCCCAGGGGACATGTATCAATAGAAAAAAATCCTGCTCCTGAAAAAAATACAGTTTTTTTAAACTTTTTTCCATTGATACATGTTCCCTGGGGCAAGACCCGGGTTCTTAAAGACGTTTTACGACAATGACTTGCATATTAGGCTTTAAAATGAGCACTTTTGAATTTGAACGTTCGAGTCCCATAGACTTCAATGGGGTTCTAAATGTTCCCGCGAACGTTCGGTCCGTTTGACGGTTCTGGTGCGAACCGAACGCGGGGGTGTTCGGCTCATCCCTAGTAAGCACACATAGAACAAATATTTGGGGTAACATAGACTTTAATAACATGTAACATGTAACATCTATATTCCTAACTGTAAATCATCACCATCTACTTCCTTGACAAGCATTGTAAAACCAATTTCTATCACTCTCGTGGTTCATTATCTAAACACTGCATTTCATTCATATTTTTCACCACCAGCTGAGCTGCTATTTTCTCTTCATGGCTTCCGAAGTACATCACATCTCTCACTGCTGTCACTCAATCAATTGAATGCGCTCCTCTATCATTCGCTTGCTACTAGTATCCCTTCAAAAGTTATATTAATACAGTTTATGGCCTTAAGCCTTACCATAATTGCCGCTGCCAATATATCTCACGCTCTGACTCTTTGGAGCAACTTGGAATTCATTGCTTCTACTGTACAATATCGATGTAAAGAAAAAAAAAACACACAACTAATTTTCCCACATTATTTATCAATCGATGTTTTCTGAAACAAATCGATCCTGGCACAAATTTGTCATATTGATCCAAACGTTAGATATTTTAAATAAACTATGTATCTGTAAATAACCTCTTCTGCACTGGTAATCCTCTGGGAAATCTTAATCTAAGCAGTAAATTTTAATACAGTATGCAATCTAGTATGCAGCCGTTGCCAAGGTGATGGACTGCCAAAAATGGCCATTACCAATATACATAGCCAGCTTGGCTTGTCACCGAGGAACATAAATAGTAAAGAAGAAATTCTAAAAAGAAAATGCTGACTTTAATGGGTTTATTTAATAAGGCGGAGTTGTGTGCAAATTGCAGTAGCCTATAACAATCAGAAATAATTTATCTTTCCCTGTACTACAGTAGAGTATATGGGCTGTAATACACAAATAAATCCCAGCTCTTTGGAAAAGCACATCACTTACCATAACAATACTTTGGCATATACATACATACATACTCATACAAAACTAGTCTATTTTGCAAAGCCTAAAAAAGGGCACACTCTATCATAATTTAATAGTGTTAACAAATTACTTTTTATTTCTAACAGTTTTTTTATTTTAATATGAATTAGGGACATTTCTTGTGACATGACTAGATCATAACACACACATTTTTACACAAAATTGAAATAAAACAAATACCTTTAGTATAACAGGAAAGTTGAGTTAGTATATATTTTTTTCTGTTTTATATTTATTATGGTATTATTTTACTTTTATTTTATTCTTTTAAAGTGTTACTAAACCCACGACAGTAAAATCAGTCTGTATTTGCAGCACAGCATGCTTGTTATAATCATACCTTTCTCATATCTAGCCAGCAAAAAAAAAACCTTGCGTTCGTGACCCAGTCTGAAGCTCCGTGGACACGATCGCCACCGGTGTCCCGCGATCTGGTCACAGGAGCTAAAGAAGGGGGAGAGGTGAGTGTAAACACACCTTCCCTATTCTTCTCTGTGGCTTGTCACTGATCGTCTGTTCCCTGTCATAGGGAACGACGATCAGTGATGTCACATGTCCAGCAACCCCCCTACAGTAAGAAACACACAATAGGACACTTAGCGCCCCCTAGTGGTTAACCCCTTCACTGCCATTGTCATTTTCACAGTAATCAGTGCATTTTTATAGCACTTTCGCTGTGAAAATGACAACGGTCCCAAAAATGTGTCAAAAGTGTCAGATGTATCTGCCATAATGTCGCAGTCACGAAAAAAAAAACGCTCGCCGTTGATCGCCGCCATTACTAGTAAAAAAAAAAAAATATTAATAAAAAAAACGTTCCCCTATTTTGTAAACGCTATAACTTTTGCGCAAACCAATCAATAAACGCTTATTTACCAAAAATATGTAGAAGAATATGTATCGGCCTAAACTGAGAAAAACACTTTTTGCTATAATAAGCGTTTTTTTTTGTGACTGCAACATTATGGCAGACACATCTGACACTTTTGACACATTTTTGGGACTGTTGTCATTTTCACAGCGAAAGTGCTATAAAAATGCACTGATTACTGTGAAAATGACAATGGCAGTGAAGGGGTTAGCAACTAGGGGGCGCTAAAGGGGTTTAACGTGTCCTATTGTGTGTTTCTTACTGTAGGGGGCGTGGCTGGACCTGTGACGTCACTATGACAGGGAACAGAGGATCAGTGACAAGCCACAGAGAAGAATGGGGAAGGTGTGTTTACACTCTCCTCTCCCCGTTCTTCAGCTCCTGTGACCCGATCGCGGAACACCTGTGGAGCTTCAGGCCGGGTCACGAACACAAGTTTTTTTTTTGCTGGCTAGATATGAGAAAGGTATGACTAAGGGTTTTGATATTATATAGTTATACTGTATATTATACTAATCAACATTTTTCATTATGTCATAGAAATCTACATTAGAAAAAAAGGGAGAGAAATGAAGAGGCAGGTTCCTATGAATCTTGTGTGTTCTGGTCCATAGGATCCCCTGCAATCCCACGGGGATCTGGTTATGCCCGTAAGTGCAGTGCCATATTGTATGCTTTGTGTAAGTCTTTTCTGTGATATGAACACTATCCATGATGCATGAATGGTAATAAGCTTTGGTTCTAACATAAGTTTGTATAATTGGAGATCATTATTCCTATTTCTATCTGAAGAAGCAGAGGTCATCTGTGAAACCTGTTTCAGTTATAACTACAGCCACCATCCATCTAGAAACCCTGTGACGTATATTCTGTCATAGATAATCATTTGATGTATATCCTTGAATATTAGTTACCAATAGCTGGATGGTTGATGGCAGGCGAATAGTTTCTCTTTGAAGATAACAAGTGTTTATTTCCCTTTTTTAAGACAACATTTGGCTTCTTTGAAAGCCGTTTTAAGGGGAAACCTTTTTATATTAATAATATGAATAAAATGAATGCTATATACTACCGATGGATGGTTGATGGTGTATATAGGGGAATAGTTTCTCTCTGAATATAACAACTGTTCTTTCTCTCTTTTAAAAAACATTAGTTTTTTTAAGCCCAAAAAAAAGCCTTTAAACCGATTGCCGACCACCCGCCGCAGTTTTGCGGCGGCAGGTCGGCTGCGCAAAATCACGTAATATTACGTGATTTTGCAATTTAGCCACTAGGGGCGCGCCGCCAGAGGCGCGCGTGCCCCCTGCTCGCCCCTGGTGCTGCACGCGTGGCGGCGGGTGCGATCACCACTGGGCATCCATGATCACTCGTTACAGAGCGTGACCCGGGACCTGGTCCTGTCAGGGGGAGAAATGACGGATCGTCTGTTCATACAATGTATGAACAGCGATCTGTTATTTCCCCCAGTCAGTCCCACCCCCCCTTCAGTTAGAACACACCCAGGGAACATAATTAACCCCTTCCTCGCCCCTAGTATTAACCCCTTCCCTGCCAGTGACATTTTTACAGTAACCATTGCATTTTTATAGGACTGATCGCTATATAAATGCCAATGGTCTCAAAAATGTGTCAAAAGTGTCCGAAATGTCTGCCATAAGGTCGCAGTACCGATAAAAATCGCTGATTGCCGCCATTACTAGTAAAAAATATTAATAAAAATGCCATAAAACTATCCCCTATTTTGTATAACTTTTGCGCAAACCAATCAATAAACGCTTATTGAGATTTTTTTTTGTACGTAAAAAATGTAGAAGAATACGTATCGGCCTAAACTTAGAAAAAATATTTGTTTTTATATATTTTTGGGGGATATTTATTATAGCAAAAAGTAAAAAAAAAAATCATATTTTTTTCAAAATTGACCGTCTATTTGTGTTTATAGCGCAAAAAAATAAAAACCGCAGAGGTGATCAAATACCACTAAAAGAAAGCTTTATTTGTGGGGAAAAAAAGGACGCCAATTTTGTTTGGGAGCCACGTCGCACGACCGCACAATTGTCAGTTAAAGCGACGCAGTGCCGAATCGCAAAAAGTGGCCCAGTCATTGACCAGCAAAATGGTCCGGGGCTGAAGTGGTTAAAGTGGAGTTCCACCCAAAAATGGAACTTCCGCTTAATCCACTACACACCCCCTTACATGCCACATTTGGCATGTGATTTTTTTTTGGGGGGAGTGGGGGCTTCAGGAGGAGTGGGACTTCCTGTCCCACTTCCTGCTTCCGCCGAGGGGCTGGTTAGGCGATTAAGCTTAATCGCCTACAGCAGCCCCTCCCTGTATACGATCGCATTGGGACACTGACAGGTCCCATGAGATCGCCTGTCCAATCAGCGGCGGGCCGCGCCGCTCGCGCATGCGCAGTACCGCTCGCGCATGCACAGTGGGTGCCTGGCCGTGAAGCCGAAGGCTGTCACGGCCGGGTGCCCACAGTTAGAATGAAGATGCCGGCCGGGGAGGGGGGAGAGGAGCAGACCCCCGGCCGGCGCGTCGCTGGAACGTGGAGCAGGTAAGTGAATGTTTATTAAAAGCCAGCAGCTACACTTTTTGTAGCTGCTGACTTTTAATAAACATACATTTTGGCTGGAACTCCCCTTTAAGGAGAATTATTTTATATAAATAAAAGAGATGTGTTTTTTTATAATTGATTGTGATTGTAACATATTGATACCTTAAAAATCCCCCGTTTTAGAGATGAGTGTGTAGTATTAAATCGATGGGGTGTGGTATCCTGGGATCTTACACTATATTGTCAAAAGTATTGGGGCGCCTGCCTTTACACGCACATGAACTTTAATGGCATTCCAGTCTTAGTATGTAGGCTTCAATATTGAGTTAACCCACCCTTTGCAGCTATAAGGCCGCGTACACACGATCGGTTCAAACCGATGAGAATGGACTTAAGTCCAGTTTCATCGGTCCAAACCGACCGTGTGTACGGCCCATCGGTCCGTCATCCGTCGGACCAAAGTTTTAAAACTTGCTTTAAAATCTGACCGATGGACGCCTGACCATCGGTCCAAACCGATAGTATGCAAAAGCATCGGTCCAAAAACCTGCGCATGATCAGAATCAAGTCGACGCATGCTTGGAAGCATTAAACTTAGTTTTTTCAGCACGTCGTTGTGTTCTACGTCACCGCGTTCTGACCCGATCGGATTTTGGACTGATGGTGTTTACGCACATCAGACCATCAGGCCACTTCAGCGGTGAACCGATGAAAACGGTCCGTCGGACCATTCTCATCGGTTTGAACCGAATGTGTGTACGCGGCCTTACAGTTCAATTCTCATGGAAAGGCTGTCCACAAAGTTGAGGAGTGTGTCTATGGGAATGTTTGATCTTTCATCCAAAAGCGCATTTGTGAGGTCAGGCACTGATGTTGAACAAGAAGGCCTGGCTCACAGTCTCTGCTCTAATTTATCCCAAAGGTGTTCTGTCAGGTTGAGTGCAGTTCCTCCACCCCAAACATGCTCATTCATGTCTTTATGGACCTTGCTTTGTGCACTGGTCCAAATCATTTGGTGGAGGGGCATTAGGGTGTGGTTGTTTTTCAGGTGTTGGGCTTGGCCCCTTATGGCCCATACACACGATCCGAATATCGGACGAAAACGATCATCCGAGGAAAAATCGGACGATTTTCGCATCGTGTGTAAACTACTTTTGAGAGCCGATCGCGACAGTTTATCCAATATTATTCGATCGGACAAGCACGTGTGATCCGGCTGGCCTTTCTCCTTTTACTACACTTCCTCTCCAAAGGTCATGCTGCATTCGTGGACACAGGTCATGCTGCATTGGTGGGCACAGGCAAGTTGCATTGGTGGGCACAGGTCATGCTGTATTGGTGGACACATGTCATGCTGCATTGGTGGGCACAGGTGAGGCTGCATTGGTGGACACTGGTCACACAGCATTGGTGGGCACTGGTCATGCTGCATTAATGGACACTGGTCATGCTGCATTGATGAGTACAGGTGAGTGATGCATTGGTGGGCTCCGGTCACGCTGCATTGGTGGGCACTGATCAGGTTGCATTGATGGGCACTGATCAGGCTGCATTGATGGGCACAGGTGAGGCTGCATTGATGGGCACTGGTCATGCTGCATTGGTGGGCACTGGTCATGCTGCATTGGTGGGCACTGGTCATACTGCATTGGTGGGCACTGGTCAGACTGCATTGATGGGCACTGGTAGAGGCTGCACTGATGGGCACTGATAAAGTTGTTGTTAATATTAATTTTTGTAACTTAATTCTGCATAAAACATTTAAGTGTCATTTCATGAGATAGTTTATGAGGGCGTGTTTAGGGGCAGAATTAGGGGGTAGCAGGGTAGGAGTTGGGTGGGGCAACTGGTGGCTAGTAGCCCTTAAGGCCTGGCTAGTAGCTTAAATTTTAAGCCCTGCACTATTATCATAGGTATATTTGTACATGGCGATTGTATACTCACTTCATCATCTCAAGGGACAATAACTTTATTTCAGTTAATCCTTTCTAATAACTGAAGTCTCTCATACCCCTTATTAGTTTAGTTGCCCTTTTTTGCACTCTCTCCAGTGACTAAATTAGAAGAGTGACTCATCCTCCTCTCTCCCCTCCCTCTGCATAGCTCTATCAAAGGCTTCAAGAAAAGACAGCATTACCTGAAAGAAGATAATTTCTGCTCTTCAAATTGTTAACCAGTTGTACGCTGGGAATCCTTCATTATGTAATGTTTATTTGTAAAACAAATAAGTCCGATTCAAACTGGGCTGATTTCAAGGTGGCATCAAGGTAAAAAAAAATGCGTTTTGATGCAGGTGCAAGAAAGTTTGCAATTACCTAAACCGGCACCTGCATATAATGTGAACCTAGCCTTATATTATATGTAGTAAAAAATATGTTTCAAAACACACAGTGAGATATATATTAAAATGAACACACAGAATCTGTTGAAGCTGTGCAAAGTAATCAATCAACTTCTAGTTTTAAAATTTTAATTGTCAAGGCTCAAAAAGAGAAGCTTGGCATTTTTTTCAATAATCATACTTACCTAGGTGGATGCAGCATTGGTCCGATGTTGCATTTGTTCCCGGCCGGGTCTAAGACCGAGAACTGAGCAATCAAACACCGTTGATCACACTGTTCTCAGCACTCTGTGAGCAGAGAGCTAGTGAATGAATGAATGAATGAAAAACGTATATAGCGCAGCACATGCGAACTTAATCGCCTCTGGGCGCTTGTTGTTCCTGTCTCCTTTGAGATCAAAAAAGATGAGTCTTAACCTTTCTCCTGAAGACTAAGTAGTTCTCCTCCAGCCGAATGCTGGCTGGTAAGGCGTTCCATAGTTTGGGACCTTGGACAGCGAATCTCCTGTCTCCTTTGGACTTGTATCTGGCTTTCGGTATCTGAAGCCGATTTTGATTGGTGGATCGTAGAATACGATTGGGATTGTGAACTTTTAATTTTTCGCATAGATAATGGGGAGCATTCCCATGGATACATCTATGCGTTAGACAGAGAGCTTTAAAGGTGATTCTGTCTTTAACTGGTAGCCAGTGAAGGGATCTCAGTGAAGGTGAGATTGATTCCCAGGGTTTTTTCCCAGTCACAAGTCTGTCAGTGCCCCATGCTCACTGGAGTCCTGGGCTGTGGAGAGGGTGGAAGCAGCTAACTCAGCCTCTCAGCAGCTTGCTGAGAGACTGAGCCAGGTGTCAGTCCAGGGTTGTGGGCAAATCCTGACCATGTTATCACAAGCTTTCCCCATGCTTTTTTAGCATTTTGAGATACTCCTAGAACTACATAATGCCTAATATCTCTTCAACCATTTACTACAATGGTTGAAGTTACCAAACAGGGGCGGAACTACCGATATAGCGACCCACGAGGGCGCTGGGGGGCCCGCAGCCAAGTGGGGCCCAGCAGGGACGGACTGGCCTACAGGCATACGGGACATTTCCCGGTAGGCTGTCTACCCTGGGGCCTCTTTAAGCTATGCTGTGGCTGCAGCATAGCTCAAAGTGGAATCCCGCTGTGTCACGGAGCTCAGTGTGAAAGGTTTGGTCGCGCTGTGATAAAAGTCCCACTCTCCTCCTAGACCAGCTTGTGTGATAGATGCGGTGTTCTGTCTATCACACAAGCTGGTCTAGGAGGAGGGCGGGACTTTTGACACAAGCTCTGTGGAGGAGCTCTGTGACACAGCGTGAGATGCGCAATGTGCCTGTATGTAATCCACTGGCACTAACTGGTGAGGCGGAAATAATTGGCACGGTGAGGCGGCAATAATTGGCATGGTAAGACGGCAATGATGGGCACAGTAAGACTACATTGATTGGCACAATGAAGCGGAATAGATTGGCACAGTCAGGCGGTAATCAGGGGCGTCAGGAGACCCGTGCTTGGGAGGCTGGAGCCCCGAATGGGTCCCCGAAAAGCCCTGAGTCTCCAGCATTTATGGCCTCAATTATTAGCCCTGAGTGGCGAGCGCTTGGAACCGACCTGATCCGAGCACCGCCGAGTGCGGCCAAGCTCAGCAGAGCATGGCCCGAGTGCGGCCGAGTCGCCAGAACCGAGCTGACTTGGACCAGACCGAGCCTTGCCGAATGTGGTCGAGTCCTGCCGACTCGACGAGTTTCATAGCAGGTTTTGCCCTCTGGAGCCTAGGCAATGCCTATGATGGACGTCCCACTGGTCCAATGCCAGGACCGCGGGATGTGTGACGTCCATCATAGACGCTGCAGACTCGAGATGGCGGGAATTACAATGTGGCCGCCACGCCACATCCCCTCTCGGCACTCAGGCGGGTGGCTCTCCTCTCCTCCCCAGTTCTCCTCCCCTCACGGAATGACTGTCTGACTGCAGTAGTGCCTGCTGTGACACCACTGAGCGGAGGTAGGTCAGACAGCACACACAGTGTAATGTGTATGTAAATGTCAGTGTGTCTAGGTCAGGTCACTGTAGGTCAGGTCAGTGTAGGTAGGTCAGTGTATGTAGGTCACTACCGTCAGTGTAGGTAGGTCAGTGTATGTAGGTCACTACCATCAGTGTAGGTAGGTCACTACTGTCAGTGTAGGTAGGTCGCTACCATCAGTGAAGGTAGGTCAGTTAGGTCAGTGTAGGTAGGTCACTACCGTCAGTGTATGTAGGTCACGGGCCAGCCTGCGTCACATACACCATTCCCCCCCGCTTCTGGCCTTCGACCTCACCCCTGGCGGTAATGATTGGCACAGTGAGGCGGCAATGATTGGCACGGTAAGGCAACAATGATGGGCACAGTGAAATTGGTTAGACGACATGGAGGTCAGAAATGTGTGTCCTACATGTGCTGCATACAATATAATGCATACTTTGTTGTTCGAAAATTAATATAAGCTGTTGCCTGGGTACTGTGCCACATAGGTGGGGTAATGTGTTGTTCAATGGCATTAATTAATTTTTTTTGTGGGGTGGGGGGGCTGTTTGCGGAGGGGGGGGCATACATTTTGCTATGGGGCCCTGTGATTTCTGTTACGCCCCTGCTATATGGATTTAATTTCCAATGCCATTGAATAAGAATAAAATATTGAAAATTATGCATCCCTGTAAATGGATAAAAGGGGGGGGGGGTGGGATTTTAAATGAGTTGCGTTTTTAGCAGTATGCGATTAAATAAATATATATGGAATATAAAAAATGTTTACATAATAGCCAGGCTCAAAGTTACCAACCAAAAAGCACTAAACCAAATTAATCTGTCTAGCTGTATGCATTTAAAAACAGAGGTTTAGTTGCATGTATTTGCAAATATCTGTGGTAAGCTGCAGGCCAACGTCAAGGCACTCCGTGTGCTGCAGTCCTAACTACGGTATTATGTAAACATTTTTTTATATTCCACATATATATATATATATATATATATATATATATATATATATATATATATATAATCGCATACTGATAAAAACGCATCTCATTTAAAGTCCCAAAACATCCCCCCCTTTTATAGATGTTTATGATGAGCATTATTACAGCTGACAATTCTGTTTTGTTTTGATTTATTTTATTTTTTTTAACAAACATCTATAAATTAAAGCTTTATACTGCATTATGTTTCTTGTTACTTTATTGAAAACATGTAGTGTTCTAGGACATTGAAAATGATGTATAATGAGAATAATGACTGCTGACAATTTTGTTTTTTGTGTTTAAAAAAAATAAATCTATAACTAAAAGCTCTACATTGGGGATTATTTACGAAAGTCAAATCCACTTTGCAATACAAATGCAAACTACAAGTGCAAAGTGCACTTGGAAGTGCAGTCGCTGTAAATCTGAGGGGTAGATCTGAAATGAGGGGAAGCTCTGCTGATTTTATTATCCAATCGTGTGCAAGAGAAAAAAAATGTTTTTTTTTCCTTGCAGTTCCCTCTCGGATCTACAGCGACTGCACTTCCAAGTGTACTTTGCACTTGTAGTGAAAAGTGGATTTTCCTTTCTTGTAAATAACCCCTATGGCTCCAATGACCTAACTTTAAAAAAAAATCTTGTGTTCTACCACAGGTGATAGGTTCACGTTAAACTGAACAAAGAAATGAACTTGTTGCTACACAAATACAATTTGACATTTTAGGCAATTGCTCTAGCTACTGTTTTGTGGTGAATACTAACACAGTTCTAAAGATGTGATATTATTAATATTATTTTGCTTATGGTATTATTAACGTCATTTTTACTGTATCTTTTTTCAGAAAATATCTGGTACTTTTCTATCCAACTTTTCATGCTGGATTAAAAGACTCACAAAAGAGTAAAGTGGGCAACAGTTTCCTAATACAAAGCCTGAAATTAAAAGGTTTACATTATTTTTAATGTTTGATTTTCATACTTAAAGGGGAAAAGATAATGTGGAAATTGCTGTAACCTAAAGTGACCAACCAGAACTAATCTCTCAATTCGTTAACACTGGTAAATAGAAATGGGATTTGTTCTTTTTGGTTTGCTGCACATCATTACTGCTCTTTGCACTGCCTTGTTACGCTCATTTGATTGAGAGACAGAAGCTGATGCGAGTTAAAGGGGTTGTAAAGGTTTGTTTTTTATTTTCTAAATAGGTTCCTTTAACCCCTTAAGGCCTGCCGCATGTACATATACGTCGGCAGAATGGTACGTACAGGCACATTGGCGTACCTGTACGTCCCTGCCTAGACGTGGGTCGGGGGTCCGATCGGGACCCCCCCGGTACTTGCGGTGGTCCCCGTGGCTTCAGGAGCGATCTGGGATGAGGGGGCGGCTGTTCGTTTTTGTCCGCCCCCTCCGGATAGCTCCCAGCCAATGCGCGCACTCCCCCGCCCTCTGCCTGTGTAAACACAGAAAGGGGGAAGTGATGTAATCTCTCCTCTCGGCGGTATTTTCCACCGCCGCTGAGGAGAGAAGACATCACAAGTGAGTCTGCACTAACACTACACTGACACCAGTACACATAGGCACATAAAACCCCCCCGATCAAACCCCCCCCCACCCCCCTGTCACAGTGTCACTGAATGCAGTGATCATATATTTACTGATCACTGCATTTAGTGTCAGTGGGCAGTTAGTGTGACAGGCAGTTAGTGTTAGGTCCAGGGTAGCCCCCCCACCCCCCCTAATAACCCCTTGATCACCGCCCTAGTTAACCCTTTCACCCCCCCTTTTGCCAGTGTCACTAAGCGATCATTTTTCTGATCGCTGTATTAGTGTCGCTGTTCCCGCTAGGTAGCTATTTTTTTTCTTATTGCAATTTTTTTTTTACTAAAGACATGTGGCTGAATACATTTTGGCCTAAATGTTTGACTAAAATTTTGTTTATTCGATTTTTCTTATAACAAAAAGTAAAAAATATAGATTTTTTTTCAAAAATGTCGCTCTATTTTTGTATATAGCGCAAAAAATTAAAATCGCAGAGGTAATCAAATACCATCAAAAGAAAGCTCTATTTGTGGGAAGAAAAGGACGCAAATTTTGTTTGGGAGCCACGTCGCACGACCGTGCTATTGTCTGTTAAAGCGATGCAGTGCCAAATTGTAAAAAACGCCTCTGGCCATTTAGCAGCATATTGGTCCGGTCCTTAAGTGGTTAAGCTAGTGCATTGTTGGTTCACTTACCTTTTCCTTCAATTTTCCTTCTAATTTTTTTTTTTCTTTGTCTGAATTTCTCACTTCCTGTTTCTCCTCAGTAAGCTTGCCCCCATCATCTATGGGGGTTAGTCAGCCAGAAGGGCTTACTGAGGAGGAACAGGAAGTGAGAAATTCAGACAAAGAAAACAAAGAAAAAACATTTAGAAGGGAAATCGAAGGAAAAGGTAAGTGAACCAACAATGCACTAGCTTAAAGGAACCTATTTAGAAAATAAAAAACAAACCTTTACAACCCCTTTAACCACTTCCCGCCGGGTCAATAGACAATTGATGTCCGGGAAGTGGTTCTGTAATCCTGACTGGACGTCTATTGACGTCCAGCAGGATAACATCCCAGCCCAGTGATCGGTGGTGCAGGGTGTCAGTCTGACACCGTGCATCTCCGATCTAGGTAAAGAGTCTCTGGAGTCTCCAGAGGCTCTTTACCACGTGATCAGCAGTGTCTAATCATGGCTAATCAAGATGTAAACAGGAAGAGACATTCATCAGACAGACGCGAGTAGAGGAGAGACGATCAGTGGCTCTCCTGACAGGGGGGTATACGCTGATTGTTTATCAGCATAGCCCCCCCCCCCCCCCCCCGCTGATGCCCACACTGGATCACCAGGGAAGGTGGGCCAGGTATGTACCACATGGCCATCCACATGTTAAAACAAATACTTGCAATAGATGCCAATCAGTGCCCACCAATGGGCACTGACTGGCAGCATGGGCACAACATAGGAAACATTTAAAAAAGTGCCCAGCAATGCCACCATCAGTGCCACCCCTCAATGTCCATCAGTGTCACCCCTCAGTGTCTATCAGTGCCACCTCTCAGTGACCATCCATGCCCATCAGTGCCCACCTATAAGTGTCCATCTGTGCCACCTATAAGTACCCATCAGTGCCACCCATCAGTGCCGCCTATGAGTGCCCATCAGTGCCGCCTATGAGTGCCCATCAGTGCCGCCTATGAGTACCCATCAGTGCCGCATACCAGAGCTGCCTATCAGTGCCCATCAGTGCTGCCTTTCAGTGCCCATCAGTGCTGCCTATCAGTGACCATCATCAGTGCCCATCAGTGCCACCTTTATCAGTGCCACCTCATTGGTGCCACCTTATCAATGCCCATCAGAGGTGATCAAATACCACCAAAAGAAAGCCCTATTTGTGGGAACAAAATGATAAAAAAAAGTTGTTTGGGTACAGTGTAGCATGACTGCGCAATTGTTATTCAATTGTTATTGAAAGCTGAAAGTTAGCCACGGCAGGAAGGTGCGTAAATGCCTGGTATGGAAGTGGTTAAGAACCTAATTTTTAGAGACTCGATCCACCCAAAAGTGATACCTCTATTACAGGTGGAGTTTTCTGTGCTGTTTATAGCTTTTGAGAACTCCATCAGTGAGAGCCTCCTACCATATTCTTTTGCTTTGTACTACCTTCCTTTGGAGTTCTGAGTGTTTCTGCTCACCCTGGAATGCTGCCAGCTCCTCCTGTTGTATTCTTCATAATATAAAATATATTATAAATCCGATAGGGGGATTGGGACCCATTTTTATAGCATCCTAGAACATAGGTCGCCCCACAGTAGTTGCTGAACAATATGAAAAACCATTAGGAGGTATGAGTCTCCAACCTCCACCAAAAACTGATATACCCATTGTGGTTGGTCTGACAATTTAAACAGATAAAGAACTTAACATGGGCATTTTTAAAAAGAGTAAATAGGCAGACTGTTACATTTGTCATAAATCAACCAATTAATAAAATACAAATTCTACGGTTTGTAATTTCTTATCCTTCAAACGTTAACAAGATCTGACATTTATTATTTATTATAATGAAACGTATGGGAACCCGACTTCCTCTCCCTTTCCTGTTCCATTTTAAACCAGAGAGATGGTATGATATGTGGGATTAAGTAAATAACCATCTGCAACTAGTGGAAATATTTCAGTGGGAAAGTCGCCGTTATTGCCTTTGGCGCGTCTCATCCTTCATTGATAAAATATACTCAGCAGGCAATAGTTTTTGATTGTTAGCATTTCCTAAGGTACAACTAAACAAATCCTTGTAGACCAACATAATAGTATAAATGAAACATTACTAAATGAAATCAGTGTTTTAGAAAGTCTTTGCAAATCTTTTTAAAGTACAGCAGAAGTAATCTAATATATGCATAATAAAAACGAAGCGACTATAAATATGTGTCTAGCTGTCACAGTACGCAGACATGATTTTTTTTTTTAAATAATATTATGATGAGTGCAAATAACATGATTTCTTTATAGATTTTATGAATAAGAATAAATTATTATTATTATTAATAACAATATGAATCTGTGAACTGGATAGGCAAGATTTACAGGTCCTGGAAAATGTTTGTTTAGCTGGAAAGTACAGTATATAAGAGTATAAGATTAACCCCTTATATCCCTCTTTACCTGCAGCTGTTCAGGAATCTTCACAAGGTTTGCTGATGTTTGCTATAATCCCAATCTTGTCCTTGCACAGTCTCAATTTCTGCTTCTTGATCCATCATCCAAAGGAATCAAGCTAGCTGGAGATGGCTTGCTTATGGTACATTTTAAATCCACAGAATACTGAGTATCAATATATCAGTAGCTGTGCAGTAGACTGTTTTATACCTTCTTGTCTATAACGACACTGGTGTAGAGCTTTGACTCCTCCTGTTCTGTCTGTCAGCCCATTGACAACACCGCCAGAGGGCTCAGAGCAGAATAGCCAGAGAACTGTATTGCTACTGTAACACGTGAGGAAAGTAGCAAGTGATTTCTCTGTACATCTGAGCCAGGAACAAGAGTGCTGAATGATACAGCCTAAATGGCATCTGTTATTGTGCCTTATAAAAATAATCAGAAATAAATAAATAAATTATATATATATATATATATATATATATATATATATATATGTATATATATATATATATATATATATATATATGTATATATATATAGATATATAGATATATATATATATATATATATATATATATATATATATATATATATATATATATATATAGATATATATATATCTATATATATATATCTATATATATATATATATATATGTATATATATTGCAAAAGGTTTGAAAAAATGCTGTAAATAAAGAATGCTTTTAGAAATAGAAGTGTTAATATATATTTTTTTTTTTTGACTATAAATTCTTTACTTTTTCTTAAATCAAACAGGTTTATACTTACCTGCTCTGTTGCACTGAGTGCCCCAAACCTTTTATTCTTGGCTCCTCCTCTCTGCTTCCATAGAAAGACATTTTCTATGAGGGCACCAGTACAGGTTTACTGCCTGCTTCTATAGACACAGACAGTGGGGATCAGCCCCCCCACCCCCCCCCCCCATACTTTCTTGTCACTGGCTTTGATTGACAAAAGTGTGAATCAATGGCTACCACTTCCTCCGCAAAGCCAGAGTTATTTGGAAACTGGGGGAGAGATGAGCTGCAGATGGGCAGTGGCGTTGCTGGGGGGAGGGGTGCGGGCCGCCAGAGGGTGACACCCACTGCCCTATACTGTGATCTGCGCCTCTCGGATCTCTCAGCGGAGCAGACTGAAGCCCCGCTCTCCCTCCTCTCTGTTTACATCCACACAGGAGGATGAGGAGCCCAAAGGACACATATCGATGTGAGTGTGTATATCCATCTGCATTGCTCTGACTGCAGTCTGTACACTTCCTTATTTATAATATGCAGATGAACATGTGCAGGGGGGCGCTATACTGAGGGGGTCTGCACTGAGGGGGGTCATACTAAACGGGTATGCACTGAGGGGGTCTATACTGAGAGGGGGTTATGCACTGAGGGTGGGTTATGCACTGAAGGGGGTCTATACTGAGGGGGGGTATGCACTGATGGGGGGTTTATACTGATGGGGGGTCTATACTGATAGAGGGGGTCTGTACTTAGTGAGGGGGGTCTGTGAGGGGGGACTATAGTTGGTGGAGAGGGTGATACCAATCTTTTCCACACCAGGTGAAACCAACCCTAGTGACCCCACTGCAGATGGGCACAGTGCTGGATCGAATGTGGGCACAGGTAAGTAAAGGGGGGCTACTGATGCCTAAACATTTTTTACCTTAATGCAATAAATGCATTAAGGTAAAAAATATTTAAGTTGTATAACCACCTTGACAAAATGGAAAGTAAATGAACACAAGAGAAATCCAAATCATATTAATATTTGGTGTGACCGCCCTTTGCCTTCAAAACAGCATAAACTCTTCCAGGTACACTTGCACAAAGTTTTTGAAGGAACTTGGCAAGTATGTTAGTGCAAAGATTTTGGAGTACTAACCACAGATCTTCTGTGAATGTAGGCTGCCTCAAATCCTCCTGCCTCTTCATGTAATCCCAGACAGACTCAATGATGTTAAGATCAGGGCTCTGTGGGGGTTACTAATGACATTGTATGTTTGGGGTCGTTGTCCTGCTACAGAATAAATTTAGGGTCAATCACTTGCCTCCCTGATGGTATGGCATAACAGATAAGTATCTGCCTAAATTTTTCAGCATTGGGGACACCATTGATCCTGACCAAGGGGTTATTTACGAAAGGCAAATCCACTTTGCACTACAAATGCAAAATGCACTGAAAGTGCACTTGGAGGTGCAGTCACTGTAGACTCAAGGGAGACATGTGAGGAACATAAAAAAACAGCATTTTAGCTTGCACATGACTGGATGATAAAATCAGAAGAGCTTCCCCTCATTTCAGATCTACCCCTCAGATTTATAGCGACTGCACTTCCAAGTGCACTTTCAGTGCAATTTCAAGTGCATTTTGCACTTGTAGTTTGCACTTGTAGTGCAAAGTGGATTTGCCTTTCGTAAATAGCCCCTATGTCTCCAACTCTCAGATACTCATTTTTGTATTGCTCTCTAACCCTTCGGTGAACAAACTGCCTCCTGCTACAGCTAAATATTTCAAATGTTGACTCATTAGGTCAGAGCACCTGCTGCCATTTTTCTACACCCCAGTTCATGTGTTTCTATGCGTAGTTGAGTAGCTTAGCTTTGTTTGCACATCAGAGGTAGGAATGAGCCGAACACCTCCCTGTTCGGTTCGCACCAGAATCTGTGAACACACAAATGTTTGTGTGGACTTTAGAACCCCTGTTAAAGTCTATGGGACTAGAACGTTTGAAATTTAAAGTGCTAATTTTAAAGGCTAAAATGCAAGTTATTGTTCTAAAAAGTGTTTCGGGACCCGGGTCCTGCCCCAGGGGACATGTATCAATGAAAAAAAAAGTTTTAAAAACGGCCGTTTTTTCGGGAGCAGTGAATTTAATAATGCTTAAAGTGAAACAATAAAAGTGAAATATTCCTTTAAATTTCGTACCTGGGGGGGTGTATAGTATGCCTGTGAAATAGCGCATATTTCCCGTACTTAGAACTGTCTCTGCACAAAATGTCATTTCTGAAGGAAAAAATGTTGTTTAAAAATGACTTGCGGCTTTAATGAATTGTGGGCTCCCGGCAATTCAGAGAGAATTCATTCATAAAAAAAAAAACGTGGGGATCCCCCAAATTCAATTACCAGGCCCTTCAGGTCTGGTATGGATGGATATTAAGGGGAACCCCGCCGTCAATTTAAAATAAAAATGACGTGGGGTTCCCCCCAAATATCCATTCCAGACCCTTCAGGTCTGGCGTGGATTTTAAGGGGAACTCCACCCCAAATTTAAAAAAAAATGGCGTAGAGTTTCCCTAAAAATCCACACCAGACTCCTTATCCGAGCATGTAACCTGGCCGGCCGCAGAAAATAGGGGGGGACGAGAGAGCGCCCCACCCCTCCTGAACCGTACTAGGCAACATGCCCTCAACATGATGGACACCTTTGCCCGGTGGTTGTGGGGGTCTGCAGGCAGGGGGCTTATCAAAATCTGAAAGACCCCTTTAACAAAGGGGACCAGTGTTGTAAGTAACGGCCGTTACCTAACGATGCCCCTTTTGAGGGTAACAAGTAATCTACCAGATTACTCTTCCCCTCACGGCAACGCTGTTCCCATTACTTGGCCAGCGTTACCGTAATTACACCTACCTGTGACTTAGCCGTCGTCGTCGGACATCCATTATTAAAAAAGCACGCCTCCCCCTCTGACTGTTCCGTTCGTGATAGGGGGAACTCTAATTTTCCCAGCAGAGCCTCTGTTTAGTGTTCAGCCTATCACGAATGCCTTCTCATCCTCAGCCTCTGCCTCAGACGAGAGGACATCAGTGATAGGCAAAACACTGAACAGAGGCTCTGCTGGGAAAATGACTGAGCTTCTAATCAGGGATGGAACAGTCAGAGGGGGAGGCGCGGATTTTAAATAATGGAGGATGGCCGCAGGAGAAGGTAGGGAGATCGTCGTTGAGGCATTTTACAGCCACAGTGAGGCATGTATGATGGCACAGTGACTCATTGTTCCATCATACATGCCTCACTGTGCCTGTAACATGCATGTCTCACTCACTGTGCCTGTAACATGCGTGCCTCACTCACTGTGCCTGTGACATGCGTGCCTCACTCACTGTGCCCGTTAACATGCGTGCCTCACTCACTGTGCCTGTAACATGCGTGCCTCACTCACTGTGCCTGTAACATGCCTCACTCACTGTGCCTATAACATGCCTCACTGTGCCTCACAGTGCCTGTAACATTTTTTTGCATAGACTTTAACAGGGTGTTCCGCGGCTTTTCGAATTTGCCGTGAACACCCCAGTTTGTTCGTTGTTCGCCGAACAGGCGAATAAGCAATGTTCGAGTCGAGCATGAGTTTGACTCGAACTCGAAGCTCATTCCTAATCAGAGGTTAGCCCCAATTAATATATTAATTAATTTAGCCCCAAGGAATATAAACATGATAAGGCATCAAAACTGTTTGGGGGCTCCTGGAATTCGTGAAATTGAGTAACGCTATATGGGGGGATTTCTGAATGGGCAGGCCCATAATTTTTCAGATCATGTGGAAGATTTTGTTCCAGAGACCTCTGAGTTTCGGACAGTCCTACCATACATGCAGCATTGAACCAATGTTTCCACAATTTCAGAAACACAGAGGGGAGTCCTCCCCCAGTTCTAAGCCTCTTACACAGCTTATTCTGTTTCAGTTAATGACCTACAGTACATATGAAATTTAGGATCCATTAGCACCTGCTTTGTATAGTTATTTTTTAAATACACCTGACCATAGGTGTGCACAGCCTATTGCATTACACACATGCGTGTGTATGTGTCTACATATATATGACCTGGCATACTGACCTCCCTGCCGACACAGTGAAAGAGAAGAACATAAACACTTCTCTTATGGTAGAGCAGGTAAGGGGTAGATCTTTTACATGTAACTTCTGCTACACAGAGCGATATTACTAATGCACATGGGGTTATTAGGTTGTGCCTGGGCACACCCAGCACACAATGTGCGCACGCCTATGCACCTGACTCTAATCCTACAAAATCCCTGACTTTGTACAAGTGTAAGAATTAATCCTGGATTGAAGCCAAAGAGTAGTTACACCAAATATTGATTTGATTTAGATTTTTCTTCTGTTCGCTCACTTTGCATTTTTTTTAAATTGATAAAAATAAACAATTAAATACAGTATCTGACAAAAGTGAGTACACCATTCACATTTTTGTAAATATTTTATTATATCTTTTCATGTGACAACACTGAAGAAATTACACTTTGCTACAGCTTGTGAGTGTAAATCTTGTATAACAGTGTACATTTGCTGTCTCCTAAAAAAAACTCAACACACAGCCATTAATGTATAAACCACTGGAAACAAGCGTGAATACACCCCTAAGTGAAAATGTCAAAATTTGGCACAAAGTGTCAATAATTTGTGTGGCCCCCATTATTTTCCAGCACTGCCTTAACCCTCTTGGGCATGGAGTTCACCAAAGCTTCACAGGTTGCCACTGGAGTCCTCTTCCACTCCTCCATAACAACATCATGGAGCTGGTGAATGTTAAAGACCTTGCGCTCCTCCACCTTTCGTTTGAAGATTCCCCACAGATGCTCAATAGGGTTTAGGTCTGGAGACATGCTTGGCCAGTCTATCACCTTTTCCCTCAGCTTCTTTAGCAAGTGGTAATCTTGGAGGTGTGTTTGGAGTCATTATTATGTTGTAATACTGCCCTGCGGCCCAGTCTTCAAGGGGATCTTGCTCTCCTTCAGTATGTCACAGTACATGTTGGCATTCATGATTCCCTCAATAAACTGTAGCTCCCAAGTGCCGGCAGCACTCATGCAGCCCCAGACCATGAAACTTCCACCACCATGCTTGACTGTAGGCAAGACACAGTTACTCCTCACCTGGTTGCCGCCACATATGCTTGACACCATCTGAACCAAATACGTTTATCTTGGTCTAATCATTCCAAAAGACATGGTTCCAGTAATCCATGTCCTTAGTCTGCTTGTCTTCAGCAAACTGTTTGCGGCCTTTCTTGTGCATCATCTTTAGAAGAGGCTTCCCTCTGGGATGACAGCCATACAGACCAATTTGATTCAGTATATGGCGTATGATCTGAGCACTGACAGACTGACCCCCCTCCCCTTCAACCTCTGCAGAAATGCTGACAGCACTTATACGTCTATTTCCCAAATACAACCTCTGGATATGACCCTGGGCACTTGCACTCAACTTCTTTGGTTGACCATGGCGAGGCCTGTTTTGAGTAGGACCTGTCCTGTTAAACCGGTGTATGGTCTTGGCCACTGTACTACAGATCAGTTTTAGTGTTTTGGCACACTTTTTCTAGCCTAGGCGATCTTTATGTAGAGAAACAATTTTTTGTTCAGATCCTCAGAGAGTGGAGGTGCCATGTTGAAGTTCCAGTGACCAGTATGAGAGAGTGAGAGCGATAACACCAAATTTAACACACCTGCTTCCCATTCACACCTGAGACCTTGTAACACTAACAAGTATGACACCGGGGAGGGAAAGTGGCTAATTGGGTCGAATTCGTACATTTTCACTTAGGGGTGTACTCACTTTTGTTGCCAGCAGTTTAGACAGTTAGGGATGAGCCGAACACCCCCCCATTCGGTTTGCACCAGAACCTTTGAATGGACCGACCGTTCGCGGTCCCATTAAAACCCCATTAACGTCTATACAGGGAGTGCAGAATTATTAGGCAAGTTGTATTTTTGAGGATTAATTTTATTATTGAACAACAACCATGTTCTCAATGAACCCAAAAAACTCATTAATATCAAAGCTGAATATTTTTGGAAGTAGTTTTTAGTTTGTTTTTAGTTTTAGCTATTTTAGGGGGATATCTGTGTGTGCAGGTGACTATTACTGTGCATAATTATTAGGCAACTTAACAAAAAACAAATATATACCCAATTCAATTATTTATTTTTACCAGTGAAACCAATATAATATCTCAACATTCACAAATATACATTTCTGACATTCAAAAACAAAACAAAAACAAATCAGTGACCAATATAGCCACCGTTCTTTGCAAGGACACTCATGCAGCCTGCCATCCATGGATTCTGTCAGTGTTTTGATCTGTTCACCATCAACATTGCATGCAGCAGCAACCACAGCCTCCCAGACACTGTTCAGAGAGGTGTACTGTTTTCCCTCCTTGTAAATCTCACATTTGATGATGGACCACAGGTTCTCAATGGGGTTCAGATCAGGTGAACAAGGAGGCCATGTCATTCGTTTTTCTTCTTTTATACCCTTTCTTGCCAGCCACGCTGTGGAGTACTTGGACGCGTGTGATTGAGCATTGTCCTGCATGAAAATCATGTTTTTCTTGAAGGATGCAGACTTCTTCCTGTACCACTGCTTGAAGAAGGTGTCTTCCAGAAACTGGCAGTAGGACTGGGAGTTGAGCTCGACTCCATCCTCAACCCGAAAAGGCCACACAAGCTCATCTTTGATGATACCAGCCCAAACCAGTACTCCACCTCCACCTTGCTGGCGTCTGAGTCGGACTGAAGCTCTCTGCCCTTTACCAATCCAGCCACGGGCCCATCCATCTGGCCCATCAAGACTCACTCTCATTTCATCAGTCCATAAAACCTTAGAAAAATCAGTCTTGAGATATTTCTTGGCCCAGTCTTGATGTTTCAGCTTGTGTGTCTTGTTCAGTGGTGGTCGTCTTTCAGCCTTTCTTACCTTGGCCATGTCTCTGAGTATTGCACACCTTGTGCATTTGGGCACTCCAGTGATGTTGCAGCTCTGAAATATGGCCAAACTGGTGGCAAATGGCATCTTGGCAGCTGCACGCTTGACTTTTCTCAGTTCATGGGCAGTTATTTTGCGCCTTGGTTTTTCCACACGCTTCTTGCGACCCTGTTGACTATTTTGAATGAAACGCTTGATTGTTCGATGATCACGCTTCAGAAGCTTTGCAATTTTAAGAGTGCTGCATCCCTCTGCAAGACATCTCACTATTTTTGACTTTTCTGAGCCTGTCAAGTCCTTCTTTTGACCCATTTTTCCAAAGGAAAGGAAGTTGACCAATAATTATGCACACCTGATATAGGGTGTTGATGTCATTAGACCACACCCCTTCTCATTACAAAGATGCACATCACCTAATATGCTTAATTGGTAGTAGGCTTTCGAGCCTATACAGCTTGGAGTAAGACAACATGCATAAAGAGGATGTGGTCAAAATACTAATTTGCCTAATAATTCTGCACTCCCTGTAGGACTCGAACATTCAAATTCAAAGGTACTCATTTTAAAGCATAATATGCAAGTTATTGTCGTAAAACATCTTTGAGAACCCGGGTCTTGCCCCAGGGAACATGTATCAATGGAAAAAAAGTTTTAAAAACGGTCGTTTTTTCTGGAGCAGTGATTTTACTGATGCTTAAAGTGAAAAAAAAATGAAAAATTCATTTAAATATCATACCTGCTGAATGTCTATAGTATGCCTGTGAAGTGGCACATGTTTAGAATTGTCCCTGCACAAAATGAGATTACTATAAGAAAAAAGTAATTTAAAACTGCTTGCGGCTTTAATGTAATGTCTGGTCCCTGCAATATGGATGAAAATCATTGAGAAAAATAGCACAGACACAGACATTACACACACCACGTAGCTTTAGGTGCACACTGCAGAGGACACAGGCATTACACACCACGTAGCTTTAGGTGCACACTGCAGAGGACACAGGCAGTTCACACCACATAGCTTTAGGTGCACACTGCAGAGGACACAGGCAGTACACACACCACATAGCTTTAGGTGCACACTGCAGAGGACACAGGCAGTACACACCGCGTAGCTTTAGGTGCACACTGCAGAGGACACGGGCAGTACACACACCACGTAGCTTTAGGTGCACACTGCAGAGAACACAGGCAGTACACACCACGTAGCTTTAGGTGCACACTGCAGAGGACACAGGCAGTACACCACGTGAGAATACTGCAGCTAGTACAATCACCTGCCTGCCAGTAAATTAGGAAGTGCGGATCTAGCTAAACTATATAGTATATAAATATATATATATACACAACACCTGGGATGCATATATATCCTCTACACACTGTAACTTTAACTGACTAGACTGCCTGTCTGCCTGCCTGCTCTATCTACTTACTAAAAATAACACTCTCTCTCTCTGTCTTCTCTATTTTAACCACTGCAACACACTACACAAGGCCGACCTGCGCCATAATTGGCCAATGCCACCCTGGCTTTGGCCAATTATGGCTCTACGTTTTTTGGAAACTGTTATTAGCCAAGCATGTGGGTTATAGTGCATGCTTGGCCAATCATCAGCCAGCAATGCACTGCAATGCCACAGTGAATTATGGGCCGTGAAACGCCACTCGAATTTGGCGCGAACGGCCCAAAACTATGAGTTCGAATCGAACACAAAGCTCATCCCTAATGGCAGTGTGTTGAGTTATAGGGCATTTTTTCCCCCTTTGACTACTGATGCCAGGGCATTTTTTTCTCTCACTGACACTAGAGCATTTTTTTCCCACTGATACCAGGGCATTTTTCCTAATGACTAATGTCTTTTAGATGTATCTTTTGGTTTGCACATATAAACATCATCTAATTTGGACCACTGCATGCTACACATATGCTTATTAAACCTGTGTTTTGTCTGTTACATAAAACAGACTACTGCTCTCTCTATTATTACTGCAGCACTATATTTTAAAACTCACAACACAAGAAAAGGTAACGCTAGCAGCAGGGTGTTGCATTAACTGCCATGTGTCAGTGCAGTGCTAACTGTGTCTATAACAGTAATGTTTCCCCTTCTCATCATGGTACTAATTGTGTTTTTTGGTGTAAAAATAGAACTGGTAAGTGTTTGACAGGTAAACAACTGTGGAGTACACAAGGTCAAATTAGCATCAAAAGAATAAACTTGAAACTTGTCAATAAACCTATTACCTATTTCCAGGAATTCCTGTCTTATATCTGAATGCAAACAAAGGGGTAAGGATTGTGTTAACAAAAAAAGTTTGCCATCTACCCAGCCGCAAACAAGATAGGTTCTGTAGGTTTGTTTTTAAGTTGAATTTATATGTAAGTTGGAACAGGTAAATTTTTTAAGAGTAAAATTTTTTTGGACAGCATTGGGAATGGTTAACACCCGTGTAACATTTATGTTGTCTATGCCCCTGTTCAGAAGATTTCACCTCACTTTCTGTCCCTGTGACAATGGATTTTTAAAAATGTTGGGTTGTTGTCGAAACAAGGATTGGTGATAAAGCTTCAGTGGAGGTACCCTTTTCCCATGATAACTCTGACAGGAGTGAATTTTCCTTCTTAGGGGTACATTTCGTCTCACTTCCTGTTGTCTGCCCCAATTTATAAGTATGAGTCATATGTAAGTAAGATGTATGTAACTCTGGGAAAGCCTGAATAAATTTTAAGGGGGACCCTATGAAAAAAATGACAAATTCCATATCAGATCCTTGATTTTAAGGTGAAGTCCTATGCAAATCAAACAAAACAAGAAAAGAAAATCATGGAGGACCTTCCAAAAATCCATATCAGCCCTTATCTGAGCATACAGTGAAGCAATGAGTGTGTGCCCCCCATCCTAAACCAAACCAATTCACATGCACTCAACATAAAGAGGGTACCCCTTGGCAATGCACTTCGTCCCCCTATTGATTCTCTCAGGAATGGGTATACCAATACCTGTAGCTTATAGTTACAGGGGTAGATTCATGTACAATGGCGCATCGTTGCTCCGGCGTGGCGCATCTTTTTTCCACTACGCCGTACCAGCGCAGAGAGGCAAGTACTTTATTCATCAATGTTTCACTCACCTGCGCATCGGTTTTTCGACGGCGTAAGGCGGCGGAACTGTAAGTGGGCATCACCACATGCAAATGATGGTTTGACGGTGGCGCAGAGAGATCCGTACGGTGTATCTTAAACGGCGCATGCGCACTGATGTCACCTGGCTGTCTGCCTCCTGTGCACATGCGCAGTACGGCGCCGACGTCACCACCAAGATCCGCCGCACCACTTCCTACTCCAGTGCATAAATATGCACACAGAAGCGCCACTCACTTGCAAAACGCGACCAGCATTTTTTTGAATTGCCAGGGCTTTTGCATCCTGCTTTTTGCATTTATGATGGCTGCACCAGAGACTCCCGCTGACCGTAGAATGTTAAATTTCAGCCCTCAGGAGAAGGCTGTGATCACCGATGGGCTCTCCCAACATGGTGCCCGCCTCTATGGGCCACAGAGTGCCAACACTGGGAAATCTGAGAAAACCCGCATTTATGCGGAACTAACCAGGCAGGTCAATGCTGTCGGTGTGGCGGACAGGGAGCCCAAGCACATCCGCAAGAAAATCAACGACATGCGGAGACTGGTCAAAGATAAGCTAGTGGCAATCAGGAAGCATGCCAGTGGCACAGGTGGAGGACCAGCCACAAGAATCACCCTGACGGCAGAGGACATGGTCGTGGCCAGGTTGCTGGATAGGGAGCTTGTGGAGGGTCTGCCGGGATTCGAATCAGGGGATCAGCCTTTGAGGTCAGGTAAGTGTGTTTTATCTGCTTTGTGGTGTGTTGCATGGGTGGGGGGGGGGATACATGTGACAAGTGTGTGGGTCCTCCAACATGTGATTGTTTTGTGTCATCCACAGATGGGCAGGATGGAGCTGGGCCATCATTGGTTGCAGGGCAATCCACCCCATCCATGGTGGATATTGCCCCTACATCATTGCTTGAGGAGGTTGAGGAGGAGCACATCGGGGTAGAAGAGGATGCTCTGTATTTGCTGGATGAGACCCCCATACCTGGCCCCTCCCAAACCTCCCCCCCTGCTAGATTCCCCATCAAGGGACCCCATCCCCTCCAGGGATACCACATCAAGGCACCCCATCCTCTCCAGGGATACCCCATCAAGGGACCCCATCCCCTCCAGGGATACCCCCTCAAGGGACCTCCCCTACAGCCGTCCTCCAGCCTCTCAGGCCTCTAGTAAGGCAACAAAAAAATCACGAGGAGTCCCTGACGAGTTTGAGGACCATCTGGTAAGGGACCAAACAAGGCAGACACGCCATATTGGGTGTCTTGCGGGTGATCTGCATCGTGTCGCAGATAGCCTGGCGTCCACGGCCGAGAGCCAGGCTGCTTGCACTGTGGCAGTGCAGGAAGCCATCACCCAGCAGGCTGGCCAGAATACCAATATCAATGAAAGTCTGCAGGATGTTGTTGCGAACGGGGCAGCCCTTCTGTCCTGCCTGGTGGACCTGCAGACCACAACATCTGGCCTGGTCTCTGAGGTCCGGAGCCTGGCAGCTGCTGTCCATGAGGAGGGGAGGCAGACACGGCGACAACAGCGCAGCAATACCACCCGCCGGCTGCGGATGCAGGCTGCCACCAATACCTACCTCCACCGGCTAGCCATGGCAATGGAGGGCAGCCAGGCAGCCAGGGAGAGACTGGGGGAGGTTCAACCACCAGCCCCCCCAGCCCCCCACCTGTGGCTCGCCCCAGGCAACTGCGCCCCAGGAGCCTAGGGACAAGAAGGAGCCCACGACAGGGCCGTTGATTTATATTAATTTATGTTTGATACTCAGATTATGAGTTTAATTTATTTGTATCTCCCTGCACACGGTGAAGAGTGTAGGCTACAGTGTGAATGTGGTGTGAATGTGTGGGGGTGACACTCCTGCCATTAAGGGGTGTCACCCTCAGTCGTTGGTGAGAAATTATCACCACGACACGTGTGAATGGTGTATGAATGTACAGCAACATAATTGGAGCCGTGGGGTGGCGTTGCTGCTCCCAAGTCCCATGTGGTGTACTTTGGTCTAATCCAATTTGATGTGGATGTGGTGTGTGTGTTAGGGACCACAGTGGTGTGCATGCATGCATTCTCATTGTGACATGATTAATGTGTGTGTTTAACGTGAAAAGTAGCCTACCACAAGGACCCTCCTGACTGCTCTTCCCTCAGCAGACGGGGGACCCTCGGGCAAGGGGGGACTGTGTGGTTCGGGGGTCAGGTCATCACGTAAGTCAATCTGCAGGCCCTTTCTCATGGCAAAGTTGTGCAGTATGCAACATGCCCCAATGATCTGGCACACGAAGTTTGGGGAATACAAGAGGGTACCCCCAGACTTATCCAGGCATCGGAAACGTGACTTCAGGAGGCCAAAGTTGCGCTCCACCACTGCACGGGTTTTTATGTGTGCTTCATTGTATCTTTGCTCTCCTCTGGTTTGGGGATCCCGGAATGGAGTCATGAGATGTGGTCCAAGTGCATATGCCGCGTCACCTGGTAATGAAAAGACAGGAGGATGTTAGTAGTGCATGTGCCCCTTGTGATGTGTGCATCATGGGGGGGACAGTCATGTCTGCCACCCATGTCACTCACCAACCAGCCAGCTGTCCCCATACACGTTCTGTTCAAATTCTGTGGAGATGGTGCTTTGACGGTAGATGTAGCTGTCATGGCTGGACCCGGGGTCCTTGGCACGGACGTGCCATATTAGGCCTTGGGCATCAACTATCACCTGTACATTGATGGAATGCCAATGCTTCCGATTGCAGTATATGGGCTCTGTGTCCCGGGGGGGCCGTAGTGCCACATGTGTGCAATCAATGGCCCCCACGGTGCGTGGGATTCGGGCAATTCTGTAGAAATCTGTCATTGCTTTCAGCCGCAGGTCCTCAGTGGTGGGTTTGATGATTTGGTTGGCCATGCGTCTGAGGATTGCTGGGATAACCTGGTGCACACATCTGCTCATGGTGGATTGTGACATCCCAGCCACCAATCCACTTGTTCTTTGAAAAGATCCACTGGCAAGGAAATGGAGTGTTGCCAGGACCTTCACCAGTGGCTGCAGTGCTTGTGAGCGGTGTGTCTGGCTGGTGATGTCATCCTGCAGGGTTGTGGTTAGTTCCAGGATGGCTTCAGGGCTGAATCTGAATAGGCGAAACACCTCCAAATCACTCATGCCAAACACGTCAATGCGCGTGCGGAATATCCTCTCCCGTGCCCTCCTACGTGCACGTCGACGCTGTAGGGCTATGAGCAAGGCTGCCCCTGGCATGTTTGCAGACAGATGTGTTGTCCAGCAAGTGTTTGAGCTCAATTCGTCTGTAACAGTGTTGCTTTAGCTGCTCTCCAGCTGATCTGTTCAACTCCTGTGCAAAGTTACCCCTGCTTTATGAGTAGTGACTTTCCGCAGGAAATTGCAGTTACGCGCACCGGGTTACGCCGGCGCCGGACAACCACACGTTTCAGAATCGACGGTTCTCCCTCATTTGCATATTTGAATAGATAATGCATGGGAACGGTTGATCTGTCCCGCGTAAAGATGCGCCAAAGCCATGCCGGCGTGGAAAAGTTACGCCGGTAAGAAGTAGCCTATTTGAAGGCGGATCTGGTATAGTAGGTACGGCGCATGGATCCGACGGCGCAAAAGTAACAGTTACGCCGCGCATCTCTAAAAACGCCGGAGTAAGTGCTACATGAATCTATCCCAGTGTGTCCACGAGCTTGTACTAATTATTCAACACCTGATGGTGATTGCTGGGAGTATATTTAGCTCTTCCTGTGTGACTGTCGCTTGCTTTGGTGTTTTGCTGTGTGCCTTGTGACCTTCTACCCTGTTACTGATCCTGATCCTGATCCTTTGCATGCCAGCTTGTTCCTGCTTCTGTGCACCCTTTCCCTACCAGCCTGCCTCTGATGGTCCACTGCCCCACACCCAGCCGGCCTCTGATGGTCTGCTGCTCAATGCCCAGCCTGCCTCTGATGGTCCACTGCCCGAAGCCCAACCTACCTTTGACGGTCTGCTGCCCAACATCCAGCCTGTCTGTAATTGTTTGCTCTCTGATGGTCCACTGCCCGATGACCAGCTTGATCTTTCTAATCCTCTGCCTACCATCCAGCCATGTTATACTGACTCTCTGCCCACTCCCCAGCTAGATCCCCTTGACTCTATGCCTGCTGCCCAGCTGGATTTTAGTGCAAAGGTTAGGTTTGCGCCTGCTGATGGGTTTGACACTTCTGAGTCTTCATTTGCCTTGTATGGTTTACCTGTTTGGCCTGAGATTCTTTTTACAGTTGCCTCATTTGGGTCCCTATTGCAGTATATTGCTCCTATGATGCAAAAGCATGGTGGTTCGTATATAACCTTTGTAACTGGTAGTTACATTTGTCTTCATGACCTTGGTAGTGGTGAGCTCCCGGGGAGTGGCAGAGTACCATTTGTACCATAATTGCCATAATTTTGAGTGCACAAGGGGACCCAGGTCAGATGTCCAGTGCCTTGTGGAGACCTAGGTGGCCACTGATGTGCGGAACAAGTCATGGAAACCAGGCAAGCTGTATGGTTATAACAAGACATTCCAGTGTCACAGTTCCAGTGTTGTCACATGACCCCCAAGGCTTAGTTTGTGAAAAACCCAAAGTACCCCAGCATTGGGGTACCTGCTGTCTTGAGGGATCAAGTGTCATTCCTTTCTGAGAATCTTGCAAACAGGTTACCTAGCCAGTTTCCTAATCCCAGCAGTGGAGTACCCAGTTAGTCACCAGACCCAGGCGGTGGGACACCTACCTTGTTTTTGGATCCCAGCAGCAGGTCATCTTATTTGTGGCCTATGAGGGACTTTTCCTCTGGACTTATTCAGCAGCTGGATATATTTTATAGACTTGTTCAACTATGGCTGGTTGGAGCATCTGGAGGCCGCCCCTTAGAGTGGGGGAACTGCCAGGGATGGGTTCACCTACTGGAGCCAAAGTGGCTCCCAGACCTGTAGGTTCCAATGTCCACCAGCGGATATCTGTCAGCAGCCAGCACTCATACTAATTAGTCACCAGATGCTGATTGCTGGGAGTAAATTTAGCTCTTCCTGTGGTACTTTTACTTGCCATGGTGTTTTGTCATGTGCCCTTGATCTGTGTGCCCCGTGACCGGCTGCTACCCTGTTCCTGTTTCTATTTCTGATCCTTCTCTCCCCAGCTTGTTCCTGCTACTGTGTACCCCTTCCCTTTCCTGGCTTGTTCCCTGCTCCTTCTGCCTGATCTTCCATGTATGACATTGGCTCTGATACTAACCACTCCTTTAGTCTTACCCTGCCATCTGTATAGTTAGCTCAGTTTTTGGGTTCAGTTTATTTATTGTAATAATGCTCACCCATTAGACTTCATTGGTTTAGGTTCTTGAGGTTTTGTTAATCTTGGAGTATGTGTTATATTGTTGTTTTGCTGGCATTAACCGTTAATAAACCACATTATATATATATATATATATATATATATATATATATATATATATATATATATATATATATATATATATATATATATATATATATAAACAGGTATATATATATATATCTTCTCTGGTAGACTTCACTCTATTTGTTTACACTGTGTGACAGGGCCTGGGTGCTGTCATTTACACTAAGTGAGTAAATGAAATGAATGTGTCAGTGGGTTTTCTTTTAGTGAGCATAACAGCATCATTCATCATGATTGAAGAGGATCTGCATTGATGGACATTGTCGTTGACAATAGATTTTTTTTCTTTTTTAATGAAGGACAAAATGTGTTTATTTACTAGTTACATTCTTTTGTGAACCAGTAAGGCCGCGTACACACGCTCAAACGTATCCGATGATAACAGTCCGACAGACCGTTTTCATCGGATATGTCTGCTGGGCTGTTTTGGTCTGATGGTTGTACACAGCACCATCAAACCAAAATCCCCCCTGGCAGACAGCGCGGTGACGAGGCAGTGACGTTGATGCCGCCACGTCACTGAACCAGGAAGTAAAATACTTCCACGCATGCGTCGAATCCATTCGACGCATGTGCGGACAGATATGTCCGTTGGTTAGTGTACTTTAGCATGCTTTAAAACTTGTCTGCTAGAAAAACCTGTCTGCTCGCCCGTACACACGATCGGATTTGTCTGCTGAAATGGTCCGTCGGACCAGTTTCAGCAGATAAATTTGATTGTGTGTACGCGGCCTAAGGGTATTATGTACTCCTTACTTATTTACATTGGGGGTTGCTATTTAGCTATCTGCACCCCCTCTCCCCTTAAAGATGCTTCCAGATTCTGAAAAGCCTACTCATCAACATGGGGATAGGTATCCCATGGCAAGGTACTCTCTTCATGTTAAGGGCATATGGCCTGGAATGGGTCGTGCTGCATGCTGGATTAATGCTTTTCTGGCCAGCCAGACTGCATACTAAGATTAAGGTCTGGTTTGGAGTACGGGGATGGCCCCCTCTTTTCCCTCTTTCTTTTTGTGTGGGGTCTCATTCGACATCCATACCAGATCCTCTGTGATATTGCAAATAATAAAATAAAAAATTATATTAATGCTGATGTGACATGCGAATAATATGGCTTTGAAAAGACTTTGATTTGAGGCAGATGACAGTTTTCACAGTCAGCTTGCAGTAAACGAGGCAAAATGAATGCACAAGGGCATTATCATCTGACCAGTAGGACTCTTGAGGCTATTTAACTACCCCCTCACACACACACCTGGCTGACAATGGGCCTGAAGGATGATAGATTAATGGAAATCCTGTGTTGATCATCTGCTCAAAAGAAACTCATAGTTGAGCTTGGGAGAGGAATGAACTTGTGTGACCTTTTGGTTACCATATATCTTCCACAAAGGACCGGTACATGATTTTCTGCGACCCATTTTTGAGTCAAGAATTGACGAGAGGCCTTGGTTTGTGTGATAGAGTCAGTGTGCCCATCTCCCTCTCAAGTTTTAACCCCATTTCCTTATCTGTAATTATAATGTATTTATATCCCTACTGTAAATAAACCCAACTCTTTTTTTTTCTTCATTGGAAGCCAGACACCCCAAACAGAGCACTTCCTACACCCTCATCAAGGATAAAGTTCTAATATGTACCCCTATCTTAGTCTAACTGGCCATTTTTTTATTTATTTTTTTGTGGGGTGCCCTATTAACATCTATACCAGACCCTCATCTATAATGAAGGGTCTTGTATAGATAAAGGAAATCCTTGGCAACTTTTTTTTTACAAACAGAATGAAGCAGCTAACAGTATTTTTTTCTATTTATATGTCAGAGTTACTGTAGAAAGTTCTATACTTTGTACAAATGTATCACTCCATAGGCAGGTTAAGGTTTTACCTCTTTTTGAATGGGTATCGGTACATATTACTCCTACCCATTGACCAAAAAAGTGTCAAAAAGCAAAAACCTCAAGAGACAGTTTTTGACCCCAAAAATAGCAAAAATGTGAAACCCTCTGCCTCCATGGGAGGCCTCCCACCAACTGCTGTCTCTTCGCTTTCTCTGCTCTTATAAAGGCAATAGATATGTGCATTCCCGTTCGTACGAATGTTATTTTCGTACGAAAATGTTAATTTTCGTACCCGCGGGATAATGTGTACATACGAAAACGGTAAAGCACCAAAATACGAAAACGACGGGATAACGGATGAGCCGCATAACGAACGACCGCAAATATGAACGAACGATCCGACGGGAAAAAACGACAAAACGAAAATGGCAAAATAACGAAAATGTTTTATCAAGAGGTTTGCATTGTGTATTTTGTTTGAATCCGTTTTGTGTTCGTTTTCAGTTGTATGTTCATTGTTCAATGACATCTATAACAAAATAATTTCATTATGTATATTGAATGAATTCCTTTTTCTGTTTTCTGTGTATTCAAAATACTGAAGGCAAATTTTTTGTTATAGGTGTCATATCCACATACGAAAATAACAAAAGAAACGTGTTCAAATGCAAATCTTTTGTTTATGTTTTTTTTTAATGGCCAGAGAGTTAGGCTGGCCATACATGATACAATTTTCTGTGCAATTTTCTTTAGATTTACCTTCAACTATGTAGTGCAAGGGCCTGCCTGATTGCATACAATTGAAAGTGTTGTTTAGTTTGACCTCATATTATATGGTTTTTGGTAAATCTAAAAGAAAATTGTACAAGAAAATTGAACATGTATGGCCAGCCTCAGTGACTGAAAGCAGCTTCAAAGAGAAGCTGCTTTCATTAACTGAGGCTGGCCATACATGTTCAATTTTTTTGTACAATTTTCTTTTAGATTTACCAAAAACCATATATGAGGTCAAACTAAATAACACTTTCAATTGTATGCAATCAGGCAGGCCCTTGCACTACATAGTTGAAGGTAAATCTAAAGAAAATTGCACAGAAAATTGTATCATGTATGGCCAGCCTAACTCTCTGGCCATTCAAAAAAAAACATAAACAAAAGATTTGCATTTGAACCTGTTTCTTTTGTTATTTTCGTATGTTGATATGACACCTATAACAAAAAATTTGCCTTCAGTATTTTGAATACACAGAAAACAGAAAAAGGAATTCATTGAATATACATAATGAAATTCTTTTGTTATAGATGTCATTGAACAATGAACATACAACTGACACTAACAAAAGAAAAGCATTCAAGATACACAGAATGCAAATTGACGAAAATTCACGATAATTATTGTCTAACAAGAAACGAACATGAATTAAACAGAATAACGATTCATCCCGCATGTACGAAAATAAAACGGTAACGGAAATACGAAACGATCGGAATACGAAAAAATCACGTCGTACGACAAACGAACGGAAACAAATGGGAAAACGGGCGTCTTACGAAAAACGAACGGAAGCGAACAGACGGGACCATACGAAACGGAACAAAAAAAAACGTGCACATGTCTAATAGGCAAGGGCGGGGAGCGAACAAGTTTAAATTAAGTTGCGGTGCGTTTCTAATGGTGATAATGATGAGAAAGAACAATGTCTTTGTTTTTAAAAATACAAAATAATTTTTATTTAATACATAAGAAAAATAAACATGTATATATAGATATTAAAATCCGATGTTCAATTGATTACATGGATACCAGTGGTCATCAACAGGCGGGATTGTAGTAAATTTGACAGGAAAATCGCATATCCCTACATGTTTCGCGGAGTTCCGCTTCCTTAGGGGAAAACGATATCCAATTTAATTTAATAACTAAATGAAAAACATATATATATTAGCCATATAAAATAATACAATCATGCTGCATAGACATAATCATTTAGAACTATATGACATAATTGGCAAGAAGCAATGTGCAAAACAATACTGAATGATAGCAAATGGTCCAAAGGTTCGACAGAATAAACAGCAGACCTGTGCTTACCTACAAGCATCTGCAAAAATCAATGCTGAACAACCTCCCAGGGCGTGGACTGTTATGCGCAAAACCCCTGCAGGAATGCAGGGGAGGTTTCTGAGTAGGTCCCAAAAGAACAGTCTATAAAGGGTTAACGCACAGGATGGCAGGTTAGAGGTTGGAAATCAAATACATATGTTTTAAATAAAAAGATGGATAATGGAGATATACGCCTAGTGGCGAATATTAGTTAAATAATCATTCATGTTATAAACCAAATGAATGACTGTTTGGAACAATGTCTCAAAGGGCAAAAAAAACTAGCTACTTACTTAGGAGAATATGCTGAAGAGCAGATAGGCAATTAGGGCCACAAGAGGTACAGTACTTTGTAAATTTCTAGGCCTCTATCTTCCTACACAGACCAGGAGTGAGGGCAGAAAGGTTATGCATAAATGCTGCAAGGTAGGAAAAATGCAATTTCCAAAATTAGTGCAATGCCCTGTACCTCCATAGGGGGCAAAGAATGAATAGATAAATAAATAAGTATAAACAAAAGAAAGGGAGAGAGAGATCAGAGAAAAATATTGATGAAAAAGAAAATACTAATAATAAATATTTTATAAGAAATCCATGTGTATATAGAGATGTGTGTCATTATATCATGAGATTAGTGTGCCTTGAACACTCTTTTCTAGTAGATATGTGCATTCCCATTCCTACGAATGTTATTTTCGTACGAAAATGAACATTTTCGTACCCGCGGGATAATGTGTACATACGAAAACGGTAAATCACCAAAATACGAAAACGACGGGATAACAGATGAGCCGCATAACCAAGTGTATGGGGCTTAACAATAGTATTGTTAAGCCCCATATACTTGGTCAGACTGTTTTAACAACAAACATAAAAACAATCGTTTTCCGATCGTTCTCAGAAAATGTGTTTGTTTTTAAACTGCATCAGAAAACCATTTTTGGGTTCAAAAGTCTGGCCAACTGAACTCCCTTCAGATGAAAATCCACAGAAAAGTTTATTTGGCTTTACTGTACAAGTGTACTCACTACTCAGCACAAAAGAGAAGCTGCTTTCAGTCACTGAGGGTGGCCATACATGTTCAATTTTCTTGTACAATTTCTTGTAGATTTACCAAAAACCATATAATATGAGGTCAAACTAAACAACACTTTCAATTGTATGCAATCAGGCAGGCCCTTGCACTACATAGTTGAAGGTTAATCTAAAGAAAATTGTACAGAAAATTGCACAGAAAATTGTATCATGTATGGCCAGCCTAACTCTCTGGCCATTCAAAAAAACGATAAACAAAAGATTTGCATTTGAATCCGTTTCTTTTCGTATGTTGATATGACACCTATAACAAAAGATTTGCCTTCAGTATTTTGAATACACAATACAAACAGAAAAAGGAATTCATTCAATATACATAATGAAATTCTTTTGTTATAGATGTCATTGAACAATGAACATACAACTGACACTAACAAAAGAAAAGCATTCAAGATACACAGAATGCAAATTGACGAAAATTCACGATAATTATTGTCTAACAAGAAACAAACATGAATTAAACAGAATAACGAACCACCCCGCATGTACGAAAATAAAACGGTAACGGAAATACGAAACGATCGGAATTCGAAAAAATCGCGTTGTACGACAAACGAACGTGAAAACGGGAGTCTTACGAAAAACGAACGGAAACAAACAGATGTGTCACCATCTGTGCACATGTCAGAAAATGTATACATTTCATATTATTGTTTTCTCGCTTTTTTTGTTCTTTCTTACTTGTACCACCAAGTGACTTGAATACAAGTTGATAAATGAGAAATTTCACTATTGCTGTAGCATATTCTGCACATCGCACAGATGCGCCACTTTACAGACAGACTTAAGCCTCTTACACGCGATAGGATTTTCCGCAGACAAAGCGTCTGATTTTTGTCCAAAGGGTGTGTGCCTGGATTTTGTCTTGCATACAAACAGCATACATTTGTCGGCCGAAAAAACATGAACGTAGTGACATACTAGACGTACTACGTGGTTTTTCAGCTCTTGAGCGCCACCCTTTAGATACCTTCTGCTAATGTTGTGTTTGATTCCAAGGATGTGGGTTTGTACTTTGGGCTTTTGTCCGTCGGACTTGTGTACACATGATCGGAAAATCTGACACCAAAACGTTCTCTGCAGAAAATTTTAAAGCCTGCCATCCAACATTTGTCTGCTGAAGATATGATAAAAATTGTCCGATGGAGCATACAAACGGAGCTTAAAGCCTTGTACACACAACCGGATTTTTTGACGGTAATTGTGTGTTGACAGACTTTTAGCCTGAAATCCGACTGTTCGATCCATCGGACAATTGTTGTCGGATTTTCCGCAGACAAATGTTGGATGGCAGGATTTAGTACGTCACTACGTTCGTGTTTGCGACAATTGTGTAAACTTTGTATTCAAGACAAGTTCCTGGCCAACGCCCTTTGGACAAAAATCCATCTGTGTGTACTAGGCTTAAGGGGACCCCGCAGGCACGATATTTAAAGATATATATTTCATTTTAATTGTTTCACTTTAGTATCATTACCACTTAAGCCCCAGGAGGTTTTAACCCACCAGGCCATTTTTTGCAATATGGCACTGCATCGCTTTAACTGACGTGTGACGCTGTACCCAAACAAATTTTTTTTTTTTTTTCCATGTTTTTTTTTTGCGCTTTAAACAGAAAAAGACCAAAAAAAATGAAAAAAAAAAACAATCTTTTTACATTTCTACTATAATACATATCCAAAAAATATATAAAAAAAAATATACATCAGTGTAGGTCAATATGTATTCTGCTACATATTTTTGGTAAAAAAAAAAAAAAAATCACAATAAGCGTAAATTGATTGGTTTGCACAAAAGTTATAGCGTCTAATTAATAGGCAATAATTTATGGACTTTTATTTTTCATGTTTTTACTGGTAATGGCAGCAATCCTAGATTTCAACAGGACTGTGACATTGCGGCGGACACATCTGACCCTAAGTGAAATTTTTTGGGGACCAGTGACATTATTACATTGAGATCGCTGTTCCTGATTACAAGGAACAGCAGATCTCAGAGTTGTCCCCTGTCAGAATGGGATCTGCCTCTCCTCACTGCGATTGCAGGTAGCCGGCAGACATTGGCCCAGATTCACAGAGCGATTACGCCTGCGCAACAGGAGATGCGCGTGCGTAAGTCGAAATGTGCGCGTGCGTTTCGATGCGCGGCATCCCCAGAATGAGATACGCCAAAAATCTACTTTTTTTTGTCCCGCGTAATTTTGTTAGACTGGCGCATCCGTCCGCGCAAAAGTGCGCTAGACACACCATTGATTTGCTAGTCAAATATGCTAATGAGGGACTTACGGGGATCCACAAAACAACGTTGGGGCAGCGCAGGCGACGCAGTGTGCGCAACAGCAAAATGTCCTGTCTAAAATTAGAGCATATAAAATCTGGTCTAAAAAGAGAAAAAAAGTCTACTTGTTAGATAAAGCAACACTGTTAGTGAGGAGCTCAGCAGTCACACGTGTTGCACAACAATCTGTATGCCAACATGCCAGGGGCATCGTCGTGCATAGCTATACTACTGACTTTAGATGAACAAAGAAGGATGAGGGCACGGAGGATGGCACGGAGGATGGCACGGGAGAGGATATACCGCACCCGCATAGACCTGTTTGGCATGAGTGATTCTGAGGTGTATCGCATCTTCAGATTCACCCGTCATGTCATCCTGGAATTAACCACAACCCTGCAGGAGGACATCACCAGCCCAACACACCGCTCACATGCAGTGCAGCCACTGGTCACGGTACTGGCAACACTCCATTTCCTTGCCAGTGGCTCTTTTCAGCGTACAAGTGGAGTGGTGGCTGGGATGTCACAATCCTCCATGAGCAGATGTGTGCACCAGGTTGTCCCTGCAATTCTCAGACGCATGGCCAACCAAATCATCAAACCCACCACTGAGGACCTGCGGCTGAAGGCAATGACAGATTTCTACAGAATTGCCAGATTCCCACGCACTGTGGGGGCCATTGATTGCACACATGTGGCACTCCAGCCCCCCCAGGAGACAGAGCACATGTACCGCAATCGGAAGCATTGGCATTCCATCAATGTACAGGTGATAGTCGATGCCCAAGGCCTCATATGGCACGTCCGTGCCAAACACCCAGGGTCCAGCCATGACAGCTACATATACAATCAATGCCACATCCGATTGGAATTCGATCAGAACGTGTATGGGGACACCTGGCTGGTTGGTGAGTGACATGGGTGGCAGGCATGACTATCCCCTCCCATGATGCACATCACAAGGGGCACATGCATGACTAACATCCTACTGTCTTTTCCCTTACAGGTGACTCTGCATATCCACTGGGACCCCATCTCATGACTCCTATCCGGAACCCCCAAACCCCAGGAGAGGAAAGATACAATCAAGCACATGCCCAAACACGAGCAGTGGTGGAGCGCACCTTTGGCCTCCTAGAGTCACGTTTCCGATGCCTGGATAAGTCTGGGGGTACCCTCTTGTATTCCCCAAACTTCGTGTGCCAGATCATCGGTGCATGTTGCATGCTGCACAACTTCGCAGTAAGAAAGGGCCTGCAGATTGACCTACGTGATGACCTGACCCCTGAACCAGACCATCCCCCCCTAACTGAGGCTACCCCGTCTTCTGAGGGAAGAGCAGCCAGGAGACAACTCACATTGGGCATCTTTGCACGTTAAACACACACATTAATCATGGCACAATGAGAATGCATGCATGCACAACACTGTGGTCCCTAGCACACACACACCACATCCACATCAAATTGGATTGGCACCAGTCCACCATGCAGGACTTGTGAGCAGCAATGCCACGCCAAGGCTCCAATTATGTCACTGTACATTCATACACCATTTACACGGACCTGGGGATCACTTCTCCCTGGTCCTGGGGAACCCTTCTCCACCAAAATTGAGGGTGACACCCCTTTTCCGGCAGGAATGTCACCCCACATTCACACAGCATTCACAACACAAAAAAAAAAAAAAAGAAAAAATTACCTGCAAAAGCAAAAAATTTCCAGCAAAAAAAAAAAAAAATTACCAAAAAAAAAGGGGGAAAAACAAATTAATGCCCTTTGCGTGAGCCACACCTGGGGTGCCCCCGGCCACGGCCCCGGCTTCTCAGGGGAGACTCATGGGGAAGGGGTAAAACCGGGGAAGGAGGAGCAGCCCCTGATCTCTGCACACCTGGCGGCCTGCCCTCCAAGGCCACGGCTATTCTGTCCAGGGCAGCACCAAGTGTTGCCGTGTTGGCCTGGATAGCCAGGGTAAGGGCCCTCACATCCTGCCCAACGCCTGCTGATGTCGTCTGCAGTTCGTTTAGGCAGGTTGTGAAAGCCCGGGAGTGGAAGTCCAGGTTCCCCAGCGTATCCTTGATGGAGGACAGGCTCTCCTCCATCCGCACCAATGTCTGATTGACCTGTCCCAGATGGCGGGTCTGGAGGAACTGGTCCCTTCTCAGAGTGGCGGGCAGGAGATCGGCCACCCCCCTGGTGGTCTGGGATGACATTCTGCCTCCAGCTGATGCTTGTGGCCGGGGAGAAGGGGAGGCCCTTGTGAGGGGAGCCATGTTGGGGGAGGAGGGGGGGGGCTCCCCCTTAGGGAGGCCTGCCTGCTGCCAGCCAGAGGGGAAGAGTCCTCAAAAGCCAAACGTCCAGTGCCTGACATGGACTCCTCCTCCTCATGATTCTCCTCCTCCTCATGATTCTCCTGCTCCTCTTGAACCTCCTCCGCGGACTCCGGCCTTGTTGGGGGGGCCTCATTAGGCTGCTGTCCTGGGGTTGGTGCGGTCAGGCCAGATGGCCCTGCACCCTCCTGCACATCTGTGGATGACACAAAACATTCACAGGTTGGAGGATCCACACACTTGCCACATATTCCCTTTCACCCCCTCCCCCACACATGCTACACACCTGATATTAAAAAAAAAAACTTACCTGGCACCACAGGCTCCGGACTTGAATCAAAGCCGGGCAGGCCCTCAACTTCATGCCGATGAAAGGTCAGGGCCACCGCACGCTCCTCCGCTGTCAGCCTAATACGGCATGGTGGGCCCCCTCCTGTGCCCCTGGCATGGGCATGCATTCTGGCCATCTTCTGTTTGACCAGACGCCGGAGGTCATTGATTTTTTTGTCAATCCCAGACCGGGTCCGTGTCTCCCCCTGCCCCGCTGAATTGACCTGCTCAGTGATCCTATCCAAAATCTCCCTCCTCCTGGCCGGGGTGGTGTTGGCACTCTCTAGGCCGTGGAGGTAACGCCCATACTCGCTAATGGCCCGGGCAAGAATTTGTTTTTCCACAACTGTAAAATTCAGCTTTCGTTTTCTCTCAGTCATCCTTCCAAAAAAAAACAGTCCCAGTCAACAAAATTCACGCACACAAACAAGCACAACCAATCAAGCAAAAACACACACAGAGAGAAAAATACTCAGCAATAAACAGTCACAAAAAAACAAAACAAAAATACAGCAGGAAAAGAAACAAACACAAATATATCAATCAAACAAACAGTCTCTCAAGCACTTATCAAAAACCACTTTCAAAAATCTACTAACAAACACTTGATCACACAGAACACTAATCTGACAACTACAAAACACAACGCAACGAACAACAGGACAAAAGCACTTGGTTAAATGGGAAGGGACAAAGGGATGTACTTTTGCAAAGCAAGTGCGTTTGTGTGTGTCTATTTATGCTGTTTGCGTAGTTCACAACGTTGCCCTAGTCCATTTCCAATTTCACTGATTGCGCCGCTCCCGAGTTGTGAGCATGCGCACAGCGGAGCTGACATGATATGCTTCAAGCGCGCATGCGCGTGCCGGCCGGCCCTTCATTTGCATGGGGTCACGGCTCATTTCAATGTAACACGCCCACGTCCTTCCCAATTTGTATTACTCCTCCTTACGCCTCTGAAAAAACGTTACGCATGCGCAATTTCCTGCGCAAAAGCTACGAGAATAGGGTGATTACGCGGCAAAATTGCGCAAGTCTAACGTAAATGCGGTGCGCTACGCCGGTCCAATAATGCGCAGATGTACCTGAATCTGGGCCATTGAGTCTGCATAATTCATGTGTGCAGTTTTACATGCACGGATGTATGGGTGCGTCGGATTGCACAGGAGAGCCGACCCGCCACGGTAGATATACAGTGACTGGTCGGCCAGTGGTTCAAATCACTGCTCCTTTAAAAACTATTGTTTTAAAAACGTTTTTTTTTGCATTGATACCTAACCCCCATACACTTTTTATGGCAATAACTTGCAAATATGTTTTTTTAAATTAGGACTTTTGAATTTTCATGTTTGTGTCCCATACACTATAACAGGGTTTGCATGTTCGCTATAACTTTTTGCCTGTCCGAGGTGTCCTGGTGCAAACCGAACCGGGGGGGGGGGGGGTTGTTTAGCCTATCCTTTTTTTCAATTTGACAGATTCAGCTCCCATTGACTTTAATAGGGTTTGATAGGGTTTGATATTCAAACTTCTTTGAGGTTTGGTGAACATCTGCCAAACAAAACCCAGGGCAGTTTGGCACATCCCTACTGATGAAAGATGTGTGGTGTCAATTAAAAGCCTAAACATATATAATCAACTCCTACAATGGGCAATAAGCACAACAATAATGCTGGAAAATGTGCTATAAAGTATCATGTAGTTAAATGCGGGCTCTTTGAGGATGACATACTTCTTTTTGTGACCACTCCACTAATCTCCCTTCCCAATATCTGCATAGTCCTAAATAATTTTTCTAAAATGTCATGCCTTAAGGTCAATTATGCGAAATCTCGGGCCCTTAATGTTTCACTTACTCCCCAAGAAGTTTTGTTATTAAAACAATACATTTTGAGTGGAATGACACCTCAATTAAATATCTGGGTGTTACATTGACGGAAAACGTTATATTTACATAATTATCCCCCACTATTCAAGAAGTTAGGAAATGATCTTTCAACTTGGTCCAAACATAAATTGTCATGGGTAGGCAGTAGGGATGAGCTTCGCGTTCGATGCAAACACATTGGCCGTTCGATCGTTCGTCGAAAACAAACACATCGGGTCGTTCGCGCCAAATTCGAATGACCCATAATTCACTGCGGCATTGCGCGCTGATGATTGGCCAAGCATGCACCATGACCCCGCATGCTTGGCCAATCACAGCGCCCAAAAAACGAAGAGACCTAATTGGCCAAAGCCTGGGTGCTTTGGCCAATTAGGGCTCAGGGCTTTAGCACACGCCCCACACTATAAAAGGCCACCTCCCGGGCGGCCTCGTGTAGTGTGTTCCGGCTTGCTTTGCAGTCAGACAGACAGAGAGAGAGAGAGAGATAGATAGAGACACAGGGCCAGATTCTCATAGAATTCCGGCGGCGTAGCGTAAGCCATTTACACTACGCCGCCGCATCGTACTAGAGCAAGTGCATGCGCTGGCCAGGGAAAAAGCCCAGTGCGCATTCTCCAGCTCACGTCGGAAAGCGTTGTTGAAACCGACGTGAGCGTCATTTACGCAACTCCCTATTCGCGAACGAGTTAGTAAAACAACGTAAGCGACGGAAAAAGCCGACGCTGACCCGACGCCATACTTAACATGGCATCCGACGGCACCCGACGGCATCCGACGGTACTTCGTAAGGTTACTCCACATAGGAGCTGGGGTAACCTTACGCGGACGAAAAACGACATACGCGACGATGGGGCAGCGTAAAAGCGATCGGGAATCGGCGTACTAGCCTCATTTGCATATGCAAATGAGAAAACAACATAAAGGCCACCTAGTGGCCGGAGTTGTCATTACAACTACGATCCGCAAGTGTAATGGTTTTACACTTGTCGGATGTTGAAGCGTATCTATGCAAAAGTGATGCTAAGCATCACGCGCATAGATACGAGGCAAAAAAAACTGCGATACGATGGGGTATCTGAGATAATCCGTCGTATCGCCGCTGAGAATCTGGCCCAATGTGTCTTTTCACATAGATAAATAGATAGATAGATGAGGGAGGCTAGTAGTCAGTATAGTTAAATTTACAGTTTGTAGAGAATATATTGACATCCCTAGGAGTTGTCAATATATTTATAAACTGTATAGCTTAGCTAGATCTGCTATTAGTATCTGTCAGGCAGGAGATGCTTGAGATGCTTGATGCTCTAACGTGTTAGTTAACGTGTGCTAGTTAATTGCACATAGACGCATTACCTGTTACTGCAAGTGTGCTATTTATTTGCACAGAAAGGCAGTTGCTGTTAATGCAAGTGGGCTATTGAATTGCACAGAAACGCAGTCGCTCTGACTGTGCGTGTGCTGTTTAATACCACCTTAGCGCATTTGGTGTCACCGCACGTGTGCTGTTACATACCACTTTAGCGCATTTGGTGTCACCGCACGTGTGCTGCTACATACCACCTGAGCGCGTTTAGTGTCACCGCACATGTGCTGTTACATACCACCTGAGCGCATTTGGTGTCACTGCACGTGTGCTGTTACATACCACCTGAGCGCATTTGGTGTCACCGCACGTGTGCTGTTACATACCACCTGAGCGCATTTGGTGTCACCGCACGTGTGCTGTTACATACCACCTTAGCGCCTTTAGTGTCACCGCACGTGTGCTGTTACATACCACCTTAGCGCATTTGGTGTCACCGCACGTGTGCTGTTACATACCACTTTAGCGCATTTGGTGTCACCGCACGTGTGCTGCTACATACCACCTGAGCGCATTTAGTGTCACCGCACATGTGCTGTTACATACCACCTGACGCATTTGGTGTCACCGCACGTGTGCTGTTACATACCACCTGAGCGCATTTGGTGTCACCGCACGTGTGCTGTTACATACCACCTGAGCGCATTTGGTGTCACCGCACCTGTGCTGTTATATACCACCTGAGCGCAGTTAGTGTCACTGTACGTGTGCTGTTACATACCACCTGAGCGCAGTTAGTGTCACTGCACCTGTGCTGTTATATACCACCTGAGCGCAGTTAGTGTCACTGTACGTGTGCTGTTACATACCACCTGAGCGCAGTTAGTGTCACCGCACCTGTGCTGTTATATACCACCTGAGCGCAGTTAGTGTCACTATACGTGTGCTGTTATATACCACCTGAGCGCATTTGGTGTCACCGCACCTGTGCTGTTATATACCACCTGAGCGCAGTTAGTGTCACCGCACGTGTGCTGTTACATACCACTTTAGCGCATTTGGTGTCACCGCACGTGTGCTGCTACATACCACCTGAGCGCATTTAGTGTCACCGCACATGTGCTGTTACATACCACCTGACGCATTTGGTGTCACCGCACGTGTGCTGTTACATACCACCTGAGCGCATTTGGTGTCACCGCACGTGTGCTGTTACATACCACCTGAGCGCATTTGGTGTCACCGCACCTGTGCTGTTATATACCACCTGAGCGCAGTTAGTGTCACTGTACGTGTGCTGTTACATACCACCTGAGCGCAGTTAGTGTCACTGCACCTGTGCTGTTATATACCACCTGAGCGCAGTTAGTGTCACTGTACGTGTGCTGTTACATACCACCTGAGCGCAGTTAGTGTCACCGCACCTGTGCTGTTATATACCACCTGAGCGCAGTTAGTGTCACTATACGTGTGCTGTTATATACCACCTGAGCGCATTTGGTGTCACCGCACCTGTGCTGTTATATACCACCTGAGCGCAGTTAGTGTCACTGAACGTGTGCTGTTATATACCACCTGAGCGCATTTGGTGTCACCGCACCTGTGCTGTTATATACCACCTGAGCGCAGTTAGTGTCACTGTACGTGTGCTGTTATATACCACCTGAGCGCATTTGGTGTCACCGCACCTGTGCTGTTATATACCACCTGAGCGCAGTTAGTGTCACTGTATGTGTGCTGTTACATACCACCTGAGCGCAGTTAGTGTCACCATACCTGTGCTGTTATATACCACCTGAGCGCAGTTAGTGTCACTGTACGTGTGCTGTTATATACCACCTGAGCGCATTTGGTGTCACTGCACCTGTGCTGTTATATACCACCTGAGCGCAGTTAGTGTCACTGTACGTGTGCTGTTACATACCACCTGAGCGCAGTTGGTGTGACTCCGCTTGTGCTGTTACATACCACCTGAACGCAGTTGTGTCACTGCGCTTGTGCTGTTACATACCACCTGAACGCATAAATATGTCTGGAAGGACAACAAAGAGAGGCAGAGAGTCACGAGAGCAAGCAGGCTCTGCATGTAGAGGTAACGCTGGTAGTGGATGTGGTGCATCCTCTTCAGCACGTGGCCGTGGCCGCTCGTCCTTCTTTTCGGGAGCTGGCCGTGTTGAGCCTCAACATGCAGAGAAATTAGTAGAGTGGATGACCAAGCCATCCTCATCCTCCTCATCCTCTCTCACACAGACTGATCAAAGTTTATCTGGCAAAGCAGCTGCCAAGGCGTCCTCTTCCCTCTGCACAATGGCTTCACACAATACTTCCCTAGTTCCACCATGTCCTCCTGAGGAGTCCCCCGAACTGTTTTAACACAGTGTTGGGTACATGCTGCAGGAAGATGCGCAGCATTTTGAAGGCTCCGATGATGGAACACTGATAGAGGAAGGCATTGATGTGAGCCCAGGGAGAGGGGGTGGCCGAGAGGGACAGCAATTTGTCAGTGATGATGTTCCCCCAGCTGAAGCATACTGCCAGGTTGTTGACAGTGATGAGGAGGGAGGGGATGATGAGGTCACTGACTCTACCTGGGTGCCTGATAGGAGAGAGGAGGAGGCACATCTCCAAAGAGGCAGGATGCCCTCCAGGGGTCAGCTTAAGGTCACACCCACTGCATTACAGCGCACATCTATGGCGCTTGTGCATGGCGCTGCTGTGTCTGACCGGTACAGCAAAAGTTCTTTGGTGTGGGCCTTTTTTGAAACATGTCCACAAAATTGTACCTTTGCTATTTGCAACTTATGTCGCAAGCGTATCTCGCTTGGCCAAAACATCAACCGCCTGGGTACCACATGCTTGTCCAGACATACAGTATGTCGACCTGCCATGCAGCTCATTGGCAAGCACACCAAAAAGACCCACACCAAAGACAAAAGCATACCCCCCCTTGCCCTTCTGGGACCTCCAACCCCAGTAGACCCTCAGTCCTCTCTGAAGCCTGCAATGAAAGTGTAGAAATAGGTGTGTCACAAGCTAGTAGTACCGGTCAATCTACTGATAGTACCAGGCAAATTTCCCTGCCCCAGCTACTGCAGCGCCGAAAGAAGTACAATCCCAGCCATCCACATGCCCAGCAGTTGAATGCTAGCTTAGTGAAATTGCTAGCACTTCAACTGCTACCTTTTCAGTTGGTAGATTCTGCCCCCTTCCGTGAATTTGTGCAATGTGCAGTACCTAAGTGGCGAGTACCAAAACACCACTTTTTCTCACGGAAGGCTATTCCGGCTCTCTACCGGCATGTGGAAGGCAATGTCCATGCCTCGCTGGACAGGACAAGGTCCAGTAGTTTCGGAGGTTGTTCTGCCACCACGCCTCCAAAACACTACTACTGCTTGTGACACACCTCTCTCCTCCACCCCCTCCTCTTCTTCTTCCTCTGTGGCCTCTTCCTGTGGTGATGTTTTCTCCGAACCAGCCGTGCTCCGTAGGCGTACGAGGGGATACGCAGGAATGCAGGCCAAGAGATGCCATGCGGTGCTAGAGCTGGTGTGCTTGGGAGACAGGAGCCACACTGGGGAAGAGGTTTTGTCAGCTCTGCAGGGTCAGGCTGAGAGGTGGTTGACGCCACGCCAGCTGAAGCCTGGAATGGTGGTCAGCGATAATGGCACCAACCTCCTCTCTGCCCTGCGACAGGGAAAACTCACCCACGTGCCCTGTTTTGCGCATGTCCTCAATTTGGTGGTGCAGCGGTTCTTGGGCAGGTACTGGGCTTGCAGGATGTCCTGAAGCAGGCCAGGAAAGTCTGTGTGCATTTTCAAAGGTCATATAATGCCACTGCTCGGCTGACTGACCTCCAAAGGGAATACAACCTGCCCAAGAACCGCCTAATTTTTGACATGCCCACCAGATGGAACTCAACGTTGGCCATGCTGCAGCGGCTGCACACGCAGCAACGGGCCATCAATGAGTACCTGTGCCAATATGGCAGCAGAACTGGGTCAGGGGAGCTAGGTTTTTTTCCCCACGCCAGTGGGCCTTGATCAGGGATGCATGCACTGTCCTGCAGGGCTGGACTGGGAAAAAAATTTGGTCCTGGACTTCATCCAGACTGGCCCACTTTCACTGGTCTCTCCCATGGCGGCCGGACAACTCCCGCACCCCCCCCCCCCGGCCACCCAAGCCGCCCCCTCTTCCCCTTCAATAGCCACTAGCCGTTCTACTTTATTAGAGTAGAATGGCTGGTACTGGTACTCTAAAAGGCAGTACCAGTGGGGAAGCTAGACATTATTTCACCCGGGGCAACAAATCAGTTTGGTGCCCACCCTTATGGGCCAATATTAGGCAGAAGTGAGCAACTCCAAGGCCATAGCTGTTGAGTCAGCTGTCTGTCCCCTCCCCCATGCTCCTCTGTCATCCCCCATGCTCCTCTGGTCCCCCCCTGCTTCTTTGCTCCCCCCAGGTGAGCGCTGCGGAGGGGGGCAGCGGTCCGCTGTCCCTGAAGCTGGCCCACTGAGCCATCGGCCCACTGGGAAACTCCCTGTAGTCCCAATGGCCAGTCCATCCCTGCTGTCCTGTCACCATTTGAGGAGGCCACGAGGATGGTGAGCAGTGACAGTGCATGCATCAGTGAGACTGTCCCTCTTATTCACATGTTGGAGCACACGCTACATGGAATAATGGACAGGGCCCTTGAGGCAGAACAGAGGGAGGAAGAGGAGGACTTCCTTACCTCTCAGGGCCCCCTTTATCCAGACAGTGGTCCTGCTTGCCCACCTAGCACACAGGAAGAGGAGGAGGAGGAGGAGGAGGATTGTATCAGCAGCATGGAGGTGGAGCCTAGCACTCAGCAGCAGCAGTCTACAAGGGATCATTTACAGTCCCAAGGAGCACGTGGACTTTTACGTGGATGGGATGAGGTGCCTGTGGATCCTTTCGTCCTCAGTGACCCAGAGGACTGTGCCCCGAATGCCTCTGCAAACGTACGCTGCATGGCCTCCCTGATCCTTCAAAGCCTGCGTAAGGATCCTTGTGTACGTGCTATTAAGGAGAGGGATCATTACTGGCTGGTGACTCTCCTTGATCCACATTACAAGAGTAAGGTTGCGGACCTTATGTTGCCATCGCAGAGGGAGCAGAAGATGAAACTTCTGCGGGAGGCCTTGCAGAAGGGTCTGTGCAATGCGTTCCCAGAACCGGGGGGATTACCAAAACCTGGCTCTGGACAACGTCTTGCTGAGGCTTCGGTAAATCACAGAAGGGGCGGTGGAGAAGGTGGTCATCTGACCGATGCGTTCAGGCAGTTTTTTAGTCCGCAGCCCCAAGGTCTGACCGGTTCCAGCAACCATCGCCAGCGTCTGGTTTACATGGTCCGGGAATACCTAGGGGCAAGATCCGACTTGGACACCTTCCCCACCGAAAATCCTCTGGCTTACTGGGTCTTGAGGATGGATCACTGGCCAGAGCTTGCCCAGTACGCAATTGAGCTACTGGCTTGCCCTTTTTTCCTCAAATAACTGTTGTGGCAGAGCGTGTCTCTGTCACTATAAAAATGATATGAAATGGACACACGGTCTGCATATAGCCAGATTGCAGAGGGTAAATTTAAAAACAGAGAAAACTGCACTGGCAGTTTTCTCATATTTTTCCTATTGCTACACGGGATCTCCAACCTGTGTCTCCAGGTTTTTAAGATAGCCTGCAAGCTGCCTTCCCAGGTACAGACAGCTCATTAAAGGAAGGGCTGGGGAGAGCAGATGGAGAGGAAGGTGGAGTTGGAGCAGTGGCTGCTGGTGAGTGTCTCTGTGTGAGGACAAACGCTGTGTGCGTTGAAGGGCTTCAAAGCTGTGTGCGCCCAAGAAGCCTAAAGCTGTGTGCATTAAGGGACTTCAAGCTGTGTGCGTTTAAGAAGCCCAAAACTTGTGCATCCAGGACTGTGGGTCTGGAGGAGCTTATGGTTTGAGGAACCAATACCTATAACAGCAGTGCTGGTGAAGAGTAGCCAGATGGGCTGGTATTTTCATTTATTTTTGGATAACGTTCAAACCCCTGCGTGGGATTCCTGAATGGACTTTTGTTTCTTTTTTCTCCTTTAATAAACGTGGGCTACCAGGCCCTTAACATCATATGCCTGTTTGGTGTTGACTCACTGCACAAAAACGCATCTGCCACAAGAGTTAATTACCCCAAACGTTTACACTGTTTATTGAAAATCCAAGAATGCTTACAACAAGTAGGAGCAAAGATACAGCATAAGGAGGTGAGGCACACATCCACCTATAGTACAGATATCTAGGCCAGGGATCTCCAAACTACGGCCCTCCAGATGCTGTGGAACTACACTTCCCATGAGGCCTTGTAAAACTCTGACATTCGTAGACATGACTAGGCATGATGGGAAATGTAGTTCCTGAACACCTGGAGGGCCGTAGTTTGGAGACTCCTGATCTAGGCAATGAACAGTGTGGGTCAGCTCCGTACTCCAGTGCATCAGTTAACATCTATGTAGGGTGGAAGCAGCCAAATCATAGCAACATACAGCAGTACACTGTCAAAAGTTAAGCATACTCCCAATAGGCGGGAGATGGGAAGAAAAAAAAGAAAAAGAGAATAAGGGCTAGAGAGAGAAGAGGGGGAAAGGTCATCGAGTGAGCTGTCGTACCTGATTACTGCGGGTCCTCCCGAAGGTGCCATGGCTCCCAAACAGCGTTGTGAGCCTCCAATCTGTCCTGTATTCAGGCGGTCATTCTCTCCATCAGCTCCACATCCTTAATCCTAGCGTGCAGGGCCCCTGGGGTCGGGGGAGTGGCACTTTTCCAGTTTAGGGCCACGAGACAGCGGGCAGTATGACGTGTTAACTTTCTGTAGGGCTTGGCAATTTTCAGAGGGGATAAGCCCAGCAGGAAGAATTTGGGGGACATAGGGACCTGCATATCTAAAAGGCGACCCAGCAACCCCTGCACCATGACCCAGTAGGGGACGATCAGTAGACACCTCCAATAAATGTGAAAGAGGGAGCCTCTATCTCCCTGACAGCACCAGCAGCGGTCTGAGCTAGTAGGGTATATGGAGTGAAGCACATCAGGGGTCATGTACCAAAACATGAGGATCTTATATGCATTTTCCTTGTAAAGGGTGCAAAGGGAGCTCTTAGCTGCGTGGGCCCAGATAGTCCTCCAGTGTTCTAAGGGTATTTCCTCGTTGAGGGCTTTTTCCCAACGGATCATATACGAATGTTTGCCTCGTACTTCTAGGGGGTAGGCGTTGAGAATTTTGTAGATGTCGGAAATAAGACCCCTCTGGGCCTATCCAGCCAGAGTTAGCCGTTGGAAAGGAGTTGGAGGGGAGAATTGTAGGTCAGGTGCTATGGACAAGGCGTAATGGCGGATTTGCAAATAGCTGTAAAACACCTGCCGAGGGAGATCAAATTTAGTTTGAAGGGTAGAGAAGGGCATCAGCTTACGAGATAGGGGATCCACCAGATTCCCAAAGTGGAACAGATTCCGGGACGTCCACGGATGTGACATTTGGTGCGTAAGGCTATCTGGCACCTCGGGGTTGTACATAAAGGAGGTCAGGAGCGAGCGCTCTGAGGACAATCCACAGGGTCGCGCCAGCCGACGCCAAAGTTGTCGGAGGTGCACCACTGAGCCCAGCAAGCGTTCCGAGGGAACCTCCGCATTTGCACTCCACAGCAGACCAGCCACAGTTTTTCGATCTCCGTCCACCTGTTGTAGGACCGTTGAGTAAACCAAGAAGTAATTGCACGTAGTTGAGTGGCCTGGTAGTACTTATAATAACAATTTTTGATGCAATAATTTGCACGTGGCTCCTTGTTGCGCTCCAATTGGAGTTATTGGGAGGGGTTGCAGTGTTGTGTTGTGACCAAGGCACAATTTTTCAGCCCCTGTTTAACAGGGGCGCCTAATAACAATTTTTGATGCAATACTTTGCACGTGGCTCCTTGTTGCGCTCCAATTGGAGTTATTGGGAGGGGTTGCAGTGTTGTGTTGTGCCCAAGGCACAATTTTTCTGCCCTTGTTTAACAGGGGCGCCTAATAACAATTTTTGATGCAATACTTTGCACGTGGCTCCTTGTTGCGCTCCAATTGGAGTTATTGGGAGGGGTTGCAGTGTTGTGTTGTGCCCAAGGCACAATTTTTCAGCCCCTGTTTAACATGGGCACCTAATAACAATTTTTGATGCAATACTTTGCACGTGGCTCCTTGTTGCGCTCCAATTACAGTATGTTTTTTTTATAGTCCTCTCATGTTGTGCAGGGACATTTCTAAACACGTGCCACTACTATAGACACCCAGCAGGTGTGATATTTAAAGGAATTTTTTTATTTTTTTTTCACTTTAAGCATCATTAAAATGGCTGCTCCGGAAAAAACTGACGTTTTTAAACAATTTTTTTCCATTGATGCATGTTCCCTGGGGCAAGACCCGGGTTCTGAAGGACGTTTTCCAACATTGAATTGAATTTCGGTCTTTAAAATGATCGTTTTTGAATTCGAACGTTCGAGTCTCATAGACTTCAATGGGGTTCGAAATATTCGTGCGAACCCGCGGTCTGTTTGAACGTTCTGGTGCGAACCGAACCCGGGGGTGTTCGGCTCATCCCTATTAGGCAGGATCAATTTGATTAAAATGACACTACTCCCTAAAATCCTATATTATTTCAGGTCTCTCCCTATCCCTGTCCGTAAATTCCAGTTGAAAAAACTTCAGGGTAAAATAGTCAAATTCACATGGAACACCTCTGGTTATAGAATACCCCAAAACACAATTTTTCGTCATAGAAAAAAGGGGGGTTTATGTCTTCCTGATCTCTATAAATATTTTCTATCAGCAAGACTAGCACAGATCTCGACGAGCTATTCTAAATCCGAACAACCATATTGGCTTAATATTGAAAAACATGCGGCTCCACAATGCTCCCTTGAATACCTATTTTGGTGTCCCCCTAAAAAGAGACCTTCAATTCTAGTCCTGTCTCTATCCCAATCACTTGCGCTCTGGGATGAACTTAAAAAATATCTGTCTCTTGTCTCAACCGTTCGACCACTTGCAAGTCTGTTTGAGAACCCAGACTTTCCCCCTGGGCTAGATCTGGAAGCTTTTAAATGGTGGACGGATGAAGGACTTTATCGTATTGGACAGTTTTTTTACTCTGGTAAACTCATGTCATTAAACCATTGCAAAAAAACATTAAAATCTCCTGAATCCGAGGAATGTCGTTTTCATAAATTTTACAAATTTCTACAAATGATCTGGAAGGAAAAACCTCTCCCCCCACAATTTACAAACTACGATATGTGGTGTGAAAGAGCTTAGGGACATAGGGGGGGGGGGGGTGTTTTGGTTGCATATTCGTGCCTCACTCACCCTACAGGGAAAGCTTCTTATATGGAGACATTGGAAAATGATCTTCAAATTAGTTGGGACTTAGACACCTGGCATAGATCATTTGCAAAATCCTTCAAGGGGATTCTAAACGTTTCAGTGATGGAGGCCAACATTAAAGTAATAACCAGGTGGTATTTAACTCCCTCTAGGCTGGCTTCTATTTTCCCTACAGTAGATCCGAATTGTTTTAGGGGATGTTAACTCCTGGGAACTATGACTCATATCTGGTGGGAGTGTCCTAGAATTGGATCATTTTGGAACAACTTTTTCTATGATTTTCAAGGTAACATGTTGACAGGTCTCGAGATCTCTACCAATAGCTCTCCTGAATGCGCATATATCTCAAATTCCAAAACATTCTCAAAAATGTATTCACATTATTATTACAGGAGCTAAGCTTACAATTGCCAAAAATTGGAAGAAACCTAAACCCTTTTTCCTGACGCATTCACGGCAGCACACACTGGGTTGTGACTCCGCCCCCACAACCTGACAGGATTGATTAGCTATAAAGGGGAGACGCCCTGCACCATTCTCCTTTTTTATCCTCACCTGACAGATTGGATGAACAAGCAAGCATGCCTCTTACTGCAAATCGCCCCAGCAGGTTCAGCCTCTCCTGTTTGGAAGTCCCTCCTGTACAGTCTCTAAAGGAGCTTCTATGGAGGGAACCCCGTTCTGGTGGTCTCAGGGGCGCAAACAGCAAGTACTGGCAATGTGACAAGCTTTAAAGAAGCTTACATTTTTTGCAGTGGTCTCCACTTCTATGTCTCTTTGCTCCACATTGTACCTATATATTACTATTTTGCAAGCAACAAGTACTGGCAATGTGACAAGCTTTAAAGAAGCTTACATGTTTGCAGGGGTCTCCACTTTTATGTCTAATAGCTCATTATGGTCCACATTGTACCTATATTGCCTCCTTACTATTTTGCAAACAGCAAGTACTGGCAATGTGACAAGCTTAAAAAAAAAAAAAAACTTACATGTTTGCAGTGGTCTCCACTTTTATGTCTATTTGCTCATTATGGTCCACATTGTACCTATATTTCCTCCTTATTATTTTGCAAGCAGCAAGTACTGGCAATGTGACAAGCCTTAAAGAAGCTTTCATGGTTGCAGTGGTCTCCACTTCTATGTCTATTGGCTCATTATGGTCCACAATCCACATTGTACCTATATTTCCTCCTTACTATTTTGCAAACAGCAAGTACTGGCAATGTGACAATAAGCTTTAAAGAAACTTACATTTTTGCATTGGTCTCCACTTCTATGTCTAGTGGCTCATTATGGTCCACATTGTACCTATATTTCCTCCTTACTATTTTGCAAACAGCAAGTACTGGCAATCTGATAGGCTTTAAAGAAGCTTAAAATGTTTGCATTGGTCTCCACTTCTATGTCTTTTGGTCCATTTCCTCCTTACTATTTTAGACCAAAACTATGATCTTTTCTGAGTGTTTTACTTTTCTCTGTGTGTGTGCGCTGTCGCTCCTGTCCATCGCTCTGCGCATGCGTGCAACAAGGTGATGACGCCGGCAGCTCCCTCTGCCCTCACCCAAGATGGCGCCGGAACGATCGGACCGCTTCTGCGCATGCGTGTGCGTGTCTTCAGCACCACTATAGCAGCGGCAAATTTAAAAACACAGCACACTTTGCTATAGGGTTACAGGCTGCTGCTCTGCAGAGATTAATTACATTTAAACACAGGTTTTTTCTCCCTGGCAGGATTCTTTGGCTCTTTTTTTCTATAGTGCTCCTTTTATTTCTGCCCTATTTTAGTAGTACTGTTTCATCTTCTCTAGACTGTCCTCAAGACTGTATCCTCTGCACCCTTCATGGAGACCACTGCCCTCGCAGACCACCATCAGCTAGGTATAGAGGCCATCCGAAAAAGGTAGGTAGAGAAGAGACAAAAAAGAGAGCCTGACCACCAACGCTGCATTCTTTGGCAGCCCTACCAGGTCAAGAGACGCAAGCTCGGGGCATAGAGGGAGATCAAGTCATGCATCCAGTGGCAGAAGGTCACGCAGAAGTCACTCAAGATCACCCTACTGCTATCATCGCTCAAGACGTAGCCGCTCGCGTCATAGCCGATCCCTTCATAGTCGGTCTCACCGTAGACGATCACCATCATCTCACCATGATGGGAACTACGATACCCGTCCCGCAGCAAACGCTTGCTGGGTATGCGGGTCTCCAGCATTGCCAGACATTGCTTCAACGAAGCAACCAAGGAGAAGGAGCCAGACGCCAGAGTAGCGACAGAGTCGCATGAGAGTACATTTTGGGGACTACGGCTCCGCCTATAAACGATCCTACCCCAAGCACTTCACCGGTACCCTGTCACTACATACAAGCTTCAGAAGCCCTCTCTGAAAATGAAGAACACAAGTCAGCGTCCGGGTTCCACTTCTGCTTAGTCGAAGAAGCAATTGGCTGGGAGGAAGGTGAGATACAACCGCAGAAGGTTCAGAAGTATTTTCCAGAACTAAAAAAGGGATCCTGAATCGTTTCCCTTCATAAAGGAACTGGTGGACCTCAAAAAAGATGAGTGGGAGAGATCGGATAAATGATGCGACTTGACAGACACGTTACCCTGCCGAGCGCAGACGCAGTTACCTTCCGGGATGTACTTGATCGCAAAATCGATCCTGTTTTAAAAAGCTTACTCCATGGTAGGAGGCGCTTGTAGAGCGGCTAACACCACTGCCGCAGTAGCCAAAAGCCATCTCTGCATGGACAGCTAACATTGAGAACTCCCTCCTAGATGCTATGGTCCAGGAGAAAATAATTTCCTCCCTACAGGAGATTAAATTAGCAGGCAGCTTTATGGCCGGAGCTTTAGTTGACATTAGATCCTCAGCGAGGTCTATGCTAGCCTTGGTTATGGCCAGAATGGCTTTATGGCAGAAGCCCTAGATAGCTGATGCGGCATCACTATCGAATTTGTGCAAAATCTCATATGACGGCTCAAACCTATTTGGCGCAAATCTGGATCCAGCCATCTCCGCAATGCCATCACGGCTGGGGACCAACAGAAATCCTTTTGAGTATTCGCCCGCCCACCCAGCTCAGGTGAGTGCCAGGCTCAAGAACTTTGCTCAAATATGGTCAAGTCACTTATCAGATCCATGGACAAAATTGGACACAAATGGAAATTCATGGGCACACTGCCAGAAAAATATATTTCAGCCTACCAAGATACCGTCTTCCCCAGACAGAAGAAAGCTACTTCTGCAATCGTAGAGGTACCGTCGCACCAAAAGGGGGGGGGGTTCTATTCCCCTTTATTTTTGGTGTGAAAGAAAACGGGGGACTTGCGCCCAGCCCTAGACCTAAAGAGGCTCAACAAGAGGATCTAAATAGAAGCCTTTAAAATGGAAAGCCTTCACTCCATCCTATTGGTGGTGAACTGGAAACTGGATGTTATCCTTGGATTTATTGGATGCGTACCTTCATGTCCCGATCTATTCCGCCTTCCAAAAGTTTCTTCGGTTCTCAATCAGTCAGTGTCATTTGCAATTCCGGTGCCTTCCATTCGGCATCTCCTCAGCACCCAGGACATTCACCAAAGTTCCTACCCCTGATCGCACTTCTCAGAGAAAAGGGGTTGCGAGTCCATCATTATCTGGACGACATATTGCTCCTGGCAGGGAATCAGGAAACCTTTAACTCATCACCAGTGTTATTGCTCACGACCCAGCAAGACTCCGGGTGGCTAGTCAACTGGAAAAAGAGCAGTCTCCAGCCCACGCTAGTCATGGTGCGTCTAGGGGCAGAGTTGGATACCAGGCTGGAACGTGTACAACTCCCTCAGGAGCAGCTGAAACCCTTAGTCCAGAAGATGCAGAACCTGTTATCATCCAGGCGCCTACCGGCCAGAGCCTACCTCAATATCCTGGGGTCCATGTCTGCGATCATACCCATGGTACAGTGGTCCCAGTGGCACATGCGAGTTCTACAGAATTATTTTCTCAGACAGTGGAACAGCTTAGTAAAACACTATGGTGGTGGACGCACCCATTCAACCTCAGGAAACTCAGACCGATAGTTCCCCCAGAAGTAGTAACATCGGATGCCAGCCAGAGGGGGTGAGGAACACATTATCAGGACCAAGCAGCCCAAGGCCAGTGGCACTTTCAAGCTCAGAGCATGGTGTCAAATGTATTGGAACTCAGAGCAGCCTTCCAGGCTCTCATGACCTTTGCTCCTCTTCTAAAAGGAAAAAATGTCCTTATCCGAATGGACAACAAGGTGGCAGTGTCATACATCCAGAAACAAGGAGGGACCAGGAGTCTCACGCATCTGGAGGAAGTTCACCCCATATTGGAATGGGCCCAAGTCCACCTGTCAGATCTCAGTGCAGTGTATGTCACAGCAGCACAACATTTGTTGGCTGACTATCTAACCCGAGAGACACTGCCGAACAACGAATGGTCCCTGAACCACCACGCATTCTCCCTTCTTACGAAGACCTGAGGAGTACCAGAGGTCGACCTAGCAGCTACGCCAACATACACCAAATGTCAGAGGTTCCTGTCCGGAGCCCCCTTTCCATCAGCCGAAAGAACAGACTGCCTAGCCCACCCATGGAACTTCGAGCTGGGGTACATTTTTCCCTCACACTCCTCTGATTGCGAGATTCCTGTCCCGACTTACAGCTCCTGAGGGCATCACGGCTCATTCGACAAGGGTAGTGGATACCTCATGTGCAGCATATTGCGGGATTTTCCTGGAGACTATATGCAGAGCAGCAACCTGGTCTTCTCGGCACACCTTCATTTCTCACTACGGAGTGACTTCTGCTCACTTAGCTACTGCCGACTTTGGCAGATCTGTTGTTAGAGCCAATTCCTCAGCGCTATAAAGAATAAATATTACTGTTTTCTTGCACCCTCCCGACTGGCGAGTTATTTCCCAGTGTGTGCTGCCATGAATGCGTCAGGAAAACGGAAAATTGTATACTCACCTTTCCGTAATTCAAACACTGTAAATTAGGTATATAGCTTGTCTTATCCCCTTTTCTCCCTCTCTTCTCTGTTCTCCGACTTTTTCCCACTTTCTTTTTATTTTTCTCCCCTTCTTTAGGGGAGCCTAGTGATGTTTTGTAAGGGGATTTATCTAGCAACATAGGCTTTGGTTCAGAGTGTAATTCAGTATGTCGAAAAGGATTTTGCTCCTGGTGCAGTTTGAACCCGATAGGGGCACCAGGAGATTATAAGTATCCTTATTTCTATTGAGTTAGCTTATATAAGAAGTAATTTCTCTTTCTTACACCAATATATCATTTTTTTAATTGTTTAACTTTTAATACTCACATATTTTATTACAATGTATGATCTTTAATTATTTTTTTCCTTCTCAAATCTGAAGGGGGAGATTTTCTATCTCCCTCTCTCTGTAAGTCTTTTTTAGTTCATGCTGACATTTACCAATTTATGTCCATATTGATATGTATTGTGATTTATTGTCATTTTTATTTTATTTCTGAAAATAAAATAATTTGAAAGAAAAGTATCATGTAGCACAAACAAGGGAAGCAGGAGGCTACAGGTTCTATAATCACACCAGCAAAGTGCTGATTAATACAAAGGATTCAATGAGATGTCAATGTGCCAGCTATTATGTCACAAGAATAATGCTCTATATGCAACCTTGATAGAAATCCTAGTGACATGATAGGCCGCAATGACAATGGTAGTTAGTGGACAACATCATGTCTGAACCAATGCCTGTTTGCACTGATGAAATTCTACTGTACCTGTCACTATCTAAGGCCAAGATAAATTAAAAAGCATAGAAAAGTGTTACAATGCATTAAATGAGTGATATTCATAGACCTAAAAATGAACACGATAAGTAACTATGCACAAAAAGCAACACCGTCAAAAAGAAACACACAACCATTTTTCATGTCATGGAAAAAACTATTTCTCGACATGATTCCTCTCAAGCCTGCCTTGCATACACATGATCGTGATAAAAATGCTTGAGCAAAGCGCGGTCATGTACAACACGTACATGGCACTATAAAGGGGAAGTTCAATTCGAATGGTGCCACCCTTTGGGCTGATTTGCTTCTGAGTTTTTTTCCCCGTTGTTAAAGCCTACAAGTGACCGTTTTTCACAACGAGAATAACGGCAACGAGAAAAATGACGACGTGAAAAACAACGAGAAAAAATAGAGCATGTTCTAAATTTTTAATGCCCACTTTCCTCAATGAGAAAAATGCTCTGGAGCCCACACATGACCATTTTTAACGACCAATTTAAAGAATGCATTTTTTCGTCATGAAAAATGGTTGTGTGTATGCAGCATAAGACCCCTTTCACACTGAGGAGTTTTTCAGGCGGTACAGCGCTAAAAATAGCGCTGCTATACCGCCTGAAAAACTCCTTCACTGCCTACTCAATGTGAAAGCCGATTCCCGCAGCAATCCCGGCGGTATAGCGCCGCTATTTTTAGCAGTGCTATACTGCCACCGCGGCTCCTGCTCCAAAGTGAAAGGGGCCTAAGAGCCCCACATTCAAATTCTTACACTGATGCTACATTCACACTTGAGCTGAGCATTATCAGGCATTTTTCCCCAGGAGTTTTGAGCATTTTTGTGAGCAGATTTGCCTTTTTTCCAAGGTGTTTTTTTATTTAGGCAGTCTTGCTGTGGCCAATAGAAACCTGTGTAAGGCGTGGAGTGATGCTAAAAATCGGCGGGGAGCTGTTGTTTAAGCTGAAAATGCCTGAAAAAAATGCAAATTTCTCACTGGCATTTTCCATTGAAGCCAATGGGGACAAAAATGCGCAAATCTGACTGAATCTGCCTTCTCATGTACTTTTTTTGAGCGACAGCCGTTTTGTTAAAGGTGACACAATGCTCAAACAGGGACCATTGAAATGAATTGGATTTTGCTTGTTGAGCGTTTCTGAGCGTCAAGCTTTGAGCTGAAAAGTGCTTACGTATGAACAGGATCTAAAAAAGTGTATAATATATGGTCACTTAAAGTGGCACGCCACCCAGAAGGGGAAGCTCCACTTGTTTATTTCCTCCCCCCTCCGCTGCACATTTGCAACCTTTTGGATGGGGGGTGAGCAGGTACCTGTTTTTGACTTCCGGGAGACCTCGCCACCCTCCTCCTTCAACCGCCGCTGGGCCATTCAGGAAGAGCAGCTCATAGGGAACTAGCTGTGAAGCAGCAAGGCTTTACTGCCAGTTTCTCTTACAAAGAATGACAGTGGCAGCACTCGAGGGTTGATTGAAAAATCGGCTGAGGGTGCCAACATCAGGGGATCCCTGGACAGGTAAGTGACCTAATAATAAAAATATTGTAGCTGCTGACTTTTAATTTTTGGAGGGGGCTGGAGCTCTGCTTTAAGAATGCCAGTGGGATGGCATTAAATGCACAGCATGAACCACAGAGCATATATTAAAAATACCATTGTTACATTATTATAAGATCTCATACTTTGAGAAAATGTAGCAGTATTTATCTGTTTCTGGACTGTTCCCAGGTGCTATCAATAAAGGATCCAGGGATTGTCTCTTCTTCATTATGTAGGACAGAAATGAAACGTCTGCGCTCAGCAAGGGGCCTTGTCCACCTACACACTGTGCAATAAATTCAGTAAAAGTCCCGAACACTGTTCTGAGTTCTGACAATTAAAAAAAAAACATACAAATCATAAAAAAAGTCTGCTAATGCATTTCAGCTATGAACATCCCTAATTATAGCTAGCTGCATCACAGAAATGTCATTAATATACTCTCTCCTCAAGAAATAGGAAGAGTGTAATTTAAAACTATATGAATATCGCAAACACTGAAATGTAACATGTTAGAACAAACTACACACTTCATAGCTTGTGGAATCAATAGTCACTATGCAACTTCGAACTTGATTTTTTTCCTGTTCCTCCAGCATTCATTAGGTGCACTTCTTCTCAGCTATTCCGCTTGTCAAATAGAAATTACTAAGCTGCACACTGATGTCATCTAGGGTTGCCATCTCATCCCTTTAAAACCAAACACATATTAATTACACAGGATCTGTGGCCGATTAAGGCGGTATTTAAACTCACTTATATGCATTAAACTAGCCTCAGAATCTATGTATTTTATATGTGTTCGAGTGTAACCACTTTCTGACCAGCCGCCGTAGATATACTTCAGCAGGGCAGCTCTATTGCGAAACTCACCATACAGGTACGGCACTTTGTGCAACAGCTATAGCAGACCCACGACTCTGGAGGAGAGTTGTTTGAGGCAATGAGTGTGCCCAGAGGCCGCAATGTCTGCCGGCCACCCATAATCGCTCCACAGAGAGGCAGAATGAGGATCTGCCAGTGTAAACAAAGCAGATCCCCATTCTAACAGGAGAGGAGAGAGAGATTGTCTGTTCCTAGTGATCAGGATCCTCTCTCTACTCCCAGTCAGTCCACCCTCCGCCCATACAGTTATAAACACCTCCTTAGGGAACACTTAACCCCTTTGGACGTGCCCCTAGTGTTTTATATAAAAAATAAAAACTGCAGAGGTGATCAAATACCACCAAAAGAAAGCTCTATTTGTGGGGGAAAAATGGACATCAATTTTGTTTGGGTACAAAATCACACAATGCACAATTGTCATTTTAAAGCGACACAGTGCCATATCGCAAAAAATGGCATGGTCATTAAGGGGACTGAAGTGGTTAAAGGGATGAGGTTACAACCCTAATGCCATCACTGATATAAAAGCAGATTTAAAGTGGTTTAAAGGGTCAACATTCTGTCTTCAGTTTTTCTTCAGGCTGAGATGTACTGTAACTTTATAATCTGTTATTTCATTTAAGGATATTAACACTTGTAGTATATTTTCACACATACATATGTTTATCAAGAAATAAAAGCAAATAAAAAAAATAATGAAAGGAAAGCAACATTTGAGTGATTTTAGCACAAAGTAGCATAACACAAAATATTCATTTTATTTACCTTCACCACAGTCCCCCTTAAAATTACTATTTTATCAGTACTGTTCCTATGCTCTTTGTCCCTGGTTTGGCCTCCCTACTGTCAACTCTTTTATGTTTCGTATAGCTCCCAGACAGGGCTTATCCGTAGTCCATCTTCAACGAAACTTCAGGAAGCGTTCAAACACTATTCTTTCCCTCACATGAGAATGTGGTATGTGTTTTTCTTAACAGGTAAGGACGGTAATGGAGGATACAGTCAATATAACAAAACATTATGGTAACCAATATAAGCAGAAACAAAATTGCTATACCTGAGTACAAATGTGTTATCACACAAAATACTGTCCCCAGGTAACATTCTAAATACACCCCCCTTGTTAGCTAAAACCATGTCTAGGGCCATACGGTTTAACAAAGTAATTTGTGAAGTGGCCTCTAGTTGTTCAGCTATACCTTGGAGTGCATCCCTGTTTAGTTAATGAACCTCTGTTGATCATAGTAAATATAATTTATCCAATCTACATTCTCATTTGAATCCTCTTTATCCCATTACTAAATACAATTTCATAAAAGCATCAGTTTCACCAGATTACTGTATTTTCCTTCTTACTATACTTTCAATCATAACCATTTTAGTTTTGCAAAAGAACATTAATTTATATTGGGCTTTCCTAAATATTTTATTTAAAGCAGCGTATACCGACACCTCATGTTTTCCTTAGTAATAACAAATGGTGTAAAAACCCACACATTTTATTAAAATAACAATCATCATGAGAGAGAGAGAGAGAGAGAGAGAGAGAGAGGTATTAAACAAAAATACTAAATTAATAAGGGCTTTCTTTAGATCTTCAAATGATTGTGTACAAGTTATCTTTTATTATTAAAGAAAGACTTGCCCTATAATTAAGCCTTTATAGTTCACTAACATTCACTCAGACAGATATTTTTGTTTTCGAAAATTTCAATGAACTCTCATGAAAAGTTATTTAGGCTCAAAAATGTTTTAAAAAGCCATGTCTCTGGTTTTTAATACTAACATTCAACGTGTCAGGCTGTGTAACCTGATCTCTTTGCTAAGAGCTCATTTCCTTAATGATCTCTAAGGCCGCATACACACGATCGAATCTATCTGCTGGAAACGGTCTGACAGACCGCTTCAGCAGACAGATTCGATCGTGTGTAAGGGCGGACAGACAGATTTTTCCAGCAGACAGATTTTAAAGCATGCTTTAAAATCTGTCTGCTGGGAATCTGTCCGTCCGATATGTCTGCTGGTTAGTATGCTAACCAGCAGACATATCTGCCCGCACATGCAAGGAATGGATTTAACGCATGCACGGAAGTGTTTTACTTCCTGGTGCCGTGACGTGGTGGCATCAACGTCATCGCCACGTCACCGCGCTGTCTGCCGGCGGGGATTTTGGTTTGATAGTGTGTACAGCGATCAAACCAAAACAGCCCAGCAGACAAATCTGATCAAATCGGTCTGTCAGACCGATTTTGAACAGATTTATTTAATGGTGTGTATGAGGCCTAAAGGAAAACATCTGCTAGCTACTAGTGTTGCTCACGAATATTCGCTTTGCGAATATTCGGCTCGAATATGGCATATTCGAGTAATCGCGCAATATATCGAATATCGCGGTGAATATTCGCAATTCCGAATATTCGGATTTTTCAAAATTTATTTTTAAAACAGATCACATCCTAGTGCTCCCCATCGACGTTTAAAAGCATTGCTGGTATGATTAGAGACCTTGGGCCTGAGTAGCTGCAGCGATCCTTTTATATTATAGAAATATCGCAATGCGAATTTGCGACACTAGCCTTATCGCGTGATCATTATATATTCCCGAAAAATCGCAATGCGATTACGAGACAGTAGCGATATCGCGCGATTATCTTTTCTTCGCCTCAGAGAGATTATTTCAGTCTCATTATTGAAACAGATCAATCCTAGTGATCTCCTTCGTCGGCTATTAAAGCATTGCTGTTATTATATTAGACGGGGGGCCGAGTTGCTGTCACGATTTCTTTATATTGCCGAATATTCGCAATGCGAATATTCGGCAATAGGGATATTGCGCGATTATTTACTCCGCCCTTCTGCATCAGAGCCAATCACAGTTCTCCTTCCACACTCGTCATAGGTTAGCAACCAATAGGAACCTGCCTGTATGGGCATTATATAAGGTCACTCCCAGCAGCATTTCATTGCAGATCCAGAACTTGGCTAGAGAGTGTGGAGACTGTGTCTGTGTTGCTGGTATTTTGCATCTTGCATCATCATCAGCATTGTCCTTTATGGTTGCTATTTGCTACAGTACTTACTGATTCCAGTGGATATTTTACAGCTCATAATCCTAAACTGCTTTTTTCAAAGCAATACACCCAAGAGCTTTTTTAAAAGCTAATTTTTGTTTTGTGCTCTGTTGTTCAACTTCTGTTAGTGTAGTAAGTTGCAGCTTAGCTATTGACTGCTTCCTATTGCTTTAATTGCAGATATTCCAGATTTCCTGATTCCTGAAAGCCCCAAGAGATTTTTTAAAAGCCCCCCTTTTTTTTTCTGCTGTGTTGTTCAAATTCTGTTAGTGAAGTAAGTTGCAGCTTAGCTATTGACTGCTTCTTATTGATTTAATTGCATATATTCCAGATTTCCTGATTCCTTAAAGGCGCAAGAGCTTTTTTAAAAGCTCTTTTTTTTTTTCTGCTGTGTTGTTCAACTTCTGTTAGTGTAGTAAGTTGCAGCTTAGCTATTGACTGCTTCTTATTGATTTAATTCCACATATTCCAGATTTCCTGATTCCTTAAAGGCCCAAGAGCTTTTTTAAAATCTCATTTTTGTTTTCTGCTGTGTTGTTCAACTTCTGTTAGTTTAGTAAGTTGCAGCTTAGCTATTGACTGCTTCTTATTGATTTAATTGCAGATTTTCCTGCTTCCTGAAAGGCCCAAGAGCTTTTTTAAAAGCTAGGTTTTGTGTTGTTCATTTTAGTTAGATTTCTGTATAGTAAGTGTACATACTGTTGGTGTACATTTATTGCAGCTAGCTTACTTTAGTGTGTGTTTAGTGTCTGTGTTCTGTGTTTAAAAAAAAAAAAAAAAAAAAAAAGTTATTAGTTAGTGTTTCTTTATTTTTTTTTTATTTTTTGTAGTTGTAGTCCTTGTCAGTTAGTGTTTTTAAAAAAAAAAAAAAAAAAGTAGCCTTAGTTTATAGTCATATACGTTTGTGTAAGCAGTGTTTGTTGAGTGCATTTCTTTTTATTTTTTGTAGTTCTTGTCTTTGGTTTACTAGTTTTATTAAAGTTTAGTAGCTGTCTGTGTACGTCTTTGTCTGCGTGCCTGTCTTTTAAAAAAACACCAAAAAAGGTGCTGATGTTTCATGCCCCCCCGCTCCCTCTTCTAGTGGTACTGGTACCGGCAACCAGACCTCTACTTTGACAGCACCCTCCGCATCCGTGTCCCGCACTGCCGTCCGGCGCCAGGCGACTATTTCAGACGCCTTTGAACGCAACACTCCCTTCTCCACCGGAGACCGACGTGTGCGTTCCCTCAATGGGCTCCTGGCAAGGGTTATTGCCCAACATCTTCTTCCCTTCAATATCGTGGACAGCAACCCCTTCAGACAGATGTTGGAGCAGGCCCAACCCCATGGCGTGTCCCCAGCGCCCAGCCATTCTTTCTTTGCCAGGACTGGTGTCCCTGCCCTACACCAGCACATTGTGAAGAATGTAACCCTGTCGCTGGATCACGCTGTCAGCGACAGGGTGCATCTGACAATGGATGGCTGGACCAGCAGGCATGGGCAGGGGGCGCTACATAAGCTTTACTGCCCATTGGGTTTCCCTCCAAGGCGCCGGGGAGGGATCGGCGGCAACAGATTTTGTGGTGCCGCCCCGGGGTGTCCAGGGAGAACTGCTGGTCTCCGTCAAGCCTCTGTCTCCGCAGCTGCTGAGCCTCCCAGCAAGCGCCCCCGTAGCTACTCAGGTGTGGTGCACGTGCGCTGTCAGGCCGTGCTCCAGCTTGTTAGCTTAGGGGACCGGAGACACACTGGACAAGAAGTGCTGACCGCACTTCAGGCTCAGGTCCAGAAGTGGCTGACACCACGAAGGCTCCAGGCAGGTATGGTTGTCTGTGATAACGGCAGCAACCTACTCTCCCGCCCTTCAGGCTGGCAGTCTCTGACTCACGTGCCCTGTCTGGCACATGTCCTCAACCTAGTGGTGCAGAAGTTCATGCGCACCTATCCTGGGTTGAGTGACATTGTGCTAAGGGTGCGTAGGATTGCCAGCCACTTCAGGCGCTCCCCAACCGCTACCGCGTCCTGTCCAAGTGGCAGCGGGTCAACAGGCTGCCCCCTCACAGGCTGATTGTGGACAGTGTAACGCGGTGGAACTCCACCCTCCAAATGCTGGAGAGGTTGTGGGAGCAGCGAAGCGCGGTGAGGCAGTACCTGCTGGAGCAACCCACTGCCGGCCCAGCATCAACACTCCCGTACATCACCTGTGCGGAGTGGGGGCAGATACACCAGGTCTGCCAGGTGTTGGGCCCTTTTGAGCAGGCGACCAAGATGGTCAGCAGGGAGCATGTCGGCCTTAATGACGTGCTCCCTATAGTGTTCGTGCTGGAGAGGACACTAGATCGCCTGCTCCAAGCTGGGGAGAGTGCCTTGGTGGAGCAGGAGGAGCAGCACTGCTCCACCGAGACCAGGGCCAGGACGAGGAGGAGGAGGAGGAGGAGGAGGATGATGATGATGAGGACGAGGTTGCTGGTGTCGTCCTGGAGTCAGGGCCTGGCCAGGAGGGACAGCAGGTGTTGGGGGCACGATAGTCCGGGGGTTGGGCATCTCTGAGCGTGATCAGCAGCGCCTCAGGGAAGAAGAGTCTGACCTCATTGACCTGGGCAGCAGTGAGGAGTCACAGCGGGCTGCGCTCTTCCCCATGGCTGCCCACATGCTGAGATGCCTCAGGAGGGACCCCCGGGTTAAGACCATCAAGGGCAGGGATGATTATTGGATGGCCACCCTTTTGGATCCCAGGTGCAAGGGGAAAGTGGAGCAGTTCATCCCAGCCAGTCGGAAACAGCAGCGCCGGATGGAGGAACTGCAGGCAGGCATTGTCAGCCGGTTGGAGCGCAGGCAACTCCCCGGCCTCCAGTTGTCACCCCTCATCTCACCCAGCAGGTGTCTGCACCCAGCAGCAGCCGAGCAGGGGACCTAATGGAAGAGATGAGGATGTTCTTCCAATCGGATCAACCCAGTACCAGCAGCAGCAGAAGCAGTCACCACCAGCGTCTGGCCCACATGGTGGCAGATTACATGGCGTCCGCCGGTGCTTCGGAGAGTATGAATACCGACGACCCCATGGAGTACTGGGTTGCCAGATTGGACACCTCCCGCGAGCTCGCTCAGTATGCGCTGGAGCTATTGTCTTGCCCCCCTCCAGCGTACTATCTGAGCGGACATTCAGCGCGGCAGGTGGGGTGGTCACGGACAAGAGGACCCGTCTGTCCACAGACTCCGTGGACAGACTCACATTCATAAAGATGAATGAGTCCTGGATCGGCGGTGACTTTCTGGCACCCGTCGTCGGTTCAGGGCGCTGAAGGGTCCCTTGTCATGCATTCCCTGATCTATTTACAGTGCTGAAAAAATTTATTTGAACACCTGAGTAAATCAATGTAAATATTTGGTAGAGTAGGGCTGTGTTTGCAATTACAGCGGTCAAACCTTTCTTGTAGTTTTTCACCAGCTTTGCACACACTGTAGGAGGGATATTTGACCCACTCCTCCACACAGATCTTCTCTACATGATAGTCAGTTTTCTGGGCTATCGCTGTGAAAACCCGAGTTTGAGCTCCCTCCAAAAATTCTCTATTGGGTTTAGGTCTGGAGACTGGCTAGGCCACGCCAGAACCTTGATATGCTCCTTACAGAGCCACTCCTTGGTTATTCTGGCTGTGTGCTTTGGGTCATTTGTCATGTGGAAGACCCAGCCTCGACCCATCTTCAAAGCTCTAACTGAGGGAAAGAGGTTGTTGCCCAAAATCTCGCAATACATGGCCCCGAACATCCTGTCCTTATTATAATGCAGTAACCCTGTCCCATGTGCACAAAAACACCCCCAAGCATGATGCTACCACACCCATGCTTCACAGTAGGGATGGCGTTGTTGGCATGGTACTCATCATTCTTCTCCTCCAAAGACGGTTAGTGGAATTATGACCAAAAAGTTATATTATGGTCTCATCTGACCACAGGACTTTCTCCCATCAGTCCTCTGCATCAGTGAAGACACCTATGTCACAAGTTATTTGCCACTCTATACTACTATTACCACTGCTGCTGCTGCTGCTGTTCATGGCTGCTCTTTCCCGAGTCATTCACACTATATTGTCTACTGCTACTAATACTGCTGCTGCTCACACGACACCTATGTCACTAGTTATTTGACACTATGGACTACTATGGTCACTACTGACGCTGTAAGGTCCTGCCCACGTGTTTAGATGTACTATGTCTGCAGTCTCTGACCATCTCCTGTACTATGTCTGCAGTCTGACCATCTCATGTACTATGTCTGCAGTCTGACCATCTCATGTTACATGAGATGGTCAGACTGCAGACATAGTACAGGAGATGGTCAGAGACTGCAGACATAGTACAGGAGATTGTCATAGACTGCAGACATAGTACAGGAGATGGTCAGACTGCAGACATAGTACAGGAGATGGTCATAGACTGCAGACATAGTACAGGAGATGGTCAGAGACTGCAGACATAGTACAGGAGATTGTCAGAGACTGCAGACATAGTACATGAGATGGTCAGACTGCAGACATAGTACAGGAGATGGTCAGAGACTGCTGACATAGTACTGGAGATTGTCATAGACTGCAGACATAGTACAGGAGATGGTCAGACTGCAGACATAGTACAGGAGATGGTCAGACTGCAGACATAGTACATGAGATGGTCAGACTGCAGACATAGTACAGGAGATGGTCAGACTGCAGACATAGTACAGGAGATGGTCAGACTGCAGACATAGTACATGAGATGGTCAGACTGCAGACATAGTACAGGAGGTTGTCATAGACTGCAGACATAGTACAGGAGATGGTCAGAGACTGAAGACATAGTACAGGAGATTGTCATAGACTGCAGACATAGTACATGAGATGGTCAGACTGCAGACATAGTACAGGAGATGGTCATAGACTGCAGACATAGTACATGAGATGGTCAGACTGCAGACATAGTACAGGAGATTGTCATAGACTGCAGACATAGTACAGGAGATGTCAGAGACTGCAGACATAGTACAGGAGATTGTCAGAGACTGCAGACATAGTACATGAGATGGTCAGACTGCAAACATAGTACAGGAGATTGTCATAGACTGCAGACATAGTACATGAGATGGTCAGACTGCAGACATAGTACAGGAGATTGTCATAGACTGCAGACATAGTACAGGAGATGTCAGAGACTGCAGACATAGTACAGGAGATGGCCAGAGACTGCAGACATAGTACATGAGATGGTCAGACTGCAGACATAGTACAGGAGATTGTCATAGACTGCAGACATAGTACAGGAGATGGTCAGACTGCAGACATAGTACAGGAGATGGTCATAGACTGCAGACATAGTACAGGAGATGGTCAGAGACTGCAGACATAGTACAGGAGATTGTCAGAGACTGCAGACATAGTACATGAGATGGTCAGACTGCAGACATAGTACAGGAGATTGTCAGAGACTGCAGACATAGTACAGGAGATGGTCAGACTGCAGACATAGTACAGGAGATGGTCAGACTGCAGACATAGTACAGGAGATGGTCAGACTGCAGACATAGTACATGAGATGGTCAGACTGCAGACATAGTACAGGAGATGGTCAGACTGCAGACATAGTACAGGAGATGGTCAGACTGCAGACATAGTACATGAGATGGTCAGACTGCAGACATAGTACAGGAGGTTGTCATAGACTGCAGACATAGTACAGGAGATGGTCAGAGACTGAAGACATAGTACAGGAGATTGTCAAACACTGCAGACATAGTACATGAGATGGTCAGACTGCAGACATAGTACAGGAGATTGTCATAGACTGCAGACATAGTACATGAGATGGTCAGACTGCAGACATAGTACAGGAGATTGTCATAGACTGCAGACATAGTACAGGAGATGTCAGAGACTGCAGACATAGTACAGGAGATTGTCAGAGACTGCAGACATAGTACAGGAGATTGTCAGAGACTGCAGACATAGTACATGAGATGGTCAGACTGCAGACATAGTACAGGAGATGGTCAGAGACTGCAGACATAGTACATGAGATGGTCAGACTGCAGACATAGTACAGGAGATGGTCAGACTGCAGACATAGTGCAGGAGAATGTCATAGACTGCAGACATAGTACAGGAGATGGTCAGACTGCCTACATAGTACAGGACATGGTCAGAGACTGCAGACATAGTACAGGAGATGGTCAGAGACTGCAGACATAGTACATGAGATGGTCAGACTGCAGACATAGTACAGGAGATGGTCAGAGACTGCAGACATAGTACATGACTCATGTACTATGTCTGCAGTCTCTGACCATCTCCTGTACTATGTCTGCAGTCTGACCATCTCATGTACTATGTCTGCAGTCTCTGACAATCTCCTGTACTATGTCTGCAGTCTCTGACCATCTCCTGTGCTATGTCTCCAGTCTCTGACCATCTCCTGTACTATGTCTGCAGTCTCTGACCATGTCCTGTACTATGTAGGCAGTCTGACCATCTCCTGTACTATGTCTGCAGTCTATGACATTCTCCTGTACTATGTCTGCAGTCTGACCATCTCATGTACTATGTCTGCAGTCTCTGACAATCTCCTGTCATATGTCTGCAGTCTATGACAATCTCCTGTGCTATGTCTGCAGTCTCTGACCATCTCCTGTACTATGTCTGCAGTCTATGACAATCTCCTGTACTATGTCTGCAGTCTCTGACAATCTCCTGTACTATGTCTGCAGTCTGACCATCTCATGTACTATGTCTGCAGTCTATGACAATCTCCTGTACTATGTCTGCAGTCTCTGACCATCTCCTGTACTATGTCTGCAGTCTATGACCATCTCCTGTACTATGTCTGCAGTCTGACCATCTCCTGTACTATGTCTGCAGTCTGACCATCTCATGTACTATGTCTGCAGTCTCTGACAATCTCCTGTACTATGTCTGCAGTCTGACCATCTCCTGTACTATGTCTGCAGTCTATGACAATCTCCTGTACTATGTCTGCAGTCTGACCATCTCATGTACTATGTCTGCAGTCTATGACCATCTCCTGTACTATGTCTGCAGTCTGACCATCTCCTGTACTATGTCTGCAGTCTGACCATCTCCTGTACTATGTCTGCAGTCTCTGACCATCTCCTGTACTATGTCTGCAGTCTCTGACCATCTCCTGTACTATGTCTGCAGTCTATGACCATCTCCTGTACTATGTCTGCAGTCTGACCATCTCATGTACTATGTCTGCAGTCTATGACCATCTCCTGTACTATGTCTGCAGTCTGACCATCTCCTGTACTATGTCTGCAGTCTGACCATCTCCTGTACTATGTCTGCAGTCTATGACAATCTCCTGTACTATGTCTGCAGTCTGACCATCTCATGTACTATGTCTGCAGTCTCTGACAATCTCCTGTACTATGTCTGCAGTCTATGACAATCTCCTGTACTATTTTTGCAGTCTGACCATCTCCTGTTGTTGTGCTTTCTTAAGGTTATATTTACCCGCACAGTAAAATTATATTGAATTCTTTGATAACGAAGAAGTTTTTAAATACAAGTCAATCTATATGACATAGTCTATATTATGAACGTATTCACGGAGACGTGTAATCATACAAAATAGCTAATTTATTGGTTGACAAAATATGGATATTTACATGACATTAGAATACCAGTTGCGTTACATAAACACATTGCGATACATTAAACTATCCCCAAAATGGGCGTGCAATACCTTTGATCTGTGTGTCATGGCCAGTCTCAAGATAACTATATAAAAAGACAATGAAACGAAAGCTTCTATTTCATATTTCAACCTGTTACTTTACTGCAGTTTAAGTAAGCGGGAAAAATATGAAAATGTATTGGAAGGCTTTGTTCTGTCATTAATTTTGAAATTATGTAAAAAAATATTAAAATATTAAAATATAAAAATGGTATGCTTACAGAAAAATCTACCAGTTATTGATTATGAGACCAGACCATGACTACACGATATACAACTTTAAATCCTACAGAACACCAATATTTCTGATAAAGTAAAATGGCATATTTACCAATTCCACGATGGCAATTTGCAGGTGACCAAAGTTAATATGCAGTGCTTTCTATGGCCCTTCATGGGACGACAAGCTGCCTTCATACCTTGTCCTAGCGTGCCCCTCCCATGGATGGGGTCTTCTTCCTTCATTGATTCATCTTCATTGCCTGTACCTTATTCATCTTTTTCCTTTTCTCTCTTGAATTGAATCATCTCCCTCTCTCATGGGCTATCTTTCTTATATTACTCAAAACAATAGGACCATTAAATTATACTAAGTTCTGCCCATCTAACAGCTGTCCTTCATTCATTGGCCTCTGGTCTCTATGGGAGTTCCTGGCAAGACATGTCGTGCCCCTATTGGCTGACGATTTTAGTCACTTACTGGGTCTCTGAGTTTGAGAACCTCAAGTAATATCACTTTCAGCCACTAGGTGTCTCACCTTTATCGTGAGATTATCTGTAAGATAATTTTATATTACTGGGGAGACTTATATTATTATTAACTTATTATTATTATTATTGGTAACTTCTATGTATGTATCTCTGATAACTTTATGTTCCATCATATCCAATTAGTATATATTTGATCCCTACATCACATAAACGTATATACCTGTATAACCGCATATTTTCCCAACAACATTCCTTCCAATCATGCACAGGTTGATATCTCAATCAATGCAAAATAATTATTAATGTGGATACATGAATTATTTTGATATGTGTTTGAGGGACACATGTTGCAGATACATCTTTATAATCACAATTCTATATCTTTTCATAATGTGGATTTAGTTTCTTTAAAAACACATCTATTGATAAAAACAAATTTCTCCTATAATTCTTTTTACAAATTTCTAAATTAGCTGATGCGATGGTTATATATATCCCACAGTTCTTAAGATGTCCTTGATAATTTGGAAATATTATTTTTCATGTCAACGTATATTTTCTAAATACCCCGTATATTCATAATGCAAGTCAACTTTGTACATTGGTTTGTGAAGACCGTATTTAAAACTATCTCTTCCGTGGTGGCCCAAGAGCCCAGCTGTGTAAATACCTTCTTCTCAGGAAATTTAGTTGGTCAACACAAGTCATTGTTTTAGAATGGCTGAGTCAATGTTCGGTCTTCGGTCTACAATGGATTTATTTCCTCACCTGAAATCAGTTCTTGACTTACAAAGGTAGTTCTAGGATGAGGCTTGTGATATCTGTTCAGATTGTCATCTGTGCGAGCTTTTCTCTATTATAAGACTCCTAACCACTAGAAACTAATTCACTTCCTGGGTACACACCAGACCTGGTCAGTTTATATTTTGTGTGCCTGGTTGTCTCCTTAACTATCTTTTGTTTGTTTGCGAAAGTAAGTCATTGTTCTAACTTCCATCCAAGCTTGTAAAAGTTAGAGATAGCTGATGTATTGGGGACCTTGTACATCTAAGTCAAATGTTATTCCTTCTTCACTGACTGAATGAATTTTGTATACAGCCGTTCATCAAAATTAAGGTTTAATGGCCTCTTCATATTTTTGCTGATAAATATTGAATATATTATTATAATTCGTGCCAAAATGTATGACAAATCCCCCAATTTGAAGAGTGCAAATGCCGTAAGTCGTTTGGAGGACTTCAAAAATGCAAAGTGGTGAAGAAATCAGGCTTCATTCGGCCTTGTATGGCATCCGGATTGTGGATGCTGAAAATAGCATTTTAAGAAGAGTTGACACCTGCAGATGGGTGTAGTTCCTTGAGGAAAAGAAGTGGTTTTGTGATTGATGCGTGCATCTCAGGGTTGGTTAGCGTTGGTTAGCGGGAACTGGATCACCCGGGTGGCGACTTTGTGCTTGGCTGTCCTGTTGAGTTCCGTCTGTGCAGACTAGCCATCAGTGGTATCTCTGATTCCCCCATACGGTTCCTCCTCTGGATGACTCACATGTGTTGGACTCTTGGTTCTTTAGATCGGCTTATGGACCTCTTAGTCCTGTAAAGGAAAGTGGATTCCATGAGAAAAACAATATATGCGTTTTTGTTTTTGTTTTTTACATGACCTGCGTTTTGAGATCTCAGTGTCAGCTGGTATCCTGGCTTCCTCAGAGCCCCCCCCTTTTGGCCCATTGTGTCACCTGTCCTTTGACTAAGCACTCTGGCTTTCAAGACAATGTCTGAATATTTGCTCTGGAAAAACAAAGCTCTAGGGCTCATTAACATGAGGACATGTATTTATGCCTGAGGATACCATGCATTAATAACTGACATGCTTCAGAACCATTTTTTTTTCTCTTAGCCTACTTATAGCGGTTCTGGCATAGTAAAACATTTTTTATTTTATTTTTTATTTCAAATTGATATGCGACATTTACTGTCAGCAATGAAGTATTTGACATAAAGTCAATCTACTGTCATTCTTCAGAACATTTTTTTCTTTTAACTTAATTATAGTGGTTCTGGAATAGTAACATTTTAAAATAATTCAGTTTAACATGCGACACTTATGGTCAGCAACAAAGTATCTGATATGATAGTCAACCTTCTACTGGGGAAAAACAAATAAAACCTTCCCCCCTGTGGGGTGTCAATACGATTTTTAATAGAGGCAATCAAACTACCTTAGGTGGCGACTCATCTGTTACCAAAATATCAAACCGTTTTAGCCTTCTGATGTTAATATCTTTAGGATTCGGCCAACCTCCCGAAATTATCGTCTTCTGTGACTTCTTGAAATTAAGCTGTTTGGAGCGACCTGTTTATGTCAGAGGAATGAAGTGACCACTGAAGATAGGATAACAGTTAGTTTCTAACGACCAAGATCCCTGCTGGGGATTCCAGGATCCTTACTATTGTAACCTGGGAAAAACATTATATGGTGTTAGAAACCTCTGTCTCCTATGCCTTCCCAGTGCATTCCTCTGATTTACTTTAACATAGGCGCTTCAAAGGCTCTGTGGCCCTTGGCTGGCCCCAGTATTTGCCTCTTACAGAAAAGTGATTCACACTTTGTACAGCAATGAAGCCGTGTATCATATGCATAACTTGCTTTATTTTGGTTTCTGTATTGCTTACAGGCTGATCAGAATAGGGTTCTGTGACCGCATCTCTGTATTTCTGGGGACTACTGGCTCAGTTTTATCAGACATCATCCCCTTCAGCAAACACTGTCCGATTCTGGGATAGTTGTCTGGGCTTATTTCTCTCCCTATTTTTCAGGGGATTTTGGGGTCCTACCCTGCGGTTGCTCCCTATTTACCTGTGTTGGTCCCCGGGGCGAATTGGACCGGTAATAATACGGGTTTCTACATTTGGGTTTAAATTTGAACCCGTTGGAGGTAGACCCTATAGTTTCTCTCTGAACCTACCTTGCGTCTGGTTCCCCAGGATGGTAATCCTGAGGTGGGCTTTGTGTTCTCCCTTGAAAGGGTGTTTTCTGTTCCCCCCTTCTAATTTGTGGGTATGTGGTCTCCCGCTGGGAAGACTCTGTGGCATATCTCCTCTGGCTATATCAGCACATGTCATTTTATGGGTATCAAACCGTAATAATTGGGGAGATACATTAGTTTCATCATGATTTGAGTGATGGGTTGAGGCCTTTCATGTATTCACCAGTTCGTTGGATAGAGTACACATTGTTACCCTCTTTTAACCAAGGACTTAAGTGAACACCCCCCTTTCGTAGTCTTTTGCTAAACGCACTTTTGTGTGGGTAGGTGGAGTCTCAAAGAACGTGGATTTAAATTCACTTTTATTGCAATCTGTCTCATTTTCTGTTAAGTGGTAAGCACTTCTGAGCACAGACAACACTTCTGTGGGGCTTTGATTACTTGGAACATCTCAGATTTTGTTTAGCCACACCAGCTGCTGTAACATTTTTGTACTGGGCAAATTCTTATGATCAGCGGTGTTTAATTTCTTGCCATGAAGTACCAGACAGACCTTTTAAAGATTCGCAGAATCTACGGTGTTTGGTTTTAAATACCACCCACGGTAAGAAATTAATCCTTGACTGGTCATCATCTAGGCCTAAAGCTGATAAGGTAT